>OY757014.1:137807522-138542522 GCA_963580285.1 Lucinisca nassula
CAGC
This sequence comes from Lucinisca nassula, assembly GCA_963580285.1. Lineage (NCBI taxonomy): Eukaryota > Metazoa > Mollusca > Bivalvia > Lucinida > Lucinidae > Lucinisca > Lucinisca nassula. The sequence goes on from OY757014.1 coordinate 137,807,527, forward strand.
ACGAAAACACGCCTATATGAGTTTGACCCCCTTGTACCCCGCTTTTTATAGTAAACCTGGGGCTTACAGGGGTATACCTTATTGTTCTTATTTCTGCTCAAAATATAATTTGTGGGTACCCGTTGAAACCCCCTTTTTTCTTATTTCTACTTTAAGATATAGATTGTGGGTACTCGGTAGAACCGCCTCGATGAGGCGGTTCCAACGAGTACCCACAATCTATATTTTGAGCAGAAATAAGAAAAATATCACAATTTTTTCATCTTAAAATTTTCATATTTTCTGCGATAAAGGTTACAATGTATTTGTATAGGCGTGTTTTCGCAATGTCTACCCTGATTGATGTTTAATTCTTAGTTGATACCATCACAAAAACACCTGTATAATTTTAACCGTCTTGAACCCCACGTTTAAATTGTAAAACGGGGGTTTACGGGGGTAAACCTTGTTTTTCTTATTGCTGCTCTAAAATATAGAAAGTGGATACTCGTTAGAACCGTCTCGATGAGGCGGTTCTATCGAGTACCCACAATCTATATTTTGAGCAGAAATAATCACAATTTTTTATCTTAAAATTTTCATTTTTTCGGAGATAAAGGCTACAATGTATTTGTATTGGCATGTATTCGTAATGGTACGTATATCAGGTCTGAGAGAGTTGTTTTATTTAAAGACTGTCTATAAACCCGGGAAGTGACATTTCTATTCCAGTAACTAGCAGAACAGAAATTAAAACAATAAAATGAGAGTGGAAAAGAAAACAAGAAACATGTCGTTTAAACGGTATATCACATATTTATTGTTTTCTTTTCCACTCTGAAAAAGTATGGTGGAATTTAAATCAATCAATAAAGAATGGAACAGAAAACAAAAATAAATGACATATTTCTTGTTTTCTGTTCCACTCTGAAACAGTAGCGTGGAAAGGAATCAAGACGCATGTCATAATTTTGTTTACTGGTCCGTTCTAATTTCATTGTTTTAAATTCCACCCTACTTTTTCAGAGTGGAAAGGAAAATAAGAACTATGTGGTTTAAACGACACATTTTTCTTTTCTTTTCCATTCCAATTTTGTTGTTAGCTCACCTGTCATGTAATGACGAGGTGAGCTTTTGGGATCACTTTTCGTCCGTCGTCCGTGCATAAACAATTTCTTCGAACGACATCTCCCCCTAAACCACAGATCAGATTTTGAATAAACTTCACAGGAATGGCCCTTAGGATGTACCCTTTCAAAGTTGTTCAAATGGTTCCGGTCCGTTGCACATCAAGGTCACGGGAGCCAAAAAAAATTTTTTTTAATGAAAACTTAAAAAGTCTTCTCCTCTGAAACCGCTAGGCCAAGGTCTTTGATATTTGGCATGTAGCTTCATCCAGTGGACCTCTACCAAGATTGTTCAAACTACAGCCCTGGGGTCAAAAACGCCCCCGCCCCAGGACCCTTTGATTTTACATAGACTTACATAGGGAAGACCTTCAAAAATCTTCTTGTGTGAAACCAGAACGCTCAGGTGTTTGATATTTGGTATGAAGCTTCGTCTGGTTGACCTTTATCAAGATAATTCAAATTAAAGCCCTGGGGACAAAAATGGCCCGGGGCCCTTTGGTTTTACATAGACTTATATAGGGAAAACCTTTAACTATCTTCTTGTCTGAAACCAGACGGCTCAGGTGTTTGATATATGGTATGAAGCGGCGTCTTGTGGGCCTTTATCAAGATTGTTCAAATTATAGCCCTGGGGCCAAAAATGCCCCCGCCCCGGGGCCCTTTGGTTTTACATTGACTGATATAGGAAAAATCTTAATAAAATCTTCTCCTCTGAAACCTCAAGGCCCAGGTCTTTGAAGGTGTGTAGCTTCATCTAGTGAACCTCTACCAAGATTTTTGAAATTATAGCCCTCGGGCAAAAAATGCCCCCGCCACGGGACCCTTTATTTTTCCATAGGCTAACATGGGGAAACCTTTAAAAATCTCTTTGTCTGAGACCAGAAGGCTCAGGTCTTTGACATTTGATATGAAGCCTCATCTTGTGCACCTCTATCAAGATTTTTTTTTTAAATTATAGCCCTGGGGCCAAACATGCCCCTGTCCTTGGGCCCTTTGGTTTTATACATGTGTTTACTTATATAGGGAAAGCCTTTGAAAATCTTCTTGTCTGAAACCAGAAGGCTCCGTTCCTTGAAATTTGGTATGAAGCTATGTCTAGTGAACCTCGAGCAAGGTTGTTCAAATTATAGACCTGGGGCCAAAAATGGCTCCACCCCTGGTTTTACTTAGACATAAGGAAAACCTTTAAAAATCTTCTTGCCTGAAACCAGAAAGCTCAGGTCTTTGATATTTGGTATGAAACCTTGTGTAGTAGACCTTAACCAATATTGGTCAAATTATAGCCCTGGGGCCAAACAAAAATGGGTCCACCCCGGTGCCCACGGGTTTTACATATACTTATATAGGGGAAACGTTTAAAAATCTTCTTGTTTTAAACCACAAGGCTTCGGTCTTTGATATTTGGTATGAAGCTTCATCTAGAAGACCTCTACCAAAAGTGTTCAAACTATAGCCCTAGGTCCAAAAATGGGCCCAACCCCGGCCGGGGGCCACTTGCTTTCAAATACTTATATAGGGAAAACCTTTGAAAATCTTCTTGTCTGAAACCAAAAGGCCAAGGCCTTTGATATTTGGTATGAAGCTTCGTCTTGTGGATTTCTACCAAGGTTTTTCAACTTATAGCCCTGGGGCCAAAAATGGCCCGCCTCGGGGGCCCACAGTTTTTATATATAGACTTATATAAGGAAAACCTTTAAAAAATCTCCTTGTTTGAAACCAGAAGGCTCCGGTCTTTGATATTTGGTACGAAGCTTCACCTCAGGATTATGCAAATTATGGAACACTTCCAGTATAGCGATCCCGAGGAAATGTCTGCAGAATAAGAATCAAGGCGCGCATAGCGCCCGTTGCTATGCTATGCGCGCCCGTTGCTATGCTAGGTGCCCTCCTTATATAGAGATTCGCGCGATAGCGCGACGATCTCGTTAAACCAAATGAAAAAGTAACCCCATATTCGCGTTTTTCGTGAAATTTCATGTTAATACCTTCGGTATTTTAATACCGAAGGTATTAATTGATTCAGCGGTTAAACTTCAAAAGGATGGCTGTTTAAATGTGACAACAGTGACGTAACCGGAAGCACGCGCACAATTTCCAATGTCAAAAGTATTTGGCCTGAGAAAGGACTCGTCAGTGTTGCTGGCGTTGTTCTAACAAAGCACTCGGTAAGAAAGTGTCAATTAGGGAGGGATCCTGCTTTTCAAAGACTAATCTATCCCTATCGTGTTCCTTACCTACTTTTGGGTTTACAGAGCAGATCAGGAATTTGTTAAACACGAGTTGGATATTTCTCATACAACCATTGTAGATTGGAACATTTTTTCAAGAGAGGTTTGTTTATCCATTTTGGAAAGTTACAGTCGACAGATATAGGAGGCCGTGGCAAAGTAGTGGAGATAGATGAGTCTAAGTTTGGGAAAAGGAAATACCTTAAGGGAAGACGAGTAGATGGTGTGTGGATTTTTTGGGGAATACAAAGAGACACCAAGGAATGTTTCTTTAAGTGTGTAGCTGACCGAACTGCCAACACCCTGGTATCTATTTTATAACTGAAAATATTTTGCCGGGAACAACAGTTATTTCTGACTGCTGGAAATCATACAGCTCCCTGAACAGCGAAGGTTTCACCCATCTGATAGTGAATCATTCAGTTACCTTTATTGATCCTGAAACTCGTGCCCATACAAACACTATTGAAAGTACCTGGCGTGCCTTCAAGTTAAAGAAGTCTCTACCCAAACATTGAACCACAAAATGTCTGTATGACATCTACTTCGCCCAATATTGTGTGAGGAAGCAGTTTCTAGTCGACAAGGCAGACCCATTTCTTGAGTTTCTGAGGCTTATAAAGAAACTGTATCAACCCAGTTTTGAGCCAACAGACGAGCAAATCCAGACTTACAGGAAACACAAAGCGGAGAAAAGTGCAGTGCAACCAGCAAAAGCAGCGAGAATACCACTCTCCAACATAAATTTCAACGCATCAGCTTCCAGTGTCGATGACTTCGACATATAAAGGTAAGGTTTCGGCTTATGTTTAAGGGCTTTCCTCTGTTTTAAGTTCAGAAATGTATCGTGGTTCAAAGCTACTTCTTCCTTTGTTTCTCTCAGCCCTATCAACCGTACTAGGACGTTGTTGTATAACATTATCAGCTTTAAAGGCATTTATTCTTGATTATTGAGGACTATCATGTCATTACATAATATTATGTAGCCCTCAGTGCTGACTTAAGAGAAGTCCTCTGTCTGCAACAGCTAAGGGGCCTCCTTGGGGAAAATCAATAATTGACTAACTGTTGACTGTAGTGTACATTATTGATTTCCCCTTTAGTGCCTCAGTCAGGATATTCAACATGATCTACTAATCACCCTATTAAAGGCCGCCTTTGATCTGCTATAGACAGTATATCACAGGGGGCAATAAAACAATTATGAACACACGGTGTGTCTAAGAATAAATGCCTTTAACTAACTTCGGCAAGTTGAAATATTGCTATCGGTAATCTCGCAACTTCGACTCCGGCGGTAGTTGTAGTCTCTCGTAAAACAAAATGACGGCATTGTTCTGCATTGTTTACGGTGCGCGTAGCAACGGCGGACATGCGCAAAGGAAAGGAGGAACTTTCGGTGACCGCTAAACTGGAAACTATCCCAAATTATAGTCCTGGGGCCAATAATTCCCCTCCCCAGGGCCCACTTGTTACTCTATGGATCAGGTGAGCGATCCAGGGTCATCATGGCCCTCTTGTTTTAAATTCCACGCTACTTTTTCAGAGTGGAACAGAAAACAAGAAATATGTGGTTTACACGGCATATTTTCGTTTTCTGTTCCATTCTAATGTTATTGTTTTAAATCCATCCTACTTTTCTAGAGTGGAACCGAAAAACAAGAAATATGTCGTTTAAACATTCTTTTTTTTTGTTTTCTGTTCTTTTCTAATTTTATTATTATTTTAATTCCTCCCTAATTTTTAAGAGAGGAAAGAAAACAAGAGATATGTCGTTTAAACAACAGATTATAACGTTTAAACGGCATATTTCTTGTTTTCTTTCCACTCTAATTTTATTGTTTTAATTTCTAGTCTGCTAGCAACTGGAACAGAATTGTCTCTTCCCGGTAGTCGTAGTTATGCGACCACCAAAGGTGCTGTTTTTGGCTTCCAATTTCATTTGGAAGCCATTTAGAATGGATTGGTGATACCCCAGTTTATTTCTAACCGTCTTATGACGTAACTAGGAAAGCCCTACAGACAAGACTGCTCTCCACATATTAACGTAGCGAAAACTCGTTCGGAATAAACAGGAATATGCAGCGCCCGTCGATGTCTATGTATCAAGCGTTTCCAGATATCTAATTATAAAATGTTTCCAAGAAGTCAAACCAAGAGTAGAAACAGATCCTACTTTCACTTTCGTCCTTTTGACGTATTTATAAATCCATAGGTGCCAAAAATATTCCACCTTTATAAGTCTGGAGTGGTCAATTTCTAAGCATAGGGATGTCATTTTTTTGTGGTAAGTTTTACAAAAATGCATGTACGTTGAGCAAACAGTTTAGATCTTAATCTCTTAATCAGATGCGACGTCTGATCTGGGTCTGCACTATTTGTCAATGTCTCAAAAAGAGCTGCTAGGCATATATGGGTTATTTCCAATAATTGCAGGTCAATGTAAAAAGTAGGCATACCTGATTCCAGTTTCCCATTACCCGGTTTTGTTTGTTTGATTTGAACTTTTATGTCCCCGTCAACAATGCTAAGGTCATTTTGGAGATGCTGCTTCCAAGTTTGTGGGTCTTTTACCCGACATTGAGATGAAATGACTTCTCAAGCCCTGTCGCCCAATGAAACCAATAGGGTTTATAAGCATGGACAGTCCGACACTCACACCGCTTTGTCTGGGCAGGCTTAGACCCTCTAAGCTGTTTACCAGTACTCATGTGTGGGTCAGATTCAGCTCTGCGTTGAAGCATCATGCAGCTCATATATTTCTTCAAGCCCCGATGGGCGGGGGCCGTCCCATTACCCGGTAGGATGGTGAAGTTATCTTAACTGCCGTATTCGACGTAATACATGTAAGCGTTTGTTGTGACAGGAAACAAACCCTATGGTCTTCTGCATTGGGATGATTATATAAAATCTACCGACCCCGATAGCTCAGTTGGCAGAGTGTCCGCTCCGGGGAACGGGAGGTCACGGGTTCGATTCCGGGCCGCGACATACCAAAGTCGTTAAAATGGTACTAGCTGCTCCTCGCTTGGCACTCAGATTTACGGGGTAGAGCTATAGGACTGGTCGACCCAGTGTCAGGATAATGTGACTCGGTGTGGTATCATGTAATGTGTCTGGGGCATGGTACTGCAGTGAGGCAGCACTATAAAAGTGAGCATTGAGCTCCCTGTCGCAACCAGACACCGTCGTGATATGACTGAAAAATTGCTGAAAGCGATGTTAAACCCGAATTCACACACACAAAACATCTATGTGCTAAACATTTTCAGTTCACATTACGAAAACAGGCCTATTCAAATATATACAGAATTTTGCCACCCAAATGAATATTGTCCGATAAAAAAAATTCATATTCTGCTCTTAAAATAGATTGTGGGTACTGGTTAGGAACCGCCTCTATGACGCGGATCTAACGACTACCCACTGTTTAGGGGTCAAAATTAGGCAGGCGTGTTTTCGTGATGTGAAAAAAATATTTTTTTTTCTAGTCCAAATATAGATTGTCGGTACTCGGTGTTCTGAACCCCCTAAAAAAGAAAATAATGTACCCCTGTACACCCAATTTTCTCTATATAAAGTTGGGTTTATAGGGTTGTTCAGTACACATGGGGTAGCCTCAATGTGCTTCTAGTGCCCGGTTACCTTAAAACAAGATCACCGTTGTTCAGTACACGGACTTGATGATGTTATGCCTTTCTTTTCTTATGGATTTGTAAAAAAAAAAAAAAAAAAAACAAGATGTGTTTGTGAAACACTGATGCCCCCGGACAGCGCATGTTAAATATGAAAGCAGTATCACTAAGCAATCAAAAGGTATGGTCAATGTTCAAGTCTTAAAAAAGTAGGTCAAGGTCACGAGGTAAAAAAAATATGGGATTGTTGAAAAGGTCTTGTGACATAGTATGCACATGTGAAATATGAAAGCCGTATCACTTACCAATTGAAAGTTATGGCCAATGTTAAGTTTTTTTTTTAAAAAGGTCAAACATCAAGGTAACAAGGTAAAACTAGAGCGATGACAAAGTTTTTCTTAAAATAGCAACAGTGACCTTGACCTTGAGGTCGTGATCTTGAAAGTCAAAGCAACTCGAGATGTCATCATAAGAAACTTTTGTGTGAAGTTCTATTAAAATCCATCCATAAATGTAGGTTCTAGAGCGATGACAAAGTTTTTAAAAAATAGCCACAGTGACCTTGACCTTGAAAGTCAAAATTGCTCGAGATATTGGCATAAGGAACATTTATGTGAAATTATATTGAAATTGGTGAAAAAATGTGTAACCACTAGAGCAATGACAAAGTTTTTCTAAAAATAGCCACAGTGACCTTGACCTTGAAAGTCGATCTCGCTCGAGGTATTGTCATAAGGAACATTTGTGTGAAGTTATATTGAAATCAGTGAAGAAATGTAGTCGCTAGAGCGATGACAAAGTTTTTTCTAAAATATCCACCGTGACCTTGACCTTGAAAGTCGAAATCGCTTGAGATATTGTCATAAGGAACATTTGTGTGAAGATCTATTGAAATAGGTGAAGAAATGTAGGCGCTAGAGCGATGACAAAGTTTTTCTAAAAATAGCCACAGTGACCTTGACCTTGAAAGTCAAAATCGCTTGAGATATTGTCATAATGAACATTTGTGTGAAGTTATATTGAAATCGGTGAAGAAATGTAGGCGCTAGAGCGATGACAAAGTTTTTCTAAAAATAGCCACAGTGACCTTGACCTTGAAAGAGGGACTTGCTAGAGATATTGTCATAAGGAACATTTGTGTGAAGTTATATTGAAATGGGTGAAAAAATGTAAGCGCTAGAGCAATGACAAAGTTTTTCTAAAAATAGCCACAGTGACCTTGACCTTGAAAGTGGAACTCGTTCGAGGTATTGTCATAAAGAACATTTGTGTGAAGTTATATTGAAATCTGTGAAGAAATGTAGTCGCTAGAGCGAGGACAAAGTTTTTCTAAAAATAGCCACAGTGACCTTGACCTTGAAAGTCCAAATCGCTCGAGATATTGTCATAAGGAACATTTGTGTGAAGTTATATTGAAATTGGTGAAGAAATGTAGGCGCTAGAGAGATGACAAAGTTTTTCTAAAAATAGCCACAGTGACCTTGAACTTGAGGTCATGACCTTGAAAGTCGAACTCGCTCGAGATATTGTCATAAGAAACATTTGTGTGAAGTTATATTGAAATCAGTAAAGAAATGTTGGCGCTAGAGCGATGACAAAGTTTTTCTAAAAATAGCCACAGTGACCTTGACCTTGAGGGGGTGGGGTTGTCTGGATGGACAAAAATTATGGTACCACTAGAAAGGTCTTGTGACAAGGAGTGCACGTGTGAAATATGAAACCCCTACTACTTACCAATCGAAAGTTATGGCCAATGTAGAAGTTTATAAAAGTAGGTCAAATGTCAAGGTCAAGGTCACGAGGTCAAAAATTATGGTACCACTAGAAAGGTATTGTGTCAAGGAGTGCACATGTGAAATATGAAAGCCCTACCACTTACCAATCGAAAGTTATGGCCAATGTTAAAATTTTTAAAAAGTAGGTCAAACATCACGGTCAAGGTCACAAGGTCAAAAATTATGGTACCACTAGACAGGTCTTGTGAAAAGGAATGCACATATGAAATATGAAAGCCCTATCACTTACAAATCGAAAGTTATGGCCAATGTTAATGTTTTTAAAAATTTGAAAAAAAAAATAGGTCAAAAGTCAAGTTCAAGGTCACGAGATCAAAAGTTATGGTACCACTGGAAAGGTCTTGTGATAAGGTATACACATGTGAAATATGAAAGCTCTATCTATTACCATCCAAAAGTTATGCCCAATGTTAAGGTTTTTGTAGACAGACAAACAGACAAACGGACAAATTATGAAAAAAATAGGTCAAAGGTCAAGTTCAAGGTCACGAGATAAAAAATTATGGTACCACTGGAAAGGTCTTGTGATAAGGTATACACATGTGAAATATAAAAGCTCTATCTATTACCATTCAAAAGTTATGCCCAATGTTAAGGTTTTTGTAGACAGACAAACAGACAAACAGACAGACAGACCAAAAACTATATGCCCCCGAATCTCTTAGATTCCGGGGGCATAAAAAAAAACAAAAAAAAAAAAAAAAAAAAAAAACAAGATTACAAAAGTTAATTGTGTCACTTGAGTCACACTTCTCTCGGCTCTCGGAGTCTCAAACTTTTCATGGTCACTCAGAATTTCCAGGACAAGTTTACGATGAGAGTTTGACTGTTGAAAGCAGTAAAAATAGTTTTGCAGAGTCCAGTTGCAGGCTCTATGAAAGTGACGTGTCATGTTTTCTTTCTTTTATTTAGGAACATTATTAACCGCTCCTTTATAAGCGGTGAGTAAAGAGAAAGACAGTTTTAAACCATAGCAGAACACGTCCCGATCGTGCCTCGAACTCAGGAAGAAAGAAACCCCATATCCTGCCAACATGGTCAGTTTTACAAAACATGCAATTGTTGATCTCTGAAATCAAATTGCGTGACAAACGAATAATTTAAAGGCTTATCGCGGTTCTGTCTTTTCTGACAAATTTTCCACCAGCATAAAACTGCCGATTTTTTTCCGAACCATTACAGGTATATGTACGGAACCCGGGAAGGGACATGATTTTTTATTTTTATTATGTTGTGCGAACAAGATAATATCTTGAGCGGACAAGATATTATCTTGTTCGGACAACATATTATATTGTGCGGACAAGATATTATCTTGTGCGGACAAGATATTATCTTGTTCGCACAACATATTATCTTGTGCGGACAAGAAAATATCTTGTCCGGACAAGATAATATCTTGTCCGCACAACATATTATCTTGTTTGCACAACATAGATCTTAGGAAGTTGTGCGAACAAGATATTATCTTGTGCGGACAAGATATTATCTTGTTCGGACAACATATTATCTTGTGCGCACAGGATATTATCTTGTCCGCACAAGATAATATCTTGTGCGGACAAGATAATATCTTGTCCGCACAAGATAATATGTTGTCCGAACAAGATCTATGTTGTGCAGACAAGATATCATCTTGTGCGGACAAGATAATATCTTGTTCGCACAACTTAATATCTTGTGCGGACAAGATAATATGTTGTCTGCACAAGATAATATGTTGTCTGCACAAGATAATATGTTGTCCGCACAAGATAATATCTTGTGCGCACAAGATATTATGTTGTCCGAACAAGATAATATCTTGTCCGCACAAGATATTATCTTGTGCGCACAACTTATAAAATAAAAAAAAATCATGTCCCTTCCCGGGTTCCGTATATATGCGCACCAACGTTGCGGTTTCGCTCCTCGCCGGGTCCGTGCATATGTTTCTATGTACATTGTCCTCCGTTCAATGGTTTAAGACGGGCAGCTTACACAGAAACAGTTACCGTAAAAGTCTTACCAGGAAAATCATGCTTATTTAGAGCGACAACGTCGATGCAACGTCAAGACGTAGCATCGGCTTCATGGGCATGACATGGGTCTTTTTCACAAAGGCGATCAGCACTGACTCAGGCGAGCCTGCGAGTACGCGCAGCCTTACCGGAGCTTTTGCTGCTCTCGGATATGTAGAAGAATAGATGCGTTTTAGTTGGCTACGCACATGCATTTGACAAAATGTATGATTATAAGGGAGGTAATACAGAGTAAATGATTAACTACCTGGGAAATCGAGGGAAAAAGAATGTGAACAATATATATATATTTTACATGCAGTTGATAACTTTACTTGAAATTAAATTTGTAAAACAGAACAAATGATTGCTTGCAGGTAAACTTCAACCAAATGCGGACGCCGATGCTTATGCCAAAAGGGCGAGCAAAAATGGCGGATTTTCAACTTTACATACTGGGGAAGCCTTCCTTTTAAAAGGAAACTTTATTTAGTTTTGTTTTGAGGTTTAACCTCCCCGTCAAAACTGTATTGATCATTTTGTTGACGTCGCTTCCAATTTTGTGGGACATCGAGATGAAACTACATCTCAGGCCCTGTCGTCCCCCCACCCACACACACACAAACAACACAAAAAAAAAAAAACAAAAAAAAAACAATAGGGTTTATAAGCATGGACGGTCCAACTCGCACCGCTTTGTCTGGGCAGGCTTAAATCCTCGAAGCGGATTACCAGTACTCGTGTGCGGTTGGTTTCAGCTCTGCGAGGAAGCTTTATGCAGCCCATCTATTTCTTCAAGCCCCGATGGGCCGGGGCCAAAAAAGTTGCTAAACAAACATGCGCAGTGTGGCATGTCTCTTCGCAGGCATGCGTTGGCGTACTCAGACTCTTAAATGATACGAGTAACACATCTACACAATTTAATGCTGTTTTTCGTTATTTTTGAAATTACGCATATTGAAACAACTGCAATGCATGAACTTGGTTTATATTTTTTCAATGACAGTCTTATACGACTAGTCCGTTTGTGCCGATTGTTTGTCAATTGACCCAGAGTCATTAAGCACGTTTGCTTTGCGATCTTGATGTCCACGTGACTAACACTGATTTTAACAAATTGCAGGTAACGGTTATCCATAGTCGTGCTGTTCTTGCCGTTGTGACGTCAGAGAGTCATTACGAAAACACGCCTATACAAATACATTACAAACTTTACCGCCGAAAAATCGACAACTTTCAGAAGAAATATTGTGATACTTTTCTTATTTCTGCTCAGAATATAGATTTTTGGGTACTCGTTAGAACCGCCTCGATGAACGGAAATAGGAAAAATAAGCTTTACCCCTGTAAACCTTAGTTTTACTATTTTAAAGTGGGTCTCAAAGGGGTCAAAATTATATAGGCGTGTTTTCGTGATGTGTGTATAGGAAGCTTTCAGAAGAAATATTGTGATATTTTTCTTATTTCTGCTCAGAATATAGATTTTGGGTACTCGTTATAACCGCCTCGATGGGGCGGTTCTAACGAATCGAGGCATAAAGGAAGCTTGTAAAACACTGACTCGGCTCATGTGCTGGTTACATTGGCAAACAATGTGGAAACAGAACACGGCGTCTGATCAGGGTCTACATTGCATAAAGTACAGGAAATCAAGTGTGTATGTGGCGGCCGTAAAAAGTCTCCCTGCCCTTCATCAAAGCGTGGGTTATATTTTCCAGTCATTTGTGATCATTGAATTCACTGCGGATTTTAGGAAAATATCTGAGAGTCACTGGTAAGGCCTAACTGGTCGAAACCAGCTAGTCTGGCCCAGAAAAATCTTGTGCATTCTATACCTTTCTGTTCTGAAGTGTAGTCCTTGCTTCTATGCAGTCCTTGCTTCCAATGGATTGCCCCTTTTTTCAGAACATTTAACTTCACCACGGCTTGTGTAAATGCATTACGCAAACACGCCTATACAAATACATTGCCACCTTTATCGCCGAAAAAATGAAAATTGTATGATGAAAAATTGTGATATTTTTCTTATTTCTGCTCAAAATATAGATTGTGGGCACTTGTTAGAACCGCATCATCGAGGCGGCTCTAACGAGTACCTTTAGAGCAGAAATAAGAAAATAAGGTATACATCACATGCACTTCTTAAAAATTTTCATTTTTACGGCGATAAAAGTGGTAATGTACTTGTATAGGCGTGTTTGCGAATGATTTAACTGCAACACGGCTTGTGTTTATGTGTGGCGGGCGAAAATGTCTTCGGACTGCCATTCATCAAAGTGTGGGTTATATTTTCAAGCCATTTGGGATCATTGATTTCACTGCGGAATTTAGGAAAATATTTAAGAGTCACTGGTAAGGCCTAACTGGTCGAAACCAGCTAGTCTGGCCCAGAAAAATCTTGTACACTCTATACCTTTCTGTTCTGTGCTGTAGTCCGTGCTTCCATGTAGTCCTTGCTTCCATGTAGTCCTTGCTTCCAATGGATTACCCCTTTTTCAGAACCTTCACGAAAACACGCCTATATAATTTTGACCCCCTTGAACCCCGCTTTATATAGTAAAACTCGGGTTTACAGGGGTATACCTTATTTTTCTTATTTCTGCTCTAAAATATAGGCCGTGGGTACTCGTTAGAACCGCCTCGATATGGCGGTTCAAACGAGTACCCACAATCTATATTTTAGAGCAGAAATAAGAAAAATATCATTTTTTTTTCTTCTTAAAATTTTCATTTTTACGGCGATAAAAGTGGTAATGAACTTGTATAGGCGTGTTTGCGGAATTATTTAACTTCGCCACGGCTTGTGTTAATGTATGGCGGGCGAAAAAGTCTTCGGACTGCCATTCATCAAAGTGTAGGTTATATTTTCCAGTCATTTGGGATCATTGGTTTCACTGCGGAATTTAGGAAAATATTTGAGAGTCACTGGTAAGGCCTAACTGGTCGAAACCAGCTAGTCTGGCCCAGAAAAATCTTGTACACTATATACCTTTCTGTTCTGTGCTGTAGTCCGTGCTTCCATGTGGTCCTTGCTTCCATGTAGTCCTTGCTTCCATGTAGCCCTTGCTTCCAATGGATTACCCCTTTTCAGAACCATCACAAAAACACGCCTATATAATTTTGACCCCCTTGAACCCCACTTTTATATAGTAAAACGCGGGTTTACAGGGGTATACCTTATTTTTCTTATTTCTGCTCTAAAATATAGATTGTGGGTACTCGTTAGAACCGCCTCGATTCTGCTCTAAAATATAGGTTGTGGGTACTCGTTAGAACCAACTCAATGAGGCGGTTCTAACGAGTACCCACAATCTATATTTTAGAGCAGAAATAAGAAAAATATCATTTTTTTTTCTTCTTAAAACTTTCAGTTTTACGGCGATAAAAGTGGTATTGTACTTGTATAGGCGTGTTTGCGGAATTATTTAACTTCACCATGGCTTGTGTTAATGTGTGGCGGGCAAAAAAGTCTTCGGACTGCCATTCATCAAAGTGTAGGTTATATTTTCCAGTCATTTGGGATCATTGAAGTCACTGCGAATTTAGGAAAATATTTGAGAGTCACTGGTGAGGCCTAACTTGCTGGAACTAGCTAGTCTGGTCCAGAAAAATTATTGTGCACTCCATAGTTTTCAATTCTGTGCTGTTGTTCTTGCTTACAAAGGATTTCCTTTTTTTCAGAGCATTTAACTTCACCACAGCTTGTGTTAAGGGAATGTGTGTGGGGGGGAGGGGGCGTAAAAAGTCTCCCTGTCCTTCATCATATTGTGGGTTGTATTTTCTAGTCCTTTTGGACTATTAATTTTATTGTGAAATTTAGGAAATATTTGGGTGTCATTGATGAGACTAAACTGGCCGTAACTAGGTAGTCTTGCCCAGAAAAATATCTTGTGCACTCCAAACGTTTCAGTTTTATGTTGTAGTCCTTGCTTCCAAAGTATTACCCCTTTTTCAGAACATTTAACTTTACCACAGCATTGGTTAAGGGAATCTGTGGCGGACGTAAAACGTCTCCCTGTCCTTCATCTAAGTGTAGGCACTATATTTTCTAGTCATTTGGGATCATTGATTTCACTGATAATTTAGGAAAATATCTGAGAGTCACTGGTGAGGCCTAACTGGTCGGAACTAGCTATTGTTGCCCAGAAAAAATATTGTACACTCCATACGTTTCAGTTCTGTATTGTAGTCCTTGCTTCCAAAGTATTACCCTTTTTTTCAGAACATTTAACTTCACCACAGTTTTGCCAAGGGAATGTGTGGCGGGCGTAATAATTCTCCCTGCCCTTCATCAAAGTGTGGGTTATATTTTCCATTCCTTTGTGATCACACCGGCCCCGATAGCTCAGTTGGTAGAGTGTCCGCTCCGGGGAACGGGAGGTCTCGGGTTCGATCCCGGGCCGCGACATACCAAAGTCGTTAAAAATGGTACTACATGTAGCTGATCCTCGCTTGGCACTCAGATTTACGGAGTAGAGCTAGGACTGGTCGACCCAGTGTCAGGATAATGTGACTGGGTGTGGTATCATGTAATGTGTCTGGGACATGATACTTCAGTGAGGCAGCACTATAAAAGTGAGCATTGAGCTCCCTGTCGCAACCAGACACCGTCGTGATATGACTGAAAAATTGTTGAAAGCGACGTTAAACTCGAATTCACACACACACACACACATCGTTTTAATGATAGAAATAAAACAACACAGTTCCTTCCCTTAGACCACAAATGCCGTGAAACTCCGCAGTAAGGGAGGAAATATCTGTCAAAGGTCGAACATAAGATGAGTTTCGTACTGGCGTCATTTCGTTTTCGGACATAGTCCGTCTGAAACTTTCATCAATTTTAGTTGTCAGAAAATCTGTCTGTCGAAGAGAGTGGTCCGTATATTGACAAAATGATAAAAGCGTTATACACATTCATTCCTGAGCTTATTTTACCTATGAATCTAATTACAAAACTGCTTTTCTGAGAACTCTTCTATTATGTTGGAAGGACTTTAATTAAATAGAGACAACTATAGTTCGCCAACAAATAGCTGGCAGTGACGTAGCTGACTATTTGAGCTATTTTACCGTTAGCCCCATAAGCTTTGCATTGTTCAGAACAAAACAAGTCGTGACGTCACTGCCAACTATTCCTCGACGGACAGTATATAATTTGCAGTGACACATAATTAAATATTCCGGAGTCATGAACGCATCCATCATTCTCTGTTCAACTCACGAACAGTCAACATCGTCTCATCATGTCTGTCTCTATGAAAGAGTATCGCCTTCCTGAGCCACTCGTGGCTTTCTTGAAGTCATGCCGACTTCATGGGGTGCCTGAAGTGACCACAGGCCATCAGCACCAGAGTGTGACTGTCACTCTCCATTGGGACCTGAGCACTCCAGCTCCAGCCAGGCCCAAGAAGACAGTCAAGCAGCAGCCTACAGCGACGGAGAAACCACTGCAGGAAACAGCACCGCCCAAGCCTGTGATCATCGAGATACCACCATCACCAACCATCACCAGATCCCCGACGCAGCCTCCACCCAAGAAGATGCCTCGCCGGGAGTCACCAACAATCACCAAGCCGCCTCCCAAGACGACGCCACCGCCTCCAGTCTTCACCTACAAGCGACCGCCTTTCACCGGGGAAGATCTACGCTTCAACATCTATCCAGTGCCGTACATTCACAGAGACTACACCTTCTCTCCACCACGCAAGTTCGAACATCAGAACGGGACCTACGCCGAAGTTGCGAAAGTAACCTACCGGGGACCAGCTCATCCAGACTACCACGGGAAGATCGCCTACCTGATGTTCGATCAAGCGACGACGACAAGCGGCCAGTACTACCTTCCGCAAACCAGGACAACACCCGAGTATGAACTGGCCGAGTACTACTGGACCTACGGCAAAGATCAAGACCCGGCGCGAATAAAGGGCTTCAGACTGGACTGGGAGGACGGCGAGGTGTACAACATTCACCCACCAGAGTGCTGGAAGTAGGCTGCTGCATCCTCCACTGATCGTGAACTTAGGGCCGCATGTCCAAAAACCCTGTTTTCCATGGGTATTGCATGGCTACTTCATGTGTAGCCAGACCGAAAGCCAATCGCGCGGCCCTAAGAGAGAGCAACATAACCTAGTTTGCTCTCGGGCAAGACAGAGAAATCGCGTTTTGCAGCCGAAATTGGCATTGATTTCTCTGTTGATTTATGCCCACTTTCGACATGGCGTTCAAAATTCAAAATTACAGTGCTTCCAATTTACTTAGGATAATTAGGGACAGGGCACTGGTAGATCAGCACGATTGACACACCGCTGAACTCTACCGCGATTTGCAGCCCAGAAGCACTTAAACTTTACGTCCTGTTGTGGGGTAATGCTAACGCGCCTGACCGTAGCGGACGTAAAATGCTAAAACTTTACAATACAATACAATACAATTAAATATTCCATAGACAACGGCCAACTTACTATAAACAGCAAAGTGCGATTTTTCCGTTTTACACCATTTTCATGATTTTATTTGTGACAGTCTTGAAATTTACAGACTAAAAAGTCTTTAAATTTACAGACAATTTTCTTCTACCTGTTTAAGGGTGCTCGTTAGAACCGCCTCATTGAGGCGGTTCTAACGAGTACCCACAACATATGTCTTGGAGAAAAAATGAGCAAAATATTACCCTGTAAACCCTAGTTTTTTCTATATAAAATGGAGTTTACAGGGTGTTCATTTCAAAGACTTGTTCACGTGATGTAAAGCTGGTTCTCCTGTTGTGGTTTGCTATTGTTATAGTTTATCTTGCTTACATCAAGAAAACAAGCCTATATAATTTTGACCCTCTTGAACTCGAATTTTATGTAGTAAAACAGGGGTTTACATGGGTAAGCCTTATTTTTCTTATTTCTGTTTATTTTTCGACGAGGCGGTTCTAACGAGTACCCATAATCTATATTTTGAGCAGAAAAAGGGAACAAGAGGACCAAGCTGGTCCTGTATCGCTCACCTGAGGTAACAGATTCAAAGTTTGAGGAAGTGCCAACCTTTACTGAAGGATTAATGGCAGGACATGGTGATGACAGTGTAAGCAATTTCTGCAAATCAAGTAGAATATAACTCTATGATAAATAGGCTGACCTCACCAGTTTTCAAACTGATTCAAGCTTTTATTCCTGACTTGCTAAGAAGATCCCATATAAACTAATGGGGCTATGGTGATGACAAGTTCAAAAATAAGCAATCAATTAACTGCTACAATCAAAGGGATGTTTCTCTGTGACAAATAGGCAAACCTCACAAGTTTTCAAACTCCTCCGAGCTTTTCTGCCTGACTTATTAGTTTGTAAGTTTCATGAAGATCCGATCAAAACTGAAGGGGCAGCAGTGCTAACAAGGTCGAAAATAGGCATTTTAAGCAATCAAAGGCACGTAACTCTATGATAAATGTGCCGACTTGCCCAGTATTCAAAGTCATCCAAGATTTTATTCCCAGTCACCCTACATATAAGTTTCAGAAAGATCCGATCAAAAATGAAGGGGCTACGGTGATGACAAGGTCATAATTTGGCATTTTTAGCAATCAAAGGGATGTTACTCTAATATAAATCGGCCGACTTGGCCAGTTTTTCAACTCATCCGTGGTTTCATCCCCAGCCACCTTACATATAAGTTTCAGAAAAAAATCCGATCAAAATTTAAGGGGCTACGGTGATGACAAGGTCAGAAATCAACATTTTCAGCCATCAAAGGGACACAACTCTACGATAAATGGGCTGACTTGGCCTGTTTTCGAACTCATCCGAGGTTTTATCCCCAGCCACATTACATATAAGTTTCAGAAAGATCCGATCAAAACTGAAGGGGCTATGGTGATGACAAGGTCAAAAATCGGCATTTTCAGCAATCAAAGGGACCTAAATCTATCATAAATGGGCCAACTTGGCCGGTATTCGAACTCATCCTAGGTTTTATTCCCAGTCACCTTATATATAAGTTTCAGAAAGATCCGATCAAAACTGAAGGGGCTACGGTGATGACAAGGTCGAATCAAAGTACTGAAAGTACTGAGGAAAGTTGATTTATGAAGAATAATTATTATATAACAATGTTAGTCGTAGATCAAGCAGTTATCTAGATATTTTGTTGAAAAAATAATATAGAGACTAACTTCCCATATCACAGGTCCTGGTGTATGAATGCCATTTGACGTGTCACCAGTTACAATTCTGATTCTAGTTCTGATTTGACAAGGTCCAAGTGGGTTAAAAAATTCGACAAAGAAAAAATGATTCATCGATATTTTTGAGTTTAACGACAGATCAACCCTAGAGGATCATTTTGTCTTCTCCAAGAGAAAGGGGAAAAGAGAGAAGAGACAGTAGAGGAGATGATTTGTTTGTTTAATTTGAGGTTTAACGTCCCCGTCGACACTGTAAAGGTCATTTTGGAGACTTTGCTTCCAATTTGTGGAACATTTACCCGACATTGAGATGAAATGACACCTCAAGCCCTGCCGCCCAATGAAACCAATAGGGTTCATACACATGAATGGGCCGACTCGCACCGCTTTGCCTGGGCAGGCTTGGATCCTCTAAGCAGTTTACCAGTACTCGTGCGCGGGTCGGTTTCAGCTCTACGTTGAAGCATCATGCAGCCCATATATTTCTACAAGCCCCGATGGGCAGGGCCGTTGTAGAGAAGATGAAAGTGAGGGACAGAGGAGAAAGAGGAAAATGAATGGAAGTTAGAAACAGAAGAAATATCAACACTCCCTCATTCTACCGTTACCTGCTGCAAGGACAGCAGGTGTTGCCCAACTGTAAGTCAATATCAGCTGGACTCCCCAGTGACACAAGATACACATCGCCATTGGCTCACTCAACTACCCCCGCGAAGAAATACGGAAGAAAGAAAGAAAAACGTGCCTGCAAATTTCTTCATGGTCCAACCATAAATTTCTAAATTAGCTCAGTACATGTCTGCTAATAATCTTACAGAGAAGTTCACCTAGCGGGCATATGATGTCTTAGCAACGTCGCATTGATACGACGATGCACATACGTTGTGCAGCCGCTTGGAGCTATGTTCCTTCGGGCGTCGGGACATAATCAAAGCGCCAAAGACACTGAAATGACAGATTCCATAAGAAAATCATAAAACTTACAGAAAACCTTTTTAAAAAGATCCTAAAATTTAGAAAAGTAGTTCTGCAATTTCCATTATATGATATGTTTGCAGATGTCTATAGACCGGTGGTATTATGAAATGCCATTCGATGTTTCAAATTTTTGAAAAAAACCATTTACGTTTTCTGAACCAAACATTAAACTTCAAGTTTTAAAAATGCTACTGTCCATAAGTAACAGTTTTTGTCTGGTCGGTTGTGGATACCTCTCCAAAAAGATACTCAATGGGAAAGAGATCGAAGGAGAAAGGCTGGCTAGTCCAGTACATGAATTCCACTTGTCTGGCGACATTTTTTAGTAAGAACTGCACTATGAGCCCGCGCGTAATCCTGCTGGTCAAATACCCCGGATTCTGAGCGTAAACAAACAAGTTGGCTGCTTTCAAAAAGCATCCAATAGGTTTGGTCTTGTCAGTCTACATTCTGATTTGAGCCAGCTAATATCATTATCCCACTTAGTGCATTTTTTGAATACAAAAAATAAACTTTAATACAAAATGTGTATATAAAATTTCGAAGTCTGTGGCCTTGGTATCAGGAAGGGTAGGCAGTGATGAGTATTCTGTGGTAAATTGTTTAACGCCATGACAAGTATAAACTTAATGCAACTTACATTTGGTTTGCACATGTATAGCACAAAACTTAACCAAACGAAAATGTAAACCTAATTTTTCAAAGGGTCATAACTCTGTTAATATTTGGTGGCATATCTTCACATCTTAGCCTTACTACATACACATTTTAGGCTTGATCGGATAAAAACTGTATAGTAGGATTTATACGGAAACGAAAAAAAGTTTACGAACGGACGGACGGACACCAACCCCGTAACTTAATACGACCGTTTTTTTTTTTTTTTTGTTATTGTTGTTTTTCAAACGTCATCTGGCCTTCTGTAGGGCCTTGGTTATCAATTTCATTTGTTGTTAACGTCCCTGTAAACACTGTATGGGTCTTTTTGAGACATTGCTTCAAATGTTGTGGGACTTTTACTCAGTACTGAGATAAAAAGGGCAGATAAAACTCCTTCTCAAGCCCTGTCACCCAATGAAACTAAGTGGTTGAAATGCATGAACGGTCCGACTCGAGCCACTTTTCCTGGGCAGGCTTAGACTTTCTAGGCGATTTAACACTACTCATGTGCGGCCGGTATCAGCTCTGCGTGGAAGCATCATGCAGCCCAATCTATTTCTTCAATCCTCGATGGACGGGGGCCGATCAGACCTTGGGGCGATATATTGGACTGCATGAGCTGAAACCGACCGAAATTTGAAGTATTGCTGAACCGCCTAGGAAGATCTAAGCCTGCCCAGACAAAGTGCTGCGAATCAGACTGTATCTTAAACCTCGGCAGTTTCTTTGAGCGGTACCTCCGCAAAAACCTGGAATTTGCTATCCTTTTGTATATCTTTCTGGATCACAATTTAATTGTAAAAGAAACTGATTAGTAAAACGTCAAGTATTGAGTGGAAATAAAGAACACCACTCTCGGCTTATCAGATACAATAGCTCCCATCGAATGCTAACAACTCAGTCTGTAACTGGTGGCAGGTCACTTAGTAGTCATGAAGTTTTTGAAAAGAAACTATTGCTATCTGTCCTGGGCTCAAGAACAATAAACAGCGACCCATCAACGTTATGACTTTGTTTCGCTCCCTAAATATTTTATATATTTGGAAGAGTTAGAACCTTCGACCTTGGCACTGACGTTAATTCTAGTAGCAAAGACATGAAATTGTTTTTACACACCCAGCGATCGTTCTATGTTTGGTTTTACGATCATTTCAAGATTATTTCACTCACATCAAGCCGATCGTTAATCGGAGGTGAGTGAAAACTAGAGTACCCGATGAAAAACCTCCTGACCTTCCGTTGCAGAACTTCTCATTATGTGACCTGAGCCATGCTCAAACATACACCGTTGAGAGACCTAATGATTAAGAGTCAGCACTCTTATCCACTAGGCAACGGAGGCCCGTTACACCCAGCGATCTTTATAAATGAGGAAAAATAACGTTCTCTGTCTTTCCAACATTTACATATACTTATTATTAGAGCGTACCGAAAGATGTTCAGAATATATAAATCTGTTCCTATCTGTGTGAAGTAAACTTTGCAAGTTTTGTTTATTTGTATTTAACGGCCCAGTCAACACTGATTTTGGGTCTTTTTTTAGCATGTCAGTGTACCTATCCACGCTTTTCCTGAGCAGGCTTATCCGTAAGCGGTTTACCAGTTCAGTGCACATTCTGTCGCCAAAAACTGACCCCTGCCCTTCCTGAATCAGCGGAAGGGAGGGGATGACCATAGCAAGATTTCATAATCTCCTCGAAAGAATGTTGCCGACCCCGGTAGGTATCGAACCCGAGTCTTCCTTATCGCCAGTCAGACTGCATCCGACTGAGCTACCACAGCCAGCCACACTTTGTGAGTAGTAGTAGTTATGTTCTGTTGTTTTTCGTTTCCATGGCCCCATGGCCCCATGGACTTACTCCATAATGGCATTGCAAGAAATTTGCGAAAATGACTGCTACTCCTGCAAAGTACTTCCTCTGTGGATATGTCTAAAGGGTATACTCTTAAAGGAAAGAATTTGCTCCTGGGGAGCAAATTCTCCCCTTTTAGAGAAGACCCCTTGGGAAGCAAATTCTTCCCCTTTTAGAGTAGACCCCTTTTCAGTTGGACAGAGCCAACAGAGTAGCAACTATAAGGTCCTTAAAATTGTATTTCCATAACGAAATCATGCCTATAGAATTGTGATCCCCTTTAATATGTTCTATAAAAGGGTTATCCTTTGCAAGCAAAGAATACACCACAGAACTGAAAAATATGGTGTGCACATGTTTTCTGAGCCAGACTAGCTAGTTTCGGCCAATTAGGCCTCATCAGTGACCCTAAGATATTTTCCAAATTCCACAATGGAATCAATAATCCCAAAGGACAAGAAAATATAATCTACACTATGATGTAGGGCAGGGAGACGTTTTACCGCCGCCACACATTCCCACACACCAGTTGTAGTGAAGTTAAATACGGTAGGTGACCAATTAATTGGAACACCCTAGCAGTTCGAACACCCAAAATTATTTCGAATTTCCGGCTAAAAACTTTCTCATTTAATTCGAACTCCCAAATTTTTCAGAAATCAGAATTTTTAATACTTCGAACACACACACAGAAAAAAGCCGAAAAATGCATCCAGAACAAGCATTTCGGACCGTTCCCGAGTTTATCATTACAACATCGTACTGGTCGTATATGAGCTAGCGCACGAAAAAAAAGAAAACTTAGCATGAAATGTGTCCGACTTCCAAAGACTCGGATTAACATGCACTCTGTAAGGCAAATGGTTTTCGCTTCTCTCACTTTGGATAGCCCTGTGGTAGTGGAAGGTTCATACCCTCACCGAATACTGATTAGACTGCGAGAAACGCAGGCTGCAAGTGCTTAGATCAACCTTGATGAGCCACAGGAGTTTCGCTTATTTATGTTATGAAAATCCCATCGTCTGCATCAGGCTCATGCGATCAGCGAAGACTCTTATCGGATTGCATGAATGAGTACGCTAAGATGTGTCTTCGCTGGTTTCTCAACGACCTGCAAACACTGAACATGCGCACCCACAACCGGTATGCAAGGCAAAGGGTTTCACTTAGCCTTTAGACTTCGTAAGATTTAAGGGTTCAGTAAAGACTGATCACATTGCATCGATGTTCAGGCTGATCCTAGTCGGTGATGTAGCATTTCGGCGTACAAAGGCTTGGATCACCATGCATATGCAAGTGTTTTCGCTTTGCTCTCAGACTTGGAGCATAGCTTCAGCTTTCATTATTATTTGTGTGACAGTGTTACCCTTTTTCCATGTGCTGGGGCATTGATTCAATGCCTCTTTGATAGCAGAAGCGCCCCTTTAATATTAATTGAGAGTTTCCCGCCTTTTTCCACAGAACGTCTTTTAGCACGTGCGAATGAAATTCATGGTTGTTGCATGCAAAAAGGTAGTTTAATTCAGGTTACCTGGTTGGGCTACCCTGGTTTTCTGAGGAGCAAGTGAAGATGCCCATTTATTTCACGGTGACAAGGTTTTATTGGAAGTAATTTCGGGGAACATGATTAAGAAAATAAGTCATATTCGGTGTGGTGGGAAGACTCAGGTCAGTCTGCACATTCATGCAGTCTGAATAGTCTTCGTTGTTCGTATGTGCCTTCCATGGCCTCTGTGCTAATCAAAGAACAACAGGTGAAAACTATGGCCACATTGGCTAGATGCGCAGGCTAATCTGGTCCTTCGTTTGAAACCTTTTTTTTTCGCCGTGCGCCGGCTTAAAATGACGGCGTGTACATTTGACCGGCCCAATCTGCTTGCGACGTTACAAACACATCCTAAGCTACCAAGTGCAAGGATCAGTCTGTTCAGATCTCTTATCTCGAGTAAAATACTTATTGCGCATGTGCGTACAGAAAAGACTGATAAGTCTGCACAGTTGTGTCTGCACAGTTGTGCAATCGGGATTGTGTCTTCAATGATCAAGAGGTTTGAAATGTTTCATCGCGCATAAAGTGAAGATCAAATTTGTGTATGATGTCCGCATTTTCTTTTTCTTGTTACTTGCCTATCCAAATAACATGATGGTTTTGCATCCGCACAGTCTAATCAGTCTTCACCGGACTACTTCGATGGGCATTGAATTGCTACATGCCCCCGGCCCACGCTGATTTGAGACTGCTTATTACTAAACAGAGAATACACAAACAAGGCTGCGCAGTCTCGCCTGAGGCTTCACTATGCGCTTAAACAATATAGGTGGGGGTGGGGGTGGGGGGGGGTGAAGTATCTATGCGCCTAGCTCCACTGGGTAGCTGCACGTGCGGGTTTCAACATCCCATCCCATATATACATGTAGCTGGACTCGGAACAAAAACAAATATTACAGACTATAAGGAAATTCTTTGAAAAATCCTCTTTTTCCTAGATATGGGCTACTCTTAAGAAAAGAATTTGCTCCAAACAAATCAATTTCTGTTATTCCTGAGATCACAAATTGACTCGCCCATTTTAAAGGGAATAGTGATAGTTCAATAGGTGTAAATGTCATTAATGACAATGTGTATCGCATTCAAAGACCCCCTGCACACACTGACTTATTTATAGATCAAACTTTTCTGCACTGCATAAGTGATATTTATAACTTCTAATCACGTGCGGATTGACAGGGCCACGGGCCAAAAACGTAGTTGTATAAAATCTTGAACACAGCCTGATCCAATGTATGGAATTCTTTCAGATCAAACAGTTCTGACACTGATAAATTTCCAATCTGATATTTTCTAATAATTCCAACACCCGGATCAGTATTTTTTTTTTTTTTTTTTACTGTTCGAATTAATTGGCCATTTACAGTATGTGTTCTATAAAAGGGTTATCCTTTGGAAGCAAGGAATACACCACAGAACTGAAACATATGGAGTGTACATGTTTTCCGGGCCAGACTAGCTAGTTTCGGCCAATTAGGCCTCATCAGTTACCCTCAGATATTGTCAAAATTCCACAATGGAATCAATGATCCCAAAGGACAAAAAAATATAATCTACACTTTTATATAGTAAAGCTCGGGTTTGCAGGGGTATACATTAATTTCCGTATTCATGCTCTGAGACACTGGATTGTGGGTACTCGATAGAATCGCCTCGTCGAGGCGTTTCTGTCGACTCCCCGCAA
This sequence comes from Lucinisca nassula, assembly GCA_963580285.1. Classification (NCBI taxonomy): domain Eukaryota; kingdom Metazoa; phylum Mollusca; class Bivalvia; order Lucinida; family Lucinidae; genus Lucinisca; species Lucinisca nassula. The sequence continues at coordinate 137,833,192 of OY757014.1, forward strand.
TCTATGTTTTGAGCAAAAAAGGCAAATATTCCAATTTTTCTTTTTAAAATTTCTTTTTCTTTGGCCAAAAAATGGCAATGTATTTGAATAGGTGTGTTTCGAAATACGGTAAAACTGGTAGACTAACTGCCACACCTGCCAGGTGTATCCATTTCCCTTAAGATATTTTTATTGTGGGAGTTGAAACGCTTGCTTTTCGGTCTGTTTCGCTATTCAGACAGACTGTTTCCTGTAATTGCAGTATAGTATTGCATCATCGTTTAAGCTGATTGGTTGATCGCGTCACGTGCCCCTCCATGGAACAGCTACAATCTGGTCATTATACCCGGTTTGCCCGCCTCATGGCGACCAAACCAATAAATGGAACCATGTGAGGCCGACGCACTTGATTGATGTAACGTCTAGCTGTTCAGTTCACGTCTCAGCCATGATCTTGAATGTTCCTTATGACACTAAGCTGCGTTCGCTAACTACATGCAATAGCGCGCCACACAATTACGCTTAATCCACCCAATATGTCATGCTCTATTACGCACGAGTCGCCTCGGCATACCTTACACCTATACGTCGAAACACCCCGAAACGACAACCGGCGTGGTTCACGCTGAAGTGCGATTTGTCACGGAAACGCCTATCACGTCAGTCGCTAAGATGGCAATTTACGTATTTCATGCACCAGCGTAAGTGATCCATACTGTGTAATGTCAACGTGTTATTTTTGGTCACGACAGGGACGTCTAGCTCTCAAACGTGCATCGCATAAGGGCGACGAACAGTGTCAGTGCTTATTAGTCGGTAGTTGGGATCCTTGTTTATCTACAGGTACAGTGTAGCAGCTGCTGGCGGAAGTCTGTTTCGCATATGCGTTTGTCGGATGAATCAGTCTTGACGTACTGACGTCGGTCTTCCGCTACGTCGACGTCCACTAGCGTCTTCTGTTTATAGTAAAATGTCGCTCCAGTAGGCGATAGATCGCACACATGTGGCGCCAAAAATCAGAGTCAACATCATCCACTTTACGACCAGATTCTAATTGTCCATTAGAAGCCTCCGTGGTGTAGCGGTTATGCTACTTGTAAACCAGGGGTCGCAGGATCGATCCCGGGCTTCTCTAGAATTTTAAACCGAGGTATCGTCTCCCTATGTCCTTAGCTGTTGGTGGGACGTAAGAGCGCTGACCCTTAGTCATTAGGTCTCTTTCCCGCCGTAGGGTCGAGCCTCGCTCGGGCCACGTGTGAGACGCCAAGTTCTGCAACGGAAGGTCAGGTGGTTTTTCTCCGGGTACTCCGGTTTTCGCCCACCTCTAATTAACGATCGGCTCGATATGAGTGAAATAATGTTGAAAGGGCCGTAAAATCCAAAAACAAAAAAAAAACTCAAACACTCACTCACTCAATCTAACAGTCCAGGGGCACGCTTACGATCCTTTAATGAAAAATGTTACAATGCGCTCTCACTTAAAAAAAATTAAGTTTCCTCTTTTCTAGGCAAGACTTACATCACACATCAAAATTTTGATCCTGAACATGTGGTTTCTGTCAGTATATACTGGTGTGAAGGTGGTACACAGGATCGTGACCGGACTGGTAACCATACGTCACGGTTGATTGATTGAACATTTTTAGCTTAAGGGCATGGTGCTTAAGCGTGTTGGAATCATGCAATCGTTTGGTTTCAGAATCAAAGCACTGAAAGTATTTGTGGGATGTAGGTTGGGGTAATAGTCATGGGCTGAGATTTAAACTGTTTAATCTAACTCTGAAATTCCAAACAGATAGTGAAGATTTTGATAAGAAGCGGGTTCTGCAGCGTCCGATCTTGCTCTACACTGTTTGCCAAGCTCACCCTATGATTCCAGGATAACCCTCTTCAGTCTTATAAAGACTTTCGGATGAGTCTTTAAACCGAGGTCCCGTCTCCGTATGACCTTAGCTGTTGGTGGGACGTAAAACTAAAACTCACTCACTCACTCTTCAGTCTTATGGAATACCCTGATCTCACTGCGGCTATTTTCTGCACGAAAAAAGTGTTATTCTGAGAAGTCAGTGATAGTCATTTATTAGTAACTTCGGGTCGAATGCCTGTAACAATCAACCCAAACATAGCCGCGTCGTTTGTCAGTGTTGGGTACATGTGAATGTTATCTGTAAAATCTGCACTTGAATCAAATGTTGGATCTGGCAAACACTGTAGACTCAGTTCAAACGCCGCAGAGCACGGTGCTGATCTTGTTCTACACATTTTTGCATCAGTTACTAACATCTTGAGTTTAGACGAATAGGTCCAAGTCCCCGTTAATGACCAGCCTGCATTTAGAGACAATCGGCATGAGTGTTGTCAGTGATTTGACTTATTCACTACCTTGAGTTTATGGAGTGTACTCTTCCATCACTGAAGTTGGGCTCGTCCATTCTGCTAAATAGGGCACCTAAAATTGTATCACAGGACCTACACTGTTTGCATAGGTATCTGTACCATATTCCAGGGTTGAAAGGGACAGCCTTTCTCGCAAAGTCTAATATACACCTAAGTTGTAACTGACCTAGCTAGACTTGACCTCGAAAGCCAGAAAACCCATTAATATTCTTGTCTGCAGCTGACCTAGCTGGTCCAACAGCAGGCTGGTCTTTAAAGATTAAATATTGATAGCACTTGATTTAAACAACACGTGTTTTGTAATATTAGAGCTCTCGAAAGCAGGCGAATTGTAGGTCAGTAAAGGGTTGTGATAAGCTAGCTCTTTTAACCCTGTAGACCGGTGCAGACGCCGAGGTAGAAATACACTGTATCTATGCAAACCTTGTAGATCCTGATAAGATGGCACGTAGCTAGAACGTCTCGCCAGAATCTACATGTACACTGTTTGCCATCCTGTCAGTGCACTAATTAGAAATCCTTTTCTATAGGCAAGAAGAGTCCAGTTTAGAAACTCAGGGATGAAAGAGTAAAACATAAATATCACCGAAAAGTGCGTAGGAAAATAGTTCCAGAGTACTGTTTTCTTTTCAGAATTCGTCTTTCTGTGCCAATTTATATTCAATCCGTATTAAGTCTCGAAAACTGAAATATTTTGAAAGACGTTCCATGCGGGACCGGCCTGCAAAATTAATTTTCAAGAGTTCATTTGGGCTATTTTATGCAGCGAACGAACAGCGGAAGTGGAGCAACGCGGTCCAGTACCGAAAGTAGAAATGTAGTGACAAAGAAACTTGATTTAAAAAATCAACTTTCAAAAACGACATTTTCAGCCATCAAAGGGACATAACTAAATACTAAATGGGGCGACTTGGCCGGTTTTCGAACTCATCCGAGGTTTTATGCCCAGCCAACTTACATATAAGTTTCAGAAAGATCCAATCAAAACTGAAGGGGCTACAGTGATGACAAGGTCAAAAATAAGCATTTTTAGCAATCAAAGGGACCTAAATCTATGATAAATGGGCAAACTTGGCCGGTTTTCGAACTCATCCTAGGTTTTATTCCCAGTCACCTTACATGTAAGTTTCAGAAAGATCAGATCAAAACTGAAGGGGCTACGGTGATGACAAGGTCGAAAAACGACATTTTCAGCCATCAAAGGGACATAACTAAATACTAAATGGGGCGACTTGGCCGGTTTTCGAACTCATCCGAGGTTTTATGCCCAGCCAACTTACATATAAGTTTCAGAAAGATCCAATCAAAACTGAAGGGGCTACAGTGATGACATGGTCAAAACTCGGCATTTTAAGCAATCAAAGGGACCTAAATCTATGATAAATGGGCAAACTTGGCCGGTTTTCGAACTCAGCCTAGGTTTTATTCCCAGTCACCTTACATGTAAGTTTCAGAAAGATCAGATCAAAACTGAAGGGGCTACGGTGATGACAAGGTCAAAAATCGACATTTTCAGCCATCAAAGGGACATAACTAAATACTAAATGGGGCGACTTAGCCGGTTTTCGAACTCATCCGAGGTTTAATGCCCAGCCAACTTACATATAAGTTTCAGAAAGATCCAATCAAAACTGAAGGGACTACAGTGATGACAAGGTCAGAAATCAACATTTTCAGCAATCAAAGGGACCTAACTCTATGATAAATAGGCCACCTTGGCCGGTATTCGAACTCATCCGAGGTTCTATCCCCAGCCACCTTACATATAAGTTTCAGAAAGATCGGATCAAAACGCAAAGGGCTACGGTGATGACAAGGTCAAATATCGTCATTTTCTGCAAACAAAGGGACGTTACTCTGCGATAAATGGACCAACTTGGCTGGTTTTCGAACTCATCCGAGATTTTATCCCCAGTCACATTACATATAAGTTTCAGGAAGATTCGATCAAAACTGAAAGGGCTATGGTGATGACAATGTCAAAAATCAGCATTTTCATAAAATCAAAGGGACGTTACTCTACAATAAATTGGCCGACTTGGTCGGTTTTCGAACTCTTCCGAGATTTTATCCCCAGCCACCTTAAATATAAGTTTCAGAAAGATCCGATCAAAACTGAAGTGGCTACGGTGATATCATGGTCAACAATCGGCATTTTCAGCACTCAAAGGGACGTAACTCTAAGAAAAGTGAGCCCACTTGGCTGATTTTCGAACTCATCCGAGGTTTTATCCCCAGCCACCTTATATATAAGTTTCAGAAAGATCCGATCAAAACTGAAGGGGCTACGGTGATGACAAACATTTTACCATTGTAAGTCTATGGGACCTTGTGATTGCCAGAGCAACCAAAGTTTTCATGCGATTTAAAAAGAAAGCTTATGTCATCAATGCCCCACCAGAGGCATGCTACAGATCAGAAATGATTGAGATCAGCCTGCAGGCTGCAGAGATATAGCTGCTCAAAAGTGTGGACGGACGGACGGACTGACGGACGAAGGACGACGGAGGACCCACTATACTATAAGCTCCCCTGGAGCCTCCGGCCCAGGTGAGCTAAAAATATCACAATTTTTCACCTTTAAATTTTCTTTTTTTTTTCGGCGGTAAAGTTTACAGTGTATTTAAATAGGCGTGTATTGGTAATGATATATTTTTAGTTTGGCGACCCCCGCCCATCGGGGCTTGAGGAAATAGATGGACTGCATGATGCTTCCAAGCAGAGCTGAAACCGACCGCACATGAGTACTGGTAAACCGCTTAGAGGATCTAAGCCTGCCCAGGCAAAGCGGTGCGAGTCGGACCGCCATGCCTATAAACCCTATTGGTTTCATTGGGTGACAGGCTTGAGATGTCATTTCATCTCAATGTCGGGTAAAGTACCACAAAATTGAAACCAACGTCTCCAAAATGACCTATACATTAAAGCCGTTTACATGTACCTGTACTCTTGTGCGGTCGGTTTTAACTCTGCGTGGAAGCATCATGCAGCCCATCTACTTATTCAAGCCTCGATGGGCGGGGGCCGTTTAGAGGTATGGAAGACGTAATTCTGGAACATGGGTGTGTTATCTAATGAGCAAATTGTCACTATGGACACGAACATCATTCAAGTCACATTTGGGGCGCCATTACGAAAACACGCCTATGCAAATACATTGTAAATTTACCACCGAAAAATTAAATTTTTCAGATATTTAGGGGATAACTGTACTGAAAATTGTCATTTGGGGAGGTAAATCGGAGGTTTTACGGTCGGAAATTTCGTTTTACGGCGACGCGTAAGCGGAGCCGTAAAACGTAATTTGCGACCGTAAAACCGACGATTTACCTCCCCAAATGACAATTTTCAATACAGTTATCCCCATTCTAATGCACTTTTTCGGTTGTTAAGCTAAAATTTGTACTATTTTGCACAAGGCGGCAAGCGCAGTGAGCTGCGTAAAACCAAATACCAGCCAATGAAAAGCGACGTTACGTGGTGACGTCGGATTTCCGACAGTATATCGTGGAATATACTGTCGCAAATTTTTGACGTTATCCAATCAGACGTCGCGTTACATACGTAAGTGCATTAGAATTTCCTTTCGCTGCTCAAACATAGATTTTGGATACACGTTAGAACCGCCTCGATGAGGCGGTTCTAACGAGTACTCACAATCTATATTGTACAGTAGAAATAAGAAAAATACACGTAAGTTTAACCCCGATAAACCACAGTTTTACTATATAAAAGTGGGGGGGGGGTTCAAGGGGGTCAAACTTATATAGGCGTGTTTTCGTGATGGAAGTACTGGAACGGATATCAAGCAGTTTTCCCAAAGTGCTGCGGTTTTTGCACACCTCTGCTTAACAAAACGACTCGATGTAAATGAATTCAAACTTTACAGGGCAGTAAACACCAAAATGGAAACATCGGTTCCATTAACAGTTGGTTTTATCCTTTGCGTTCGTATTTTGAATATTTTCATTTGTTCATAAGAGAAGTGTGCATCGAATACAGTAAACGTCCTACATTAAGAACACCTCTTGGACTGACCACTTTTGAACAGTCCAAAAGGTGGTCTCTTATAAGGAGACACTGGGTGTAGAAACCAATAAGAAAAGTAATTGAAACTTTTCCATTAAGCTTTTAAAAAGCAGTTTTAGTCTTAATCTTAGGTGGTACGGGCCTCCGTGACCTAGCGGTGACTCTTAAATCACTAATCTTTCACCGCTGTGGGCTCGAGCCTGACTCGGTCACATGTGAGACGCCAAGATCTGCAACGGAAGGTCTAGTGGTTTCCTCCCGCTGCACTTTTCGCGCACTTCCGATTAACGATCGGCTCGATATGAGTGAAATAATCTTGAAATGGCCGTTAAAACAAATCTTAAAAGAGGATGGGGGCGGTCTAAAGAGCGAGTTTTACAGTATGTACATGTACATAAATGTTGGTTGAACAGTTTGTTCAAGTATGTTTGCGCCTTGTTTTGGAGATATTATACCCTTCTGCAGGCAGACCATAAGTCACAGAAAAATGGGAATATGGCTACAGCAGACTATCTGCTGTAGCCATATTCCCATTTTTCTGTTCTTCGGGACAAGTCGACAACTCGCTTCAAAGGCATCATCTAGGGTCTCCAGTCATTTCGTATCCAAGTCATTTCGTACCCAAGTCATTTCGTACCATTTTGGTCATTTCGTACCCATTTTATTTTTCATTTTAGTACCCATTTTGGTCATTTGGTCCCACTTTGGTCATTCCGTACCAACTTACAATTTTTCTGGGGAAGGTTTTTTGGTCATTTCGTACACAGATCTTTAAAAGTAGGTACGAACTGAAACTGGTGTGTTGAATTGTTTTTACAGGTAACGGACAACTTTGGAGATAACTGAAGAATATAATTGTTTTATTTGTTTGTTTTTTTTTGTTGTTGTTGTTGTTTTTTTTTTGCTTTTTCTTAATTCTAACAAATTATCAATTTATATCTATAACATAATAATGATCGTACTGTCACCGTGTAACAATACAAACAAATTTTACAATATCATACAACATATATTACAAGTCACTTGGGCTAAAGTTTATGCCACTGCGAGTATGCGAGTATCCAAAAATGCGTCATGATGCGTTCTGTTAACAAACATAGCTTTTACATTACGCAAACACGCCTATACAAATACATTGCTACCTTAATCGCCGAAAAAATGAAAAGTTTATGATGAAAAATTGTGATTTGTTTCTTATTTCTGCTCAAAAAATAGATTGTTGGTACTCGTTAGAACCGCCTCATCGAGGCGGTTCTAACGAGTACACACAATCTATATTTTAGAGCAGAAATAAGAAAAATAAGGTATACCCCCGGAAACCCCAGTTTTACTATATAAAAGTGTATATTACTATATTTACTATATCAAAATTATATAGGTGTGTTTTCGTGATGAGTACCGTTTGAAACTCGCACAAACTTTGTTTTTACCTCAGTGCATGTAGAACAATGTATTCAAACATATGTTTTGAGTCCTTGTTGGAGGCTGTACCAAAGAGTTCCCACATTGACAACATACGTTTTGACCGCAATAAAAAAACATTACGAAAACACGCCTATACAAATACATTGTAAACTTTACCGCCGAAAACAAACGAAACTTTTAAGATGAAAACTTGTGATAATTTCTGCTCACAATATGGATTGAGGGTACTCGTTAAAACCGTCTCTACTTCACCCTCCGAAGTTGAATCCGTTTTAAAATCTCTAAAATTAGACAAGGCAACGGGTTCCGATTCTATAAACAATCGCGTGTTGAAGGAACTAGCACAGCCTCTTTTTTCCCTCTTAGTGATATATTTAACTTTTCGTTAACCTCTGGCAAGGTACCTTTGATATGGAAGGAAGCAAATGTAACTCCGATTTTTTAAAAAGATGACCCCTCTTTTGTTTCTAATTATAGGCCTATATCTCCTCTGAGTGCAGTGGGTAACGTCTTAGCAAAATAGTGCATAAACATTTATTTAATTTCATCCGTGATAATGACATACTGACAACATTACAATCAGGATTTATTCCCGGAGACTCTACAGTTAATCAGCTCGTAGATATATAACACTTTCTGCCAATCTCTTGACCAAGGCAAAGAAGTTCGAGCAGTGTTTTGCGATATAAGCAAGGCATTTGATAGAGTGTGGCACCGAGGCCTTCTCTATATGCTTGAATCTGCTGGGGTCTCAGGTTCTTTCCTGGCGTGGCTTAATGACAATTTGAACGACAGGAAACATAGAGTTGTACTACCGGAATCTGCTTCTTCGTGGGCACCTGTTAAAGCAGGTGTACCGAAGGGATCTATTTTAGGCCCCATTCTTTTTCTTACCTATATTAATGACATTGTAGACGATATTCACTCTTGCATACGGCTATTTGCCGACGATACCAGCCTTTATATTATTGTAGATAACCCTATACATGCGGCTGATGAACTGAATGCAGACCTCGCAAAAATACATTCGTGGGCGACTAAATAGCTCGTATCTTTCAACCCGGCGAAATCTGACTCCATAGTATTATCACGGAAACATAATAAACCCCTTCATCCACCGCTTAACATGAACCAGCAATTGATTAATGATGTGAACTTCCACAAACACTTAGGTCTAACATTTTCAAAGGACTGTTCCTGGCACGACCATATAGAACTTGTAAAAGCAAAAGCATGGCTTCGCATAAATATTATGCGGATACTGAAATTCAAGCTTGATAGAAAGTCTCTTCAAACTATATTTATATCTTTTATTAGACCACTTCTAGAATATGCTAATGTTGTTTGGGATAATTGCACTCAGCAAGAGTCAAACGATTTGGAAAAAATCCAAAATGAAGCTGCTCGAATTGTCACGGGAGCAACTAAACATGCATCAATCCAATCACTTCAATCTGACACAGGGTGGGAAAGTCTTGCATCTAGAAGAGAAAAACATAAACTCATCCTCTACTATTTGATGGTTAACAATATGACCCCCGAATACCTCTCTTCACTTGTACCACCAACTGTTGGCAGTATATCTCGATATAATTTGCGTAATGAGACGAACCTTCAGACAATTCCTGCAAGATCTCAACAATACTATAACTCATTTCTTCCTTCAACTACGCGAATTTGGAATAATTTTCCGGAAGATACTAAGAACTCACCATCTGTAGCAACTTTTAAAAATAAACTTAATAATAATATTAACAAAACCTCACGATACTACCAAACTGTTTCATGACTAGGACAAATATATCATGCTCGATTACGACTGAACTGTAGCTCTTTACGCCAACATCTATTTCAGAAAAATATTATTGACAATCCTTTATGTGAATGTAGCATAGTTGAGAACACTTCACATTTTTTCTTAATATGCAACCGTTTCGGACAGATCAGGCAAGAGCTGCTAAATAGAGTCTCGATATACTGTCAACCAACACTTAATATTTTCTTATATGGAAGTACTGACCTGCCAGAGGATCAAAACGAAGACATCTTTTAAGCGGTGCAAGATTACATTCTAAAATCTAAACGCTGTTGTTAGCTCGTTCGACTGTTTATACGTTCGAACTGTCTTTAAAATTAATTAGTTTTGACCACAAGCGTTTATATAGCATAAATTACATTAAGGAAAATTTAGATGCGCTACTTTTAAATGCGGACACACACACACACACACACACACACACACACACGTCGGACACATATCGAACAGCATGAAATCCAGCTTTTTACAGGTTTATTGCTGAATGTTGTCCATAATATAATGACTTTTTAACTATTACAAAAATGGCTATATGTTCCACTCCCCGTGGAGCCCCTACCAACTATCTACCATATTTATGTTTACTCAGTTATAAAAGTGTGATTAATTTCACAATTTTTGAATGCAAATTACAATATAATTGTACACACAATAGTATTGCAAACACTTGGGATACAGATTCGAATAAGTCACTTGACTTTTTTCTGAATCCCATTTGTATAGTAATTGTATTGTAATCGTATTCTATACTGTTTTGTATATTTACTATGTATTATGCAAAAAAGATAAAGTTTAAACCAACATTAAAGCTGTTATTTTCTATAAATAATTCGAATACGTGGATTTCCTACAGATCAGTGACGGTCACAAGGCCTCCAGCATTAATAGAAGTTTTGTCCTTACAACTTTGGGTCGATTCATAATTAATCGACCAAAAAAACATTTAATTACCAATCAATGTGCCGGCAGACATTCGTGACAATTATCCAGTTTTACAGACCCGCTGTAATGCGTCCGTCTGTCCATCCATCCATAATGTGCCGGATTATGGTATTTCAAAGCAGACTCGTCCGACTCTCAGTCTGGCCGTCCAAAACAACACGTATGCACGTGTATGTACCAGGTACGATATTACCAAAAAATGCCCTTGTACGAACTGACTATGTTAAAGTCATTTCGTACACATTTTGGTCCATTCGAACCCGGGTAGGAAATGACCAAAACGGTTCCGAAATGACTTGGGTACGAAATGGTTGTTAGTGGTACGAATGATCAAAAACAGGTACGAAATGACCAAAATGGTATGAAATGACTACGGTTCGAAATGACTTGGGTAAGAAATGACCGGTTACATCATCTATACACCACATCACTTGAATGTAAGTTTTCTGCAAATGGTTTTCAGCCATTTTTATACGAGACAAGCCAAAACGAGACACGCCTTAAAAATATATTGACAATTTTACCACGTACAGTAAGAATGAAGATACAAAAGATAAAATCTGAAATTTTTGTATTTCTGCTCAAAACATACATTGTGGGAACTTGTAAGAAACGTATCGGCGAGGCGGTTCTAACGAATTCCCACAATCTATGTTTTTTAGCAGAAATAATAAATTAAAGTAATGTATAGTCGTACCCCTGTAAACCGCAGTTTTGATATAAAAGTTCGGGTTTATCATCATAGTGTAGTTTATATTTTCTTGTCCTTTGGGATCCTTGATTCCATTGTGGAATTTTGAAAATATCCGAGGGTCACTGATGAGGCCTAATTGGCCGAAACTAGCTAGTCTGGCCCAGAAAACATGTACACTCAATATTTTTCACTTCTATGGTGTATTCCTTGCTTCCAAAGGATAACCCTTTTATAGAACATATTTAACTTCACTGCAGCTGGTATGTGGGAATGTGTTGCGGCCGTAAAACGTCTCCCTGCCCTACATTATAGTGTAGATCATATTTTCTTGTCCTTTGGGATCATTGACTACATTGTGGAATTTTGAAAATATCTGAGGGTCACTGATGAGGCCTAATTGGCCGAGACTAGCTAGTCTGGCCCAGAAGACATGTACACTCCATATTTTTCACTTCTGTGGTGTATTCCTTGCTTCCAAAGGATAACCCTTTTATAGAACATATTTAATGGGGTCAAAATTATATAGGCGTGTTTTCGTGATGAGAATACAGTGCAAAAAAGCCCAGATTAGACGAGACAACATGCGTCGCCTGAACAGCGCCTTCACTGTTTCCAAAAAGACCAGCCATCTTCTGAATAAATTACTATACATTCAGCCTTAAACACTAGATTTTTACATGTATTGTTTTCTGTTGTTTAAACCATTTTGTACCGGAAACACCAAAAGGGGTAATTGGCAAACAGTACAGTCCCAGATCAGGGCCTCACTGTTTGCTAACAGTTCAGTCATTTTCCAAATAAATTTTGATAAAAACACAACCTTACACCCTTTAATTACGAAATGGACTCCTGCCATATATAACGACTAAAATTCCATTCGGTACAAAAGGGACAAAAGGGCGGTAGATTCTGGTGTAGTTGTCAATCATTTGATCTCAGTGACGGTTATAAGATAAAAGTAAATGCAAATCGTTTTCGTTACACTTCAGGCTTGCGAGTTCAGTGAGTTGGTGTTTTATCGTAAGTGTTTGAAATGAAATTATGTTCAATTGTAGATTTTTTTCCATAAGGGAATAATAACAACCAACCACTTGTTTTACTTCAACTCTTTACCAAATTTTCAACTCTTTACCAAATTTTCGAGGGTCTCCCCTCTTCATTAGGGTTATATGGACACTGCAGTCCACATTTTACATGGTTTTCCAATATGGCCATCCAATGTTTGAGACATCAATGATGTCTGAAACATTGGAAGTCCATATGTGAAAGCCATGTAAACTGTAGAGTGCAGTGTCCATATAACCCTGATGAAGAGGGAAGACCCTCGAAAATTTGGTAAAGAGTTGAAGTAAAACAAGTGGTGGGAAATTATATTCGTTTATATTTGCTCACAGATAATTATGAGCTCTTCAATCCACAATAAACAGGTAGAAGAAAGTTGTTTTATTTAAAGACAGTATGTAAATTTAAAGACTGTCTGTAAATTTAAAGACTGTTTAGTGTGTAGATTTAAAGACTTACACAACAGTGCACAAGGAAAATGATGAAACACGAAAATTGACATTCTCTTACGCAGCCTCAGTCTTCATCTCATTGAAAAAAACGTGCGTTGCTAAAGACTGCATGTATTTTATTGTCTGTAAATATCGTTTTAATGATAGAAATAGTTAAGAAATAAAACAATACAGTCCTACCCTTGGACCCCAAATGCGGCGAAACACGACAGAAAGGGGGGAAATATCTGTCAAAGGTCGAACATAAGATGAGTTTCGTACTGACGTCCATTCGTTTTTGGACAGTTTACTGTTTGAAACTTTCATGAATGTTTAGTTGTCAGAAAAACTGTCTGTCAATGGGAGTGATCAGTATGTTGGCAAAATAATAAAAGCGTTATACAGCTTCATTTCTTAGCTCATTTTACATTTGAATCTCTTTACAAACCTGATTTTCTGAGACTCTTCAATTATGGTTGAAGGGATTTAATTAAATAAAGACAATTATATAATTTGCAGTTACACATAATAAAATATTCCACAGATAACGTTCAAATTACTATAAAAAGCAAAGTGCGATTATTCCATTTCACACCATTTTCATGATTTTATTTGTGTCAGTCTTTAAAATTACAGACTAAAAAGTCTTTAAATTTACAGACAGTCTTTAAATTTACAGACTGTCTTTAAATAAAACAACTTTCTTCTACCTGATAAATAAGTAACACATTTACAGGGATTGTGCACAGTTTTGTATTCGATTTTATTTTCCACTGATCGAGCATGTCTGTATTTTGCTATTTTTGCTATTTCTTATTTTTTTCCTAGGCGCTAATCAGGTCTAAGAAAGTTGTTTTATTTGAAGACTGTCTATAAATCTAAAGACTGTCTGTAAATTTAAAGTCTTTTTAGTCTGTAAATTTAAAGAGTGAAACAAATAAAATCATGAAAATGGAGTAATATGAAAAAATCGCAGTTCGCAATTTTTAGTAATTTGGCCGTTATCGGTGGAATATTTAATTACAGTCGAACTTCGATGGCTCGAACACCGATGGCTCGTTTACCATTACTGAGTCGAACCCATTTTTGAGCCCTAGGGAATTCCTCTGCATAAGAAAACGTGTGGGATAATTAAGGAGATTTTCGACTTATGTTGCAAATGTATGCTGTGTGTACTCATTAGAATCGCCTCAATGAGGCGATTCTACTGAGTACACACAACATACATTTATGTTACAGAACACCGAAAGAAGCCCAAAAATACCCCGTTATGTTTTCTGGAAGTATGCAACAGTGGCTCGAACTAGCGCTGTCTCGAACAAATTTCAATGGTCCCAAAGGGGTTCGAGCCATCAAAGTTCGACTGTGTGTGTTGCTGCAAATTATTTCGTTGTCTTTATTGAATGAAATTCATTCAACCGTAATTGAAGAGTTCTCAGAAAAACAGGTTTGTAGTAGGATTCATATGTCAAATGAGCTAAGGAATGAAGGAGTATAACGATTTGATCATTTCATCAACATACTGACCACTCGCTTCGACAAACAGTTTTTCTGTATGTATCTGAGAGTCTTCTCCCTAATGCCGTAGCTAAATTATTTGGATTTCAGGAGCTCATGAGGGGGTGGTGTCATAATCCTTCTCAAAGTCCAGAATAAATCTGTCCACTTGTGTGTTCATTGAGCCGGGGTTAGTATCACATTCAAAACAACTAGGACATTAGTATTTCTTAGACTTAATGTGGCTGTTGCATCCAGGCAGACAAATGATAATGCACACGAAACACTGGTTCTCCCTCGGCTAAAGTATGTATTGGCGGTTTGGATTCCCAATGTTATTTCAGATTTAACAGGTTGAGAAGGTCAAGACGACAACAGTCAAGCTTGCCAGTAATGGTGATGCCAAAAATGCGGATTTAATCTGACCTTGCTTTTGCTGGTGAAGTGAATATTTTGAGAGGTGCTGCGACAACCTCGTTGGATATTTAGCCATATTGAACTTCATCTATTTATCTTGCGTTCTTTCTTTCTTTCTTTCTTTCTTTCTTTCTTTCTTCGTATACTGCCTACGCCAAAACGGGCATTTTCGGCAGGTGTACATTATATATACTCCAGATTTGCAGATTGAAAGCCTACACTGTAATCATGTTACTACGGTAGGGATATTTTACCTGCACAGGGGACCTCCAGTTAACGTCGCGATCCGAAGGACGGTGCACTTTGTGGCATTCATCTGTCAGCCTATCCAGGTTATCCTGTAGAATGAGGCAGTCAGAAGAATATATAGGACGCAGTCATCAGCAATAACGGATGGATGACTTGATAGAATCATGGAGATCATTAATGGAACACCAAGTAAAGGACCGGTTCAAGAACCTACTCTTCAAAACAGGGAATGATACTTTAAATATCTTACGCTTGACCATTTAGCACAAGTTTATTGTTGCGAGCGCAGAGAGAATGATGCGCTTATCCACCTTTGAATGGATCATCATATAATGTAGACGTCTTATTGATACAAATTTCCTTTCTCCTACCGACAGGTAGCGACTTAAGTCCGTCGTGCCGTTTTATCTTCTGGTAACGCCGTAACGCCTGCTATTGACTCGATGTCCATGTTTAAAAGGTCAAAGGTAAGGACGGCGGAAAGAAATAAAATGATTTGATTGTATATCAAAAGGGAACATAATACATTCTTTCACACACCTTGCCAGGAAATAAAGGGTTAAAAACATCGTGGCCCAGGTGGCAGCTGTAACGTTTACTTGGGGTAATTCGATGGACCGTCGTATAGCACAAGTATTAGCTTTTACAAAACGCTTAGCACATATTAGTTTGTGTAGTTATATAGGATTGCATAGTCAAATAACAAAGCTGTTCATGAGTATGCTTTATTAGTGTGCTGGTAAATATGGAAACTTGTATAATAGCCAAAGATTCCAAAAGTTGATTCCAGTTTCATATATAAACTGAACTAGCAATCTTGAACTATGACAACCAGGAAACGAAAAACAGTAGAACAGATACATCTGCTTTCACATTGAATGCTAACCTTATTCCAAGTCAGCCAGCTAACATTTTTTACAAAGGTGTAAACAAGCGTGGTAGCTCAGTGGCCAGTACACTTGCCTTTGATGCTACAGGCCCCCGCTTCGATTCCCGGAAGCGGTAATAAAATTGCGGTGTCCGAACATGCTCCACTGGCATCATTTGCAAGGATGAATGCCACAAAGTACACCGACCTTAGGATCGGAACGTTAATGGGGGCCCCTGTGCAGGAAGACCCATCCAGTGTGCAGGTTAAAAGATCCATACCGTAATTACAAGATAACATTATTACCCTTGTGCGTCCCCAGCTGGATGGAGTATGTTTCAGCCATATGGGACCCCATACAAAAAGGAACACCCTTAAGGTTGAAATGTTCCAGAGACGTGCAGCCCGATGGACCATGAATGACTATGCCAGACAAAACCTAACGTCGCTTCATTATTGCACAAACTGGACTGGCAACCCCTTGAAGAAAGACTTTCAGTGGCACGTCTTTGTCTTTTCTACAAGATAGTGAACGGCCTTGTGGCTGAGTCCCTGCTTGATTATGTCCAGCCTCGTACTCATAGGATTTCAAAGTACTGTCATCCTACGAAATTTCGTCAAATGCATACTGGCAAGGATAGATATACGTATTCCTTCTTACCACTGAAAAAGGCTAGACAATGAACTTTCTTATTCTATCGTAGCCTATGACATACAAGTAGAATCAGATGTGCAATCAGATAAATGAACCTTTATTAATACGATATGTAAAGGTCTTTTCAAGATCTTTGTACTGAATACTACCGATTTAGTTATTTTATTTTAGCCGCTTCTGAAACTACTGAAGTGAATGAACGAAATTACACATGGAACCCCCGGGATTGGTAAATGAAAGTTGTTCATAAGATTTGGGTCTCATGATCAGGACGGTCACCATGCCCAAACCCGGTAAAAATTTACAAATCTTCTTTTAGGAAGCTTGGAGCTTGGTATGCTGCATTAGGAGACTGTAGCCCTTACTTGGTTTACCTTGCCTAATTTTACGTCAAGATCAACTGTATTTGAATGGAAAAGTGGCAAACAGCGTATTTTCCCCAAGTTACTTTTCCAAATACAACATCGAGACACGCAGTGTCATTTTCACTGCAGCTGGTATTAAGTGTCGTGTGGTAGCGATCGAACGTTTCCCAGTGCTTCATTATAGTATAGATTATATTTTTCTATTTCAAATGGAATCAATGCGCCAATTTTGATGCCTTTAAAAACATATGAAATACTGCTCAAATAATCATCTAAGAGCGTAAGCAGTCCTACGACGTAAATTTATGCTTTTAAGAGTCTTTATAAAATCTGTGTCTATTACTTCCCCCGTTTCTAACGGCACTTTTATAAAACAAAAAAAAAAATCAGATTTAGTCCTATTTAATTAACGTTACCACCCGATATTAAATGTGTCACGAATTATCTTGTTTTTGTTTGTTATTCTACATTTGACGAACCGCATTTTTCATACAAAATGTTCCATGAAAAAAGCTGAAGAAAAATTGAAATATTCATTCACAGCTGTTACATTTATTGATAAAACATGGGAATCAAATGTTTGGCGGGCCGTTTCAGCTTTTTTAAAGCTATCATTGTAAACTTATAAACTAGATTTACATGAACACTGAATCTGCAGTTTCAAATAACGGTTGTACATTTTTTGCGTTCTTTCTTGTTTAATTCCATAGATTGAGTATCTAATGTGACGTGGAAACGTGTGTTGAATGTAACAATGTTTATTTCACAGAGTTCATCACGAAAACACACCTATATAATTTTGACCCTATTTAACCCCAGCTTATTGTGGTAAAACTGGAGTTTACAGGGGTAAGCACTATTTTTCTTATTTCTGCTCAAAATATAGATTGTAGGTACTCGTTGGAACAACCTCGATAAGGCGGTTCTAACGTTTTCCCACAATATATTGTGTCGTATAAATAAGAAAAATATCACATTTTTTCATCTAAAAATTTGTATTTTTCGGCGGTAAAATTTACAATGCATTTGTATAGGTGTGTTTTATTCATGTGATTTCGACCATGATTGATCAGCGAGCACAGCTTTAGCGAAATTATAAACCGACAAATACAATCAGCAAAAAGCCTGGTCTTCTTTTTACTTAGCAACTTGCTTTCAAACATCAAGAACAACACATTAATAATAATCAGATAATAGTAATAATAATAATAATAATAATAATAATAATAATTATTATTATTATTATTATTATTATCGTTTGTTATCATTATTTTACCCCCTGACATACGAAGTATGCTATGAGAGTAAATAGTTTTCGTCCGGCCGTTCGTCCGTCGTGTGTCCGTCCGTGCATCCGTCCGTGCGTCCGTCTTTCCGTCCGTCCGTTAACATTTTGGTTAAAGTTTTGCGTCACAGTTTCTAAGAGATTTATCTTCTGGACCTCTTATAGATTTGGTAGATACTTATACTGAAGTTATTTACTGGTCTAAAGATTTCATTGATACATGTCCCCACCCCCACAGTTACCTTGAGGTCAAGGTCACAGACTTAGAAATTTACATTTGTTTAAAGTTTGATGACAAATTTTATAGATGCCTGTATGCTTTAAATTCTAATGCATGTTTAGTTGATACTTGCATCAATGTTGCATTCCGGCCCAAATATTTCGTGATGTATGTCCCTTCTCCCACCCACGGTGACCTTGACCTCAAGGTCAAGGACTTAGAAATTTTATGACAAAGTTTATAGATGCCTGCATGTATGTTCTAAACTCTAAGACAAATTCAGTCGATACATGCAACATACCAGTCCAAACATTACGTGATGTATGTCCCTTCCCCCACCCACGGTGACCTTGACCTTAAGGTAACGGATTTGTTTGTTTCAATTCAGGTTTAATGTCCCCGTCAACACTGTATAGGTCATTTTGGGAACTTTGCTTCCAATTTTTGGGACTTTTACCCGACATTGAGATGAAATGACATCTCAAGCCCTGTCGCCCAATGAAACCAATAGGGTCGACTCGCACCGCTTTACCTGGGCAGGCTTAGATTCTCTTAGCGGTTTACCTGTACTCGTGTGCGGTCGGTTTCAGCTCTGCATGGAAGCATCATGCAGCCCATTTATTTCTTCAAGCCCCAACGGGCGGGGGCCGTTTAGGTCACGGCCTTAGAAATTTTACATTTGGTTAAAGTTTTATGACAAAGTTTATAGATGCCTGTATATTCTAAACTCTAAAATTCAATTAATACTTGCATCGATGCTGCATACAAATGTACCAGTCCAAAGATTTCTTTGATGCATACCCTGCCCTGCTGCTTCAGTAACATTGATGTCCCCACCCCTTCGGTAACTTTGATGTCCACACTCCCTTGGTCCATTTAGAAATTTTATGTTTCGTTTAGCTTTTACAAGCACATTGATAGACTCTTTTTGCTTCTTGACATCTTCATTCATATTAAATACATGCTCGAAAGATACACCTATGGACACAAATCCGTTAAAACTTCGATGGGCTTCATTTCATTTTGATTTGATGTTTCAATCAATATTTCCTTACATCCTGTCAGTCAATTGCAAGCTCGGAATACATTCACAACACAAAGTGCTGTACATTTCGTAGTAGATTCCTGCACTGTCCAATCAGAATACATCTCAAATGTCAATCAGACCTAAAAATGGAAAAAAAAAAATGCTTGCCAAAATGAGACCAATCAATGTGTATTTCTTGATCCAGTTTTAGAATACTTTGATGAATGACATTTGCTTGCCAAACTAACTTGATACAAAGAGATTCATTGAAAGGTACTTCATACATTACGATAACACACCCGTGCGACATAGTGGATTTTTCACATCTCAAAAATGGCAACTAATCTGATGAAAAACCGTGAAATTTGTCTTATAAATGCTCAAAACATAGGTTGTGGGTACTCGTTAGAACCGCGGGTACTCGTTAGAACCGCCTCAATGAAGCGGTTCTAACGAGTACCCACAACCTATGTCTTGGAACAGAAATAAGAAAAATAATGTTTACCCCCGTAAACCCCAGTTTTCTCTATATAAAGTGGGGTTTAGGGGGTGTTCATTTCACGGACTTGTGCACGTGATGGAAGTTTGAACAGTTTGGTGTCCACAGGTGTATTTCAGAGGATGGCGCTGACGGGGGGTATACGTGACCCACTGGTCGCTTTCATTAGTTATCGTTGTTATTGTAAAATGTTCTTCCCTACATTGTTTATCCACTTTATTTTCATTACGTTAATGATATTTATAATAATAATATGTAGTTGAAGTAGTGGAAGTTGTAGAGTGATAGAAGCAATGGCAGTAGTAGTAGCAGTAGTACTAGTAGTAGTGAGAGCAGTAGCAAGTTATAATTACTATTGCCTTTGTTTAGGTCGGGTAAAAGTCCCACAAAATTGGAAGCAACGTCTCCAGAATAACCTTTACAGTGTTGACGGGGACGTTAAACCTCAAATCAAACAAACGAACAAAACCTTTGTTTTGATTATTATTATTATTATTATTATTATTATTATTATTATTATTATTATGTTGTTGTTGTTGTTGTTGTATTGAGTTGTAGTAGTGAGAGTAGTAGTAAGATTATAATTATTATTATCATCGTTTTTATTTTGATTTTCAGTTTATTATATTTATTTTCGTTATTATATAGAGGATCCTACATGAGTGTTCGTGCCGAGCATTTTATTCCTTTTCCTCAACTCGTTTAATAAATTCAATAATACATGAACACGAATGCAAGATTCTATTCATCATATGACATTTAAATCGCATTTTATTCACGATTGTTTACAAAAATATCAATATTCCGCCATTAGTAAACGCGACGTCGTTAAGGACGTCGTACATGTAACGTTACGGGACGTATCTAGCTAATTTGCATATTTAATCCACTAGTGGATTATCGAAAATATTACATGGCGTTATTACACTCTCAGACGCGACGTCATATGGGCCCCGTCAAGCGATTTTGGTACTTATCGCCTATGCGAGCAGGGAAGGTTCAGGCGAGCCTGCGCATCCGCGCAGTCTCGCCAGAACCTTCGCTGCTCGCTCATACAAGCAGTGAATCAAGAGGAATCTTCAGACAGAAAGCTATATCCTTGGCCTCTCTGAATGGCTGGGCATGCGCAGTTAAAATGTGTCATGACCGAATGCTCGAAGACACAAATTCGCTTGGCGGGGCTCATATGATAAAAGAAGTATCATCAGCAGTAGTGGTTTGTTTGTTAGTATTGAGATTTTATGTTCCCGACAATATTATTAAGGTCATTTTGGAGACGTTGCTTCCAATTTGTGGGACTTTTACCCGACATTGACATGTCGAACTTTAACGGACATCCAGGTAACTGCTGTTGGTTAAAGTTAATGCATAGATTTATATAGGAACTTGATAATTTTTGCCCCATTAAATAAAAACTTTTAGGAATATCTTTTCTGTGCAAGCGACTCGTGATTTTACATTCATTTTCGAATATCCACATATATTTTTAATGCAATTGTATGAACAACTTTTTAGTCCTTTTTACATATATTTGGAAGCACCCTCTTAATGTACAGAATATATAGTAAAACTACTGAATACAGCGACAAAAACTGATGATCCTATTTTCATAACGTTTTTGTAAATTATATTTTCTTTTCTGTGCCAGCGGGAGTAAAATTGCAAATTTATTGTGAACACGTCCATGTAAATTTTGTGAAATAAAAATAAAAATAATTTGGTCCTTTTTGAAAATGAAATACACTACCCCCTTTTTCTATTTCCAGTTTACCTTAGCAATCAGTGGGCAGCGGTTGTCACTACGGTAAACAATAACAAAGGCTATGTTACGCCTTCGATGTACTAATTGATACATTTGACAATTTGTAATTAATCTATCATTATGTAAATTATTCTTTATTCAGTCTTGTTTTTTTCGGCTCGCACCGCCTTTCCTGGGCAGGCTTAGATCCTCTAAGCGGTTTACCCGTACTCGTGTGACGGGTCGGATTCAGCTCTGCGTGAAAGCATCATGCAGCCTTTCCATTACGCAAACGCGCCTATACAAACAAATTGCCACTTTTATCGCCGCAAAAATGAAAGTTTTATGATGAAAAATTGTGATAGTTTTTCTTATTTCTGCTCAAAATATAGATTGTGGGCACTCGTTAGAACCGCCATATCGAGGGGGTTCTAACGAGTACCCACAATCTATATTTTAGAGCACAAATAAGAAAAATAAGGTATACCCCCGGAAACCTCGTTTTTTTACTGTATAAAAGTTGGGTTCAAGGGGTCAAAATTATATAGGCGTGTTTTCGTGATGTATTTCTTCAAGCCCCGATGGACGGGGGGGGGGGGGGGGAGTTACATCATAACATTATCTCTACTTTCATGAATTAGAACAGTGACCTATAAAATACATATAAAGCGGTCCTTAGACTTCATACTGATGCCTCAAAATCGTTCCGATGTCACCTAGGTAACCATGAGGCCTTGGGGAGATAACCATTTATTTTCTATGTTGTACGCGTTAGTTCCCTTGATTTTCAGCACAGCTGATAGCAGTCATGTCCGTATAAGTCCGGTATGATTTCAATAATCTAAAGGCGTAACCTAATTTGCAAAATTGTCTAGCTTTTAGACATATTTCTCGATTTTCCAAGATCAAATGAAAGAAAATCCAATCCTGGCGCATGGAACAATACGATTTTGACTAAATAATCAAAATATGACGTGTTGAAATGTTACGGAGATATTTACAACCAACAATTGCACTTTCGACTATATTGTGTCATGAATGAGACTTACTCTGCTGAAACTGGATCTGTGAAGTTGCCAAAGGCTACTGGTCGCTTTCAATTCTTTCTACTATCTACTTGTCCCAATAACGTCTATAACCGTTAACCCGTTTTGTACCGGAAACCCCAAAACGGGTACCCTGTCAAACAGTGCAGGCCCAGATCAGACGCCACAGAACGCGAACGCGGCGTCTGATCAGGGCCTTCACTGTTTGAAAAAAGTTCAGCCGTTTTCCGAATAAATTTTGGAGAAAACACCACCTGACACCCCTAAATTTTGCAATGAACTCCTGCTATATATAAGGAGGAAGATTCAATTTGGTACAAAAAGGGTTAAAGATGAAGACAATTCTCGCACTGATAAATAGTTATAAGGAGGCTGGGTTTGTGCAAAAAAAACTATAACTGATAATAAGTGTCACATATAATGCGGTAGAAGTTTCGGATATATATTTCTGTGCAGCCGGTATCGCCCTGCTACATTCGTAATTATTTTGTTTCTTTTATTGTTCAGGTCCTTGCTTTGGTGTAGCTATATATCGATATTTCCTGTAGAACTGGAATATAAAGTAACACAAATTTCGTTATCCAACCGTTGAAGCAAACGCTCTAAGCTGCAAGCTGGCGTTAGCATGTCTTTTCGGATATTTTTAAGCTGAAAACAAGCCATTAGATAAGTACAGTCGAACTTCGATGGCTCGAACCCCTTTGGTACCATGGAAATTTGTACGAGACATCGAGTTCGAGCAGCTGTTGCATACTTCCAGAAAACTTAACGGGGGTATTTTTGGACTTCTTTTCTGTGTTCTGTAACATAAATGTATGCTGTGTGTACTCATTAGAATCGCCTCAATACACACGGCACACATTTGCAAGATAAAAGTAGAAAATCTCCTTAATTTCCCACACTTTTCTAATGCAGAGGAATATCACAGGGACTCAAAACGGGTAAGACTCAGCCGTGTTAAACGAGCAATCGGTGTTCGAGCCATCGAAGTTCGACTGTATAATTAACATTAAAACAAACATTCCTTGAATCAAAAGTAAGCATAATAATTTTGACCTCAGAAAACCTCAGGTTTCTTTATATAAAGTGGTTCATTACACCAAATTGTAAACATGTTGAACATCATACATGCTTAATAATTATGACCCCCATTAACCCCACTATCGTATAGTAAAACTGGGGTTTGCAGGGGTAAACCACATTTGTCTTATTTCTGCTCTAAAATATAGATTGTGGGTATTCGTTAGAACAGCCTTCATGAGTCGGTTCTAACGTGTACACACAATCTTTATTTGGAGCAGAAACAAGAAAAAAAAAATAACAACATTTTATCTTAAAAATTTCTTTTTTTTTTCGGCGGTAAACTTAATATTGTATTTGCGTATGCGTGTTTTCGTTATATGTACGGTCGAATCTCAATACAGCTGTTGTGCTAAGGGAATGTGTGACAATCTACCATTGGGCCCATCTTCAAAATGTATATTTTCAGTTACCCCCTATATTAATTACATTGTAACACCATAACATGATAAAGATATGCTATCTCAGGACAAGTGAGCTTTATTACGTAGAATCGCTCGTCAAGCATCGCGTTCTCGAAGTAGAAGTAAAACAAAGATCAGGAATCGATAAAATTAACTTACTCCACCCATCAACGACACCAAAGGGAAAGAAACACAAACATGAAGCGACCAGACCATAATGGAAACCTAAACAAAGGAAGGCCATACGGACAATTACTTTCCCACAAAATGGTCAAATGACCATCCAAAATAAAAAGGCAAATGTGATACACACAGTAAGTAACAAACAACAACATAAACAAACCACAACAGAAGAACCGCCTTGGAACGGTCAGTGGAAAGAATTCCACTGGGGTGGCTTAAATCGCCTTTAAATGGCCATAATCCTCGCCCTTAACTCTGTTGCGGTATACACTAATTTTGTTTAGTCCGCATGAACGCTTCCTAACTCATCAGTATAACATCTCCGAGAACATACAAATAAAACAACTACAGAGATGAAACAAGGTTGAGGACTCGACAGCAACAGAATTGCTGGAGCAAAAGAAAACCAACAGTTAGACCCCTTGCCTGATAAAGTTGATATCAAAAGACACGAACCTGGTATTCTCTATTTATTTTGTCTAGTCCTTTGTAAGCATTGATTATATTGTGAAATTCTGAAAATATCCGAATGTCACTGATGAGGCCTAATTGGCCCATAGTAGCTAGTCTGGCAACAGAAAATTGCAACGGAACTCAGGGCGAGGATTTCGGCCGCGTTAAATCGACTTTATCCTATGACGTCGCGTCTGAGAGTGTAAT
This sequence comes from Lucinisca nassula, assembly GCA_963580285.1. NCBI lineage: Eukaryota > Metazoa > Mollusca > Bivalvia > Lucinida > Lucinidae > Lucinisca > Lucinisca nassula. Next base: position 137,858,163 of record OY757014.1, read on the forward strand.
AACGCCATGTATTATTTTCGATAATCCACTAGTGGATTAAATATGCAAATTAGCTAGATACGTCCAGTAACGTAACATGTACAACGTCCTTAACGACGTCGCCTTTACTAACGGCGGAATATTGACATTTTTTGTGAACAATCGTGAGAAAATGCGCCTTATATGTCATATGATAAATAGAATCTTGCATTCGTGCTCATGTATATTGAATGCCTCGCATTTTATCACTTAACCTCAACTCGTTTAATAAATACATAAACACTCATGTAAGATCCTCTATAAAGCCTCCAATTGAAATACTTTTGACTGACCGTTCCGAGGCGGTTCTCCTGTCGCGTTTTATTTTTGTTGTAGCTTGTATTTGAATATGTGTATCGCTTATATTTTTTGTTTTTTTTTGATATCCAATAGACCATTTTGTGTGAAAGTAACTGTTCTTTTGGCTTTCCGCTATTGATGTTTCCATTTGGATCTAGTTATCTCATGTTTATGTTTCGTTCTATTTGGGGTCTCTGATGGATGTGGGTTAATTGTATCGATTTCTGATCATTGCTTTCACTTCTATTTAGTAGACAGCATCCTCTGTCTTGGTGGTTAAGGGCGCTAACTATTAAAACGAAAGAGCGCTTAGCGCTGCGAGGTTCAACACTCGTAATAAATTGTTAACAGCTAACCTTTTTAATCAGGGTTATCGATATCATAAACTGCACAAAGCCTTTTCAAAATTTATACACGTCATTCCGATTTAATTTCAAAATTCAGTGTTGGACTTAAATCATTTCTGTAACAAGGTCTATTTGAACCCTAATTTTATGATGACTTAGTATAAAAATTCAGAAAAAGTATATACTTGCAACGACTTCAGTACCCGATTTCGTAAAAATAGTTCTAAGTCCCCCTTCCACAGTGGAATTCGTTTCACTGACCGTTTTCGGCGGTTCTTCTGACGTGGTTTACTTTTGTTATGGTTTGTCTTTGCGTGTGTGGTTCACTTGTATTTATTCTTTCGGATAGCCATTATCATTATCATACAATAGAGTTAAAGTAATGTCCTTTTGGCTTTCCGCTGTTGATGTTTCCGTTGGGGTCTGTTGTTTCATGATTGTGTTTCTTTCCGTTTGGTGTCTATGATGGGAGCTGTGGGTCGATTGTATCGATTCCTGATCATTGCCTCCATTTCTACTTTAAATTGAGCGCAAATGTGTTCGTCCAAATCCCGGATAAGGGTTATTTATGGATGTTCGACACTTTCTGTCATTGCCCGATAAAATTAAACCGCGCGCAAATTAGTCTAATACATTCAACCAATAAAAGCTTCAATCCAACTTTGGGAACGCTAAGTATACATAGATAGACATCTAATCGCGAAAACATGCCGATATACAGACCAGCTACCGGTAATTCCCCATATTTTCTTTTTCTCCGCGGTAATAGGCTTTCTTTCTAGGAGAACAAGCGAGTAATTTCTCCGAGAAGAAAAAAAATCGCGTTTCAAAGCGGTTAATTTCTCCGCGAAACGCCGCGAAATTTCTCCGCGAACATCGCTTTTTCTCGGAGAAAGCCAATTAGTACAGGTGAAGTCGTTCACGGTGTTTCTCCGCGAAATCTGCGTATACCTACATGTAGGTTTGTTCATGTGCATGTATTTTTTTCATGCATAAAAATTTGGTACACAAAGTGTGAAGCATATGAAGAAAGGCATGTTCTTTGTACAAAGATGGACAACTCTAGCATTCGCAAAGTATCATAATGATTTGCATCTTATGCACTTTACAACGCAGTATGAACATGATGAATGTTTGCTGTGTTCTTTTTTACCGTTGTGTAAACGCTTCATAAATTGAAAACTGTTGATTTTCTATCGGTTCACCATATTGGGAGTACTTTATTTTAGAATAATCAATCTCAATGTATATAATAACGGGAATCCTGCTTGTACATGTATATGTAAGCGCTGATCTAACTCTACATTTTGGTTGATCTTTTTCTTACACTGCGAGTAATTAAACATCACTGATGCTTATACTTAAGCTCACATGGAGGCCCGCTTGTGTTTCTTGCCTTTACAATTCAATTTTTTTTTATTTATTCAAAATTTTATGACATATACATACATCTGTACTACAAATATACATACAAATGTCAAAGGATTGGATGTAGGCACAGCCTATATTTATCCTCTCCTTTTTTGGTGTTGTAGACATATACATATATGTTAATTATATAGATTGAACTAATGAATGTAATACAAAAATAATGTAGAATGACACTTATTCGAGAAGAAGAAGAAGAAGAAGAAGAAGAAGAAGAAGAAGAGAAGAAGAAGAAGAGATAGAGATAGAGCATGATTACTCCGACATACATCAACATTTGCCGTGTTGATTCAAATGTGATGACATCACCGCAAATACCTTAATATATGCGTTGCATATTAAGTGGATTATTTAGTTAGTGGTTAAGTGTTTGAAAGATTTGTACATTTGACGATCCTAGCATTTAGATATTTAAATATTGAAACGTTGAAACCTGTATACGTTGGTATTTAATTAGACCTAATGTTTAGTTTGTTTATTTTAGCTTTCATTTATCCTAAAATTTAGATATTTAAACATAGAAACGTTAAGATCTATACATATTGATATTTAATCACCCCAAATGTTTAACAACCACTACTGAGTAAAGTCACACTAAGAGGCTGTGCTTGCAGTGGGCACCGTTGGGGAAGTTAGCACGTGAGACGTGATAATAGTGCAGGCAAGGGCGCTTACTCTGACCAACACTGACACGTTGCGAAAACAATAACAGAACTTAATGTGGATGCAAAAATTGTTATTTTATTTAACAATTGTTGCTCAGCAATGACAAGAGGAAGCGTAAGTGTTCTAGTCATTTGGTACAAAGACCCGTTCAGTGTGTCACCAGATTCGGCAGAAAAGAATCCCAGTCCTCCGACTTACCGAAACGAAATGAAAGTCAGGGGCAGGCACTTACAACTTTTTCCTTCTTTCACTATACATTAGCCGGATATTTACAATAGCGCTGGCAGACGCATGCGCTCTTCATGAGTAAACAAGTGACACTAATCACCAAATATTATTTGCCGGTATCTGTCATCTGGAAGCAAGTGAAGACACACCTACTTATCGTACGTTCGTTGTCTGTAGGACTTCGGACCACCGCAGTCTCAGTGTGTTTGTGTAATAAAAAAAAACTCAAAGGTAAGTTGATGCTAAGTACAAAGAAATACTTACAAGCATCTAATTACGACAAGGGTCTTTAAGCTGCACAGGAGATGGGTTAACGTCCCGATCCGAGGGACGGTTCACTTTATGACATTCATTCCTGCAAATGATGCCAATGTAGCGTGTTCAAACACCGAAATTTTATCGCCTCTGCCGGGGATCGAGCCTGGGACCTCTAACATCAGAGACAAGTGCACTAATCACTGAGCTATCACGTTACATGTTTGTTGCTGTTTCCGTAGTATTCCTCAGCAGATTGTATCAATTTAGCCTACACGGGATCACACAGAGGTCCGCATATTGCACGAGGGTGATAGCTCAGTGGTTAGTGCACTTTCCTCTGATGCTAGAGGTCCCGGGTTCGATTCCCGGCAGCGGCGATAAAATTTCGGTGTCCGAACACTCTCTTTTGGCATCATTTTCAGGGATGAATGTCATAAAGTGCACCGTCTCTTTTTTTCTCCTATTACTGCTACACGCTCACATCTGAGCATTACGAGCAGGATTTCCTGGGTGATAACCAGTACTTTTTTATTATTTTATTTTATTTGTTTTTAAGCAATGTGGATGAAGTGTCTTGCTCAAGGACACAACACTTTGGCCAGTGTGAGGACCGGAACCTCTCGATTACAAATCCGATGCTCTGCCACTGCACCAAAGCGCTCCAAGTCTTTCAGATCGGGACGTAAACTGGAGCCCCCCCCCCCCCCTGTGCAGGGAGAACCACCCCCTGTGTAGGTTAAAGAACCCTACTGTAATTACATGATAACTGAGTAGGCTTTCATCCTGCAAAACTGGAGTGTATGAAAATACACCGTCTGTGTCCCCTACTGGGGTTAAGGCGAAATCGGCAGAACAGAACAGTCTACGCTTAATGTCCAACCGGCAATTTTAAAACCAGTGTTTGTAAAATGTTGCCCTACGTAGACACTCGGCCCCGATGGGGAATTGGGAAATGTCCCTATTACGAAAACACGCCTATACAAATATATTGGACAAATTAACCTAGAAAAAATATGTAAAGTTATACCAAAGAAAAAAAAATAGTTTTCTTATTTCTGCTCAAAACATCGATTGAGAGTACTATAGAGTACTATAGAACCGTTTATCTAGTACCCACAATCTATGTTTTCGAGCATAAATAAGAACCTGTAAACCCCACTTTTGCTATATAAACGCTGGGATTAAGGGGTCAAGATTATATAGGCATGTTTTCATGACGACGTCCTATTAAGAGATTCATGGCTTGTTATAGCATTGACTACATTGCACACAACATGACTTGACTGAACTTTGCCTAAGTGTGTGCAATACCATGGTTTAAGGACTCTTCCGAAAGTCTGGAGAAGCTCGATATCGAACTCACGACCCCTCCGTTCTTGAGGGGTGCAAATATAACCACTACACCATGGCGGTGTCTAAGTTCCTCAGTAGGTAAAACAAGGATGGGACAGGTGGAAGGGCATTCTAGTGAATAACTGTACGGGAGAAGAATGTGAACTTGAAACAAAAATGTGCGCAAGAATTTACCTGTGAGCTAGTTGATGGTTGTATCTTGAATCCCTATTATTAGAAAGAATTCTTAAGAAGGTAGTCCTGTGCACGCGTGGAAGTCATAAATAATGATAGGTCCGTTTAAACCCCTATTGGTTTCATTTGGCGTCAGGGCCCTTAGATGTATTTTCATCTCAATGTTAGGAAAAATCCAACAGTCTCCAGAATTATCTATAGTGTTGACGGGAACGTTAAACCTCAAATCAAACAAAGGTCCGTTGTTTTAACGCCGTCTTTCTATGGTTCGCCAACTTAGGTCCCTGATTGCCGAACGATAGCTGCGTCAGTAGCCTCGTGGGGCAACGGCTACCCTGCGCCGTACGGTACATGTTTTGTATCGTTTGTTGCTGTACAAGGATACCACATTGTTAAAGCTTACTCCAACTGTTGTCGATCAAGTGCCGTGTAAGCAGTGGATTGTAGGTCATTTACATTTTTTGTGGAAAAATTTGATGTGTTTGAATAGGCGTGTTTTCGCCATGTAGATGATGGAGGTTATTTGCAGTGTAATCGACTCGCCTTCTGAGCTATGCCTAAATATGCCTAAATATAGCCGCTTCATCTGCAAAATGCCAAACTCTGAACTTGACCTGGTCGGGTTGATCGCTTATAAAGGTACGGAAGAGTATAGGTTCAAGGACTGAGCCTTGCGGAACACCAAATGATACTGCAATTTTGTCCGATATAAAAAAAATAATGCAACGGCTCGGGAACGACAATAACAGAAGTCTTTAATCCAAGTATAAGCCAAAAAGCTAGGTAAATGATCATAAATGAGGACTTTTCCATCACTGCTACACACGTATTCGTCACAGGAGGTCTAACGTCAGAGGAGAGGTGAGGGGGTACTCTGATTTTTTTGCCAGCAACCAGTACCAACTGACCCAAATATAGTCCACGTGAGTCCCAAACATCTCAGAAAATCCCCTTTAGCCCAGGTTTATAATGTTACCCCAGGAAAACCCCAGTTTTACAATACGAAAATGGGGGTTGATGGGGTCAAAATTGTAAAGGCATGTTTTCGTGATGCTGCAAACGATCACATTTGGTCGTTACTCTCAAGTGTACATTGCATACTCACCTGGTGAGCAGGATGAAGCCAGCATAGTAATTGTGTATTTACGGCAGGGATCCAGCCTGCACGTACAAAGGCTGTTTTTTGAGGACGAGAGGGGGGGGGGGGGTGCAGTTGTCGTCCCGATCCGAAGTATGTGCACATTGTGGCATTTATTTCTGCAAATGATGCCAGTGGAGTATGTTCGGACACCGCAATTTCATTTCCGCTGCCGGGTATGAAAGTGGGTAACATCCGAGTGACCACGCTTTATGTGTTGGGTTTACTTAGATAATTCATTTTATGGACTTGCTAATGACAGACTAGGCCTTGTAGTTTAATGTTTCTATATAGTAGGCCGGACTGATCGGGCTTGGTATATATAGTTTGTCTGTCATTTCTGACAATGACCATTCTTAATCACATTAATTAATGTTTCTATATAATAAATTCTGCAAATACCATAAATCATTCATTTATTTATGCTATTCCAGCCTACGTGTATGCAAAACTTTTTTCTGTATACGTATGAAAGGTAACGGTACTCCAGTACCAAACATCACCAAATCCTAATAAAGGAAGGAAAAATTCAGCTGCAGGAGAAGGAAAATGGGAAAACCTGCTTCAATGTTTACATTGGTTCTTACCAGGGTCTATAAATATTCAATTAAGATACCATAGCAAACCTTTGACCATTTTCGGCAAGTAGTTAAACCCACGTAAACGGTACCGTATTTTACAGACGCCTGTTGTGTAATGTTGGTGGGGTGCTTACAGAGTGCAGTTTAATCAATATTGTGGTATTTTTTCAAACATTAGCAACGGACGATTGTGATATCTGGTATGTTATTATTTTTCCTGTCATTTTAGGATCATTTTTATGTAAAATTAACTTTGAACTGTGTGAGAGGATGGCTCGACTGAAATAGAAAGTAGGTCATCGGAGGTTGAAAATGTTATTCACTCGCTTTGACTCTCGTTATTTCAATATGACTCAAGTCGAATTGTGCTCTAAGTTCATAATAAATATGTATATCATCGGTAAAAATTAAGAAAACATTTGGGAAATTTCGTTTTTGTACACAGGAGCACAATAAACAGAGACACCCTCGCCCCATAAATTTGCCGCACAAGCACTTAGGAACACATTTAATGGCCTAATTATCAAATAAATTACCTTGAATATCTTACTAATATCTACTTGAGAGTCCCTGAAATAGATCGCTAAATAGTGCACATAGATTATTAACAACTTAATGACTCAAATTCAGCATGCGCATATCAAAGTGAATTAATCCGGAAATAAAAATCCGAGGTGTTCCGAATGCTTAATTATGCAAGAGCAAACACTGCAAAGGAAGTTGTAAGTGGCAGGGACCTTGACTGCAGTGTCAGCAAGACCATGCTAATTTTCCATTATGCCTTACTTATGAGGGTGAGCCTATTCTATGAAGTATCAATTGGTACTTTTTTTTTTTTTTTTTTTTTTTTTGATTAATATAGAAAGTAAATAAGAGTCGACACACAATAAAGGGCCTGAGGCTAAGGAGCAATTGGAAATATTAACCCTTATCTTGCTGAACAGTCATTTAAGACACACCCAATTCCGTCCATCAACCAATCAAACCACTTGGTGCAATTTATTGCTACAAATTCATAAACTAGATGCCAAACAGTGTAGATCATGATCAGTTGGCTTCTTCAGAGGCCATCTGATCTGGATCCACACTGTTTGCAGAGATAGGGGTTGTCGTGAACAGCAAGACAAGGGTTAAAGTAACATGTCATCAGACTAGTCGGTAGTGTCATATAGAGTGCTAAGCTGTCTGGCTAGTCAAATCTTTCGGATTTTATTAAATAATTAATTACTGCGTCAAGTAGCTGGCAATTTTCTTGGTTGGTCAGGTTGGTATTGCCTGATAAAAGGTCTTCTGTGCAGATTTTTATATTCATATATATGTTATTCATGCACTGTAATGTATTTATCAGCTCTGTGCGTTGTGTGTGGTATTTGTTGCACTGCAGCAAGTAATGTTCTGCAGTTTCATCAACCCCACAGTCGGGGCAAATAGCATTTTCACTCAGGTGATCCCTGAATAAGTCAGCATTTAGAGAACTTTTTTTATTTCTGAGCTGACAAAGTATTATATTATATTTTCTAGTGCCATGCGTATAGTATGGTGGGGGTTTTTTAATTTGTTTAGTTAGTGCTTTTTTGAAAGAGAAGAGTGAGGTGCAGCTGTTTTTAATTTCATTATCAAGTTCATTCCACAAATCTATGGATGAAATAAAAAATGAATTTTTAAATGATGTTGTTCGTGGTGTTGGGTGTCTCAGGTTGGTCTGCCTTAATGTATATCCCCGATCATGCTGATTGTATTTTGCAAGAATGTCGTCCAAATAGGTAGGAGATTCATTGTTTAGAATTTTGTAAAATTGCAAGAGCTTACTATTTTTCCTTCTTTCAGACAGTGGGCACCATCCAAGTTCGTTGTATAATATGGTGTGAGATGTCCCTCTTCTAAGGCCAGTAACTATTCGAGCAGCATCCAGAGCAATGGATTCCAAAAGGTCAGACTGGGCTTTTGTGCAGTTATCCCATATTACATTACCATATTCTAATATAGGTCTTATATATGAGGTATAGAATCTTACTAGTGATTTTCGGTCTAGATCATGCTTTAGCAAGCGTAGGAGGTACAAGCGATATGCTGCCTTTTCATAAATTTTATTAATTTGATCTCCCCATGTAGCATCAGAGGTGAATGTTAATCCAAGATGTGTGTGAGCCTTTTCATCCTTTAAGTTTACATTGTTAAAAATTATCTCAGAGTTATTCATGTTCGGCTGTTCCTTTCTCCTAGTGAAGAACATTGTTTTTGTTTTGGTTGGATTCAGTATAATGCACCAGTCTTGTGCCCAGGAAGCAATACTAAGGAGATCATCATTTAGTAACTGTATTGATTGTTGGTTTTCTGCTACTACAAAAAGAGAAGTGTCATCTGCAAATAGTCTTACGTTTGTGTGAATTTCATTAACAATGTCATTAATGTATAAAAGGAATAAATAGGGTCCGAGAACTGATCCCTGGGGGACACCTGCAAGGGTATCTGCCCATGCAGATTTATAGCCTTCAGTTATTACCCTTTGTTTACGCTCCAATAAGTAATCACTAAACCATTTTAGCATATTGCCATTTATGCCATACTGTTTCAGTTTATGTATCAACCCTTTGTGCCACACTTTATCGAAGGCTTTGCTTACATCACAGAAAATAAATTTTATTTCTTTGCCTTTGTCTAAATTTTCTATTATTACATGATATATTTCTAAGAGCTGATTTACTGTTGAATCACCTGGTCTGAATCCTGACTGAAACTTTGTGAGTATGTCATTTTGATGAATGTAGTTGAATAAGTATTTGAAAATTATCTTTTCCAATATTTTGCCAAGACAGCTTGTAATAGAAATGGGACGATAATTGGTGGGATCTTGGTCATCACCTTTGCCTTTGAAGATGGCGGAAATGTTAGCCATTTTCCACTGAGATGGGACTTTTCCCAATGCTATTGATTTATTAAAGAGCTGTGTAAGTGGTTGGATTATTGATCTACCAGTTATTTTTATTAAACGTGGCATAAGTTCATCAGGTCCTCCTGGTTTTGATGTATTTAATTTATGTATCTGGTCTATTACATCCTGTAGAGTAATGTTGATTGTGTGAAGAGAATATTCGGGAGTATGTTGCTCTTGTGGAAGCTGGGGTTCATTTTCAATTTGTGAGATTTTAGCAAAATGCTTATTTAAGGTTTGAGCTTTATCAAATGGATGTATGTTCACTTGATCATTATCATATAAAGGTGGAGGAGGGTTATTTTTATTCTTTAGTTTTGTTATTTCATTAGCGATTTTATGCCATTGCTTTGTGGGAAGGCTTGGATCAGACAGGGAAGATTGTAATTTTTCTAAATATTTTTTTTTTGCTTCTCTTACTAGTTGAATTACTTCATTTCTTTTATTTTTGTAATTTTGAAAGTGGTTTTCGGTTTTAGTGTGTTTTGCTTTCTGATAAAGCCTGTTTCTCTGGCGCATATGAAGTCTGATATTATTGTTCATCCAAGGTTTATCTGCTGGTCTAATTATGAACTTTTTTTTTGGAATAAACTCATTGGCAGTATCGAGAAGTATATTTGTGAATAAATTATTTATTTCATTAATATCGGATAGGTTTTGGATAAAAGACCAGTCAGTATTTTCTAGCTTATTTTTTATAGAGTTTGTATCTGCCTCCTCGAATTTCCAAGTTGTTTTTTTCTGGGCTTGCATTCGGAAAGATTTGTAGACTATTTCAGCAGTAATTGTGCAGTGATCACTGTTAAAAGGAGGCAGTATTTCAGTGTTGTTAATTATAGAGCTATGATTTGTTATGATTAGGTCTAGACATGTTGAGGTTGTGCTTGTTATTCTTGTTGGTTCTAATATCAAATTGTTTAAGTTATATTTTGTCAGTAATCTACTAAGATAGTTGTTTTCTTTTTGTTGCATGTCTTGGTTAAAATCACCCATTATTATAATATCTTTATTCTGATCAGTTGCTAGTTCAATGTTCTCATCAAAATTTTCCCAATATTCTGCTAAGGAACTTGGAGGTCTATAAAAAAGTCCGATAAGGAATGTACTCTTTAGGGAGGTAATCTCGATCCAGATGTTCTCTATGTTATTGTTCTCCAGGTCTTGTCTTCTTTTATATGCTATATTGTTCTTAATAAATATTACAAGCCCACCCCCACTGTTTGTTTGTCTGTCTTTACGAAGAGGCAATCTAAACCCATTTAGTTCTAAATCCCGTGTTTGTATTGTGTTGTTTAGTTTTGTCTCAGAGATACAAATTATGTCGTATTCTGAAAGTTCAGCATTTATGGAATCCATTTTGTTTCTTATACCATTTATATTGACATGAGCTACTTGTATACTACTTATTTTTCCTGCTGTGCTTGTGTTTAACTTATTATCTGGCTGTTCTGTGTTTCTAGGATCATCTTTTCTTGATAGTGATGGTCTTTTTGCACCTTTTATTTTACGAATCAGGACACGACCACCATTGACCTTTGAGTTTCTAACCTGGATCATACTCACAATCAACAAGTATACTAAATTTAAAGGAATGGTGGTCATTTGTTTGGTATGGTCAAGGTATCATTTTAGTTTCTTCTGTGGCAGTGACTATGTTTTCCCGAATGGTCTTATATACATGTATATTGGACCAGCATATGTTGTATGATCGGAGTAATATCAAGCAGAGAGAAATATAAGTGTAAGTTGAGGAATGAGGTTTAGACAAGCTATAAATTGTAGGATAGGAAAGAAAAGAGATATTAGAATGCTGTAAGGAAAAAACACAAACATAAATATATATACATACAAAAAGACAAAACATACATGTATTTACAAACATAATTGATGAGATGTCCAAAAGTTTCTTTAGACCTTTTTTATATATATAAATTGTTATATACAGTTTGATTAACAAATACACTGTTCGTCTCAAGAAATACATGTATCATGCCACAAAAGTCCTAAAACTCTAACATCCTGAGAAATTGCTGTAGTTCTAAGTTTTTAATAAATTTGTTTCATGATACAGAAAAATAATCCAAAAAGTACAGGTGGAGGGGCAAAAAGTATGGACCCTGATCATACTGTTCCTTAAGGAGCAGTCTGGTCAGAGTCCTCACTGGTCATTTAAGCCTGTTAGGATCATTATGGTAAGCATAGTCCCTGGCATGACATCATTTTCACGCAACAAAAGAAAATAAAAATGATGTTCAGACTTTTTGCATACTCAGATCATTAAACTGGTGGTAACTGGGTTCGACTGTTTTATACCGTCTGGTTAATATCTACACTGTTAGTCTCTGGAAGTAGTAATGTAGGCATAGCTCCAGATAAGACATCTTATCACCCAAAATGCGTTGATGTTGCACGTGGTATGTGTGTAGTGAGTACTAGTAGTGGGTATCTGTTAGAAACACCTCTGTGAGGCGCCTCTTATTAACACTCATAGCGCAGGCATCTAGATACTTTTGCTAAACATCGACAAAATGAGCTTCCAGGCAGAAACAAGAAATTTAAGTGTGTGGATACCCCTTTCTAGTCTGGAGCTATGAGTATGTCGATGAATCTGTGTAATTTGAGCTAAAAATTGTCATGTATTTACAATGCAGTACTTACAATACCTTTTCTATTTCTTTCAGACTTAAAGGATTAGAGTGATACCAACAGATACAAAAGTGGATTTCAAGTTCGTGTATTCATCTGATGGGTTGCCTTGGGAGAATTTCATAATTCAGATACCTGCCGTGACTCGTGAAGAGAAGTTTGCCGTATACACAGTGATATAGTGGAATAGATGCCAAACTGGGTCTTCTCTATGTCAATATCAGTTAATAAATGGATAATTAGCCAAAAGAGATGCTTTTGTTTCAGTATTGAGAAGACTCTCCTGGATAGATTATGTCAGTTCAATAAATTCACTATTTAGAAACACAAAATGTACCAGCCACATGTAGGAAATATGTAGAATACACAATTGTCGACTATCCATATCAAAATACTTTCAACAGTGTAATAATAGTGTGTTTTAAACCTCTATTTGTGAATATAAAAATCATAAGAAAAGTTGGAGTGATAGATTCTTGTGGATTAGTTTCTGACAGAGACGACAGGCAGAAAATTTGACACTTCCTAGAATTTTCAGGAATAAAGTACATCCGTTAATCTGATTGGTTCAAAGTCAAAAATGGATGTGGCCAAGGCAGCTATTCAGCAGGACAATGGTTAATTTATCTCAAGCTTCATTAGTGTGTGTAACACTAATAGGTGCATAGGCAATAAACACAATCAATCAACATTATCTTATGGTCATAAAACTATTACTATTAATATCATAATTTGTCATACAGAGTGATAGCCCTCAGTCTCAGTTAGCACATCACAAAACACGCCTATTCAAATACACTGCAAACCTTACCACTGAAAAGTGTTACCTTACAGATGAAAAATTGCGATATTCGTCATATCCCCGCCCAAAACACTGATTGCGGGTACCTGCTAGAACCACCTCATCGAGGCAGTTCTAACAAGTACCCACAACCTACACCATGTAGCAGAAATAATACAAATAAAGTTTACCCCTGTAAACCCCAGTTCCACTATATAAAAGTGGGTTCAATGGGGTCAATATTATATAGGTACGTCTTCGTGATGAGATGATGGTCCGCATTCACCGATCATGCCTGATCAGACGTGATCTGTCAATGATGGCCACCGTCATCCAGTCAAGTGGATCATTACACACCCTTATTTTTATATATATATATATATATATATATATATATATATATATATATATATATATATATATATATATATATATATATATATATATATATATATATATATATATATATATATATATATATATATAATGATTTAATACAAGAAATACGATTCTGTAAGACGATACAACAATATAACTATAAGTTGTGATCAATGGTCAGTCATGATCAGTCATAATCTGTTGGCCACAAATTTATTGGACAGCCACTGCTGCTGTCAATATAATTAATTTGAATGATGATCACTCAACCTGATGGCAGACAGGCTAGCACAGACTGATCATGACCCGTTAGCCATGATCAGTCAGAGATAGCCCAGTAATTTACTGTTATTATTATTTTTTTTTTGTTTTACGGCCCTTTCAAGATTATTTCACTCATATCGAGCCAATCATTAATCAGAGCCTTTTCAGAGGTGGGCGAAAACCAGAGTACCAGGAGAAAAACCACCGGACCTTCCGTTGCATAACTTGGCGTCTCACATGTGACCCGAGCGAGGCTCAAACCACAGCATTGAGAGATCTCAGTGCTCTTAACCACTAGGGCACAGAGGCCTGTAATAGATTGCTGGTTAACATACATTTTTTTATTACAATGGAATAGTTGGCCACTCCAGTTCTATTGCATGACAGCATAAATTGCATCTCTAGAGGGAAACATGTGAACACTGTAGAACATAACACACCACAGTACCACTACCAGTAGTGATCAATCAATGATCGATCAATGATCGATCAGTGATCAATCACTATCTTATGACTGACAACCATTGCCGCTGTCATATTTCAACATGAATGATGTTCCCCCTACCTGATGATAGGCTCTGGCTAGCACTGGCTGATCACGGCTTGTTAGCCATGATCAGCCAGCGATTGCCCAGTGAAATGTTGATTTTTTTTTTTTTTTTTTTTTGATAACCTGGTACAATAGGCAAAGCAGGTCATTCAGTATTTCCAGTATGACAGCGTACAATGTGTGTGTCTGTAATCAGTGCTGAGCATGATTCATCACAATACCATTTCAGCCATCAATCGAGATCAATCAGTGATCAATCATAATCAGTCACCCTTGTCTGGCCTTTAATTTCTTAGACAACCATTGCTGTTGTCAGTTCTGAAATTCAATGATGTTTTCCATTCTGATAAAAGAATGTTAGAAGACTGTAGCCATCACAGACTGATCGTGGCTTGCTAGACACGATCAGTCAGTTATGGCCCAGTGAACTGTTAATTGATGTCCCCAAGACTAGTATATTCGGGCAATATATAAGCCATGATTTTTGTTTTAGGTTCAACGTCCCCGTCAACACTGTATAGGTCATTCTGGAGATATTGCTTACAATTTTATGGGACTTTTTACCCGACATTGAGATATGGCATCTCAAGTCCTGTCGCCCAGTGAAACCTACAGGGTTTATAAGCATTGACGCTCATGCCACTCAGTATCTGCATCATGACAACAAACAATGTATCCAAAGTGATGTGAGCATATCAACAGTGGCAAACATGGAACAACATAGTAACAATATTGATCCATGATGATCGATCCAAGGTCAATCATGATCAATCTCCATATATCGGCACAAAATCAAATGAGCAGCCCTTCCTACTGACATTTATTAATTTTACTAATGTTTTTTCAATCGATAACAGACTACGGTCAGCACACACTGATCATGACTTGTCAGCCATGATAAGTCGGTGATCGCTCAGTAAACTATTGATTAATGTACATTTTTAATGATTGCAATCGACACGACAGGCCACTCAGTATCCACAGCATGACAGCATACAATGTATCTAGAGTTGTCTGTGCGAGAAAACAGTACTAAGCATGATTCATCATTTTACCAATATAGATCCATCATGATCGATCAATGATCAATCACGATCAATCTCCGTCTATCAGCCGTAAAATTAATAAACAGTCATTGTAGCTGTCATTTATTAATGACAATAAAGTTGTTTACTCTGATAACATACTGTGGCTAGCAGAGACCGATCATGACTTTTTAGCCATTATCAGTCAGTGACGGCCCAGTAAACTGTTGATTAAGGAACATTTTTAATGATTACAATGGATGGGCTTGCTGTTAAGTATTTAAAGTGTGACAGCATATGGTTTATCTAGAGAGATGTGTTCATGTAAACAGTGTAAGGAGTGTGAAACCTGATACACGATAGATTGTGTGCTAAAATTTGATCCATCATGATTCATCAATGATCAATCACGATCAATCGTCATTTATCGGCCACAAAATTAATAGTCAACCATCATGGCTGTAATTATTCATCAGCATGATGGTCAAGAAAGACAGATACTGGTGAGCACTGTCTGATTATGATTCATTAGTCCTGATCAGCCATTGATGGCCTTCATCATCACGTCCGGTAAGTCAGGACTTCGTTGGCTTATCCAAGATCAATCACTGTCATTGACATTTTGTTAGCAAAGAAATCATATAAAGGCTTGATCATACACTTGAGTGAATTTACAGTGATATTATAAATCATATTACAACATATTGTATTTTTGCATTTACAATCGTGTGGATCGGCTATTCAACCATATGTGGTGTAAAATTTTCAAGTACATGAAGAATACAAGGGGCATGATTGGTTACTTGCAACCTGTGCTGTACACTTGTTGTATGTAAGTGACATAAGACAAGTCTTCTCTGACATGAGGACGACTCAAAACCAAAACAGTTACAGCGTTTGCGTTATTTATGTGTCAAAAGTTTGTTGATCGTTTGATTTATGAATGGAAGTTTTTTATTGAAGTTTCATTTAGTTTAAATAAACGTGAAAAGAATCCAAAATTATAACACTTTGTCTTATGTTTTCATTTATATGTACATGGACAGACATCCAGTTTTCCATTTTTGTGGCACCAAGATACTCAGTGGTGAGATTTTTTTGAAAGTGCATACTTGTACTTAAGTATACACACATTAACCCATTTTGTACCGGAAACCCCCAAGCGGTAGTTGGCAAACAGTGCAGGTCCAGACCAGACGCCACAGAACTCGTCGTCTGATCAGGGCCTACACTGTCTGCAAAAAGATCAGCCAATTTCCATATAGTATTTGAAGAAAACACAAGCTGACACCCCCAAATTTTGAAATGGACTTCTGTCATACATGTATATAAGGAGGAAGATTATATTTGGTACAAAAGGGTTAAGAAGCCATGTTTTTGGGAAACAGATCACTCGTCCATGCTTATATATCATCCTGTGTGTCAATGACAGTTGTTAATTACTGTCAAGAGCTCAGTCATTACAGACCCAGACAGACCTGCTAGTAAAGCTTGTTAGTCTGTATCTGTATATTCTGCAGCTCCATAACAGCCAGTTGCATATGTACATGCATTTGTAGTTAGCTTTACACAGCAATGTCTAAACATTATAAAGGAATGTTAGACTGACCCTAACATATGACTAATTAACTTATAGTTTGAGAGCAATTTGACACACAGGAGCATTTTGGACCTTCAAAACATCTACATGACTTTACGAATACCGAGCAAGACAACCAAATTGTTTCCATTTCAGAGGCATAATTCAGTACACATGACAGACCCAGACCAAGCTGCTTTTTGAGCAATCAGATCTGAACTGTGATGTATACTACCATAGGCAGAAATTTGTACTATTTGTTGTCTGTCGCACTTCAACAAAAGGTTTTACATTATATTTCCGAATACTTCTGTTAAAAGTTTGTTGTGTTTTCAGCTAGGTATAACACAATTAGGCCGAGACAACCTCACTGAACAGCCTCTGGGTTGGATCAGATTTACTAGACCCGGTTGCACCAGCCAATTCAATTTTGCTCAAACATGTACATTAACCCATTTCAGACTGGAAACCCCTAAACGGGTACTGTGGCAAACAGTGCAGGCCCAGATCAGACGCCACAGAACGCGGCTTCTGATCAGGGCCTACACTGTTTGCAAAACGTTCGGCCATTTTCCTAATAAATTTTGAAGAAAACACAATCTGAAACCCCTACATTTTGAAATGGACTCATGCTTATATAAGGAGAAGGATTCCATTTGGTACAAAAAGGATTAATATGGGGAAATTGCGCGGCAAGCATTCCAAGGCTGCATGTAAAGTAGAAGTAAAACAAAGATCAGGAATTGATACAATTAACTTACTCCACCCATAAAAGATGCCAAAGGAAAAGAAACACAAACATTAAGCGACCAGACCATAATGGAAACCTAAACAAAGGAAGTCTGATCTCTAACTTAGAGCAGAACTACAAAATTCTCCAAGATAATCAGCAAAGTTTGTACAGACATGCAACCTGGGTATCTTGTTAAGGGTATTCCGATGGGTACTAATTGCGCACCTCTTGTGGCTGATATGTTCTTGTATTGTTATGAAAGAGACTTCATTTTGTCGCTTTCCATTGATAACCAATCTGAAATTATTGAAGCTTTTAGCTCTACTTCTAGATATTTAGATGATTTATTATGTCTCCCCCGAAAAATTTTTTTTCGGAGAGACATATTGTTTTTCCCCCGGGCGTCTGTCTGTCCGTCTGTCTGTCTGTCTGTCCGTCTGTCTGTCTGTCTGTCACACATTCGTGTCCGCTCTGTAACTTGAAAACCGTTAGAGCTATCTTCACGAAACTTCGTATAAATATTAATCAACATTAGACGACGTGCAGTGCGCAAGAACCATAACTCTCGCATTTATACTTTTTGAATTATCTCCCTTGGAAGTTTGTTGGTATGTATATATGTATGGGCAAATCCTATCCGGTCAATAAGTTTCTTATTTTTTGATGGATTTTAAAATAACTCGGCAGAAATATTAACAACCATAAGACGATGTGTGGTGTGCATGAGGCAGGTCGGTACCTCAAAGGTCAAGGTCATACTTAGAGGTCAAAGATCAAAAAAGGGGCCTTTTTTGTATTTGGTCAATAACTTTCTTATTTTGAGATGGATTTTAAAACTACTTGTCATAATTATTAACAACCATAAGACAATGTGTGGTGGCATGAGGCAGGTCGGTTCCTCAAAGGTCAAGGTCATACTTAGAGGTCAAAGATCAAAAAGGGGCCTTTTTTCGTATTTGGTCAATAACTTTCTAATTTTGAGATGGATTTTAAAATTACTTGGCATAATTATTAACAATCATGAGACGATGTGTTGTGCACATGAGGCAGGTCTGTACCTCAAAGGTCAAGGTCATACTTAGAGGTCAAAGGTCAAAAAGTGGGCCTTTTTTCGTATTTGGTCAATAACTTTCTTATTTTGAGATGGATTTTGAAATCACATGGCAGAAATGTGAACTAATATAAGGCGATGTGTTGCGCGCATGACCCAGGCTGGTACCTCAAAGGTCAAGGTAATACTTAGAGGTTAAAGGTAAAAAAAGGGGCCTTTTTTCGGGTTTTGTCAATAACTTGCCTATTTTTAAATAGAATTTGAAGTTACTTGGCAAACATATTAACTATCATGGGACGATGTGTTGCATGCATGATTCAGTTTGGTACCTAAAAAGTCAAGGTCATACATAGAGGTCAAAGGTAAAAAAGGGGCTTTTTTCGTGTTTGGTCAATAACTTTCTTATTTTTAGATGGATTTTGAAATTGATAGGCAGAAATGTTAACCACTATGAGATGATGTGTTGCACGCATGACCCAGTTTAATACCTGAAGGGTCAAGGTCATACATAGAGGTTAAAGGTAAAAAAAGGGCCTTTTTTGTGTTCTGTCAATAACTTTCTTATTATGCCCCCAACTTTGAAAAAGTTGGAGGGGCATATTGGATCTGGTTCGTTCGTCCGTTCGTCCGTCAGTTACGCTTTTGATGCATAGCATAACTAAAGAAGCGTGTATGCTAGGGTTTTGAAATTTCATATATGGATTCCTGATGGAAAATTAGCTTACGCATATTTTTTTTCTCGTCCGGATTATGCCCCCTTCAAGAGTTATTGCCCTTTGAATTTTTTTTTAATAAAATCTTGTCAGCAAGATATCTCAAAAACTATTGGAGCTAGAGCCTTGAAAGTTGGTGAATATATTGATGGTGATTAGTAGATGAACTGATTAATTTATGACAAAATTCCGAAAAATACTTTGTGAGTTATGGCCCTTTGTCATTTTGGTAATTTGTGCCCATTGTAATGTATGCTAAAAGTGATGCATAGCATAACTTTAGAACCGTGTATGCTAGGGTTTTGAAATTTCATATATGAATTCCTCCTGAAAAATTAGCTGAGGCGTATTTTTTTCCTGTCCGGAATATGCCCCTTTCAAGAGTTATTGCCCTTTGAATTTTTTTTAATAAAATCTTGTCAGCAAGATATCTCAAAAACTATTGGAGCTAGAGCCTTGAAAATTGGTAAATAGATTGTTGGTGATGAGTAGATGAACTGATTAACTTTTGACAAAATTCTGAAAAATACTTAGTGAGTTATGGCCCTTTGTCATTTGGTAATTTGTGCCCATTGTAATGTATGCTAAAAGTGATGTGAGCATAACTTTAGAACCGTGTATGCTATAGTTTTGAAATTTCATATATGAATTTCTGATGGAAAATAAGCTGACGCGTATTTTTTTTCTCGTCCGGATTATGCCCCTTTCAAGAGTTATTGCCCTTTGAAATCTTTTTAATAAAATCTTGTCAGCAAGATATCTCAAAAACTATTGGAGCTAGAGGCTTGAAAGTTGGTGAATATATTGGTGGTGATAAGTAGATGAACTGATTAACTTTTGACAAAATTCCGAAAAATTCTTTGTGAGTTATGGCCCTTTGTCATTTTGGTAATTTGTGTCCATTGTAATGTATGCTAAAAGTGATGCATAGCATAACTTTAGAACCGTGTATGCTAGGGTTTTGAAATTTCATATATGGATTCCTCATGAAAAATAAGCTGATGCGTATTTTTTTTCGCGTCCGGATTATACCCCTTTCAAGAGTTATTGCCCTTTGAAATTTTTTAATAAAATATTGCATGTCGAACTTTAACGGACATCCAGGTAACTGCTGTTGGTTAAAGTTAATACATAGATTTATATAGGAACTTGATAAGTATTGCCCCATAAAATAAAAACTTTTAGGAATATCTTTTCTGTGCAAGTGGCTCTTGATTTTACATCCTTTTTCGAATATGCACATATATTTTTAATGCAATTTTTTGAACAACTTTTTAGTCCTTTTTACATATATTTGGAAGCACCCTCTAAATGTATAGAATATATAGTAAAACTACTGAATACAGCGACAAAAACTGATGAACTTATTTTCATAACGTTTTTGTAAATTGTTTTTTCTTTTCTGTGCCAGCGGGAGTAAAATTGCAAATTTATTGTGAACACATCCATGTAAATTTTGTGAAATAAAAATAAAAATAATTTGGTCCTTTTTGAAAATGAAATACACTACCCCCTTTTTTCTATTTCCAGTTTACCTTAGCAATCAGCGGGCAGCGGTTGTCACCACGGTAAACACTAACAAAGGCTATGTTACGCCTTCGATGTACTAATTGATACATTTGACAATTTGTAATTAATATATCATTATGTAAATTATTCTTTATTCAGTCTTTTTTTTTTTTTTTTTTTTTTTTTTTTGTCGACTCGCACCGCTTTTCCAGGGCAGGCTTAGATCCTCTAAGCGGTTTACCCATACTCGTGTGACGGTCGTATTCAGCTCTGCGTGGAAGCATCATGCAGCCTATCTATTTTCTATTTCTTCAAGCTCCGAAGGGCGGGGGGGGGGGCAGGGCGAAGTAGTTACATTATAACACTTTCTCTACTTTCATGAATTAGAAGTGACTTTAAAATACCAATAAAGCGGTCCTCAGACTTCATACTGATGCCTCAAAATCGTTCGGATGTCACCTAGGTAACCATGAGGCCTTGGGGAGATAACCATTTATTTTATGTGTTGTACGCGTTAGTTCCCTTGATTATCAGCAAAAATAGCAGTCATGTCCGTATAAGTCCGGTATGAGATAAAATGGCATCTCAAGCCCTGTCGCCCAAACAAACAAAAACGGTTTTATTATTGGGATGGTCAGACTCACATCTGTATACCTCGGCAGGCTGAAACCTCCTAAGGGGGGTACCTGTACTCATGTGCGGTCAGATTCAGTTCTGCGTGGAAGCATCATGCAGCCCAATCTATTTCTTCAAGCCCCTATCGACGGGGTCAAATAATAGTAGCAGTAGTGGAAAAAGTAGTAAAAGTATAATTATATCATCAACGTTTTATTATATAAAATTATTATTAGTAGTAGTAGTAGAAGCAGCAGTTGTAGTAGTTAAAGTTTTATTATTATTATTGTTATTATTAAGGCTTACATTTCAACCCGCAATTTACGTGCAATTGCATAGCAAGAGTAATGCCATTTACCTAGCATAATTATGGGTGAATAGTCAAATTGTTTTCAGTCCCTTTTAATTACATGTAACTGTTATAAACTTCATTTGAAACACATTACACGAAACATTATAAACTGATATCTTGTGGACGGCGATATATTTATCTTTGTGACTAAAGTACTACATCTTTTAAATTAGCGTATTGTATTGCTTGGGCACAGCATAATATACATGTTGGCAAGTTTGAAACACAACTTCCCCTACAAAAACACTGAGTTCACTATTTTCCTTACGCACCCTTATAATATCCGTCAAATGATCTTTTAATATTGTGTCCAAATTAACCCGAACCAAGCTATTTTTTTTTTATCGTTTGGTCGCGCTTATTTAGTAGGTTGCAGTTTTTCTTTCTTTGTGTTTTCTGCATACAGTGTCCTCTGGTCAGAGACCACCTTTGGGATTGTTCAAAAGTGGTCTTAAAGACCACTTTTGAACAGTCCCAAAGGTGGTCTTAATATAGGAATTTTACTGTAGCTGTGCACCCCACTTTCTGTATATAAAGTTGCGTATACAGTGGTGTTCATTTCACGTGCTTGTCAGCGGGATTCTACTCAATCTTAATTTATACATTGGAAACGCAAGTTGGTCTGATTTGCGTGTGTACCAGAAGCTACGACACTTGTAAAAACTGCGATGAAGCTCTCCTCTTACTTTTCGACTTCAGCATGTTTTTGTTGGTCCACATGTATTTGAAGAGCCTTATAATTTTAAAGAAACCTGATCATAAAAAGTAATCAGCTGGAAACACAAATTACCACTGTCTGCTTATAACGGACTATCACTTATGAACATCGACATGAACTCGATCTGCGTCTGACGGTAGGCCAATTATTAAAGGTAAAATTATGCATGACAGCATGAAGAAATGAACAATCTGTTTTCATAGTTGTCACGTGCTGTCTGTGAGTGAGTGAATGTTTGAATTTTACGTTTCACCAACAGCTAAGATCACACGGAGGCCTCGGTTTAAAGACTCATCCGAAAGTCTGGGGAACCCTGGAATCGATCCATCGACCCCTGGTTAACATGGCGAGTATCATAACCACCACACCAGGGAGGCTTCTAAACACATGCTGTTTGTGTGAACAACCAGCCATCCTTTGCCATGGAAACAAACGAAAGACATAGTGACATAAATATAAACACACAAACCGAAAAAAAGCATTTACACAACAACTAGACCAAAAGAAAAGAAAGATTTAGCGACATTTAGACATGCACAAAAACATAACATCACGTGTAACAACATATAAGTTGGCATTGTTTGTGAAATCATTACGGGAACACGCCTATATAATTTTGACCACCCTGAACCAACTTTTATATAGTAAAGCTGGGGTTTACAGGGGTGTACATTACTTTTTATTATTTCTGCTCCAATACATAGGTTGTGGGTACTCGTTAGAACCGCCTCGATGAGGCGTTTCTAAAGAGGACATACAATCTATATTTTGATCAGAAATAAGAAACATATCACAAGTTTTATCATAACATGTTCGTTCTTCCGGCGGTAAAGTTTACAATGCATTTGTATAGGCATGATTTCGTAATGTTCTACTGTTGATGTGTTCTGTGATGGCTGATAAGAGCGATCTTAATGTCGCAGTGCTGAGAGAACATGGTTGCTGATGCCTTAGCTTTCTGCTGAGCAAATTTCTGTTCGGCTCCACTGATTCGTTTTGCTTTTGCTCACCAAAACCCTTTCTTATTAGGCCTTGCCACTTTGTTCGGTCCTGTGCAGTTTGTTCCTTCGACTAAGTTGGTATGCTGAATTCCTTGGAGGTTGTCCTTGAGGTGGTTCTTCTATCGCTTCTTCAGACTATCAAGGGTGCGTTTTTTTCACATGTAGTTCTCCACATAGGATTTGTCGGTCACATGCTGCGCTAGCTTTCGCAGTCATGGCACTGACTTCATCATCAATGTGCACAAATCTTTGACAGTGTGTTCCTAATTTACGTTGACCTTTCACTGTGATGGTAGTCTCCTGGTAAGGCTTTCCAGGTGCTGGCTGATATTTTACCTTAGACGTTTTATGCTGCCTGTGAGATAATAGCTGTCACTCAATTAGGTATTTCTTGGCATCTTTTCAGTTGGAACAGCCTTTGCCTTTTCATCAGCAAAAGGGAACTCGTGTAAAACCTCTGCCTGCACCTTGGATTTTTAGGTTGAAAAGCTGCCCATCAAAGCGAACCTTATAGGTAAACTATTGTAACCATCGTTGAAAACATCTGTGACCATGACAGAAAACACCATGTTGAACAGCGTTGGCGCTGCTTGGCTCCAATAGTCAGATTAGGAAAACATATCCGTGTGATACAGCCCATTCTTTCATGTCTCCAAAATGGTTACTTTTCTTACGAAAATTTGTGATATTTTTGAAAGTTGCTACATATATCAAGTTTCTATGTCAACGCAATTCTACTTCCGGTAATGGACCCAACTACAGCGCTTCCGCTTCTTCGAACATACACTTAATAAAAATAGTCCTTTAGACTAAACGTGGCAGTATTAGGATGAGGATGAAATTTCAGAAGAGTTCTAAGTACTTAACATGCTAATTATCTTTTAAAAATAAATTGGCACAGAAGACGAGTTCTGAAAAGAAAACAATTCCCCGGAACGTCGTACATGTAACGTTACGGGACTTATCTAGCTAATCTGCATATTTTATCCACTAGTGGATTATCGAAAAAAATACATGGCGTTATTACACTCTCAGACGCGACGTCAAATGATAAAAGAGGCTATGTACCAAAATCTCTCATTTCAGACATTAAGATTTTTGAAGGTTTTTCCAATATGAGTCTATTTAAAACAAATGGGCCAAAGGATGGGACCGTTTTTTCATCAAAGGCTCTAATCTAAATAGCTTTGGTGGAAGTCCATTAGACGAAGCTTTACATTACGTAGACCCGCCTATACAAATACATTGCCACCTTTATCGCCGAAAAAAGGAAAATTTTATGATGAAAAATTATGATTTGTTTTCTTATTTCTGCTCCAAATATAGATTGTTGGCACACGTTAGAACCGCCTCATCGAGGCGGTTCTAACGAGTACCCACAATCTATATTTAGAGTAAAAATAATAAAAATAAGAGAAACCCCCGAAAACCCCAGTTTTACTATATAAAAGTGGGGTTCAAGGGGGTCAAAATTATATAGGCATGTTTTCTTGATGTTTTCCGATATGAGTCTATTTAAAACAAGTGGGCCAAAGGATGGGACCATTTTTTCATCAAAGGCTCTAATCTAAATAGCTTTGGTGGAAGTCTTTTAGACGAAGCTATATACCAAATGTCAAGGACCTGGGTTTTCCAGTATTAGGTAATAAATTAAATTAAAAGTTTCCCATTATATCTTTATGTAAAGATGTCAGGCCCTGGGCGAATGCCATTTTCAACCAAAGGGCTATATTTTGTACAAACGTGAAAGAAGTCCACTAGATAAAGGTGTTTTCCAAATATCAAAGGCTTGGCTCTCAAGGTTTCAGACGAGAAGATTTAAAAGGCTTTTCCTGTATAGTATATTAAAAACTGGTGGGGCCCCTCGATGGGGCCGCTTTTTGGCGACAGTGCTATAATTTGAACTATGGTGGCAGAGGTCCACTAGATGAAGCTGTGCATCAAATACCAAATGCCTCAGCACTCTGGTTTCTGACAAGAAGACTTTTAAAGATTTTTTTTTCCTATATATTTTTTTTTTTTTTTTTTTGGTTTTGGTTTTACGGCCCTTTCAAGATTATTTCACTCATATCGAGCCGATCGTTAATCATAGGTGGGCGAAAACCGGAGTACCCGGAGAAAAACCACCTGACCTTCTGTCACAGAACTTGACGTCTCACACGTGACCCGAGCGAGGCTCGAACCCACGGCGGTGAGAGACCTAATGACTAAGAGTCAGCGCTCTTATCCATTAGGCCACGGAGGCCCGTTTTTTATTATTATTTTTTTTCCTATATAAATCCGTGTAAAACATGTTGGTCCCTGAGCAGGACTATTGTTGTCCCCTTGGTTATAATTTGATAATCTTGGTAGAGGTCTGCTACACTAAGAAGCATTCGAAATACATGTATCAAAGGCCTGAAGATACTGGTTTCAGACAAGAAGATTGCTAAAGGTTTTCCCTATATAAGACTAAGTAAAACAAGTGGGCTCCGGGGCGGAGTCACTTTTGGTTCAATGGCTATAATTTGAACGAATATGGTTACCGTAGAGGTTTACTGGATGAAGCTACGTGTACGTACCAAATAGAGGCCCACTACACGAAGCTGCGTACTAAATAACAAACACCTAGGCCTTCTAGTTTCAGACAAGAAGCTTTTAAAAGGTTTTTTCCTATAAAAGTCTATGTAAAACGTGTGACTATAGGGCGGGGCCAGTTTTGATCCCAGGGCTGTAATTTGAACGACTTTGGTAAATGTCTATAAGGTGAAGCTACATACCAAATATTAAAATCCTGGGCCCTCTTGCTTCCGACTAGAAGATTTCTAAAGGTTTTGGCTAATTTCCCCTATTTGTTGCCATGGCCAGCAGAATTCAGCATGGAATGGATTTTTGTCAATAATATTTGAAGAGGACACCACCAAGAAATCAACTCTGCCAAGTTTAGACAGAATCTATTCAGTGCGGCTCGAGGGGATGCTGTTTAATAAAATTTTGTTCGGATGGATATACGTACGGACATACCGACGGACGACGGGCCTCCGTGGCCTAGTGGTTAAGAGCGCTGACTCTTGATCATTAGGTCTCTAATCGCTGTGGTTCGAGCCTCGCTCGGGTCACATGTGAGACGCCAAGTTCTGCAACGGAAGGTCAGGTGGTTTTTCTCCGGGTACTCCGGTTTTCGCCCACCTCTGATTAACGATCGGCTCGATATGAGTGAACTAATCTTGAAAGGGCCGTAAAACCAAAACCAAAAAAAAACAAAAAAAAAAAAAAAAAAAAAAACGGCGGACGACGATGACAGGTGACCTCTCACAATAGCTACCCGGCGCCTTCGCCTCAGGTGAGCTTAAAAGAACGAAAATGTTCCTGTTTATATCATGCCTTCTTCCTCATTAAATTTATTCGAACATGCAGCATTAGCAATCGCCTCCGCCTATCGGGGCTGGAAGAAATAGATGGGCTGCATGATGCTTCCACGCAGAGCAGAAACTACTGGTAAACCACTTAGAGGATCTAAGCCTGCCCAGGCAAACCGGTGCGAGTCGGACCGTCCTTGCTTATAAACCATATTGGTTACTTTGGGAGAAAGGGCTTGAAATGTCATTCCATCACAATGTCGGATACAAATCCCACAAAATTGGAAACAACGTCTCCAAATGGCCCATACAGTGTTGACGGGGACGTTAAACCTTAAATCAATCAAACTAAACAACATGAGCAAAATTAGCCATTTTCTTTTACTTTTATACCATTTCAAGTATTGTTAATTTTTTTTTTACTGTCGTTCTGTTATATAATAGAATGTTTGAATACTGAGGCTATGTCCAATAATTGAACTAAAATTGAAATACTATATATAAAAGGCTAGCAGGAAATCAGAATTATGCTACATAGTAGGGCTAAATTCTGACATTTTTATGCCCCGCCTATTCGAAGAATAGCGAAAGGGCATTAAGTGTTACCCTTGCCCGTCCGTGCGTTCGTACGTACGTACGTCCGTCCGTCCGTCCATAGACATTTCGACTTAGTATATCGAAATATGTGCTCTGTGATCTGCGATCTGCATTCAACTGAATACGGATTAGCCATAACGGGAATCTTTTTATTGCCGACTCAGAGTTGAAAGTAGACCTCTGATCTCAACGCTAACTTTCCACAATTTAATTTTTATACAAAGCACACCTGCCCCCGCCCATCACGGTTCGGAAAAGCAGATTGGGCTGAATGGTGCTTCCACGCAGAGCTGAAACCGATCACACTTGCGTACTGGTACACCGTTTGGAAGGTCCATGCCTTGTGCAGACAAAGTAGTGCCAGTCGGACCGTCCTCACATACATGTATAAACTCTATTGGTTTGTAGAAACCTCAGTGGTGTAGTGGTTATGATACTCGCCGTGTTAACCAAGGGCCGCAGGATCGATCCCGGGCTTCTCTCGACTTTCGGATGAGTCTTTAAACCGAGGTCCCGTCTCCATATGACCTTAGCTGTTGGTGAGACGTAAACCTCAAACACTCGAAACACTCTTTTGGTTTGTTTTGGGCCGTATGGCTTGTCAGTTCATTTAAGTGTCGGGTAAAAGTACCACAAAAATAGAAGCAACATCTCTAAAATGACCTTAATAACGTTGATAGGGACGTAGAGTCTCAATTCAGATAAAACAAACATAAAATAGACGTCGGTCTTAATATAGTGTTAGCATATTGTTTGCTTATTTAGCGCCAGAAGTTTTGCCTCATTTTGAGAACCATCCATTTGCCACTAGACCTGTGTGCTAGAACCCACCGTTCTGGGTGGCGTCGGTTTCCAACGTAACGGAATTGAGACATTGGATTAGGTCAGCTAGAAGCCCAGATTTGAATGACCTGGAACAAACTTTGGAGATTCTTGGGGTCGGATACAGAACTCGGTCACCCCACCCCAAACACCCACCTTGCATAAAATCTGGACGAACGGGAAGCAGCTCTGTGTCGCAAGTGGCAAGAGCTGATCATTCATCAAATTCGACGTCTGGCCAATGGGATGAGACCTAGGGTATAGGAATCTTCTGCTCTATTCTTAAATAGACGTATGTTTAATTTGAAAATGAAATATCTTGAACACGTAACGAAGCGTAGCCACATTTTCGGTCGTTTTTGGGTCGATGGTTTATCAATCGACCCAAAGGTATAAAGGACAAAACCTCTATTAGTGCTGGAGTCCACTGATCACTGATTAGTAGGAATCCACGCAGATTATTTATAGAATTTTATCGCAGTGAGGTAAGCGTGTTTACGTGAAAAGGTTAATTGTAAAATCTGGGCTGGAATCATGGGTTGGGCTAGGCAAACAGTGTAGATCCAGATCAGACGCCGCAGAACGCGGCGTCTGATCAGGGTCTTCACTGCTTGCTTAGAGTATAGGAATTTAAGGATCAGATGCCGAAAAACGCAGCGTCTGATCAGGACCAGTAAAGGAATTTAAGGGTTAAACGAAACAGTCCACGTTCAGGCCCATTTTTCCTAACTACACCCAGAGACAATTGACCCACCAGTACTCTCAGTGCTTTGGTTTTGCTTTGTTATGTTTTCGTGTTGCACAGTCTAGATTTCTTTTTCTTGCACACCAGACAAGGAAATCCGTGATTTTACCCTGGGATAGAAATTTATGTTCTTACCCTGGTGTTCCGACCCCAAATCGATTATAATCGCGTGTTTGATAAATGCACAGGTTGATTACAACCTCATAAGCGGCGTCGTCATGCGTGACGTCACTAAACATTCCTGTTGTGTCATCACAAAATGGCGGACGTCGGTAACCGAAGTGACAGCAGCATTAAAAATTCGCAATAGAAATGGAAGGTATGCAAGAAAAAGATTTTTCAACGAAAGGTCACGTAATATTTCTTCGGGTACCCTGGTTTTCTTGTAAGGGCCGTTAAAGAGAAAAAAAAAATCAGTGTGCGTGCATGTGCGTGCGTGAGCGCGCGTGTCTGCGCTTTTTGTGATTGTGGACAAATTTATTATCCTTAAGGTGGAGGAAACGCTTAGTAAGTCAGACAAACCGAGTTCTAACTGTTCTGATGGTGGTAGCACAGCCCTTGAAGCAGATTTGTTTGTTTTGTTTTATTTGAGGTTTAACGTCCCCGTCAACACTGCATAGGTCAAAGTGGAGACGTTGCTTCATTTTGTGGCAATTTTACCCGACATTGAGATGAAATGACATCTCAAGCCATGTCACCCAATGAAACCAATTGGACGGCCGACTCGTGCCGCTTTGCCTGGGCAGGCATAGATCCTCTAAGCGGTTTACCAGTACTCGTGCGCGTCGTTTTCAGCTCTACGTGGACTAATCATGTAGCCCATCTATTTCTTCAAGCCCCGATGGGTGGGGGCCGACCATTGAAGCAGATCATATTCAAAGTATACCACTGGGGCCAAATCGCATAAAATGTCTGATCTGCATCGTTTTGGTTCGAATAAGACCTAAAGCCTTCTCATCATTCGACACCACAAGCGGAAGAACACCACAAAAAAAAAAGAAAGAAAAAAAAAAAAAAAGAAATCTGTTAAAGTGATGCTATAGGCAGGAGTTAATTTCAAATCTAGTATCGCACTGGACAAATAAGTGTTATAAAGTCGTTTTTCTGGGAAAAATATCTTTTTTGCCAGAAAAGAGGAGATACTGTGATACGTCAATACAGTATGAGTGAGTAGGGTGGAGATGGGGAATGCAGGTGCCAGTAAGCGAATGACTTCAGCATATTCAGAATATCAACTGACAAGTGACCGTTCAACCTAATCGCAACTGAACTGTACAATCCGAATACTCACGAAAGCAAGTGACTTGAACAGTTTATTGTTTCTCCTGTGTCATACTTGTAACAGATATTCGGTCTAATTTGAATTTTTGAAGGTGTTTTTGATTTCTATTCAATCAGTGATGTTATTAGAAGACTAAAATGCTGAATAACAATGGAAATGCTTCTTGACAAACGTCTTATGCCTATTTGCAGTTGTGTCAACAGGTTATGGCATAAGGATAAACAAAGTGATCAACAATCTGGCTCTTCTAATGCCATCCAAAAAATTACATGTTTCTGCGGTTGGAATATGCTAAAAAAACATCAATTTAACCGCCAAAACATAAAAATCGCATGTATAGGTTATGTTCGCGGAACTAAAATGAAATTCCTTACCTTGTCGGTAAAAATATCATACCGCAAGTGAATGATCATCCACTGTACAAATCGCAAGTCCTATCCAATCGCAAATGGCCGTTCACTTCCACTCCCATACCGTGGTGGAGGCATCAAGCAGCCCAATCTATATTTCCAAGCCCCGATGGGTGAAGACCAAAATAGATAATAATAATAATAATAATAATAATCATAAGTAAGAAATAGATCAGCTCTAACTGTGATTTGTTGAGTAATAAATCACAGTTTGGAGGTCAGTTGTAAAGTAGATCAAATCACGAGCGCTTAGCGCGCGTGATTTGACTACTTTCAACTGACCGACAAACTGTGATTTATTATCTAACAAATCACTGGCTAGAGCTTATCTATTTCGATTCCAACACGCTGAAACTCGGCAATAATGCTGTTGTTGCCTTCAAATTCTCACAGCCTTTCGCCATTGTTAGAAGAAATCCCGCTAAAATTATCGACTGAAACACATGCATTTATATCCTTTTCTAACGTTTTCGATGCGAGAAAATGACGTTACACCGTCCAACGTCAAGGAATCGACTAGTGACGTCATTAATTTACATTTTTTATGACGTCACTCGCCACGCTCTTCCTTGCCGTGATTTGTTGTAGAATAAAACACAGTTAGTTTCCATTGTCTATATAGGCGCGCTGTGTTAGAATAATAATTATAATTACAAAATAATGATAATGACTATGTATGAAGATGACATAAATGGACTTGTATTGTTCTTGGGGTTGAAAAGGTGTGTGCTAATTATAAAGAAGACCAGTCTCTTGGCTGATCGCGCTCAGTTCAGAGTTCTACCGAGCACCCCAAATCTATATCTGGTGCATTGTATGTATATTTTGACAGAATGTAAAATGGCTTAATCAAACTAGAAACACGTGTTCGTGATTTAAAGTATACATGCTTTGCAAAAATAGACTACATGGCAATCTAATTGTATACGTTTTTTCTTGTTTTAGAATTTGGATGAGCAAAATGAAGTCCTTATTTGTTCTTGCCACGGTGCTGGTTGCAAAAGTGATGTCCGAGACGGCCAATGATTACGAGAAATACGTCATACTGTATGTACACAATTACTACAGGCGTGTACAAAATGCCACGAATATGAACAAACTGGTAGGTTCAATAAACGACCAAAGCAAAATAAGAACAACGATAAACACAAATTAAAGTACAGATAGCTCTGGTGGGTCGCATTACGAAAACACGCCTATACAAATACATTGCAAACTTCACCGCCGAAAAATCCAAAATTTTAAGATGAAACATTGTGATATTTTCTTATTTCTGCTTAAAATATAGATTGAAGGTACTCGTTTAAAATATAGATTGTGGGTACTCGTTAGAATCGCCTCATCGAATCGGTTCTAACGTAGGCCCACACTCTATACTTTAGAGCAGAAATAAGATAAATAAGGTCTACCCTTGTAAACCCCAGTTTTACTATATAAAAGTGGGGTTCAAGGGGGTCAAAACTATAGAGGCGTGTTTTTCTGATAGAATGTGTCTGAATGTAAGCTCGGAGAGCATTACAAAAACACGCCAGTACAAATAACTTGGAACTGTACCGCCGAAAACCCGAACACTTTAAGATGAAAAATTGTGATAGTTTTCTTATTTCAGCTCAAAATATAGTTTGTGTGTACTCGTTAGAACCGCATCATCGAGGCGGTTCTAACGAGTACCCACAATCTATATTTTAGAGCAGAAATGAGAAAAATAAGCTTTACCCCTACATCTTCTCTCTGGATAACCCATTCTGGAGAATAACCACATTTTATACAAACTTCACCCGTTCGAAGAAAGGCATTTAAACAGAGCAAAATATTGCTTTCAATAATAATCTATGAGAAAATAGTATGTCAGTTTTAGGCAATGCTAGGACGATTTGATGCAAAATATTGGCATTTATCGGCAAACGCAAATCACAGCCTGAACCTTTCAATTTTTTGCCCGCTTCAAGAAATGCCGTACAAAAAAGATGAAGTGGGATGAGAACAACCTAATATTTAATGGATAAAGGCAATTGCAGAAACATGTGAGGCAAATGAAGAAGGCTGATAGGCAAAATGAAATACACTTGTCAGAATATTAAGCAGTAAAACAACTGATACTAGAAGGGTCGATCGAGCGCTATTTGCCTTACAGAAAATTTGAAAATCTTCGCCAACTTTCCAATCTGCTGTGTTTGTTTTATTGTCAAAAGATGTCGTAAAATCTGAAATGTATCTGGAGTCATTTATACAGAAGCTCCGACGTTAGAACACACTGGTTGGGGGCTAGCCAAGGCGCCCATTGTCTGGCTTCCTGTAACTTCAAACTAGAGTCAGTGTTTAAGAAACACTATACCCCCAACTTCTTGACCCATACACTGCTTGCCCCTAACAGTTATTGAGATATATAGGTTTACCAACCGGAATTAATCTGTAAAGTTTCAGATCAATAGCTCAAATCAGTTTTGAGATATCTTGCTTACAGGCTTAAAACGCCCAAAGTTTCAATGGACAATAACTCAAGAGAAAAAACAGTTTGTTTTTTTCAAAAGTTATTCAGTTCATCTTCGTATCACCCCAATCAGTATGTAAAGTTTCAGCGCAATAGCTCGAATGATTTTTGAGATATGTTGCTTACAAGATTTCATAGCATTTTTTGCAAAGGGCCATAACTCAGGAAAGGGTCAATCCTGACGACAATAACCTAGCGTGCATGTTTCAAAGGTTATGTTATGCAGTAAAAGCGGGACGGACAGTCTGTAAAGTTTCAGGGCATAAGCTGTTATTGTTTTGGAGATATCTTGCTTACAAGCTTAAAATGCCCAAATTTTCAAAGGTTCATAACTCAAGAAAAACATTTCGGATTTTTTTTCTTCAAAAGTTGATCAGTTCATCTAGTCATCATGCCGAATCAATCTGTAAAGTATCAGGGCAATAGCTCAAATCGTTTTTGAGATGTCTTGCTTACAAAATGCACTAAAATTCAAAGGGCCATTACTCAAGAAAAACATTCGGATTTTTTTCTCAAAAAGTTAATCAGTCATGTACTCATCACCCCGAAGCAGATTTTAAAGTATCAGGACAATAGCTCATCGAGGCGGTTCCAACGAGCACCCACAATCTCTGTTGAAAGCAAAAGTGAGCAAGATGTTATCATTTTTAGCTAAATGTGTCACTTCTGACACCACGTTGGACTCTATTATGTCACACGGGCGTGTTTTCCTAATGACAGGGTTATCGGTATTAAATTTCAATCTGCTGGAAACTTACATCTACTGACTCTCCAAAATTTGTCGTTTCCTCTTAGTTTCCTTTTATCAGATATAATATAATAAAGAGAGGATATTTACTTTTTTGAGGTAGAAACCAGAAATATTTCATCGAGTGTGTTGAAAACATCCACATTTTCAAGAGTGCGAAGCACGAGTGACAATTCGGATTTTGCAACAGACGAGATGTAATTGTTTTGGTATTCGCCGAAATAAAGTACATTTTCTTTTTATTTTATAAATTTAAACGGATATTTACGGTAATTGATCGATCGTATTGTATGTCACAATTTTGACTTGGCTATGACGTCACAAATGTCAGTTTAACAACATAAACATGAAAATAACACTTTTGTTTGTTTCAGATATGCATTTAAGTGTTATGTATAAAAAAGTAGAATAACCTGGTTGTGTGGCAAAATTGGTTGAATGGTTTACCTGTGGTTCTCAAAATTACCCATTGTTGACAAAATGACTGATGTCAACTGCCTGTTATCTACAACGAACAGGTTACTTTGGTAAGGTCACGAACAAAGAAACCATTTTCCAAACGCGAAAAAAATACAAATGCACACATAAAAGCGGCCTTCCAAAATAATTTGATGAACCATACTATAATAAATAGAATATCCTAGCTGTCTGTCAAAAGTAGTTGAATGGTTTACAAGGGATTATACCAACTCCTAGAAATCAAAGAGCGGAGCAAAGTTGACGAACAATCGTATTGTAAAACGTTCGACCAGAAATCTTAAATCGTTTCAGGGGTTATTTTGCAAAAATGAGTACTGTAAAATCTTTGCACTCGTGTGACCTTGAAAAGTTGTTCAAACTCTATAAATTCTAAACAGCATACCAAAATTTAATAAAAATTAGATACACGTTGCACTGAATTGATCTAAAAATAATTTTAGAACACATTTTCAAAAGTGTAATAAAAATGTAGGTTATTGCGATATGTTGTACAAATTCTAATCACAAATCATAATTTCATTCTCTCTCTCTCTCTCTCTCTCTCTCTCTCTCTCTCTCTCTCTCTCTCTCTCTCTCTCTCTCTCTCTCTCTCTCTCTCTCTGTTTGTCTGTGTGTGGACGGAGACTGAACCTCGGATTAAGAGACTCATCCGAAATACCTGAGAATCCCGGACTCAACCGGCGACCCTGGATTTCTTAACCATTAGACCACATTAGCTGACGACAGTTATTTCATATTTCGTCAACTTTACTTCGCTCTTTGATTGCTAGGAGTTGATATATTCCCTTGTTAACCATTCGACTTTTGTTGACAGACACCCAGGATATTCTAGTTATTATATTATAGTTTATCTTATAAAAGGAGACTACATGTAAGAGGAAACGAGCAATTTTGGACGGTCAGTAGCTGTATGCTGTCAGCCGATATTTGCGTTTATAGACTTGATAGAAATGTTCGGGGAATAGGGTGCTTGCAATTTAGTTTTGTAAACCGCTTTTTTGTGTGGATTTGTATTTTTTGTCGCGTTTTGAAAAAGTGGTTCTTTGTTCGTGACCTTACTTAAGTAACCTTTTCGCTGAAGATAGCGGTCATTTTGTCAACACAGTGGGGTAGGTTGAGAGCCACGCACTTAAAGCAATACACATTTGCTGCTTTACCTGTAAAGGGTATCCGTCAAAAAACTACCTAATTCGAAAGGCTAAAATATATTGAGCCAATATTTTATATCCACAGGTCTATGACGACACGCTTGCACAAGCGGCTGACGATTGGGTTACGAACTGTGTATGGGGGTATACAAATTCGCAGTACGGTCAAAATTTGTTTGGAACACCAGATGGAAATTATCTGTTCCGATGGGCAATGGCGTATTGGTATTACGAGATAGTAAATTATAACGTAACTGAACACCAATGTAACGGGGACATCAACTGTATTCATTACACACAGGTATGCAGGCTTAGTCCTTACTAAACCATTAGGCATAAAAATAGATGTGTTTCCGCTAACCCGACTGATCCTGATATTTTCTGTCGACCCTGCAATTTTATTGCCATCCAGAAAAAAATAAAAAGATTTTCTTTCCTACCGCCCATAATATTTTTAGCACTTTTGACGAAAATTCATAAAACTGTCAAAATAGCAAAATTGATAATTGAAACCCTGATCTTTTGCTTCATTGAATCTATAAACTCCATTATTTGAATGTTTTAAAGTATCACAGTCCAATTTTAGCCTTAAACTGTCGTTTTGCCATTTTCCATCAAATAAAAAGTTGACAAACAAATAAGACGTTTCAGCGCCCTACCGACCCATACCCTAGTCGGCATGTTAGCGGAAACATTACTATTTTTCAGGCCATATTATCGCAAACGATCAGTTGTTGGTGACTTTACTATTGATTGCAGTTTGAAGTGGCAACAAGGCTACGTATTTATTTTACTGCATCCTCTCTTTCGTTTCATTTTCAACATGGGAGAAAACGTAAGGCAGAACAAGTATAAACCGAACGTAGATAGGCACGAATTTCAGTTAATATATAGTTTCATATTATACAAAATAATTATGTTGTTTCAAAACTGATGACCCGCGGGCCGAAAAAAACAATAATTAAATAATAGAGGGCTGGTTTATCGGAACCCGACTTTTATAGTATATACATTCAGTAAAATATATTCTTGCAATGACTTTGGTTCCCAGTTTCGTAAACATTCTTAGTTTGTACTAATTTATTTTAGTTCGATTATGATGCAAGCGTCAATCTTATTTGAATCGCTCTCAATTCCGGGTGAGAGGCAATTGCTTTTTTAATACTGCCAACATTACATAAAATTAGATACCTCTAATTCTCAGTAAGCCTTTATGCTGGAACCGTCATAGAATCTTAGGCCTGACCTACCAGCGTACAGTTAGAGGGAAGCAAAGTTGCCAACCGTGATTGGTTAACTACCATGCATGCAGTCTGTCGTATAACATCAATGTTGAACCCAACCGTGATGGCTGCTAAAAATCATTCTTCGATATAAAAAAAAATATTGGGTGCAACGTTAACCCAATTACAGTTG
Organism: Lucinisca nassula; assembly: GCA_963580285.1. Lineage (NCBI taxonomy): Eukaryota > Metazoa > Mollusca > Bivalvia > Lucinida > Lucinidae > Lucinisca > Lucinisca nassula. The sequence continues at coordinate 137,894,978 of OY757014.1, forward strand.
ATAAATTTGCTTCCCTTTTTAAGGGGAATGGGAACACCTTCAGGGGAGGCAACTCCTGTAGAAGTATTTTTGTCTCCCATGTCAATAGGGGTCAACTCTTAAAGGAAATGATTTGCTTTAGACCCCTTTTTCAGTTGTACAGGGTTTATAGAAAAGCGAACAGGAAGTACAAAAAGGTGGTCTCCTTTTAAAAAATGGCAGAAAATCTGCCAGGTGTTCCCATTTTCCTTAATTGTATGCGGGTGGGGCAGGCTTCAGACTCTATGACGGTTCCAGCGTAAATATTCTGAGAAAAGGGAAATCCTTTGGCACCAAGGAGTAGAGCAAAGAACTGAACATTTAGGAGTGTAGAACATTTGTCTAGGCCACACTAGCTAGTTTCAGGCAATTAGGACTGCAGAGGAATAAAGCTCTGAAAGAATGGAAGCTTATCATTCTGAAATTAGTGAACAAACGCATTTCTTTTTATTCGCAAAATACGAACTTATTACCTGCTAAACCTAAAACGTCTGTACGTCACCGTAAACGAGGTATTCAAGAATTTCAAAGGAAGTTTGTTCTGGCTCAAGCTGATAAGGCCGCTAACAATGTGTTCGTTGTTTGACGGCTTCACTATGTTAACACTCTTCAGCAAGAACTTGGTGGTACTAAGGCATATGGACTTCAGCCTTTAGCTGTACAGAGGGCTTTAGTTGATGACCACAGTTTTCATTCAGCAACCAAGTTTGCTGTCTGTGTTACAGAAGGCCAAGACAAGCTTCCTACGTTATATTGGTTACCTAATTTCATAAAAGACCATACAAAGCACGGTATTGCAAATTCGCAAATTCCAGCTCTTGTACCACCACTGAACTCTCCAAATTATTAACTTCATGTTTAACTGCCATCAAAAAACATGTGATAAATTATTGCGATAAAGTCTTCGAAAGATCAGGCAGAAATCTGTTTTGGACTATAAAAATTCTAATGAAGTTTTAAATAAATTGAAATCCAGGCGTTTTCGTGCTTCAAGTCTGTCTACTTATGATTTTTGGACTCTTTACACAACACTTCCTCATAATCTTATAAAAGAAAAACTTAATGATTAAATTGAATGGGCATTTCATAGGGAAGACTCAGTCTATCTTGCATGTAATGTAAGAAATGCTTTTTTTTCACTTCTGAAGGGCATACAAATTATACATTATGTTACCATAGTCTAACTGTTGGTTTTCATTTGCTCCAGCATTTCAGTAGTTTCTTGCTGTCGAGTCCTCACCGTTGTTTTATCTCTGTGGTTGTTTGATTTTTCTGTTCACGGAGTTGTTGCAGTGATGAGTTAGGAGGACTTCAGAGGGACTGAACAAAAACAAATTATTTGTCTTAATCGCGACGGAAGTAAGGACGAGGATTGTGGCCACGTAAAATCGATTTAAGCCCCTCAACACCAGTGGAATTCGTTTCCGCTGAACGTTCCAATGCGGTTCTTCGGTTCTTCTGTCGCGGTTTATGTTTGTTATGGTTTGTCTTTGGGTGTTTGTGTCGCTTATATTATTTTATCTTGGATAGCCTATTTGCCATTTTGTGGGAAAGTAACTGTCCTTTTGGCTTTCCGCTATTGATATTTCCATTACGGTCTGTTGTTTCATGGTTGTGTTCTTCCCCTTTGGTGTCTCTGATGGGCGCTGTGGGTTAATTGTATCGATTCCTGATCATTGCCTCTGCTTTTATTTTATGATCATGTCAGACAGTGTGTGAAACTCTCACCTTTCTACTTGACAATATTTACATAAGATCTGGTATTAAATTATTTAGATACGTTGTTGGTATTTCGATGGGAACTAATTTCGCACCACTTTAGGCTTATCTGTTTTTTGGTTTGTTATAAGAGATCTCATGATGTCCCTTTCTGCTGAAAACCAGTCTGAAATCATTGCAGCTTTAGCTCCACTTCCACTTCCTTTTTAGATATTTGGATGATTTATTAAATATTGATTTAATACCTATTTCGATGGATTGATCAGTCAAATTTACCCCCCCCCCCCCTCAGAACTTCAGTGAAATAAAGCAAGTTCTGCTGATACCGAGGCCCCGTTTTTGGATTTACATCTATCTATCGTAGATGGGTTTGTTTCCTGCAAAATTTATGATAAAAAGATGATTTTGAATTTGAGATTGTAATTTTTTTTTTTGGATGGTGATTTTCCTCGTGTGCTATCCTATGGTATTTATATTTTTCAATTAATTCGATTTGCCAGAGTGTGTAGTCGTGTAACTGACTTAAAAAATCGTAATAAATTGTTAACGGCTAAACTTCTTAATCAGGGTTATCGGTACCATAAACTACGCAAAGCATTTTCAAAATTTTAAAGACGTCATTCTGATTTAATTTCAAAATTGAATATTGGACTTACTAGGGGTGATAAATAAATTCGAGAAGTTTTGCTATAACTTAATGATGAAAAACGATACTCTCGAATACTGTTTATTATTTCTCGACATAGGATCCCTTGGCCTTGATACACTTTTGACATCTGTTCATCCACGTAACGAACGCGTGACGTAAGCCGACACGTGACATCTCCCTAAGCGCCACCGTTATAGCAGCCCCCTAGTTCATCTCGCGTCTCATATTTTGCTCCGCGCAGCTGATCCTTCACATTTGGAAACAGACAAAAATTAATAGATAGCCAAGTCTGGGCTATACGGTGGATGCGGTAGAGTTTCGATACCCAGTTCCTTGAGGGTGGACGTCACAAGTTGACTCACGTGCACTGGAGCGTTGCCTTTGTGCAAAAAGAACCCCGACCTTACAAATTCAGGACGTTTATCTCGAATAGCTCTCTCTGCAACTGGAATTTAATTAGATGTGCGTAGTATTCACGATTGACTGTAGTTTTAGCTGTATCCATGTGATTCAACACAATTCCTTTTGTGTCACAGAATATGGTGGACATAACTTTACCCACTGACTTGGAAAGTCGGGCTTTTACAGGCGATGGTGACTATGCATGCTTCCACACGAAACTCTGTTGCTTGCTTTCCGGCTCAAAGAAGTGGAACCATGTTTCATCACATGTTATTATTTTATTCAGGAACCCATCACCTCCTCTGTATATCGGTTGAGAATATCGCGACAGATCTGTTTCCTTACTCTCTTCTGGTCTAGCTGAAGTAGACGGGGTACCCACCTTGCACAGACGCGGCTTAATTCAAGCCTTTCCGTCAGAATCTCTTAACTTAATCCCATAACTTAAGTTAAAGTCCTCCGCTACATTTCTAACAGTCACTCGCCTGTCTTCCATTACGTATTGTTCAATGACAGCACAATTTTCCTCTATAGTATACTTCACAATTCGGCCAGATCGGGCGTCATCTTTGGTCGATGTTCTTCCGTCACTGAAGAGACGCCACCATTTATGAATAAAAGATTTCGAAAATGCTGCTGCTCCGTATACGTTTTGGAGATCCTCGTTGATTTCGCTCATAGTCTTCCCTAATTTTACGTAGAATTTAATGATAGTCCTCTGTTCTACAACAACGTCGTCAGCCATTTCTGAACGGCAAACGTCAAGTATGACGTCGAAAATATGACGTCATTGAAAAATTAGTGCCGTCTCGAACGTAATACCTTGATGACGTTGTTCGTAACGTGCTATTTTATCGACCATATAAATTTTATTGCGATTGGTTGTATATTAAAAAAGTTATAGTAAAAGTTCTCGAATTTATTGATTACCCCATGTAAATCTCTTCTGCAACAAGGTCTATCGGAACCCGAATTTTATGGTGACTTAGTATATAAATTCAGAAAAATATATAACCGCAATGCCTTTAGCACCCAATTTCGTAAAATCATTCTCCGATATAAAAAGATTAGGTACAGCATAAATGTTATACGACAGACTGCGTGCATGGCAGTTAACCAAATTACGGTTGACAACGTTGCTTCCCTCTTTAATTGAACGCCGGTGGTCTAGGCCTCAGATGCTCTGTCTCTGGTCGGGCCCATCGGGGTCTAACTGTTGGTTTTCTTTTGCTCCAGCATTTCAGTGGTTTGTTGCTTTCGAGTCCTCACCGTTGTTACATCTCTGTGGTTGTTTGATTTTTGTGTTCACAGAAATGTAGCACTGATGAGTTAAGAGGCCTTCATGCGGAATGAACAAATTATTTGTCTTACTCGCGACGGAAGTAAGGGCGAGGATTGTGGCCACGTAAAATCGATTTTAGTCAGTGGTATTCGTTTCCTCTGATCGTTCCAATGCGGTACTTCTGTCACGGTTTATTTTTGCTATGGTTTGTCTTTGGGTGTTTGTCTCGCTTATATTATTTTATTTTGGATAGCCTATTGGCCATTTTGTGGGAAAGTACCTGTCCTTTTGGCTTTCCGCTATTGATGTTTCCATTAGGGTCTGTTGTTTCATGTTTGTGTTTCTTTCCTTTTTTGTCTCTAATGGGAGCTGAGGGTAATTGTATCGATTCCTGATCATTGCCTCCACTTCTATTCCACTTAAAGTCTATTTTTTTGTAATGTTTGTTGGTACTCTCGGAGTCTTAAGTGACGGTTGCCTATTGCTCCAGCATTCCAGTTATTTCGTGTTGTTCAGTCCTCACAGTTGTTTCATCTCTGTAATTGTTTGATTTTTATATTCTAGATGTTACACTGATGAGATAGAAAGTCTTCATGTGGACTAAACACATCATTTGTCTACACCACGACGAAATAAAGGTTAAGAGTTGCGGCCGAGTAAAATCGACGTAAGCCCCCACCCGCAGTTAAATACTTTCACTGATCGTTCCAAGGCGGTTCTTCTGTCGCGGTTTATTTTTGTTATATTTCGTCTTTGAATATGTGTATCACTTATATATTTTTGTTTTGGATAGCAAATTGGTCATTTTGACGGAATGTACCTGTCCTTTTGGCTCTCAGCTAGTGATGTTTCGAATTTGGTCTAATTCATAACGGCGATATTAATAAACAATAATCGGCTCCAAAAATGGATCTACAGTGTACTTTGTTTCGACTTTCAGCAATACAATACATCGATACATCTTTTACAAGACACTGAGTGTATGTGAGAAGCAAGGCAGCAAAGCATCTTTCCTACATTTAGCAAGGTGAAACTTTGCTGTGGGGAATCGTGAAATTCTACCATCATATCTATGCATATATACGCAACTTGAGACTTAGTTTCTTTGCTTGTTGCATCCAAACCATTTATTTAAGAAATAGTTCGGCTCTAGCTGTGATTTGTTGAGTGATAAATCACATTTTCGAGGTCAGTTGCAAAGTAGACAAATCACGAGCGCGTACTACTTATCACGGTTGGCAACTTTGCTTCCCTGTTTGATTGCACACCGGTGGGTCGGGCCTAAGATTATAAGACGGTTCCAGCGTAAAAACATAAATGGAATTTTATTTTATTTTAGTATTCTTTATGTTGGTTGACGCCTGATGCTCCGTCTTTGGTCGGGCCCATCGGAGTCTAACTGTTGGTTTTCTTTTGCTCCAGCAATTCTGTTGTTGTATGCTTTCTAGTCATCAACCTTGTTTCATCTCTGTAGCTTTTTTATTTGTATGTTCTCGGAAATGTTACACTGATGAGTTAGGAAGCCTTCATGCGGACTAAACAAAATTAGTATATACAGCGACAGAGGTAAGGGCGAGGATTATAGCCATGTAAAATCGATTTAAGCCCCCCAGTGGAATTCTTTCCACTGACCGTTCCAAGGCGGTTCTTCTGTGGCGGTTTATTTATGTTGTTGTTTGTTACTTACTGTGAGTATCACTTGTGTCTTTTTATTTTGGATGGCCATTTGAAATTTCGTGGGAAAGTAACTGTCCTTATGGCCTTCCTTTGTTCAGGTTTTCACTATGGTCTGGTCGCTTCATGTTTGTGTTTCTTTCCCTTTGGTGTCTTTGATGGGTGGAGTAAGTTAATTGTATCGATTCCAGATCTTTGTTTTACTTCTACTTTACAAAAGAATGACAAACTGTGATTTATTACCCAACAAATCACAGACAAGAGCTGATCTATTTCGATTCCAACACGCTGAATATCAGCAATAATGTTGTTGTTTCCTTCAAATTCTCACATTTCGCTACTGTGAGAAGAAATCCGGCAAAAATTATTGACTGTAATACACGCATTTATGTCCTTTTGCAATGTTTTCGATTCATGAAAGTGACGTTACACCGTCTAACGTCAAGGAATCTACGAGTGACGTCAAAAATTGGCAGATTTTAATGACGTCACTCGGCATGCATGGAAAGTAGGACAGTTTTTGATGATTTACCTTTGAAGTTGAATCTATGCTGCAGCATATGAAACCACTGTTTGGACAAATTCTCTGAATTGCATAGTCGCCACAGATAATAAAGTATGGTAGCTCGTTAATGTAATATTCTTGTATGAGTCTCAAAAATCCGATAGTATCTCAATTTTGCGCTAACATATTGAAACAAAAACAGCGTTCAGGGGTGAAATATGTCCGTTCTATTAATTAATTATATTCCCTTATAATTTTGATAACATATGTTTTAACCTTTCGCAATTAAAATTGTGTTTTTATACGTAACAAGAAAAAATTAAAGTTTTCTTTAGTCTCATTTGTATATGAGAGGACTAAACAAGATCATTTCCGCAAACAAAATTGATAACTCTTCTAAGATCATATTATCCCCAAAAGCGGTGAGATTTTTTTCTCAATATGGCTGCCATAGGCCATGTTAACCTATTCTTGTGAACAATTCTTTAAACTTTCAAATGACCGTGCTGTAATTGGGTACGTATACATTACGAAAACAAGCATTTACAAACACATTGTAAATTTTATAGGCGAAAAATGAAGATTTTAAGATGAAAAATTGTGATATTTTTCTTATTTCTGCTCAAAATATAAATTGTAGGTACATGTTAGAACCGCCTCATCGAATAAGGTTTACCCCTACAAACCCCAGTTTTACTATATCAAAGTGGGATTCAAGGGGGTCAAAATCATAAAGGCGTGTTTTAATGATGACAGTGGCACGTACGATCGTCAATGTCATAAAGCAGTTTTTGTTTCCCATGCAAAATAGAGACTTTAAGCGACATTGAATTTGACATGACTGGCTAAAAATGAATTCGCTTGAAAAGAGCCGGAGTTATATTTGTAATAAGAACCGCTGGCATAGAAAAGTGTATGCAGTGTAGGTTTTTACCAAATGACCAATTTAAATGTAAACTCTGTAACAAATAAAACGTGAGAAAGAGGTATTATAAAATGCGGAGTCTCGCGGGGATCTATTTTATGACCATTGCTACGTAATGATTTACCACTGTCATTTTTCTCATGCATTCGGTTTTTTTTTGTTTGTACCCATATTTTCTATGTTGATAGTTGCTGATATTGTATGATTAACGGAGGGTCTCGTGAAAGATTGGTCTAACTAAACAACAACCCTCTCTAAATAAAAAATGCGTTAGATTATTGAATTAAGATTAAGGAACTTACTTATTACTCACTCACTCACTCACTCACTCACTTACGCACTCACATAATTCTTTTTAATCAAAACTTCTCAGGTATCTATGCATATAAAACAATACTATGGTTATGTCAAATTTCTGTAATCCAAGAACAGATCAGGTGGCTGATCTGTTCTTGTATTGTTATGAAAGAGACTTCATGTTGTTGCTTTCCATTGATAACCAATCTGAAATTATTGAAGCTTTTAGCTCCACTTCTAGATATTTAGATGATTTATTAAATATTGATAATACTTATTTCGACGGTTTGATCAGTCAGATTTACCCCCCCCCCCCCCGAACTTCAGTTAAATAAAGCAAATTCTTCTGATACCGAGGCCCCGTTTTTGGATTTACATCTATCTATTGTAGATGGGTTTGTTTCGTGCAAAATTTATGATAAACGAGATGACTTTGATTTTGAGATGGTAAATTTTCCTTTTTTGAATGGTGATGTTCCTCGTGCGCCATCCTATGGCGTTTATATTTCGCATTTAATTCGATTTGCTAGAGTGTGTAACCATGTATCTGACTTAAAAACTCGTAATAAATTATTAACGGCTAAACTTCTTAATCAGGGTTATCGGTACCATAAACTACGCAAAGCATTTTCAAAATTTTATAGACGCCATCTGATTTGATTTCAAAATTCAATATTGGACTTAAATCTCTTCTGCAACAAGGTCTATCGGAACCCGAATTTTATGGTGACTTAGTGTATAAATTCAGAAAAATATATAACCGCAATGACTTCAGCACCAAATTTCGTAAAATCATTCTTCGATTTAAAAAGATTGGGTACAACATGGATGTTATACGACAGACTGCATGCATGGTAGTTAACCCAATCACGGTTAGCAACTTTGCTTCCCTCTTTAATTGCCCACCGGTGGGTCAGGCCTCAGATTCTATGACGGTTCCAACGTTAAGGCTTATTAAGAATTAGAGAGATCTTATTCAAGGTAATGTTGGTTGGTGCCTGATGCTCTGTCTCTGGTCGGGCCCATCGGAGTCTAACTGTTGGTTTTCTTTTGCTCCAGCATTTCAGTGGTTTTTTGCTGTCGAGTCCTCACCGTTGTCTCACCTCTGTGGTTCTTTGATTATCTGTGTTCACGGAGATGTTGCACTGATGAGTTAGGAGGCCTTCATGTGGACATAACAGATTATTTGTCTAAATCGCGACAGAAGTAAGGGCGAGGATTGTGGCCACGAAAAATCGATTTGAGCCACCAGTGGAATTCTTTCCACTGACCGTTCCAAGGCGGTTCTTCTGTGGCGGTTTATTTATGTTGTTGTTTGTTACTACTCACTGTGTGTATCACTTGTGGTTTTTTGTTTTTGATGGCCATTTAGCCATTTTGTGGGAAAGTAACTGTCCTTATGGCCATCCTTTGTTTAGGTTTCCATTATGATCTGGTCGCTTCATGTTTGTGTTTCTTTCCTTTTGGTGTCTTGATGGGTGGGGTAAGTTAATTGTATCGATTCCTGATCTTTGTTTTACTTCTACTTTCCACGGTGCTTAGTAGATATTGGATTAGATGTCTTTCTATCAGAATACCGATGCAACCAATATCCCTTTCGATATGAAGTTCTAACGCATTTTTTTTTTTCAAAATAACTCATTTAATAGTTTTACTTACTCACAGTCATTTTTTTACGAAACAGGTATGCAATCAGATCTAAAATATATTGGCATCTCTTAAACAGATTCTTGGGTATTGTAAAGATGACAAAAAGTATATAGCTAGGATAGAAATATTATTTGATGGCATTTTTGTGTCACAGTACATGCTTATTTGGCCTAAAAATCGTGCAGTTGTTGTATAGCATATAGACAAGTAACACTAAACGGTTGGCTAAATTCAAAGTGAACTGAAGTGGACAGTCTTGTACATTGTAGTACAACAAATTGAATATCTTACTAGGTTTTTAGATTTAGTTTGACGTTTGTAAAATAACTTTCAACACAGCTGTGGATGGAAATGTTTCCTCTATTTTTTTTTCTTGATGTTTATATCACAATTGACTGTTCTGTTTTAGGTTAAAGCATATACTATCTTTGAAGTGTACTTCTTGCCTCTCTAATTTTAGTGTAACAACAACAAAAAATAAGCTATTTAAAAATGAAAGCTAAACAAAAAGTATAAAAAAAGAATAAAATGAAAAATATATATATATATATAATAATAAACAACATCACACAAATAAACAACAACAACAAAACAAAATATAATAATAAAAACTAAAAACTATCGTGGAGATATCTATGGTAGATTTCTTTATTACAAGTTAAAGCAGAATGGCATACCATCACGAAAACACGCCTATATAATTTTGACCCCCTCTTACCGCACTTTTATATAGTAAAACTTGGGTTTAAGGGGGTATACATTATTTTTCTTATTTCTGCTCAAAACATAGATTGTGGGTACTCGATAGAACCGCCTCGACGAGGCGGTTCTATCGAGTCCCCGCATTGTATGTTTTGATTGTGGGTACTCGATAGAACCGCCTCGACGAGGCGGTGCTATCGAGTCCCCGCAATGTATGTTTTGAGCAGAAATAAGAAAAAAAATCACAATTTTTCATCTTAAAATTTCTATTTTTTGACAAAAAAATGGCAACGTATTTGTATAGGCGTGTTTTCGTAATGCTGAAAAATATCAATAAGTATCCCTGAACTTCAGTTTTCTATTCATGATGAAATCTGCAATCACCACTTAATGACGATTCGAAACGGGCCGCCGTGGCCTAGTGGTTAAGAGCGCTGACTCTTGATCATTAGGTCTCTCACCGCTGTGGTTCGAGCCTCGCTCGGGTCACATGTGAGGCACCAAGTTCTTCAACGGAAGGTCAGGTGGTTTTTCTCCGGGTACTACAGTTTTCGCCCACCTCTGATTTACGATCGGCTCGATATGAGTGAAATAATCTTGAAAGGACCGTAAAACCAAAACCAAAAAAAAAAAAAAAATTCGAAGAGGAGTTTAAATAGTTTTTTCATGCCAAAACACGGTGAAATATTTCGTGCTTTTTGTCTTATATTGAATAAGTGACTCGTTCAAATGACATTAAAACAATGCTTTGCAAGGCTAATTTAAAACACCCAAAGCGGTAAAAGATATTACCTATTACCAGACATAGAATTAATGGGTAAGGAGCCTGTTGAACATAATGTTATTCACAGTTGGACAAATATTTCGCTAAACTGCTGTATGCTCAATGGGTTTGTAGGAGTTGGTATTCTAACTGATACTCTGCCTCTGGTTGTGCCCATTGGCGTCTAACTGTTGGTTTCTTTATGCTCCGGCATTTCAGTGGTTTCTTGTTATCGAGTCCTCACCGTTGTTTCATAACTGTGGTTGATTGATTTTTGTGTTCACGGAGATGTTGCACTGATCAGTTAGGAGGCCGTCATGCGGACTGAACAAATTATTTGTTTAAGGTGGCCGACCTTAATTTTTTTCTGAGATACCTGCCCTAGAGAATTTCCTTATATTATAACAAAGTATCCAGCAAGGACTTAACTTTAGATTAAAGTCATAAAAATATCATGTCACCGAGACTGGGAAAGAATGGGGGTCAATCCAAAAGTAACGCCATTTTACACATATTTTGCATTGATTGTAATGGGAAATCGCTAAAATTTCACACAAATGCGAAAATTAAAGTGACTTCTGCCCTAGAGATTTTGGACTTACTAAGTTAAAGGGGGAGTTCCAAATCTGCCCATGCACAGATTTTCTTGAAACTTCAGTTGTTGTTTACTTTAGGTCTATCAACTATATATATAACTTTGTTTTATTTGATTAATTACTATAGTTCTCAGGAGAGCTCCTTGAGGTAATCCCCTGTAGAGGTCATACACACCTGTGAACTTTTCATTCTTAAATCAACAAGGTCGATTGTTTTCAAATTTTGTTGCTTTGATTGGCAACAAAACTCTATAAGGATTCATATAATACCAAAAATATAAATGTGTCTAGGTCTATTAATTTTTCTGATGAATTTATTTACAAAATTTCTTAAATTTTTCATGAAAATTTATAAAAAGTAAAATGTTTATCCCAAGTGTTACATGTGTTACTGATCTTGTCACCCCAAGATATTACACATAAAATTGGCCACATATATCTTCTATATAGCAAACAAATTTAAAAAAAAATCAGAAACCGGTAACATTGTTTTTGGTTGCCAGATATGTGTTTAGGTATATTTTTGTGATGATGCAGTCATTTGCAATATCAGGGGACCAGATTTTCTTTAAGTATATTTTATGTTTTTTTATGACCATATAGTGTCACCTTGTCATGCAAAGCTTAGCATATGCATTTACGTAATTCCGCCACTGCACCCCCCCCCCCCCCACACACACACACACAAACAAAAATACACTGTTTGACAGAGAATGATTTTTAGTTTGGGTTTTAAATAGTAGATGAGAACAGAACATACATTAGCAGAGAGAAAAATATAATACACTCATGCAGTGATCACGATGAGTGTTAGTGTTTACAGCATTGCAAAAGCGGTTATGCTGAAAAATGTATTGTGTCACAATAGGAATAAGACAAGGTGGGTATTTTTACCCTATTTTATTTGGTCTTTTTTAAACCCGCAATGCAAAGATATTAACGTCAGTAATACACAATGGTGTATTGATTTTGCTTAAAAAATTACTTTCATAATCCCTCCCCCCCCAACCCCCCCCCCACACACACACACACACACATCAAAGGTTTTGTGAGACCATTAAGAGCATTTTCTGCATTTTTCTAGGTTCATTATAACATAGGCAAACGTGTTTGCTGCAATGTTTTAGTCTTCAAAATAAATGCATAACTAGTCAATCTGAAACTATTTGCACATTTATCCTTTTGCATACACTTTCCGAAATGATATAGATGGAAGGCAAGTTGCTGTAAAACATTTATTTGATAGCTGATATTGCATTTAGATGCTGAAATATCATTTGCATATGTAGTCTTATGTATGCAATACTTGTCACCTGTGTTAATACCGTAAAATCTCTATTAGAAGCCCATGCTCTAATAAACGCCCACCCCCCGATTTTGATGTTAAAAATGGCGATTTTTGGGGCAATTCTCAGAAAAATACCAGCCTCTAATAAACGCCCACTGGAAAAAATCGGCAAAAAACGATCTTACCGTATGCTGAAAAATTCCGAATTTGCTGCTTGATCGGCGAATTCACATGTTTTTTTTTCTCTCGTGGTCCAAATAAATGATAAACACAGGGAATTTCTGGTCCTTTGCCTTGAACAAAAGTCCCTTCTGCAGCGGAGTGTGGGCCTCCGGTAATTTCGGCTGTGATCTGAACGATACTGCCGTCCTTGTACAAAAATGTCAAAAGCTGACATAAACCTTCTGGAATACGCCCGACAGTAGTATCACTTTTCTTCACTATGATTGCACTGTCACTATGCTGATTGTCAGGCTCTAAGAAACAATCCAAATTTGTCCCACAAGAATAAGAAATCCTGTAAACGTGGTGTCCTTTAATAACACATTTGACCGACACGATCTTCCTGACAAACATCATGTGTTTGACGCATGTTTACCTCACATCAAAGGCGGCCTCACATCAAAGGCGGCACCGCAGGATTTTTCCCGCGGAAATTTAGAGCCAGCGTCTATCAACACGTGGCCGATTAGGGCTGATCAATAAATAATGAGCCTCAACAGCAGAACAGGCGAAATGACGTTAGTGAAGAGGAAGACAGCTACATGACAGACAGAGAGGAAAGCCTTACCTCCGATGTTGATTCATAGGAACTTTTTTTGTGACACTGCCTTGAAATGATTGGAACAAATTTTTTTATGTGTTTCTGCCATTTTTGACACGAAACGAGAAAGATGTTATATGATACTTGCTATATTGAAGATAGAGGGCAAGAGTTGTGCCTTTGTTTTTTGTTGTTTTTTTTTTTTTGTGTGTGTTTGATTTGAGGTTTTAACGTCCCTGTCAACACTGTAAAGGTCATTTTGGAGACGTTGCTCCCAATTTTGTGGGACTGTTACCCGACAAGTCATGCCTGAAGAAGTCTATTGTATCACCGGCACAGCTATTGTATCACCAGTCATTTTTTGAGAAACAAGATGGCGACCATATGAAAAAATCTGATCGTTTTGGACCCTCATATGTGACTTGCAGGTTTCTATAGCCTCTAATAAACGCCCAGCCCCCTCTTCATGAAAGGCAATGATTCTAATAGACGCCCGGGCGTCTATTAGAGATTTTACGGTATTTTTGGCTCTGTATTCATCGGTTTTACAATTGGTTTGTTAGTTTGTTTGTATTGAGGTTAAACATCCCCGTTAACACTATTTAGGTCATTTTGGAGATGCTGCTTCCAATTTTGTGGGACTTGTTCCCGACATTGAGATGAAATGATATCTCAAGCCCTGCCAACCTATGAAACTACAAGGCTTATATGCATTGGACGGCCTGACTCACACCACTTTGTCTGGGCAAGCTTAGTTCTTATAAGCGGTTTACCAGTACTCGTGCTTGGTTAGTTTTAGCTCTGTGTGGAGGCAACATGCAGCCAAATCAATTTCTTCAAGCTCCAATAGACGGGGGCGAAGATTTTCAAATGACATGAATCACTTGTTTGCTGTACCACTAGTACATTGGCTGAATCAAAATCAGTGCAGCTGACTTCACATTTTTCTAAAGTACTGCTAGCACATGTACTGTTTTCTATTTTAAATTGTGAAAGTGTTTGAAAGTTGAATTAAGTCTTCTCAATTATATTAATTAATGCTTTCCAAAAATAACTGCTTGTTTTCTGGATCATATATTAGAACATAGATGATCATATTTAAGAATATAACTTTCTTACAAGGTGACAGTTAGTGCGATGGAAGTAGACTGAAGGGGCATTGTCAAAGTGAGCCAAAAACAACAGTACCATTTTGTCTACAGTAATCTGTGTATACAGTGGGCCAAACGATAAAAAATATGTCTGTGCTATTATGACTTACCTGGCTGAAACATAACACAAACATCATTATTATTGGCCATTTAAGCAACCTGTGTTATTCCAGTATGACAATCAGACTTTTCAAACTTTTTAAGATCACTGCATCAGTTAAATACATTCTTATTAGAGTCAAGTAAAATTGTCTGGTTTACAGAACCATCCAGTTTACTTGCCATTTCAACAAGCTTTGTCATACTAAGCTTCAGCATTGCCTCCACTTCTATTTAGAATTACATTAATGCAAAAACGCTTGTTCTAAAATGAAGTATTTTTTAAATAAGATCTGATTGAATTGTTAACGAAAGCTCGAAATGAATTGTGTTTTTGGTGTTCATCAGGGCATCATAATTGATATAAATGCTGATTATATATGAGCTCATACTATACACCATCATATAAACATACATATGTTCATGTTTATTATATATTGGCGAGCAATTTTTCGATTGAAAATGTCGCACCATATGATATCTACAAATGATTTGAAACAATTCAAAACTCTGACCATTACTATTCAATGTTCAAATGCGGTATGTTACCGGTCTCAGATTTTCAAGAAAGATTGATAAAATGTTCTACATATATATGGTCAATTTTCATATTAAAATGATGGGGTGACAAGAACTGCAACAGTGTGAAATCAAATGTCAAACATACTCCAAAAGATTTTATGGTTGTGAATTCTGGGGTCTGCTCCATATGAAATTGAGCATGGTGTATCGAACTTTGCCTAAACAATGCTAAATGTGATACAAAGATAATCACAGATTACTACAGTGATGCCTGATAACAAAATAACTCCAAAACATCAAAAGGTGGAATGTGTAATATACACTAGTTTGAGGGTATCCCTAGTTTCGGATGTGAACATAAACAAAACATTGTAGATTTATAACGAAAACAGATATAAGAGGGAAATAGCTAAATAATGAATAGTCATTTACCTTGCAGTAATTATGCACAATATCATGAAAATCTGTGCGTGGGCATGACCCTATGGAAATTTACTATAGGCTGGAACTCCCCCTTATGTATATTCATACGGCATTCAAAAACATGAAATAAAAATGGGGGGTCACCGGCCATATAAGAGAATGAGGGCCGTTTCAAAAGTAAAAATTGCAGGCAAAATACCTTTTTTCGTGAGGATCGCCAACATTAAGATAACTGTTTTGCTAGAAATTATAACTCCACGCAAATAGATGATATTAATGCTTATTATCCGTTGTGTTTCTTTCCCTTGGTGTCTCTGATGGGAGCTGTGGGTTAATTATATCGATTCCTGTTCATTGCATTCACTTCTATTTTTCTATATATTATAGTAGGTATTACTTATTATGACTCCACCCTTTTCGGAGAGACATTGTTTTTCCCCCGGGCGTCTGTCCGTCCGTCGGTCTGTCTGTCACAAAATCGTGTCCGCTCTATAACTTAAAGAACAGTAAAAGCTAGCTTCACCAATCTTCATATCAAAATTAATCAACGTTAGACGACGTGCAGAGCGCAAGGACCATAGCTCTCGCATTTAAATGTTTTGAGTTATCTCCCTTGGAAGTTTGTGACGGGTCACAAAATCGTGTATGTCTGAATGGACAAATCGTGTCGGGTCAATAACTTCCTTACTTTTAGATGGATTTTGAAATTACTTGGCAGAAATGTTAACTGCCATTAGACGATGTGTCGCGCGCCTGACCCAGGTCGGTACCTCAGAGGTCAAGGGGCCTTTTTTCGTTTCGTTTTTGATCAATAACATTCTTATTTTGTAATGGATTTCGAAATTAGTTGGCAGATATGTTAACCAACATGAGAAGATGTGTCACGCGCATGACCCATGCTGGTACTTCAAAGGTCAAGGTCATACTTAGAGGTCAAAGGTAGAAAAGGAGCCTTTTTCGTGTTTGGTCAATATATTTCTTATTTTTAGATGGATTTCGAAATTACTTGGCAGAAATGATAACCCCTGTGAGACGATGTGTGTCGAGAGCATGACCAAGTTTGGTATCTCAAAGGTCAAGGTCATTCTTAGAGGTCAAAGGTAAAAAAGGGGCCTTTTTTCCTTATTTTTTTTTTTAGAAAATTCTGAAATCACTTTTCAGAAATGTTAATCACCATGTGACAATGTGTCGCGCGCGTGACCCAGGTTGGGTTGTTTCCTCAAAGGTCAAGGTCATACTTAGAGGTCAAAGATCAAAGAAGGGCCTTTTTTCGTGTTCGGCCAATAACTTTCTTTTTTTCAATGGATTTTGAAATTACTTGGCAGAAATGTTAACCACAATGAGAACATGTGGCGCGTGCATGACCAAGGTTTGTACCTCCAAGGTCAAGGTCATACCTAAAGGTCAAATGTCGAAAAGGGTCTTTTTTCGCGTCCAGTCAATAACGTTTTTTATATCTGGATGGATCTTCCAAAGCAATCTTGCAGAAATGTTCACCTTCATTAGACGATTTGTCATGTTGGCTTACGGCGTCCCGCAAACCCGCATGCTGACAAGACGACCAAGGGTAATCTCTGACAGGTGAACGGGCAGCTGTGGGGTTAGGCAAAAGTAAGATGTTCTATACAAGACATACATTTTTAACAGTGACTATATACAACAATACGGACACTAAACATTACATTTATTTGCTTCTATAATCAATTAACGACGCCCGCCCCGAAGGCAAAACAATGTTTTGTGTTCGCGCCGGTGACGTGAATGTAATAAAGAAACAAATAGTAAAAGAACAACAACAACAAATAAAAAAAACGACTGGTCAGGAAAAAAAAAACATTTGTTCACTTGGGGCGAACTGCGTCGACGCGCTGGTGTACTGAGAATTAAAATCATGTCGACTTATTATTCACTGTCAAGTTGACTATCACTGTCAACTTGACTATCACTGTCAGCTTGACTAACTACCAACAACTTGACTAACCATCAACAACTTGATTATTCACCGACAACTTGTCGTCATTTTATGGTCTCGACGATCTGTTACGGGTCTGTCCGCCTCTGCAGGGCCCTTGGACCGATACCTCATACCAATACCGGCTCCTATCGACCAGGGAGCACCAGGTCACCACACGTCATCTGGCATTGGGCCTGCAAATGATGATAATCAAATGAAAACGGTTCACGAAACTTACACACTATATCATGATCCCTGCCCCATAGAAGTCTGAATATGTTCATGCATAAACCGTTATTGCGCATGCGCCGACCAGACAAACAGGCTGATCAGCACATGGACAAATAACCGCGTAGTAGAACTCAACTTGACTGTGCAACGAAATGTCAGCACTCAGCGCTTGAAACAAGAATACTCAATTTATGCTTCCATACTGAGCACTACAGAAATCAATGAATGTTCACAACAACTGAGCATATTACTCAGTAAATTCGTGCTCACTCTATTAGCAAAGGTAAGAGGCAATTGAACAGACCGCGCATTTGCGCTATCTGGTCACTCGCCAAATACAGGAAACATAACAAACTCCATTTCATATCCTTCACCGCGGCACGGCTCACAAATATAGCTATTCACAAACTCATTAAATTAACAACAGCTAGAAAAAATTTAAACAGGAAGATTTTTTATCTATTCCACACAACATCTCTCAAAGTTTGATAGGGATCAACATTGTTTGCCGTACATTCTTTCCGTAATTGGTAGGCACAACGTCAGAACCGCCTTCGCGACGCTGATGACGTTGCTGACGTCATCCACGCCGTTCAGCCCGTTATAACGTGTGACGACCAAATATCTAACTTATCATCACGCATTTTACATGTACATACATGTACAAACAGATTTCTTAAACCGAAACGGCATCATTACAAATGAACTGGTAATTCTTCTTGAACAAAATTATTTCTACACATCATGAACATGCTTGCAATATCAGTTCCACTGATAACCAGACAGGCTCTTGTCTAAGAGGTGGCCCTGATAATGAAGATATGGTTAAAACCGTCTTAATTTTACGTCCTTTCAACACCTAATGTCACACAGAGACGGGACCACGGTTTTCTAACCACCGACAGTCAAAAGTTATGGATCGAACAAATAACCCGACGTTTATAAATCTATTTTACAAAAGGGGTTTATAAAAGCCTAAATGAATCTAGAATGAGTGAGTGTCCGAGTTTTTCGTCTCACCAACATCTAGGGTCATACGGAGACAGGACCTCGATTAAAAGACTCGTTCGAATTCAGGAGAAGCCTTGGATCGATCCCGCAATCCCCAGTTGGTAAAGAGATTAGCATAATCACTACACCACAGAGGCTTCCAAAGGCTTCAGAAAGTTGCGGTATACTAGAAGAAAACCCCTCCAAAACCTACAAGCATGTCCATACAAAAAATAATACTAAACATAGATTTAACAGACTGTCACAATGTTGTGTGTATACCTTCACAATTGACCTGCTGCTGTATTTATATATTGATCTCCGTTACAATTGCATTTCCCTTAGGGGAAAATGACGAAACATCCCTACAGATCAATGGTATAACTTCCGCCAGTACGAATACCCACAACATTGTAACTGGCATGAAAAATATATATGGCACAGTTTGGCGCTTTGCCTCTATAAAACTCAGTCTTATAGCGGCCAACTGTATGGTGAATAATTCCCCAGAAACCACTCATGCATACATCGTATGATATGTGCACGCTTTGTGTGTGGAGCGGCATATTTTTTACCTACAGTATTTCACCTAAAATATCTCAGTCGCGCTGGTTAGCTATATACGTACTAAAAATGATTTATATGTGCATAAGCACCAGAAAGGTTTCCTATTCCATCGCATAACAAAGACCAAGGCCTGTACCTCCAATGTCAAGGTCATACTTAGAGGTCAAAGGTCAAAAAGGGGCCCTTTTTCGTGTACGTTCAATAACTCTTTTTCTTTGATGGATTATATCATGCTTAGAGGTCAAAGTTAAAAACTGGGCTTTTTTCGTGTACTGTCAATAACTTTCTTATTTCTTGATGGACGTTTGAAAGTTACTTTGCAGAGATGTTCACCTGTTGCACACAAGACCCAGGTCAATACCTCCAATGGCAAGGTAATACTTAGAGGTCAAAAAGTGGGGAGACATCTGTGTTTTTGTAGAAAAACAAATTCTAGTTTCTTTGCTTTATTTTCAGCCGAGATGTTTAATACTTTCACGACAAACTGTCGTCTCCTCTTGGCAGAACATTCAACAGAATTAATTAAGCAGAATAAATACCATTTATAATCCCGTTTACAAGGCGCGCTGATTATAAGGCGCGCTGTGTAATAATATTGGGTATCTGGTATATGGAAACTAGAAAAACAGAAACTTGTAAGGAAGACCGCCTTGTTTCGAATTGCATGATAGGTTATGCCTGTGCCTATTTGTTCTTGGTGGACTGGCATCACGAAAACACGCCTATTTAACTTTGACCCTCTTGAACCCCACTTTTATATAGTAAAACTGGGGTTTCCGGGGGTATTCCTTATTTTTCTTAGTTCTGCTCTAAAATATAGATTGTGGGTACTCGTTAGAACCGCCTCGATGAGGCGGTTCTAACGAGTGCCCACAATCTATATTTTGAGCAGAAATAAGAAAATTATCCAAATTTCTCACCATAAAATTTTCATTTTTTTTCGGCGATAAAGGTGGCAATGTATTTGTATAGGCGTGTTTGCGTAATTGGGATCATGGATTGTCCCAATACGGCTGACATCTCATTGGCCGATCATTTGCAGATCATATTTGTACAAACACCACGACCTCTTTATAACACGGTTAATGGACCCAAAGCAAAAACCGTTTTAGTTATACAGCCGTGTTATAGCCAAACAAAATGTATAGATTATATAGAAACATGACCAGGTTATATTTTTTTTTTAATTCTATGCATTTTTAGGATCCGTCTTCCAACCGTGTTATATCCAAAATCGTGCTATAACGAACTGTGTTATAATGAGGTTACGGTGTATTATGACAAAAGCGTCAGGGAGTGATATGAATTGCCGGCCGTTTAGGTTCCAATCACACCTGCGATCCGAGTGTCTTGCGCGATTTTTTTCACGTCTTTAATATTCTTATACATGACATTGTCTCAAACGTCCATATGTTTAGTTTCATGAAAATGTGTTGCTAAAAAAATTCATTTATGATTAAAATCCTCTATGTATTTTACTCAAAATTCTTATTGTTTTGCTAACACTCGAATCTAGGTTACTAGCTTCAGAAGTACAATATCCATGGTACATGTATCAGTTATCTTTTGGACGAAAAGGTAAAATCGGCACTGGGCTTGTGTGGTGGGTCATTGGCAAACAGTATAGAACCATATCCGACGCTGCATTACGCGGCATCTGATCAGATTCAACATTGTTTGTGTAAAAACTGCAATTTAAGGGGAATGGGAACACCTTCAGGGGAGGCAACTTCTGCAAAGGTAATTTTGTCTCTCATGTGAATAGGGCTCAACTCTTAAAGAAAAGAATTTGCTCCTCAGGAGCAAATTCTTTCCTTTGAGAGTTGACCCCTTTTTCAGTGGGACAAGGCTTACAGAAAAGCGAACAGGAAGTCACAAAATTTGTCTCCCTTTGAAAAATGGCGGAAATATCTGCCAGGTGTTCCCATTCCCCTTAACGGCATTTATTCTTTATTATTTAGGACTATTATTTCATTACATAATATTATGTAGCCCTCAGTGCTGACTAAAGAGAAGTCCTCTGTCTGCAACAGGTAAGGGGCCTCCTTGGGGAAAATCAATGATTGACTAACTGTTAACTAGAGTGTACCTTATTTATTTTCCCCCTTTAGTGCCTCAGTCAGGGGATTCAACAGGAGCTACTAATCACCCTATTTAAGGCCGCCTTTGATCTGCTATAGACACTATATCACAGGGGGCAATAAAACAATTATGAACACACGGTGTGTCCTACTGTCTAAGAATAAATGCCCGAAACAGTTTCAAGTCTCAGTCAAGAACCATTTTCACAGCCTCCACAGAGGGACAATCGACCCCCACAGAGCGACAATCGACCCCTAGCCTTTTAGTGCTTTGCATTACGAAAACACGCCCGTGCCACAAAGTGCATTTTTCGCTTCTCCCAAAATGACTACCCATCATGTAAACAAGCCTATATAAATTTGACCTCGTTGAACCCCACTTTTATATGGTAAAACCGGGGTTTACAGGGGTAATCCTTGATGAGGCGGTTATAACGAGTACCCACAATCTATAGTTTGAGCTTCGAAGCGGTTCTAACGAGTACCCACAATCTATATTTTAGAGCAGAAATTCGAAAAATATCACAATTTTTCATCTTAATATTTTCATTTTTTCGGCGATAAAGGCTACATTGTATTTGTATAGGCGTGTTTTCGTAATGTTTTCTGATGAAATCCCGTACTTTTATTCTTATTGATACTGAAAACATAGGTTACGAGCACCCTCAACCTATGTCTTGGAGCAGAAATAAGAAAAAAAAATGTATACCCCCATAAACCCCAGTTTTCTCTATATAATTGGGGTTTAGTGGGGTGTTCATTTCACGGATTTGTTCACTTGATGAATTATTTTAAAATTTCAGATGGTTTGGGCCAATACTCAAAGGATAGGATGCGCCAAACATTTTTGTCCAGTTTACAATTATTGGTTCGTCGGCTGTAACTACGACCCTCCGTAAGTAAAATATTTGGCCATCGCCCATCGGGGCTTGGAGATATAGATTGGGCTGCATGATGTTTCCACGCAGGGTTGAAACCGACCGCACGTGGGTACTGGTACTGCGCTTAAGAATGCCTGAGCATGCCCAGGGAAAAGTGGTTCGAGTTGGATCAACCCTATATATAAATCCGTATGGTTTGTTTGGGCAGTAGGTCTTTGTTGTGGAATTTCATTTCGATGTCTGGTAAAATCCCAAAAACTTGGAAGCAACGTCTCCAAAATGACAAATGTTTGGGGTAATTGGGTATGTGGTTCAGTGTGCAGAGTGGGCTTTATTTATCCAGTCAAATCCCCATCACGTGGACAAGTACGTGATATCAATACCCCCTAAACCCCACTTCATATGGAGTCAACTGGGGTTTAAGGGGTATGCATTATTTTTCTTATTTCTGCTCCAAGACATAGGTTGTGGGTACTCGTTAGAACCACCTCAATGAGGCGGCTCTAACGAGCACCCACACCCTATGTTTGCAGTATAAATTAGAAAATTATCACGGATTTTCATCAAAAAGTAGCCATTTTGTAGATGTGTTAAATGCAATTTGTCGCACGGGTGTGTAATCGTAATGCAAACGACCGCGACTTCATATAAATCTGAAGGCATGCACATCAAACACAGAAAGAATATCTAATTGACTTGATATTAAAGAAGACGTGTATATAGCCTTGTTTTGTTTAAGAAATAAATCAGCTCTAACTGTGATTTGTTGACAAATAAATCACCGTTTGGAGGTCAGTTAATCTTTAAATCTACAGACCTTGACCCCAGGACCCTGAAAGTCAAACTTGCTTGTGATATTTTCATACCCAAAATTTGTGTGAAGTTATATTAAAATCCATCAGCAAATGACGACGCTAGAGCTACGACAAAGTTTTTTTTTTAAAAATAGCCGCTGTGACCTTATCCTTGAGCCCAGGACCCTGAAAGTCAAACTTGCTCGAGATATTATCATACCCAACATTTGTATGAAATTATATTAAAATCCATCAATAAATAAAGGCACTAGAGCGATGACAAAGTTTTTCTCTAAAAAATAACCACAGTGACCTTGACCTTGACCCCAGGATCCTGAAAGTTGAACTTGCTCGGGATATTATTATACCCAACATTTGTGTAAAGTTAAATTAAAATCCATCAGCAAATGACGACGCTAGAGCGATGACAAAGTTTTTTTTTTTCTAAAAATAGCCAACGTGACCTTGACCTTGAGCTCAGGACACTGAAAGTTGAACTTGCTCGAGATATTATCATACCCAACATTTGTGTGGAATAATATTAAAATCCATCAATAAATTTAGGCACTAGAGCGATGACAAAGTTTTTCTAAAAATAGACGCAGTGTCCTTGACCTTGACACCAGGACCCTGAAAGCCAAACTTGCTTGAGATATTATCACACCCAACATTTGTGTGAAGTTATATTAAAATCCATCAGCAAATGACACCGCTAGAGCTATGACAGTTTTTTTTTCTAAAAATAGCCGCAGTGACCTTGACCTTGAGCCCAGGACACTGAAAGTCGAACATGCTCAAGATATTATCATACCCAACATTTGTGTGAAATTATATTAAAATCCATCCATAAATGTAGGCACCAGAGTGATGACAAAGTTTTTTCTAAAAATAGCCACAGTGACCTACCACTGCAGCTTTAAACAAAGTACCATAACTCTGTGACGAATCATCAATCCAGATAGCACGGATAATATGCGCATCCTCTATTGCAGCTTAAGGTTCCATTGAAGTTTCGTTGAATTTCTGCAAGTAGTTGCTGAGAATTCGCGTGGACATGAACAGTACCCTATATATTCATGCAGAATTCATCAAAGGGCCATAACTGTTGGAAAAATCATCGAACCAAAACACGCAGGTGATATGCGCATCCACCTTCGATACTTAATAGTCCCATGAAGTTTCATTGAAATCCGCACAGTAGTTTCTGAGAATTCGCGCTGACAAGAGCGGGACGGACTCACGGACGCACGGACTCACGGACGCATGGACGCACGGACGAAGCGGCGACTATATGCTCCCCCGAAATTCTTCGGGGAGCATAATAAAATAACTTTCTTCTACCTGGTTACATGTTTTCGGAATACATTGGCAAGCAGTGTAGACCCAGACACGGCGTCGGATCTGACACTACACTGTTTGCTTATGGTGCATTCATTTTTGTAAAATCTACCACAAACAAAACCGTCCTCGGTAGCTCAGTCGGATGCGCGTCTGACTGGTGATAAGGAGGACACGGGTTCGATCCCTTCCGTGGTTGGCAACATTCTTTCGTGGAGACTGATCATGAAATCTTTCCTACTGCCATTCTCTCCCTTCCGCTGATTCAAGAAGGACAGTTGTCAGTTTCTGTAGAAAGAATGTCGTTGTACTGGTTAACGCTTACGTTTAAGCTTGCCCAGGAAAAGTGTGGATAAGTAAACTTATAGGCTCAAAAATGACCTAAATTGTGTTGACGTGGCCGTTAAACTCCAATACAAACAATCAAAACAAACCACAAACAAAACAAAACTGACACCCCTATTATTTTAAATGGTCCACTCCAAACACATTAATGAAGAATATTCCATTGTCATATAATATGGGTTAAACGCGGGAAAATTCCAGTCACGTCAACGCTATTCTAGACGTCACTTCAATGGCGTCTGAGAAACTAACAACGAAAGTTAATGCGTGACGTTTGTTTCGGTTGAAACGTTGAAACAAAGATTATTTGGTTATAACCATTGAATAAGAAGTATGGTTTCTTATGGTTATCTTACACTTTGGAGGTGATTGTAA
Organism: Lucinisca nassula; assembly: GCA_963580285.1. Lineage (NCBI taxonomy): Eukaryota > Metazoa > Mollusca > Bivalvia > Lucinida > Lucinidae > Lucinisca > Lucinisca nassula. Next base: position 137,919,962 of record OY757014.1, read on the forward strand.
TCGACAATCGACCCAATTTTAGCATAAGACTAAAATTTGACCTAATGCAGATGACAAAAACATCGCTTACTCGTATCATGCTGTTCTCGACAACCCCTATCTTTGGAAACTGTGTAGATCCAGATCAGATGGCTTCTGAAGAAGCCATCTGATCAGGATCAACACTGTTTGACATTAAGTTTATGGCTTTGTAAGAATAAATCACATCAAGTAATCTCATTGGTTCAAAGTCAGAAATGGGTGTGACTTGACTGAATATTCAACAAGCGAAGGGCTAAGACGCTTGGCGTCTTTCTATACCTCAGTATGGATTAACTCATTTTGTATCAGAAACACCAAACGGGTAACTGGCAAACAGTGCAGGCCCATATCAGTCGCGACGTCTGATCAGGGCATACACTGATTGCAAAAAGTTCAGCCATTTTCCATTTTCAAGAAAACACAACCCGATACCCCTAAATTTTTAAATGGAATTGTGGTATATATAAGGTTCCATTCTGTTCAACATAGAACTGGTCAGTCCTACATTGACAATGACAAATAGGATACAAAGCATCAGAAAATATGATACAATTTAAATTAATTCAACACATAAATTAATTTCTGGACATATAGTAACCTCTGTTCAAAGTTAAGGCTGAACAGATACATTACATTATTCTCTCCGTGTATCGTTCAGCTTATCACCCGGACATTAAATGCTTAATATATAATTTTTGCCAAATTCAATGTCTCGGAAAACTTTCAATTCAATCAGCTATAAAATTGCAAGTGAAGGCAATGATCCGGAATCGTTACAATTAACCCACAGCTCCTATCAGAGACACCAAATGGAAAGGAACACACACATGAAACAACTAGATCCTAATGGAAACATCAATAGAGGAAAGCCAAAAGGACAGCTACTTTCCCACAAAATGGCCAATTGACTATCCAAAACAAAATGATATAAGCGATACACACCCTCAAAGACAAACTATAAAAATATAAACCGCGACAGAACAACCGCCTTGGAACGGTCAGTGCCACGAATTCCACTCGGGGGCTTAAAACGACTTAACGTGGCCACAATCCTTCGCGATTTAGACAAATAGTTTGTTCAGTCCGCATGAAAGCCTCCAAACTCATCACTGCAACATCTCCGTGAAAACAATAATCAATCAACCACAGAGATGGACCAACGATGAAAGCAAGATACCACTGAAATTCTGGAGCAAAAGAAGACCAACAGTTAGACTAAACAGTTAAAACCTATCAATACCTCTTATTCTGTTCTTAATATTCGGTAAGTAAATGTGTCTTAGGTTTTCATACAAAGGGCATATCATAACAAAGTGGAAATCGTCTTCCACTACATCATTATCACATGTTGTACATACTCGTTGTTCTAGAGCGTGGCCTTCATGCTGTTCTGCTTCTACTCTCAGTTTGTGTACCGACCATCTTAATTTTGACAATACAACTTTATATTACATGCATAAACAGAGAAATACCATGATTTCTATCAGACATAAGCATGATATTTTCCTTTTATCTAAGGAGAAATATTTCCTCTTAGCCGGAGAAATAAATCTTTGTAGCTGGAACTACTTTTGACACAAGAAACAAGGTACTGCTTTTGTAATTAAATCGCTATATTCAAACGCGGGAAAGTTCAGGCACGTCGACGTTAATCATGACGTCATCTCAATGGCGTCTGAGAAGATATCAACAGACGTTCAGAATTCATGACGTTCGAGTAGGATGCAATGTTGTAATGAAGTTTATCTGGACATAACTACTGAATGAGGGGTACGTTTGTTTACCGTTCTCTCGTATTTTTAATTGTTTTATCACTATAATACTTTATTTCTTCTATTTTCATGCATTACAATAGGCTACGCTTTCAAGATGGCGTCTATACAGTTTTTTGTTTCAGTCAGCTTATGTGTCACTGCGCCCACTACCTTTTGCATAGACTGTATGTTAACAGTGAGCTGTAAACAGAATTAGATGCAAAATGATCCATCAGCTCTATAAAATGCGTGTAATATATAGTTTATTGACCCAGCCGATTCTAAATATGGGATTTATAAACCTCGTGAGGTTGGACATCCAATAAAGAAACTCGTGCGCAAGCGCACTCGTTTCTTTATTGGATGTTCAACCTCGCTCGGTTTATAAATCCCATATTTAGAATCGGCTGAGTAATAAACTCTATATACTTGATCGGTATATCAAAATAAATATAACTGGCTGTTTGTGGCACCGGCATAATGAATTTATAATGTCTTCATAGTGTAGATTATATTTTCTTCTGGTCCTTTAGAATCATTGAGTTCATTTGGTATCATTTTGAAAATAGAGTACTGCTTGAGCCGGTGCTGGGGGCGTGGCCGGTGTTGCACATTTAAGTACTGGTCATGAACAGACTCAATAAAACCGAGTCTTCTATTTTCGTTTATTTGGTGTATTCGTTGCTTCCAGGGGATCTAACTTTATAGCTTATTTGTTTTAGCTGTAGCTGGTGTTGTGCCGTGTGGCGGCCGTAAAACGTCTGCTAGGCAGACCATTCATATGAAATGTCAAGCCTGATTTTCTCTGAAAAAAAAAAATAAAACAGCAAAAAAAAAAAAAACAAGAATGTCATCTTCTTGAAATTTGGCTTAGTGTGTTAAATTTGAGTTTAATCAGGATTTAAAAAAAAAAAATCTTTTCCTCAGAATGGTAATAAAAATTGTTGGCTAGGGGCAATCTGTGTGGGTAGGTAGGAGCACAGCAAACCAAGAGTTTTTAAGGATGGTCTAAGCCTGATTTTAATGTCCAATCAGATGCAAAATTTGCATAACGCCATCAAAAGATCACAATCAGTTGCCAGTGCTTTGATTACATTACGAAAACACGCCTATACAAATACATTGTAAACTTTACCGCCGAACAAAAGGAAAACGTTAAGCTGGAAAATTGTGATATTTTTCTTATTTCTGCGCTCCAAATATAGATTATGTGTACTCGTTAGAACCATCTATATTTTAGAGCAGACATAAGAAAAATAATATCTACCCTTGTAAACCCCAGTTTTACTGTATGAAAGTGGGGTTTGAGGGGGTTAAAATTATATAGGCGTGTTTACGTGATGAACTACTCTTCTATTTCCATTCAGTACTGATTGGCGGCCATTTGATGCTTTTGTTTCACCACGCTGACTGAAGCCAATTAACATAAGCTATAAACAGATGTACCAAAATCTAAATGCATAATGACCCCAAAAATCTACAATTATCAAACTGCAAATAATATGCAGTGTAGTCTTGTTCCTATTTTGAATATGGGATTTATAAACCGCGCGCGTGTGTGTGTGTGTGTGGGGGGGGGGGGGGGGGTAAAGCATCCGATACCGAACCTCGTGCTTCGCCCTCGTTTCCTAATCGGGATTTTAACTCACGTATGTTATCTTGCGTCTGTCTGTCAACAGTTCCAAACATCTTCTCCTCAAAACCTACTAGGCCTAATGAAGTCGAATTTCATGTGAAACTCCATTGGATGAGGGGGGGGGGGGGCTGAAAGTTTCTTCGCGGGGCACAGCCGATTGTCATGAAACTAGGTGTATAGCATTGGGGACTCTGACCCATCATAATGTGTCCAAATAATGACCCTCGGTTGTCCCTGACCTATTTTACGCCAAAGTCAAATTTGGACTGATAGACTTTAGAATGGGAAAAAAGCAAACTTTTTGTTTCTTTGATTTGAGGTTTAACGTTCCCGTCAACACTGTATAGGTCATTTTGGAGACGTTGCTTCCAATATTTGGGAATGTTACCCGACGTTGAGATGAAACGACATCTCAAGCCCTCTCGCCATATGAAACGAATAGGATTAATAAGCACGGACGGTCCGACCCGCACCGCTTTACCTGGGCAGGCTTAGATCATCCAAGCGGTTTACCAGTACTCGTGTGCGGTCGGTTTCAGCTCTGCGTGGAAGCATCATGCAGCCTATCTATTTCTTAAAGCCCCGAAGGCGGGGGCCGGATAAAACAAACGTGTATTTTTTTTGGAAAATATTTCAGCTTTTGATCTGCTTTTGATGCAGTTAGCTAAATTGCTAAATGAAAGTAAATGAGAATTAAAGGTCAAGGTCATTCACTGACCTTGGCGCAAGGTCACTCGGATAAACTTTTTCTTCAAACGACATCTCAAATAAAGCGGTGAAAACGCAGCAGCAGCCCTGCTCAATTTGTGGTGAAACATGGAATATGAAGACGTATAATTTATTACACCGTTTTGAATTTAAATTTACTAAGTTGCAATGTTAAGTGAAAAATTGTAGTAGTTACGTAGTAGTTACTTTTTTGCAGCAGTATACAGATTTTCAACCAATCGCAAATTACAATTAATTCAATCGAGACTAATATCAATAAGTAGGTCAAACGCCAGCATATACAGCTACGCCGAAAAAATTCTTCTTCTCTGAAACCGCCTTCTCCTTCGCTGAAACCGCATGGCCCAGGTAGTTGTCTTTGCTATTTGGTGTGAAGCGTCATCTAGTGGACCTCTGTCAAGATTGTTCAAACAATAGCCCTGGGGCCAAAAATACCCCCGCTCGGGTTAGACTTATATATGGATTTTTTTAAATCATCTTCTCTGCAACCGCAAGGCCCGGCTCTTTGATATTTGGTGAGAAGCTTCATCTAGTTGACCTCTACGAAGATTGTTCAATTTATAGCCCTGGTCCAAAAATGCACCCGCCCAGGGGCCCTTTAGATATACACTTATATAGGGAAAATATTTAAAAATATTCTTCTCTAAAACCGCAAGGCACAGGTCTTAGATATTTGCTAAGAAGATTCATCTAGTGGACCTTTATAAAGATTGTTTAAATTATAGCCCTGGGGTCAAAAATGCCCCCGCCCTGGGACCCTTTGCTTTTGCATAGACTTATATAGGGAAAATCTTTAAAAAATCTTCTTTTCTAAAACCAGAAGGCTCAGGTCTTTGATATTTGATATGAAGCTTTGTCTTGTTCAAATTATAGTCGGGGGCCAAAATGCCCCCTCCTGGGGCCGACTGGTTTACATAGACTTATATAGGGAAAATCTTTATAAATATTCATTTCTAAAACCAGAAGGCCCTGTTCTTTGATATTTGGTATGAAGCTTTGTCTAGTGGAGCTCGACCAGGATTGTAGACTGCTCCGTCCCGGGGCCCACTGGTTTTACATAGACTTTTGTTAATTGGTGCTTGATGCTCTGTCTCTTGTCGGGCCCATCGGAGTCTAACTGTTGGTTTTCTTTTGCTCCAGCATTTCAGTGGTTTCTTGCTGTCGAGTCCTCACCGTTGTTTCATCTCTTTGGTTGCTTGATTTTTTGTGTTCACGGAGATGTTGCACTGATGAGTTAGGAGGCCTTCATTCGGAATGAACAAATTATTTATGTAAATCGCGACGGAAGTAAGAGCGAGGATTATGGCCACGTTAAATCGATTTAAGCTCCCCTAGTGGAATTCGTTTCACTGACCGTCCCAAGGCGGTTCTTCTGTCGCGGTTTATTTTTGTTATGGTTTGTGTTTGAGTGTTGTATCGCTTATATTATTTTGTTTTTGGTAGCCAATTGGCCATTTTGTGGGAAAGTAACCGTCCACTGGCTTTCCGCTATTGATGTTTCCATTAGGTTCTGTTGTTTCATGCTTGTGTTTCTTTCCCTTTTGTGTCTCAGATTGGAGCTGTCGGTTAATTGTATCGATTCCTGGTCCTTGCCTTCACTTCTATTTATCATAGTGGAAACCTTTAAAAATCTTCTTGTCTGAAACCAGAAGACTCGGGTCTTTGATATTTGGTATGAAGCTTCATCTTGTGGACATCTAACAAGATTTTGTTTTTCAAATTATAGCCCTGGGGCCAAAATCTCCTCCGCGGGGCCCACTGGTTTTACATAGACTGATTTTAGGGAAAACCTTTAAAAAATCTTCTTGTCTGAAATCACAAGGCCTAGGTCTTTGATATTTGGTATGAAGCTTTGTCTAGTGGATCTCTACCAAGATTTTCACATTATAGCCATGGGGCTAAAATTGGAATCACACCGGAGCCCACTTGTTTTACATAGACTTTTACATCAACCATAGTGCAGTTTATATTTTATTTTTGGTCCTTTGAGATCAGCGTGAATATTCTGAGAAATCAGAAATAAATTATTGGTTTAGATTCATATTCTAGACAGGTTTTTAATAATTTTAACCCCATTTTGATTTATATCAGTCTTTGAATCGACTGCCTATTCGAAATTCGCAAATTTACAGTATGTTTCCTCTGGCTTTCTTTGCCGGATCATTACAGGGTCACTGATGAGGCTTTATTAGCCGAAACTACGTAGTATGACCCATCTTCTTTCTTCTGAATGTTTTCATTGCTCTTAAAGGAACTATTTTTTTTATTTTTATTATATAGAGAAAACATTTGAAAATGTTCTTGTCTGAATCAGAAGGTCGAGGTCTTTGATATTTGGTAAAATGGTTAATCTAGTGGACTTCTACCAAAATTGTTCAAATTATAGCCCTGGGACCAAAATGGGTCCAGTTGTTTTTCATAGACTTATATATATAGGGAAAACCTTCGAAAATCTTCTTGTCTGAAACCAGAAAGCCAAGGTATTTGATATTTGGTATGGAGCGTCATATTGTGGATTTCTACCAAGATTGTTCAAATTGTAGCCCTTGGGCCAAAAATGCCCCCCCCCCCCGCTATGGGGGCACACAGTTTGTATATAGACTTATATAAGAAAAACCTGTATAAATCGTGTTGTTTGAAACTAGAAGGCTCCGGTTCCAACGTTAAGGCTTGTGTTGTTGGTCTTGGTTGCCACTTTTTGTTATATTTTAAATTTTGCAAGTCTCGCTACTTTGGACATCTCCTTCCTGATGCCCGGGACTTCCGTGGAGTGTGGGTCATGTTTGCTGATGTTGGCTCGGTTGGGGACGCCTATAAAACCGCGGGTGGGCGTCTCTTGCCTGATGCCTCCAGTTGACCTGTCTCATGAGCTACGTCAGTCGGTGTGTGCTCGGAGGGGGGATGTGTTGTGTTTGCCGGGTCTTGTTCGTCATCCGTTTCGGTTTCAAAACTTTGGGGTTGAGACACACTGATGGAGATTAAATATCAGAAAGGCCTCTGTGTCACTAAATTTGATATAGTAACGCCTTAATTGGTACCTGATACTCTGTCTCTGGTCGGGCCAATCGGAGTCTAACTGTTTGGTTTTCTTTTGCTCACGCATTTCAGTGGTTTCTTGCTGTCGAGTCCTCACCGTTCTTTCATCTCTGTGGTTGTTTGATTTTTGTTTTCACGGATATGTTGCACTGATGAGTTAGGAGGCATTCATGCGGACTGATCAAATTATTTGTCTTAATCTGGACGGAAGTAAGGGCGAGGATTGTGGCCCCGTAAAATCGTTCCAAGGCGGTTCTTCTGTCGCGGTTTATTTTTGTTATGGTTTATCTCTGGGTGTTTGTATCGCTTATATTATTTTATTTTGGATAGCCTATTGGCCATTTTGTGGGAAAGTAACTGTCCTTTTGGCTTTCCACTATTGATGTTTCCATTAGGGTCTGTTGTTTCATGTTTGTGTTTCTTTCCCTTTCGTGTCTCTAATGGGAGCTGTGGGTTAATTGTATCGATTCCTGATCATTGACTCTACTTCTTCTTTGATATTTGGTATGACTATAAGATAATGCAAATTTTAGCCCGGGGACCAATAATGGCCCTCCCCGGGCCCACTTGTTGCACTATTGAACAGATGAGCGATCCAGGGTCATCATGGCCCTCTTGTATAGTAAAACGGGGGTTAACAGGGGTAAACTTTATTTTCCTTTTTTCTGCTCTAAATTAAAGATTGTGGGTATTTGTTAGAAACGCCTCGATGAGGCGGTTCTAACGAATACCCATAATCTATTTTTTGAGCAGAAATAAGTAAAATATAACATTTTTTTACTTTAAAATTTCCTTTGTTGTTTTTTTCGTTGGTAAAGTTTACAAAGTTCTGAAATTGTCTAGCTCCACAGACTAGCAATATACGAGTATATCGCAATGGGCGTGTCTAAATTAAGTGATTCAGGTAGATCCGACATTACGAAAACACATCCGTGTGATATAGTGCATTCTCTGTTATTTTTCGTCAGATAAAACTGTGATATTTTTAGCTCATCAGAGCCGAAGGCTCCGTGGGAGCTAATAGAATAGGCAGTTGTCCGTCGTCGTCGTCTGACGATAACACTTTCAAACGACTTCTCCGCTGAAGCCGATTGGCCGAATGAGTCCGAATTTAATCTCATCCATGCCCAGCCCCTCCACTTCATAAAAGGCCATATATCTCAGGAACATCCAGATCCCTACCCTATGATCATATATATTCTTGACACATTCGGTCAGTCCATCTTGGGAGGGTCCACAGAGGCGGTTCCTTTCCCATCCACTCCATAAAAGCGCCTCATATCTCAAAACCATTCAGATCCCCACCTCTAAACCATATTTATTCGTCGTATTTACTTTAAGACACATTCAGTGACAACAATCTTGGGCTTTCCTGGGAGCTGTTGGGGCCATGCCCAAGCTCCTGCACTGCATAAGAGGCCTTATATCTCAAGAACCGTACAGATTCCCACTCCCAAACCATATATACTCTTGTTCAGTATGATATATCGCATTCAGTGATGCATGAACCAACAAGGCTCCGTTGGGTCTATGCCTAATATACAGATACAAAGTCCACATGGGTGCTCAATGAGGCGGTTCTAAAGAGTACCCACAACTTCTGTCATGGAACAGAAATAAGAAAAATAATGAATACCACCGTAAACCCTAGTTTCTCTAAATAGAATGGAGTTGGAGGCGTGTTCATTACACGGATTTGTTATCATGATGGCGGCAGATGTGTTCCATCATGTTAACAAGTCCGTGAAACGAACAACCCTCTAAACCCCACTTTATATAGAGAAAAGTTGGGTTTAAGGGGGGTAAATATTATTTTTCTTATTTTTGCTCCAAGACATAGGTTGTGGGTACTCGTTAGAACCGCCTCAATGAGGCGGTTCTAACGAGCACCCACAACCTATGTTTGCAGTATTTATAAGCAAAATATCACGAATTTTCATCAAAAAAGTAGCCATTTTGGAGATATGAAAAATGCAGTATGTCACGCGGGTGTTTTATCGTAATGATAGGGAGCTCTATTATGATATTCTGGCATCCTCCGACCGTTCCGTCACAAGTTTAAAACGATATCTTCCGACCTCACCGAATGAATAAAATTCAAACTTGGCTGAATAAGGTTTTAGAGGTCCAGAATAATGCCATTCTACGCAGAACTACTGTAGCCATAGCATTTGTATTGGCCCAGGTAAAGATTGTTCAAATATGTGTATGGTGTACCAAAAGGGTCAAAATGACCGATACCGGTCTACCCGCATTTTAAATATACGGGTATACCCGTAAATTTGCGGGTACACCCCTAAATTTGCAGGTACACCCGCATTTTAAATTTACCCGCATCTTAAAATGCGCTTAAAATGCGGGTATACCCGTAAAAATAGGGGTGTACTCGTAAAATGCAGGTGTACCCGTAAAATGCGGGTAGACCGCTATTTCTTATTTTCCTATTATCCAATCAAAATAACAGCGCTATACAGAAATGTGGAGAGGATGGGGACGTCGTTCGATAACATAAGAGACTTCGGAATGATTATCATTTAACATGACACCAGTAAAATGTAGTGCGGTACATGTAGCTCGAGTGGTTAGTCTTAGTGCACTGGCCTACAATGCTACAGGCCCCCGGTTCAATTCCCGGCGGCAGTAATAAATTGTGGTGTCCAAACATGCTCCACTGGCATCATTTATAAATTTGAGTGCCACAAAGTGACCGCCCTTCGTATCAGGAAAGTTATCTGGAAGCCCCGGGTGCAGGGGGAGAGTGAGTTTGAGTTTTACATCTCACCAACACCCTAGGTCACACGGTGACGGGACCTCGGTTTAAAGACTCATCCGAAATTGTCCGGAGAAGCCAGGTACCGATCCTGCGACTCCTGGTTTACAAGGCGAATAGCATAAACACTACACAACGGACAGACGGAGGCTTCTTTAAGATCCGTAGCGTAACTACATGGATACTGTGCAGGCTCTCGGCCTGCAAATCAGGAGTGCATGTAATTTACACCTGCCTAGGATATCCGCGAGTGCGTATGACATTATGGAAGGAAAGTCAGAAAGAAAATGAAGATTCTAATCATCACATCAACGAAATTCCATGGGCGCCGCCATCTTAATATAGATCCGCAGTTAATATCGAAAGAATGCAGCATGTAAGCGGCATTTTGATTGGATAACACTACTGCAAAAATACCCATTAATTTCCCATTAATAGCACCATTAAAATAAGCAATTAAAAATCCATTAATTATGGTTCTATTAATGGCCTTTTTTAATGGGAAAAGGTAGTGAAAATAGTTAAAAATGTTAAAATACCATTAAAAAACACACCATTAAAATACCATTACTTTAAAGATATTAATGGGCATTAAAATGTTGTTAAATAGTGGCAAGTAACTAAAATAATGGCCATCAATTTACCCCATTAAAGTTATTTTTTAACATATTTAATGCCCATCAATTCAATATGATTTTTCATGACCATTAAATATTTGGCCATGAATAGAACCATAATTAATGGATTTTTGATGGGCATTAATCTTTAATGGCCATGAATTCAGGAATAATACCCTTTTTAATTGCCATTAATGTTGATTTTTTGTGTTGCATTAATGACCATTAATTATATTATTAATGGCCATTAACACAGGCAAACCCCCCAAAATTAATGGCCATAATTACACCACCATTAATTTTTCAAGAAAGTAGTTAATGGCCATTAAAACTGAAGCGGAAAAAAGGAAACAGTAATGGGCATTAATTTACCCCAGGACTAATGGCCATTAAAAATCATCATGGGAAAGTAATGGTCATTATTGTTTTTTCAGAAAAGTAATGGCCATTTAAAATCAGAAAGGGAAGTAATGGCCATTATTCTTGTTTTATTAACATAATTAATGGGCATTACATTATTACTGATTTTTAATGGCCATTACTGCCTGTTACTCGTCCGATCAGGGTCTGAACTGTCTGCCATTCTATCGCCAGCTGTTTGGTGCCACAACCCCCTATCCCCCCCCAACAAAAAAAAAAACAGCTGTTTCACCAAATAAACCAAATTTTCAGAGTATAATCAGTGGACTAACAATTTTAATTTAAAATTGTAACGTAAGGTTACCTACTCTAGATCTGAAGTACTAATTTGTATCACTAAATATTTTGGTTTAGGTCTGATAAAAAAGTGATGTGAAATGGAAGGATACTTCAGATTAGCAAAAACTAAGCATCGGTTTTCTAAGAACGTCTTTTTAACAAAATATATGTCTTAAATATAAAGTAGGTCTGCATGACCTTATTCCAATACAGATTTTTTTTGTTCCATTTCCTCAACGTCCATTTCCGAAAACCAGTGACATCGCCTTCTGCTTACTTTATATGTTGGAAGTTCAAAAAAATTAAATTCTATTCTAAATAGTCTGAGGCAATAACAAAACTACCTGTTCTAATTCCTCGAAGGTGCAGTAAATTTCTAAAATAGGGTCTCTCTGATCCTCTCTTGGAAAAAAAAAACAGGTACCCCACCGTCTGTAGAAAGTCCATGGACTCAGCGGACAATGTCCGGCTGGAGTATTGGAACTAAGTCCATGGACATTGTCCACTGAGCCCATGGACAATGTCCAGGATGACTGGACTGGACAAAGTCCACTGAATCCATGGACAATGTCCACTGAGTCCATGGACGATGTCCACAGAGTCAGTGGACAATGTCCGCTGAGTCCAGGGACAAAGTCCAGGCTGACTGGACTGGACAATGTCCACTGAGTCCATGGATGATGTCTGTGGACAATGTCCATGGACTCAATGGACATTATCCGTGGATTCAGTGGACATTGTCCGTGGACTCAGTGGACATTGTCCGTGGACAATGTCAATGGACTCAGTGGACATCGTCCGTGGATTCAGTGGACATTGTCCGTGGACACAATGGACATTGTCCATGAATTCAGTGGTCTTTTTCGCAGGATCCACGAGACACAACTAAGTATAATATCATTGGGAAAAACCATGTTGCCAAACCAATAAATATTTTGAATATATAGCTTTCAAGCACATCGTGGCCAGACTGAGTAATTAGTTAATCACAATGTTTTGAAAGAATGATCAAGAGCATAGAGCTCTATATCAATGTACTGAACTTAATCATAACCAAATTCAAAAGACTATTATTAGCCCTTCAAGTTTTGGCTGAAATTATACCCAAATTTGATTCATATCAAATCAAAATTACACAAATTAACCAATTCCATTTTAGTTTTATTTTCAATGTAAGTTCTGCAGTTTAAACCTCATTTTCAGCAAATTCTGATTGACAGCTAGCCACACAAACTGGTATGTATGCAATCTACGTCAGAGCTTTTTGCTGGCTATCTCACTTAAACTTTCCTCATGACCGTTCCTAATTTGATGACGGTTAAATAAATTATTCTTATTACTTATATTGAATATGTATATTTCCCATCCGTCAGTCATATGACCAAAAATCATGTTTAATGGCTAAAATGAAAGAAGAAACACACAGTCTTTCTACTAAAAGCAAATGGTGTTGTTGGCGCCATATAACATCCCCACTCTCTAATCATATTATAGACAACCATTGTTTATATCAACATCACTGAATTCGCGTGGGTCAATGGATTCATTAAATTTGAACATCACTATCTAGGTGTTTTCTGTAAATGCACTGAGTATGTAGTTTTTCGCTGTCCCTCTGCCAGATTCCTGCTCTCCTCGAGTGTTTCACAATATTCCATGTAGCTTTAACCCAGATCATCATTGGTGTGATATAAGGGAATTTCCTCTGTATGACATCTGAAAAAAAAAAATAATAAGATTTTGTAAAATTTTGTAAAATTTTACAGTATTCTTTGTTCATTTAGGGTACCATATTTAAATAGAGGATCTTACATGAGTGTTTATGTATTGTTGAATTTATTAAACTAGTTGAGGAAAAGGGATAAAATGCGAGTCTTTTTCATCCCTTTTCTTCGACGCGTTTAATAAATTCATTAATTCATGAGCAAGAATGCAAGATTCTATTTGTCAATGACATTTAAAATGCATTTTATTGACGATGGTTTAACAAGTGTCAATAATCCGCAATTAGTAAGTGCAACGTTGTTAAGAACGTCATACATGTAACGTTATTGGGTATATCTAAATAATTTGCATATTTAATCCACTAGTGGATTTTCAAAATTTTTACATGGCGTTATTACACTCTCGGACGCGACGTCAAATGATAAAGTCATTAAATTAACAGTGCTTATCATCTACAGTTAATTAAATATGTACACAATATAAAAGGGAATATGGAGTATTTTAGTAGTGGCCGGGGTATTATGTTATACTCCCTGTTGTCTGTCCTTCCATCTGCACCAATTCCGATTGATAACTTGATTATTTATTAATGTAATTTCTTCAAATTTTGTATACACATTGTATTGGGGATGAGTTGTTTGGTATTGTTAATGGGCAGAGTCCATCCATTTTAACAGAACTGCCCTTGTTCATACTGGAAAAAGTTTTTGTACTGTTAACAGGGATTTTTCTGCTTATATATCATTGTCTCCAAAAAGGACCCATTCCTTATGCCAAAATTGAAAAAGTAGGTATTGATTCCCAATCTGGGAAAGAAATTTCCCAAATAAGAAAGCATTGTTTAATAGTAAATACCGTATTCGCCCTAATTACCGCACCGTGCGCTTAAGTTTTTTCAAAATCGTGTCATAAAATCATGGGGAAAAATCTACCTAATTAGCGCACACTTGATACGAAAACAACAGCTTCCAAGATGATGCATACTGATATTTAATGGGACGGAAAAAGATACTTAAGCATTGCCTTCACTGTTGGAAGAAATAACGGTAAGTTTTTATAGATTTACTGCGAGACCTTCAAGGGGATATTACTGTAAAGTGTGCGCTTATGCATTTCCTTTTCAAAAATAGCTTTGGTGTGCGCTTATAGGAGCATGTGTGGTAATTAGGGCGAATATGATATGTACAATATGAGTTCTAAAACTTATACCATTTCTCAAAACATGTATGTTGCCGGCCTCGGTAGCTCAGTCGGATGTGCATCTGACTGGTGATCAGGACATGGGTTCGATACCTGCCAGGGTCAGCAACCTTCTTTTGTGGAGACTGATCATGAAATATTCTGTACCGTCATACTCTCCCTTCCGCTGATTCAAGAGGGGCAGTTGTCAGTTTCTGGCGAATAAATGTGCACTGTACTGGTTAACCGCTTACCTTTGAGCCTGCCCAGGAAAAGTGTGGATAGGTAAACTGACCGGCTCATAAATGAGCTAATAGTGTTGACTGGGGCTGTTTAATGCCAGTACAAATAAACAATACATGTATGTTAATTGAGAGAGCTTTAGAGAGATCTAATTCTTGGTAATGTTGGTTGGTGCCTGATGCTCTGTCTCTGGTTGGGCCCATCGGAGTCTAACTGTTGTTTTTTTTTTTTTTTTGCTCCAGCATTTCAGTGGTTTCTTGCTGTCACCTCTGTGGTTATTTGATTATTTGTTTTCACGGAGATGTTGCACTGTTGAGTTAGGAGGCCTTCATGTGGACTGAACAAATTATATGTCTAAATCGCGACGGAAGTAAGGGCGAGGATTGTGGCCACGTAGAATCGATTTAACCCCCCCCCCCCCCAGTGGAATTCTTTCCACTGACCGTTCCAAGGCAGTTCTTCTGTGGCGGTTTATTAATGTTGTTGTTTGTTACTACTTACTGTGTGTATCCCTTGTGTCTTTTTTATTTTGGATGGCCATTTGGCCATTTTGTGGGAAAGTAACTGTCCTTATGGCCACCCTTTGTTTAGGTTTCCATTATGGTCTGGTTGCTTCATGTTTGTGTTTCTTTCCCTTTGGTGTCTTTGGTGGGTGGAGTAAGTTAATTGTATCGATTCCTGATTAGGGCTGGCTAATCGGAGATGAAAAGATAATCGATTATCAGTCCTGCCATTGCGATCGATAATCAATTAGTAATCGCTAAGGTTTTTGTCATAATTTTACCTGTCTGGCTTTCTGTCTGAGCATAACTCTTACCATATGTTGCACTTTCCATATGTATATTTGAACAGACAAGCCTGGGCAAACAGTGTAGACCCAGATGAGACGCCGCATAATGCGACGTCTCATCAGGGTCTGCACTGTTTGCCACTCATCCAGCTATTTTAGGCATAACTTTGGGTATTAAATTGTACCTCTCAAGTAATCGATTAAAAGCAAATCAGAAATGATAATCATTTTTGTGGAATTTATCGATCGATTAATCGATTATGCGATTAATCATGTCAGCCTTATTCCTGATCTTTGTTTTACTTCTACTTGACGCGTCATTAAACACGAAATCATCATCATCATGATAAGACACATTCAGCGGCAACAATCTTGGCTTTCCTGGGGTCTGCAAGGGCCATGCTCCAACCCCTCCACAGCTTAAAAGGCCTTATATCTCGGGAACTGTACACATCCCAAACCCCTAAACCATATATATTCTTGTTCCTTATGATAAGATGGATTCAGTGATACCAACCTGGGCTCTGTTGGGTCCATGTCTCATCCCTCCTCCTCATGAAAGTTCTAATATTTCAGATACAGAGTCCACATGGGTGCTCATTTGGAAATCGGGGTTTGTTTGGGAGACTTTATAATCAATAAATTAAAACCTGAAACCATACATAGCTGCCAGTGGGCAGTGCCCGCCTGAGCTCTGGTGAGCATTGTGGCCCATGGGCCTCTTGTTTTAAGTATGTTCATGACCAGTACTTAAATGTCAACACCGGCCATGCCCTCTGGCAAAGGCTTAAGCAGAACTCTATTTTCAAAATAATTCTAAATGAACTCAATGATCTCAAAGGACCAGAAGCCTTGAACATTTCTCAATGATCCTAAGAGGCCTTGAACACGATTCAATGATCCAAAATGATAAGAAGCCTTGAACATACATAATTTGAACTAATTCTCGGATGTTCATCATCACCTGCTAACTGCAAAACCATGACCATTACTGTTTGTTTGATTTGAGGTTTAACATCCCCATCAAGACTGTATAGGTCATTTTTGAAACACTGCTTCCAATGTTTTGGCACTTTTACCGACATTGAGATGAAATGACTTCTCAAGCCCTGCCACCCAATGAAACCAATAGGGTTTATATGGTTTGACTCACACCACTTTCCTCTAAGCTGTTTTAATACCAGTACTCATGTGTGTGGTTGGCCACTGTTTCAGCTCTGCATGGAAGCATCATGGAGCCCAGTCTATTTCTTCAAGCCCATGTGGGTGTCAGAGCCATAACTATACGTGTAAAATCAGTCACCTGTATAATGTTAACCACAATCATTATCATTGCCAAATCAATCATTCATGTGGGGCAAACAAAACAGAAAATGTGATGTGCTCAGGTAACAACATTTGAGAGACAGAGAGACAAAAGGTCATTGTACCTGTGCTGATAGGTATTGGGCTATTTCTCAAGACATTCAATTGGATTTGATCTGCATTAATTCTGGTTTTGGACCTACATGGCTTGTGTATGTTTGTGTTGAGTAAATCAACCCTGTGCAACATACCATCATACTGATACATGAATTGAAACTGGTAGGGGACATCTAACTAGCTTTAGCATACGAATCCCATTCCAGATAAGAACTTGATTTTATTGGCAATTATGATGTAAACAGTGATGCCATATAACATACTGTATTCATCCTATTAAGGGGAATATATACACCTTCAGGGAGGGGACAACTCATGCAAATGTAATCTTGTCTCCAATGTCAATATGGTGCAACTCTTAAAGGAAAGAATTTGCTCCTAAGGAGCAAGATTAGACCTCTTTTTCTGCAGGTTAGAGCTTATAGTATTGCAAATAGGAAGTTCCAAAAATTGTCTCCCTTTCAAAATGCATTTTTGTTGATAAAAAATACATGTTCAGTTTATAGGTGATAAAATCCTTTCAATATAGGTGACTGGTCATATGATAAATAAAAGCTCACAATCGTGGTCATTTCATATGAAATTTATGAAACTCGCCAAAGGCTCGTTTCATAAATTTCATATGAATTGACCACTCATGTAATACCCACTTTTTATTCATAGCTTTCTTTAAAATGATATAGTTATCTTGTTTTTTTCCCTCTCTCTCCAAGTTTTCATAGTTTTTAAAGAGCAGTTACAATACTTCAGCCATCTGACATAACTTAAAATTCTTATGTGCGAAACTATTGTAACTGAAAATATAAGCCTTTTTCATCTTTACTTTCTGTTCTTTTTCTAAATTAAATAATAATATTAGTAAGTTTTATCAAATATAGTATAAATAACTATTGTATCTATTTAATTTCAGTTACAATAATTTCGCATATAGAAAATATGGCAGTTTGAGTTACAATACTTTCCAAATTTTTTAATTATGGTTTATCTTTTCATAATTCAGCTTCAATATTTTGTGTATAAGTGGAGGTTAGACAGTTGAATAAATTTATCAAAAAAAGTAATTTTTGATAGAAAGGTCAGTTACAACAGTTTCACATATAGGTGAGGCTGTATCGTTGCAGCCCTAGTAACAAGATTATCGGTGAAACCAATGGATGCTCCCCGAACGTGCGATAGTCGGAACAGGAAACATTATCCCAGTTAAAGAGCAGTATACTTTGTATACTCACTGTACTTCAAAATGGAGTATAACAAAACCTGTCAGTGGACAGATTAGCTTGCCTGATGGCACTGTCATACAAACATCAGCAACACAAAAGTCCGAATAAATGAAAGGAAGAACTGTTTAATACACATTATTGAAAACTTACTCTCGTACACAGAGGCAATCCTCATAGGACTGTCGCGAGGTATGGTTCGGTATTGGGTGCCTTTACATGCATATAAAATATCAGACGGGTTCGAAAATTATATCAAAATCCATCAGCAAATGTAGATGCTAGAGCGATGACAAAGTTTTTCTAAAAATAGCCACAGTGACCTTGACCTTGACCCCAGGACCCTGAAAGTCAAACTTGCTTGTGATATTTTCATACCCAACATTTGTGTGAAGTTATATTAAAATCCATCAGCAAATGACGATGCTAGAGCTATGACAAAGTTTTTTCTAAAAATAGCCGCAGTGACCTTATCCTTGAGCCCAGGACCCTGAAAGTCAAACTTGCTCGAGATATTATCATACCCAACATTTGTGTGAAGTTATATCAAAATCCATCAATAAAATTGATGTAGGCACTAGAGCGATGACAATTTTTTTTTCTAAAAATAACCACAGTGACCTTGACCCCAGGATCCTGAAAGTTGAACTTGCTCGAGATATTATTATAGTAAATTGTGTAAAGTTATATTAAAATCCATCAGCAAATGATGACGCTACAGCGATGACAAAATTTTTTTCTAAAAATAGCCACAGTGACCTTGACATTGAGCCCAGGACACTGAAAGGTGAACTTGCTCGAGATATTATCATACTAACATTTGTGTGAAATTATATTAAAATCCATCAATAAATGTAGGCACTAGAGCGATGAAAAAGTTTTTTTCTAAAAATAACCACAGTGACCTTGACCCCAGGATCCTGAAAGTTGAACTTGCTCGAGATATTATCATACTAACATTTGTGTGAAATTATATTAAAATCCATCAATAAATGTAGGCACTAGAGCGATGAAAAAGATTTTTTCTAAAAATAACTTCAGTGACCTTGACCCCAGGATCCTGAAAGTTGAACTTGCTCGAGATATTATTATACCCAACATTTGTGTGAAGTTATATTAAAATCCATCAGCAAATGACGACGCTAGAGCGATGACAAAGTTTTTTTCTAAAAATAGCTACAGTGACCTTGACCTCGAGCCCAGGACCCTGAACGTTGAACTTGCCTCCGGTTCCATACTCTACTGTTGATGTTTATTTTCTGTAACCACTGTTGCCGTCCTATCAAAATTGTTTGCTATGAATCATTTTGGACATTCAACTGCTTCTTTTTTGTATAAATTTAGACGGAAAATAAACCTGCTTTAATCTTTTTTCCGTTCGTTAAATAAAGTGCAGCCACTTCATTTTGTCATAATGGTGGGTAGTTTCAAAACGCTGTTTAGGCAACAAAATGTGCTATAAAATGTCAGAAGAGACTGGTTCTATCATTTAATACTTCAAAAATACAAAATGTCAAGGATTAGGTAATTCTGTGAAGAAGAAATGAATTTAATTACACAATAAATATTCAAAAATCTCATTGAAACTATACTGTCAACACTCATGTTTTGACAACCAGATAAAAGAGGTTCTTCACTGGGGAGGTAATTGGCGCATGCACAATGCAAACAGTCACCTGAATTACACATTTGTCGACCAAGCGCAAGTAAAATGACGTTGGTATTTCCGATGTCTAAATTTTGACGCACAAGAGTAAAACTGATTAAATAATTATGTTCTCACGATTATTTGCTAGCAACACGCACAAGAGAAAAAATGATTAAATATGATAACACGATTAATTGCTAGAAACACAGATCAGACGAGCAGATATTGCAGTCATCTTAAGTAACCTTCCATTGTAGAACATGGCGTCTCATATGTGACCAAAGCCATGCTCGAACAGAAGCGGTGAGAGAACTAGTTATTATATAAGATTCAGCGCTCTTACCCACTTCACTTAGCCACAGAGGCAAGTGTGAGAGGCGTGAGACAGAAAGACAGATCAACAGACCGGGGACACAACTTTAAATTGATAATGTTTACTGAGTGCCACTGAAAAGAAAATGACATATTTTGATTGTTTCCAAAAAGCTTAACCCTATTTTATACCTCGTGATCTGCAACTGGGTACCGTGATCCGCAACTGGGGTCTAATCGTGGTCTCGTATTCTGCAATCCTGAAGGTCAGCCGAATAAAAATAGGAAGAATGTTTATGTGCATTTTGTACTAGAGGGATAATTATCTTGAAAAAGGTATCAAATGTTCTGAGCAGCAAGCACGACACGTGACTGATCAGGAACTGGGTATTTGACTGTACCACAAGCTACTTTTAAAGGAAAGAATTTGCTCCTAGGGAGCAAGGAAAGAATTTGGGTACGTTCAATCACAGGATCAGACCAGATGGGACCCAATTACTGGACCGGACCCGGTTTCTGTGCTATGCTCAAATTTTCTTCGATATTTTATTCTTTATGCATAGTTGAGAGAGATTTTTAGCATACAAAATGATTTTTACCTCATATCTTCAATACGGAAAAAAATAGATGGTGCACCATCGCAAATATCCACCTTTTCTAAAATTGACCTTTGACCTCAACCCATGACCCCAAGGGGTCAGATCATAATTCGTATACCATCATGCATATCTGCAGTCCCTTAGCAATATGTCTACCAAGTCTGGTACAGACCAAGAAATAAAGACGGTAGTTGCACTGACAAGCATTTTCTTAAACAAAAATGAAATTTGATTGGGCTGCATGATGCTTCCGCGCAAAGCTGAAACGGACTGCACATGAGAACCGGTAAACTGCTTAGATGTTCTAAGCCTGTAAAGGAAAAGTGGTGCGAGTCGGACCGTCCATGTTTAAACCCTATTGGTTTCATTGGGCGGCAGGGCTTGAGATGTCATTTCATCTCAATGTCGGGTAGGGGTGAAACGATTCATTGAAATCGTATTGTATCGCGATACTTTGGCTGACGATACGTATATCGTATCGTGGGGCTAATATCGCGATACCCGACAATACGCCAAAAAGTACAATTTCCAAAGAAAATGACAGCTTTTTACACATTTCAGGACCATTTTTATAACAAATTGCAAAGATCTGAATTGTTACTGAGCTAAATTGATCACTTCTATGACAAATATGGGCATCTTAAAAAAGGCTTTGTTACAAAAGATTGAACTCTGAGATGGTTTTGAGCCAGTTTGAAAATTTTTGAGCTGTGATTTAAGCAAGAAAGTAGTATCGTGATATGTATCGTATCTTGAGGCAAGTATCGCGATACGTATTGTATCATGGGGTGACTGTATCGTTACAGCCCTAATGCCGGGATAAAGTCCAAAATTGGAAGCAACGTCACAAAAATGACATATACAGTGTAAGCCCCAAATCAAACAAACAAATTAATCCGTTAAGTAATGGTTTATGAACTCTTCCAGCCATAAATGTTAAAAATGGGGTGCAAAGTTCAGGTATTTCCCGGGAAGTGTGTGTGTGTGTGTGGGGGGGGGGAGGCAAATCATCAGAAAAAAAATCTTGATTTGGGCTTGGGCTTCAAAGTTAGGAGTATAAAACAAGTTAATGATAAGAACACACACACACCAAAAAGTACGAAGGATATTGTGTCCCCTCTCCCTTCAGTTTATGGACCTGCTTACTAGATTGAAGAAGTAATATAGCAAAATTCATGGTCACTGGTGCTTTTTATTTTTTTGGTGAGCGTTTGTGTGTGTGTGATGTTGCTTCAGTTTGCACTTTTGGTGAATTTTGATTCGAGTACATTTTCTGAGCCCCAGCGACACATCCCCGTCCGAATTTATCGGAGTTATCCCCCCCCCGCCATGGCGTCTCTGCATATGCAAATGATTTGCCTTTATGGGTTGTATGTGCATGCGCGCGTACCATTACAAAAATGTCTGGTAAAGTATATTGAAAATTATACCACAAATATAATGAATTAATTTTTCAGATAAGATGTCTGACATTTTTTACAAATCTGCTAAAAAAAAAAAGATCGTAGATACTCGTTAGAACCGCCTCGGCTTTGATACTCATTAGAAATGCCTTGACGAGACCTTTCTAATGAGTACCTTCAATCTATGCCTTTAAGCAGAAATACAAAAATGACGTATACTGTAAACCCAGGGATTTTCCTAGTGCATCTTTGGGGCCGGTAATCGACCCCTTTTTTTCCCAATTTAGAGACAGATATTCCCAAAGGGGTGACTGTATGGTTACAGCCCTAACAAGTAGGGTCCGATCCGGTTATTGGGTCCGATCCAATGTTTGTACATACCGAAAGAATTTGCTCTAGGGAGCAAGGAAAGAATTTGCTCCCAGGGAGCAAATTCTTACCTTCGAGTACTCCATAGACTTAAAATGACGGTTTGGAAAACAATTAAAGCCAGGCAAATGACTTCCAAAAGAAAGCAATTTTCCATGATCCAGTTAACCTCGGACCCACCCATTGATGGGTCCGACAGTTAACAAAAAAAAATAAATAGTATACCACGAAAACTGATGTCGCAAGTGTAATGACCGTACGTTATTGCTTATAACCAAAAATTACTATTGCACTAACCTAGTAATTTTTCAATTTGCCATGTATAGTTGATATCTATCTTCAAATAGTTGTTCTTATCCTTGAAACGGCCAAAATTTGATTGAATTTTTTTTTTTTTTTTTGGTTGAAATATGCAGACGCTGTCTTCTGTAGTTTTCGAAAGGAAGTGACGTATTTTAGCGGGAAAGTATAAAAGCCGGGAGTGACGGTCGGGGGTAAAAGTCGGGAGTAAATTTTGACGAACGAATAAAGGTATTAAACTTGCATCTATCTTGATGAAATTTTCAACCAAGGTAGAATATAGACTCCTTTACACAACGCATTTCCGTTCTTTCTGCTGATACTGCATCGGTCAAATTTGACCATTACCGCAGGTGTACATTACATACTCAAGAGTACACTCCAGGTTTGCAGGATGAAAGCCTACACAGTAATCATATAATTACTATAGGGATCTTTCTTTCTTTCTACTGGTACTGCGTCGTTCACATTTGACCATTAGGCCTACCGCAGGTGTGCATTTCATACACTTTTTTCTCCTATTACTGCTGCTCACTCAATCTGAGCATTACGAGCAGGATTTCCTGGGTGGTAACCAGTACTTTTTTATTTTAATTTTTAAGCAATGTGGATGAAGTGCCTCGCTCAAGGACACAACACTTTGGTCAGCGTGAGGCTCGAACCCGCAACCTATCGATCACAAATCCGGTGCGCTACAACTGTACCAAAGCGCTTCATTAACCTGCACAGGGGAGGGTCTTCCTGCACAGGGGGCCTCAAATTAACGTCCCGATCCTTAGGACGGTGCACTTTGTGGCATTCATCCCTGCAAATGATGCCAGTGCATGCATGCTCTTAGCTAAATAAACTGCTAAAAACTACAGTCTTTTTGCAGTGAAAATGCAGTTTATTGTAAAAAATGCAGTAAGAAGCAGTTAAAAAGCAGTTTTTTTCTACTTTGACCAAAAGCAGTTTTAAAAATGCCCTGTAAAATAAACAGTTTTTATTAACTGCATTAAACTGCATTTATATATGAGGCAAAAATGCAGTTTTATCCAGTGAATTCGCAGTTTTATTTTACTGCTTTCAAATGTCTTTTGAAGAAGCGGTTAAATGCAGTTTATTTCAAAAGAAAGCTTTAAAGTACAAATGCAATCTAAACCAGAGGACCAATGGTCCTGAAGACGCTCACCTGACAGCAAGCATTGATTATTTTTAGCATTTGGCTGTATGACCAAGTGGTCCTTAATCACATTCCTGACTCTTGAAGATCAGTTGGAAAATTTTGAGTTTGAATTTTCAGTTATATTTAGCCAAGATAAAGCCTTAGATGAGCTAAAAGGTCAGGAGAAAATATATGGTTAATGGGTGGAATGCTTAACCATTTCTAAAGGGGGTGAGGCCCTCAATTTAACCTACGGTGTCCAAAGATCTATGTAACTAAATGCCCCTTATCACAAGAAAATATATGGTTTATGGGAGAGGATCTGAACAGTTTCTGATATTTGAAGCATTTTATGTAATGCAGTGGTGGGGCATGCCCCCAGGGTCTCAAGATGCAAGTCACTTAAAGCCCCTTATCATAAGCAATAAGAATATATATTGTTTATGGGTGGGGATCTGAACAGTTTTCAAGAAATTGGTCACTTTTTGAAAAAACAAAAAAAGGGGGAGGGTTACTTGAGGTGTTACTTCCAATTCTAAAGGGGGTGGCGGCAGGTCGAAGACTCGTACAATAAAATTCTGTATTTTACAAAACACTGTAGAATAAGCTATTAATATTTAACCAAATCGATGAAATACATGTAATTGTTAAAGGGGTAATGTTATTTCTTTTAAAAATTTGCTTACTGTAAACCCCAGTACACCTGAATGTAAAGGTTGATAGAAGTCAATGCATGTTTTGGTGGGTGGTTCTGAAGAAGAAATTTTTGAAGAGGTTTAGACTTCTTCAACGGGGGGGGGGGGGTCATGCCCCTCCTCCCCCGGGGCCCCGGGGTTCCACAGGTCCATGTCACTGAATGCGCTTTATCATAAGGAACAATAATATATATGGTTTATGGGTGGGGATCTTAACCGTTTCCAAGATATTAAGCATTTTTTGCAATAAAGGGGGTGGGGCATGCCACCCCGGGGACCCTCCGATACCCTGATGTCCAAAGGTCTGTGTCACTGAATGCGCCTTATCATAAGGAACAAGAATATATATGGTTTATGGGTGGGGATCTTAACCGTTTCCGAGATATTAAGCATTTTGTGCAAAGAAGGGGGTGGGGCATGCCCCCCCCGGGGGGGCCCAGGGTCACAAAATCCATGTCACTTAATGCGCCTCATCATAAGGAATAAGAATATATATGGTTTAGTGGCATTATTTGTAACAGTTTGCAAGATATCAGACATTTCTACTTTTTCCCATACAAATGCCCATGTTACCAAATTTAACCTTGGCGTAAAATAGGTCAAGGTCATCCCAGGGACACCATTTATGCAATTTATGATGGGCCCATGTCCCAGGTGCTACATGCCAAGTTTCATGCAAATCGGCCCAGTGGTTCCGGAGGAGAAGATTTTCGAAGGGTTTTTACCATATATGGGCATGGCGGCCATCTTGGTCATGTGACCTAGACCAAAAATGCAAACTTTCGTTCCCCCACCCCATGGAGCCTCCACATGAAATTTGACTACAATCGGCCCAGCGGTTCCGGAGGAGAAGACGTTTGAAAATGTGAACACACACACACACACACACACACACACACACACACACACACACACACACACACACACAGAATTTTTGCCTGGCCATACTATCAGCTCACCA
The DNA here is from genome assembly GCA_963580285.1 of Lucinisca nassula. Classification (NCBI taxonomy): domain Eukaryota; kingdom Metazoa; phylum Mollusca; class Bivalvia; order Lucinida; family Lucinidae; genus Lucinisca; species Lucinisca nassula. Next base: position 137,945,231 of record OY757014.1, read on the forward strand.
ATGAGCCTTCGGCTCAGGTGAGCTAAAAAGTCACAACTGCAAACCAGTTATAAATAACTGCATACAGAGTGCATATAAAATAGATGATGTATGGGTTCAGACATAATTGTGGAACATGACTGTTTTCTCCATGATCATGTTAACACCGTGACATCATGTTCAAGACTGGAACATGAACATGTAAATCCAAATTATTTGGTTATGGAATTCGGGCGGGGGAAGACTCTCAGATGGATAGATTCCTTCCTTTGCCAATGAAAACAGCGTGTTATTGTTAATGCTGAATCTTCAGTATGGGCTCCAGTTTTATCTGTGGTTCCGCAAGGGACTGTTCTTAGTCCGCTGCTGTTCTCCCTGTACATTAACGATATTTCCACTGACACTGTCTCAGAAATAAGACTGTTCGCAGACTTTTTTTTTTTTTTTTGCTATCGGGAAATTAGAGATACAGAGGACTCAATGAAACTTCAGAAGTATATAGATAGATTAGGATGTTGGGCACGAAAATGGGGCATGAGATTTCAGCCCGTTAAATGCAATATTATGCAAATAACTAGGAAGAGAACAAATAAAATTGAGGCTTCATACACCTTAGAGGGAACGGTGCTCAAAAATGTGAATTTCATTAAATACCTTGGTGTGACAATCACAAACGATTTGAGATGGAACACACACATTAGCAACATGTATACAAAGGCGAATAGAACACTTGGTTTCCTGAGGCAAAATCTTCATCAATGTCCTCAGGGTGTGAAGGAGACAGCATATAAGGGATTGTTCGCCCAATCTTAGGATATGGTAGTTGCATCTGGGACCCGAGTGGAGTGATCCTTAATGAAGAAATTGAAAAAGTTCAAAATATAGCTGCTAGATTTGTAACAGGCAATTTCTGCTTTGAAACGGGGAGCATGACTGGAATACTTGGAAAATTAAAATGGTAGTCTCTCAAGAAAAGGAGGAAAATCAGCAGGCTAATCCTTTTATACAAAGGTCTAAAGGGTGCTGCTAGCATTCCAACGGATGGCCTTGTCCCCCCGGCTAGGCACTGTATAAATCACCATTCATTGGCGTTTCAGACCCTTACTGCAAGAACGGACATTTATAAAGAATCATTCTTCCCCCGAACCATTAGAGATTGGAATGCCCTTCCCGATTCGATTATTTCGACAGCTGAAGGTGCTGATGACTGTGTTCCAAGTTTATCTCTTTGGTTAGAGCTAGGGACTAACTTCCCATATCACAGGTCCTGGTGTATGACTGTCATTTGACGTGTCACCAGTAACAATTCTGATTCTGATTCTGACAGGTCCCGGTGAATTAATGTCTTATGACGTGTTATCAGTGACATTCTGATTCTAATGAGATATTAGGCCTTCAGTGATACTCAGTTCCTGAAATGGAGGGGACGGAACATGCCCCTGAGGACCATTTTGAGTTCAACAATTGTAGCACACAAGTTTGAAAACTGTATGTCATAGCCCCAAATTTCATAACAAATTGTCCAGTGGTCAGTCAGCGAGAACTCGCCTGTATTAATTTGAGCAAAGAAGAAGACGTGGGAAAAGACTATCAAATTCTCACTTCGTTTAGGACACTTGTCGATTTACCGACAAAAAGATTTATGTGTGATTCGGCGATTCCGTATTTTTGGTGGGTTCCGGTATTCCGTGTCACTTCCTCTATCGTCCGAAGTAGAAACGCCGCGAGAATTAAAAAAAAATCGACGGCATTTTACTCATTTTTGGGGATGGGAAGAACTATCTTAGGTTAGATAAACATAATATACATCAATTATCAATAAATGCTGCGATGGTACATCAGCGTTTTTTTGGAAAAATAAAGAAATGAGCAAATACTACGGCACAGCTTGTGGGAAAGAGACGTTTCGGCCTTTTTTTTGAGTTTGGTCGTTCGGCCTATTTCGATGAGTCCTTTTCGGCCCTGTGTCATTTCGTCAGATACATCATTATATGAATTTTGAAATATATTTGGGTCTTTGTGAAATAACTGGACGGGTGGGAGATCAGTCATCACGAAATATTTTCTATTGATGCAGGACAGCTGTCAGACAGACTGAAATCTTTTGCAGGACAGAATAAGTATTTGCAGGACTGATGGCATAATTGTTAGAATATCATGGTCTTTGTTAAGATTTGAATGACATTTTGTCAGACCACGGACCCAATAGACGCTGGTTAACTGCATAGATGTGAGGTGTCCCAACACAGAGATTCAAAGCAAATTTGTATTGTTTTGATAGCGATGTGACTGCTGTCAGCTTTTTATCAATGGCATCAGATTGTTTGTGTTCTCTAATTTATAGCACCTCTGTGATGCATATTTAATTATTTCAAATCATGTTTAATTATGTCGTGTTTTGAAAATTTGCTGACTGAATCAAAATTTTCTGTCCTGATAATATTATTTTCAATGATCATCACTGGATTTTGATAATGTGCAGATACAGGGGCAACATGATCCACATTAGTTGGTCCCCTTCAGGTGGCTGCCTTGCTGCATGCATGGCAAATCTCACACCGTTTCTCCAGGTGTGTCCATCATGAAATTGATCTCCTGGGGTAAACACAATTTTTTATACGCCTGTTTTATTATTATGGGGTCGGCGTCCATCTATCCGTCAGTCCGTCTGTAAACTTTTCGTTTCCGGATAACTCCTCCTACAGTTTTCATCCAGTGAAGCTGAAACTTGGTAGACAGTAAGACTATGAGGTGTTGTAGCGCATATTGTTTCGAGGTTACAGCCCACCAACTATTCACAAAGTTATGCCCCTTTGAAAATTTTTGTAAACTTTTTGTTTCCGGATAACTCGGAGTCTCCTCCTAAAGTTTTCATCCGATCGAGCTGAAACTTAGTAGATAGACAATGAGGTGGTGTAGCGCATATTGTTTCGAGGTTACGGTCCATCAAATATTTTCAGAGTTATGCCTCTTTGAATATTTCTGTCAACATTTCATTTCTGGCTAACTTCTCTTATATTTGACATTTGATCAAGCTGAAAATACAGAAATTTGACTGTTTCATTTTCGGATATCTCCTCCTACAGAACTTTTTCATCAGATGAAGCTGAAACTTGGTAGACAGTAAGACAATGAGGTGGTGTAGCGCATATTGTTTCAGGGTTATGGTCCACCAAATATTTCAGTTATGCCACTTTGACAATTTTGTAAACTTTTTGGTTTCTGGATAACTTCTACAGTTTTCAAGGGAACAAGGGATCAAGCTGAAAATTGTTAAGTAGTAAGACTATGAGATTGTGTAGCACATATTGTTTCGAGGTTATGGTCCATCAATTTCTGGTTAACTTCTCTGATATTTAACATTAGATCAAATTGAAACTTGGTATATATAGTCAGACCATGATGTGATGTGCAACAGTGCATGTTGTTAGGGCCCCACTCTGGCCATAACTATATTGCTTGTGTCCGTGTGTTGTCACACCCTAGCCAAAAAACTTCACCTTGCCTACTCCTATGAAACATCACATACTTACCATCACAAGACCTACATTTTGGCAGTGCATATTGTTAGGGCCCCATATCTGTGGAGTAGTGCATATTGTTGTGAGGTTGCGGTCCAACAAATATTAACTTGCTACAGGTGTATTATGCCCCGCTTGCGGAGCTCTTGTTATACTGGTTAAAAAACTGGTAAATGCACAGTGTGGTAAATATGTCGAATATGATAGTTTTTTTTTATTTAGGTTTTACGGACCTATCAAAATTTTCCCACATTTCGAGCTACCAGATGCCACTTTAGCACATGGGGTTGTTATAGTAATGTCTAAAAGAAGTTATATGCAGTTTATCTGCAGTACTGAAAAACTGTTTACCTTATATTATGGTTTGTACCTTATATTATGGTTTGCAGTTTTAAAAAACTTCTTACCTTATTTGGTCAACAGTTTTCAACAGTTTTACAAAACTGCTCAGCTCATTTAAATATTTCGCCCCAAATGAAGTCGTTTTCACTGCACTTTCACTGCATTTTAACTGTAACTGCTAGAAAAACTGCAGAAAAACTGCTTTTGGTCTCGTAATAAAACAGTATATGCAAATTAGGTAAATACTGCATCTGAAGGATTCAAACTGCTTTTCAACTGCTTTTTAACTGCCGAGTCACAACTGCATTTTAACTGCTTTTTAAGTGCCTTCCATTTTGCTAAGGGTGGAGCATCTTCGGACACCGCGATTCTATTAACAATGCCGGCAGTCGTACCGTGGACATCTAGCATGATAGGCAATGCACTAACCACTGAGCTACCACGCATATACATTGTAAGACTTCATATTATTATCAAATATTTATCACGATTCACAGTGAAATACACAACCATGTTATAAACTTTTGGGATCGGGAGTAACTTTGGTCAACCAATTTGTAAATTATTAGGGGGTCGAACCGAGGCTGTAGCGCTGGAGGGGAAATATTCATCAAAACTCCCCGTCTGAATCTGAATGGTTACTGAATCAGAATTGTTACTGGTGACACGTCTAACCACATTCATACACCAGGACCGGTGATGGGAAGTTAGTCACTAGCTCTCACCAAAGAGGCAAACTTAGCTACACAATCATCAGCACCTTCAGATTGTTCGGGGGAAGAATAAAAGAAAGATAAAGAAGCTTTATTTAACGTAGCATATTCAAAACAAATAACTTAAGCTCTGTAGAGCTTTTATTACGACAACAAAGTATCCTCTAACAAATACTAACCTGCCTTCATTTACCTTCCTAGGACTACCCCTGATAATGCGAGCGTCAGCCAAGGGAGTTACTAGTACCATTTTTCACGCCTTTGGTATGGCGCGGCCGGGGATCGAACCCGCGACCTCCCATTCCCGAAGCTGACGCTCTACCACTCTACTACAGGGGTCGGTGATTCTTTATAAATGTCAGTTCTTGCAGCAAGGGTCTGAAACGCCAAATAACATCCTTCTTTCTTAACTCGTTTTACTGATACTGCGATCGGTCACATCATACCATTACTTACAGGTTACATTACCCTCCAGGTTCGCAAGATGAAAGCCTGCACAGTAATCATGAAAATACCGGTGGGGATCTTTAACCTGCACAAGGGATGGCTCTCCCCGCACAGGTGGCCTCTAGTGAACGTCCCGATCCGAAGGACGGTGCACTTTCTGGTATTCATCCCTGATAATGGTGCCAGTGGAGCATGTTCTGACTCCGCATTTTTATTACCGTTTTCGGGACTCGAACCGGGAGCCTCTAGCATTTTTCCCATAACTGTTGTTTATGAAACAGGTTCCCTGTGGATATTGTACTTAATAAGCGATCTTGCCTCCTCCAGAATCCGAATCAGAATTGTTACTTGTGACACGACAAATCATTGAAATGACATTGATACACCAGGACCTGTGATATGGGAGGTTAATCCCTAGATCTCACCAAGCACCTTCAGCTGTGGAGATGATCGAATCGGGAAGGGCATTGCAAACTTCTGGTCCTAGGGAAGAAAGAATCTTTGTAAATATAAGTTCTTGCAGTAGGGTTCTGAAATGCCATTGAATGGTGATTTCTACAGCGCCTGGCTTGGGAATAATGTCATCTGTTTGAAAAGTAGAAGTAAAACAAAGATCAGGAATTGATACAATTAACTTACTCCACCCATAAAAGACACCAAAGGGAAAGAAACACAAACACTAAGCGACCAGACCATAATGGAAACCTAAACAAAGGAAGGCCATAAGGACAGTTACTTTCCCACAAAATGGCCATATGGCCATCCAAAATTAAAAGACAAGTGATACACACAGTAAGCAACAAACAACAACATAAATAAATCGCCACAGAAGAGCCGCCTTGGAACGGTCAGTGGAAGATTTCCACTGGGGGGCTTAAATCGATTTTACGTGGCCACAATCCTCGCCCTTACTTCTGTCGCGATTTAGACAAATAATTTGTTCAGTCCGCATGAAGGCCTCCTAACTCATCAATGCAACATCTCCGTGAACACAAAAATCAAAGAACCACAGAGGTGAGACAACGGTGAGGACTCGAGGGCAAGAAACCACTGAAATGCTGGAGCAAAAGAAAACCAACAGTTAGACTCCGATGAGCCCGACCAGAGACAGAGCAAGCAGAGAAAGCTGGCAGCACCCTGTAAGCCTTTGTATAATAATCTGAGCTACGGTCTCTTCTCCTTTGTTTGAGAAACGCCCATCTTAATTTGTCTAGAATTCCAGTCATACTTCCAGTTTTAAAATAAAAGTGAAGGCAATGATCAGGAATCAATACAATTACCTCACATCTCCCATCAGTGACTCCAAAGGGACAGAAACGGAAAACATCGCTAGCTATTAGCGGAAAGGACAGTTACTTTCCCACAAAATAGCCAAACGGCTATCCAAAATAAAAAGATATACGTGTAAGCAATACATACATGTAAAGACAAACTATTACAAGCAATAAATAACGACAGAGGCAAAAGTAGTACCGGTAATTAATTGTTACAATCTAGCAACTTTAGTCTGAACCTTTTCAATTTCTTCATTTAGGACCACCCCATTGAGGTCCCAGATACAACTACCTTATTCCAATATTGGGCGAACAAATCCTTTATTTGCCACCTCTTTTACATCCTGGTGACACTGGTGAAGAATCAGTAATAGGAAACAAAGCTTCCTATTTTACCTTTGTACACATATTGCTAATAAGTGTATTCCATCTCAAATCGTGTGTAATGTCATACCAAGGTATTTAATGGAATTCACATGCTTAAGGAGAGTTCCCTCTAAGGTGTATGAAGCCTCAATTTTATGGTTCTTTTCCTAGTTATTGCATTTGATGGGATGAAATATCATGCCCCATTTTTGTTGCCAACATCATAGTCTATCTATATCTTACTGAAGTATCAGCGCATCCTGTGCATCTCTATTTTCCCGGAAGCAGACACAGTCGTCTTTCAACAGTCTTACTTCTGAGTCAGTTTCAGTTAAAACATCATTAATGTAAAGGGAAAATAATAGTGGGCCAAGGACAGTCCCTTGTGGGACCCCAGACAAAACTGGAGCCCACTCAGAAAATTCACCAGTAACAACAACTCGTTTTCTGTAACAAAGACATGAATCTATCCTCAAGAGAGAGTAGGCCCCCGCCCATCGGGGCTTAAAGAAATGGATAGGCTGCATGATGTTCCCATGCAGATCTAAGTCTGACCCGTCACACGAGTACTGGTATATTTACATATAGCCTATAGAAATACCGAAAATTCACCGAAAAAAACACCGACATGTGGGAGCCCATAGTGCTCGCTTAAAGCCAACACCGAACCTAAACACTTGCATTTGTAAGTCTCTCACAAAGACAGAAAGGAGACTAATTGTTTCGCTCCGTTTCTTCTTCTTTCTGCCAAAATTTCGTCCAGACGAGTTCCCAGTCTTGGGAACTCCCAGTTTTATTAGCCGAAACTACGTAGTATGACTCATCTTCTTTCTTATGAATGTTTTCATTGCTCTTAAAGGAACTCATTTTTGATTTTTATTTGGGGATACACAAGGTTGGCAAAAAGCCGGTCAATATGAGCATTGACCGGGCCGGTGGTTAAAACCGGTTTTAACTGGTCATTACTGGTCAATACCGGTCGATTGGTGGTCGATTAAATCGATGGAGTATATGCCTCTGTCCTGTTGCTAAACTGGTCTTAAAAGCTTTCCCCCTACATCATGTATGATGTTAGACCATATTTTCATCACTGAACAAGACAAAATAGTTTTTATTAATAACAGTAATTATTTGAGGTATTTTTATTTCATCAAAAGACATTATTGCTGGTCAAATGAAGAGGTTGGATTGACTCACTGAACTGTAGACAGGCCTGTTCTTTTCAATCAAACAATCTTAATTATTATTCTTTTTCCTTTACAGGTTAGATTGATTGTTCATATTTTGATTTACAGGAATATGAATAAGCTGAATGAATCATGGATTTTGAAGGATTTATGAAAGGTCCTTTATTTATTGACCAAACAATATTTGAAGATTCACTGATGTCTTTGAAAATTTAAAAGTATCTGCAACACCTGTAAATTGCAGTCAAAACAGACTAACCCATGCCACTGCAGTGGGTGTGGCAAAGATCTAATTGCTAAATTGACCAATTACATGTCCCTAATCATGCTAATAGGGGTATTATAAACTGACACCAGGCTTTATTCCTAATGTGTGAAATTTTGATTTATATGCAATATAGACAGTATCTTTTCATCAAGCTATTTCTGAAGGTGTCAAAAATGAATGAAACCTAAAGACCCAATTTGGAACTTCTTCACTATTTTGGAAGATAACAACAAAAAAACAAAACAAAAAAAAAAATAGTGCAAGGTGTTGAAGTTAGTGCTAAGGTCTGATGCTGATGAGAAAAAAATGCTTAGAGCTAAAAAAGCCAGAAAGTATTGCTAAGAGGCCACTTGAAGAAGTAACATCTAAACCTGAAACTCTTATCCAGCAAAGAGAGCAAAACTTAAAAATAGTTTCAGTAGCTTTGCTTTTTCAACACTAAAATTATTCAATTGACCACTCAGTATTCCAATCGACCAATATTGACCACTTTGGGAGTATTGACCGGGACGGTTTTAACCGGTTTAAACCACCGGTTAAAACCGCCCCTGGTTTTGACCGCCCAACCTTGGGGATACAGTATGAAGTTTTGCATGAATGGTTCAGAGGGTCCCCCGAGGTGTGCCAGTGTCATGCCCCCTTCCTAAAACGTTTAAAACCTTTCAGATCCCCGCCCTAAACCACATATAGTCTTGTTCCTGATGAAAAGATGCATTCAGGGACACCAATTTGTGGGTCCCCCGGGGTCCAGACCTGCACTTCATTGAAGGCAACATAACCAAAATGCCAGTGCAACCAGAGTTGTGGTTCTTGCTCCTGACATGTCTTCTTAGCCTCATTTACAACCATACCAAAGTACCATCAATATATCTCAAAGGGTATTGGAGTTCAAGGTTCTATATGCGGACAGACGGATGGACGCCCCTCACCCGCCAATTATCTTAGGAAGGATCTTAGTATTGGAAGCTCCCCCATAATAATCATGAGAAACTGGGGCTAATGCAGTTTAAATCCAGAAATTTGAGATCAAATTATTTAGCACATTTCAATTTGTTTTAATGGTCATTAAAATATTGGGGATACAAATTAATGGCCATGAGAGGTTTGTAGTTAATGATGTCAATGGCCATTATTTTATAACATTCTATTAATGGCCATTAATTCAGAATTAATGGCATGAATATTTACTTTTTAATGGTTGTGGAAACCGATAATTATTTAATGGCCATTAAAGTTGACTATAATGACCATTAATAAGTATTTTTGAAAATTAATGCCTATTAAAATAGTACCGGGGATTTTAATGCCCATGAATTTTCATATTAATGATCATTAACAAAAAAGGTCATGGCCATTAAAATACATCGAAACAAAAATTGATGGGCCATTAAATTTTTAATTGTCAAAGATTAATGGAACCTTAAAAAAGTAATGGTATTTTAATGGTTTAACTTCTGTTTTAATGGCCATTAACATGAATTTAATGGGTAAAATTGCAAAGCCATTAATTTTTGCGAACAAAAAGTAATGGGTTGCTTTAACAGGTTTTTAATAATTAACAGGAATTTAATGGGATTTTAACAGAATTTAATGGTTTACATGTCTAGTAGTGTAATAGGAAAATAAGAAATAGCGGTCTACCCGCATTTTACGGGTACACCTGCATTTTACGGGTACACCCCTATTTTTACGGGTATACCCGCATTTTAAGCGCATTTTAAGATACGGGTACACCCGTAAATTTAGGGGTGTACCCGCAAATATAGGGGTGTACCCGTAAAATGCAGGTGTACCCGTAAAATGCGGGTAGACCGCTAAATGCGGGTGTACCTGCAAATTTAGGGGTGTACCCGAAAATTTACGGGTATACCCGTATATCTAAAATGCGGGTAGACCGGTATCGGTCATTTTGACCCTTTTGGTACACCATATATATGCCTGTGCATGTTGTGTCACACGTTTTACATAAGTCTCATTTACAGTATAGTTTTGAACATGCTTACAAATATTTTTATTTGTTATTTATCATATGACATCGCGTCTGAGAGTGTAATAACGCCATTTCTTACACGCGTTTTAATGAAATATGTATATTTCTAAGTGAAATCAAAAACGATATTGTCACTGTTTCAAACAGTGACTGACATCAATTTTATTTTTCACTGTTTGGGACTTCTTTTTTCTCGAACTCTAATTCTGTGGTCAGTTTTTCCATTGTCAGATGATTGAAAATTAATGATCTGTATTAGAATTGACGCTTAGCCCGTTCGCAAGTCACGAGGACGTTAATGACGTCATTTTCGACACTGACGTCATGTTTTTTTGTCGCGCGACGTTAGCTCTGTCCGAACCTTCTTTGCGAAACTAATCTCTCAATTATTTCAGTAACCATTCATAGAAATGCCACCCCATGCTATTTCTCAGGTGCAATATTATACCGAGAAAATACGTTGGACACCACTAAGTTGGCGTGAAACGACCAAGAACAAAGCTAGTTTTCTCTGAGGGTGAGTGACGCGATTAGTAAAGCTAAATATTGCCGTTTTGAAGCATGTAAGAAACAAAAGTTTGATTTTTTTAGTGTTAGATCAATTTGTTTTTCACTCATGGCTACGCCACTCGTGAGAATACTGGTTTTTGGTGTTCATTCGGTGAAATAAAATTCGACCTTGCAATGAAAAAATCATATATCCACTCTGTAATAAATTCGAAAATCCACTGGTGGATTAAATACGTATGTAAATTAGTTAGATACGCCCCGTAACGTTACATGTAAGACGTCCTTAACGGTGTCGCGTTTGCTTATGGCGCAGTAGTGACATTTTTATAAAACTATCGTGAATAACATGCATTTTAAATGTCATATGATAAATAGAATCTTGCATTCGTGCTCGTGTATTATTGAATTTATAAAACAAGTTGAGGCAAAGGGATAAAATGCGAGGCTTAAATTTATTAAACGAGTTGAGGAAAAGGGATAAAATGCGAGACTGTTTAGGAAAAGGGATAAAATGCTCGGCAAAGCCTCGCATTTTATCCCTTTTCCTCAACTCGTTTATTAAATTCAATAATACATGAACACTCAAGTAAGATCATCTATTTAACATATTAACTTGGTGTTTTTGCAGTGGTAATTATGCTGGGGAAATACCATTCATCCAAGGCCCTGCGTGTACCCAGTGTAGCCCTGGGCGATCGTGTGACAACGAACTGTGTGCCTGAGTACGCAGTTGAACAGCAGGTAAGCGGCTTTTGACTCAAACCACGACGCTGTATAAGGTACACCATACATCGCCTGCTTGGTGCAATAACGGTGTAACTGACATTTTGGCCAAAATTGTTTTTTTTTTTTTTTTTTTTTCATAAACGGGTGCCTTTGGACTTGACACACTTGGTAAATAAGTACTGCAGCTGGATTCTGCCTAAATCATTATTTATTTCAGCATTTTGTATATTTTTTGTCAGTTACACCGTTTTTGCTCTGACTTTTAGAAAAAAAAAGTTGGCATAAAAACAGTATAAGTGCACTTACCCCATTTTTGCGAAAAGTTTTTTAAAATCTCAAAAATATTGAATCCTGCTGCTTGATATTTCAGAATAAACGTGTAAGTACCATGCAGAATGTATAAAATGTGACCTATTACCTACCAAGTGCCTTTAATTTACTGCTTTACCATGTAAAAGGCAAAGAAATAAGGTTTGTACATTTACACCGTTTTAGCGCTGATTGCACTTACACCGTTTTTGCACCAAAACACTCAGCGCAGAAATGGTGTGCTAGATATTTCTTTTCAAATGCCATTTATTCAACTATAAACATCTCACACAAATGAAACCATGAAGTTAAGATACCAGCTTCTAGAATGGTTGTCTATGCCATTCTTTAATAAAACAGTTTTCTGTCTCTCCTGAAAAGTTGCCACTTTGCACTTACAACCTTATTGCACCAAGCAGACGACATGTACCACATGTGGGCACTGACAATCTGTTATGTGTTTTTTTCTTCTGGCTGCCAAGCAAGAGGCAGTGACGGACGTTAAACACAACATACATGTAACGCCACTTCAGATCAGTGGTCAAGTGCATTCTAACAAATCATATTCAGCAAAAGCCGATATATATTCTAACACAGCGCGCCTATATAGGCAATGGAAAATGACTGTGTTTTATTCTACAACAAATCACGCCAAGGAAGAGCGTGACGATTGCCGTCATTAAAAACTGCAAATTTATGAGGTCACTAGTCGATTTCCTTGGCGTTAGACAGTGTAACGTCATATTCTCGCATCGAAAACGTTAGTAAAGGATATAAATGCATGTGTTTCATTCGAAAATTTGATTTGTTGAGTAATAAATCACAGTTTGCCGGTGAGTTGTAAGTAGACAAATCATGCGCGCTACGCGCTCGTGGTTTGTCTACTTTACAACTGGCCTCCAAACTGTGATTTATTACTCAACAAATCACAGCTAGAGCTGATCTATTTCTTAAACACAACATACATGTAAAATAGAAGTGGAGGCATTGATCAGGAATCGATACAATTAACCCACAGCTCCCATCAGAGACATCATATGGAAAGAAACACAAACATGAAACAACAGACCCTAATGGAAACATCAATAGCGGAAAGCCAAAAGGAAAATTACTTTCCCACAAAATGGCCAATAGGCTATCCAAAATAAAATAATATAAGCGACACAAACACCCAAAGACAAACCATAACAAAAATAATCCGAGACAGAAGAATCGCCTTGGAACGGTCAGCGGAAACAAATTCCAATGGGAGGCTTAAATCGATTTTATTTTATTAAGACAAATAATTTGTTCAGTTCGCATGACAGCCTCCTAACTCATCAGTGCAACATCTAACGCCGCTTCAGATCAGTGGTCCAGTGCATTCTAACAAAACATATTCAGCCAAACTATCTAATAAAAAGTATAAGGGTTTAATCGTTTTTTTTATATTCGTTCACTCGAATGTATTAATATAGGCACTCTCGAAGGCGCATATGATGGCGTTATGTAGTTTGGCATGGATAACGCTACCGCAAAAATAGAAATACGTATTCACAGGCACATGCACAAACGCGCGCGCGCACACGCACGCACGCACACAGACAGACATGCACACACTAACGCAAGTATACACGTCGCGCACACAACATTGTATATGAATCATTTACGGAAAGCCAGTCAACAGAAATTTGTCAATCCATTCGCATAACAATAGAGGGACCTACCTCTGGTGTTAACGATACATATCTTTCACGAACTGAATTAACCGCAGAAAAAAATAAGATGAAAAAGTGTGATAGTTTTCTTATTTCTGCTCAAAATATATATTGTGGGTACGCGTTAGAACCGCCTCATCGAGGCGTGTTTTCGTGATGAACCCACCAGTGCTGTCAGTGCTTTATTTAAGGTACGCTCAGATGTCTCACCCTCATACTATAACCTTGCTTAAATGATGTTTTAGAAAGCATTTAGGCAATGTCAGTCAGCCCGGTCTCGATAGCTCTCCCGGATGCACATGGGCCCCGTCAAGCGATTTTGGTACTTATCGCCAATGCGAGCAGCGAAGGTTCAGGCGAGCCTGTGCATCCGCGCAGTCTCGCCAGAACCTTCGCTGCTCGCTCATACAAGCAGTGAATCAAGAGGGACCTTCAGACAGAAAGCCATATCCCTGGCCCCTCTGAATGGCTGGGCATGCGCAGTTGAAATTTATCATGACGGAATGCTCGAAGACACAAATTTGCTTGGCGGGGCTCACATATATCTATTTAAATAGTGCTAACTGGGCTTAACCCTTCTCTTAATGAATATTCATTTAAGCCGCACCCATTTCTGTCTATCAACCAATCAGAGTACTTGATGTAATTTATTCTTGCAAAGTCATAAACTAAATGTCAAACAGTGTATATCCAGATCAGATGGCTTCTTCGGAAGCCATCTGATCTGGATATACACTGTTTCCAAAGATAGGGGTTGTCGTGAACGGCATGATAAGAGTTAACAGCCTTTGAGTGTCATTATGCTGTTCGCTTAATATATTTTTTGTGCAAACAAGATAGCAATCATTATTATATTATTTTTGTTTGTTTGTTTGTTGTTGTGTTTTACATTTTTTGTTGGTATTTTTTTTTTCTTTAGTTTTTTTTTTTTTTTTTTCATTTGAAATCCTTTTACTATTGAGTTCTGCGAACGAGACGATATCGCACAACAAATTTAAAGTAAAACCAGCATGCCCCTTCCCGGGTAGCGTAGGGGCTTCCATAGCTTTCCGTATATATTATGTATTGTTCAATGACTTGTACATGTACATTTAATATACTTTTTTTCACAGGTATAGTTCGCCAACAAATAGCTGGCAGTGACGTAGCTGACTATTTGAGCTATTTTACCGTTAGCCCCATAAGCTTTGCATTGTTCAGAACAAAAACAAGTCGTGACGTCACTGCCAACTATTCCTCGACGGACAGTACAACTGCACATAAAATGATGTCAACAAAATCTTTATTTTACACTCTGGACCATGTACATTTAATGTACTTTTTAATGACAGATTCTTTCTGTCATTCTTCGTCGTGCTGCATGTTTACAATTTTAACGTCAGAACTTCCGGCTTCCACTACTTTTGAAATATGACGCCGCGCAAATAGTCCGTTGTTTGTTGACTTTTCATGCTCGCTGTCTCAAAACTAATTTCTCATGGCATTATTTCCGCATTTTGATTACATGTTTTGTTTCATTTGTAATTAAAATACAAAAATGATCTTTCTTAAATTACAAACAAAACGGGAAAAGTTAACTGAATATGCATAAGGAAAGTTCCCATTTTATACAGACGACCGCATAATGGGTCATTGGCGAATCTTGGAGGCGGCGTCTAACCACGGCCTTCACTGCGGGCTTCACTGTTGTCGAAAGTTAGCCCATTTTTTTCCTAAATTAATTCCTATTTCTAGCTGACGCCCCTTAATTTTGAACCGGAATTTCGAAATGAAATCTTCGTCAGATAAGTGATAATATTACATTCAGTACAAAATGGGTTATGATTAATAATATTTGTATCAGTACGCCATTAAAGTACCTTTGTATATTTTTTGAAAAGAAAAAAAAAAAACAATATGTATAGAGCTACAATTAGTGCACACCATTTAAGTATCTAGATAAACTTTGAAAAATAAAGAAAATATACCGTATAATAAGCTGTATTTAACTTTTTATTATCGGCCAAGCCGTTTTGTCTCGTCCTAACCCGCACACAACAGTTACAGCCCAGGTTAAGATTTTACCCCTTCAACCCACGAGGACTCCAGTTCACTCTTCAGTCACTGAATTTGTACGCGACCATTCTACACATGTAAATTGGGTGTCTAGTCAATAGTCGTCAATAGCATGTCAAACCATGTAGAACCGAATGCGGTGTATCATTATGAGCCATCTCACCAGGTTCTACACTGTTTGCATCTGTAGGTATCTGTACTTGGCTATAAAGGGCTGAAAGGGTACAGACTCATAACACTTACATGACCTTATTAAATGCGAAGTACGTGACGCTAGAAACTTCACCGTACGGTAGCAAGCCAGCAATAATAAACTCCTAACAGTTATCACTTTCCAATTCTGTTGTATAGGTCTAAATAACTGAATATGTAAGCACAATGCAGTGATAAATAATTAGTCACATGCCGCAAAACTTCAAACATCGCACAAAAAGTGTTTTCCTTTATTGTAGCGCACGACATAAGGCAGGTTCTTGACTAAGCCGCGAAACACATCTCAGTCAACAAGTGTAAGCTTTTACAAGAAAGTTGCGGCTATGTGTTGTCATAAAACTGGCAACTATCCCAGCAGGCACATGACGTAATTGTGACGTCACATCAACGTGGGTACAACGTCATAACGTTGCATCGACGTTGATTTGACGTTGCGCTAGCGACGTGTGCCTGCTGGGTAGTCATTTGCATGTTGTTTTATTTATAATATCCAAGTAAAATGAAGATGAAAGTGTTTAACAGCCGATTCACCTCAGTTTGGTGAACCAAACTAAAAATCAGCACTCCAGCGCCATTGTCCTTATCACTTAAGAAAGTAACTCTGAATTGCACGACCCGCAGAAAAGCGACCGACTGAAGTCGGTTGATTTTCTAAGAGTGCCCTAAAATCACCGTGTCATTCTGTCAGTCTGTCTGTCCGTCCGTAACCCGTTTGTGAAAATAGGTGATAGTGACTTAACTGCTCGGAATTTTTTGTCATACTGAAAGATATCAATGAGATCTAACCAATGAACTTGCGAAATATTACATTCCATTTAGTATAGCCTCGCCGAGGCGAAAAATGTGAAAATTTTCGAACTGCTTCTCCTCGGAAACCGTTGGGCCGATTGAAGTCAAATTTCATATGAAGCCTCTATGGGATGGGGGAAACCAAAATTTGCTCATGGGGTCCAGGTCACATGACCAAAATGGCCGCCAAGCCATATATGGTCTGTCTGTCCGTCCGTAACCCGTTTGTGAAAATTGGTGATAGTGACTTAACCGCTTGGAATATTTAAACAATTTTTGGCGTACTGATAGATATCAATGAGATCTAACCAATGAACTTGCGAAGTATTACATTCCATTTAGTATAGCCTCGCCGAGGCGAAAAATGTGAAAATTTTCGAACTGCTACTCCTCGGAAACCGTTGGGCCGATTGAAGTCAAATTTCATATGGGGCCTCTATGGGATGGGGGAAACCAAAATTTGCTCATGGGGTCCAGGTCACATGATCAAAATGGCCGCCAAGCCATATATGGTAAAAACCCTTCAAAAATAGTCTTCTCCAGAACCACTGGGCAGATTTCCACGAAACTTGATAAATAGCATCTGGGACGTGGGTCCATCATAAATTGCTAAAATGGTGACCCTGGGTTGACCTTGACCTTCTTTGTGCCTAGGTCAAACTTTGACACATATGCTTTTGTATTGGAAAAGTGAGAATGCATTTTATCCTGCAAACCATTCAGAATACAGTACTAAAGTATAAGATATATTTTTGCTCCTTACGATAAGGCGCATTTATTGGGGGAGCCGTTTTAGGTCTAGGTCACATGGCCCAAATGGCCGCCATACTCATATATGGTAACACTCATAAAGCTAAAAGCATCCGGCGGGTCGTGCACTTCAGCTGAAGCACTGGTTTTTCACAGAATCTGTCATTTCAGTGCCTTTTGGCGCTTTGATTTCACAGGTACAGCTGCACACAAAATGATGTCAACAAAATCTTTATTTTACACTCTGGACCACTGAAGAAAAAAAAAGAAAAATTCTATGATATGATTTATGAAATTGGAAATAAATTATCAACCAATTCTGCCTCGATTCTTATTTCCTTCATCTGTTGTTATTTACATGTATCATATGACGTCGCGTCTGAGAATGTTATAATATGAGCCCCGCCAAGCGAATTTGTGTCTTCGAGCATTCCGTCGTGACAAATTTTAACTGCGCATGTCCAGCCATTCAGAGGGGCCAGGGATATGGCTTTCTGTCTGAAGGTTCCTCTTGATTCACTGCTTGTATGAGCGAGCAGCGAAGGTTCTGGCTCGCCTGAACCTTCGCTGCTCGCATAGGCGATAAGTACAAAAATCGCTTGACGGGGCCCATATACATGTAATGTTATTAATCAAGTAATTTCGTTTTGGCCCAGGTACAGGTCCGAGGTCTGCTGCAGACCTCGGACCTGTAACTGGGTCAATACGAAATTACTGGATTAATGACAATTATATTAACTGACACAATTAAAATAACATGATTATTGATTATTTGACCTCACTTGACCTCAGTTAATATTGGTTGACCTGGTGTTAATACGATTGCCCTCCAATCAATACAGGATAGCCAATTAATAACGCCTTGTAATAAATTCTGTCATCCACTAGTGGATTAAATGTCTTGTGGATTAAATGTGCAAATTAGCAAGGTACGCCCCGTAACGTTATAATTTCGACATCCTTAAGGCCGCCTCGGTAGCTCAGTCGGATCCGCGTCTGACTTGTGATCAGGAGGACGCATGTTCGATACCTGGAGGGGTCGGCAATATTCTTTCATGGAGATTGGTAATGAAATCTTTTATACTGTCATTCTCTCCCTTCCGCTGATTCAAGAAGGGCAGTTGTCAGTTTCTGGCGAAAGTATATGCAGTGTACTGGTTTCGGCCCCTGTCAATCGGGGCTTGAAGAAACAGATTGGCTGCATAATGCTTTCACGCAGAGCTGAAACCGACCCGAACAAGAGTACTGGTAAACCGCTTAGAGGATTTTAGCCCGCCCGGGCAAAGCAGTGCGAGTGGGACCGTCCATGCTTATAAAACCCTATTGGTTCCATTGGGTGGCAGGGCTGGAGATGTCAGTTTATCTCAAATGCTGGGTCAAAGTCCATCAAACACACAAACGTATCAGCCTGCCCAGGAAAAGTGTGGATATGTACATGTAAACTGACCGGCTCAAAAATGACCTAAATAGTGTTGACTAGGCTGTCAAACTCCAATACAAACAAACAAAACGACATCCGTAACAACGTTGCGTTTACTAATGGCGGAATATTAACGCTTTTATAACAAAAACGTAAATTATTTTTTGTTTTATTTGAGGTTTAACGTCCCCGTCAACACTGTAAAGGTCATTTTGAAGACGTTGCTTCCAATTTTATGGGACTTTTACCCGACGTTGAGATGAAAAACCCTGTCGCCAATGAAACCAATAGGCTTTATAAGCATGGACGGTCCGACTCGGACCGCTTTGCTGGGCAGGGTTAGATCCTCTAAGCTGTTTACCGGTACTCGTGTGCGGGTCGGATTTAGCACTGCGTGGAAGCATCGTGCAGCCCATATATTTCTTCATGCCCCGATGGGCGGGGGCCAAAAAGACTCGTTCGTTCGTTCGTTCGTTCGTTCGTTCGTTTAGGTTAAGGCTTTTTATGTCTGCCATGGTCAAGCGGACAGAACTCCATAGCTCCACAACAAGACATATGTTAAGTGCTTCTGGGCTGCAAATCGTGGCAGTTTGTCCAACAAGAGTAAATAATAGTGTTGAGCTGCCGGTGCCCGACCATAGAAAAATGAAGCACTGCCTGTTTTTTGGAATTTAAAAGGCTGATCGAAAAATGAGCCGAAAATGTATAGAAATCAGTGCCAATACGACTGCAAATCGTGATTTCTATACTTTGCTCATGAGCGATAAGTGATTCAATAATGCTCTTTCTTTTTGCCGCTTGATATTGGCCATTTGACTAAGGCTGCAAATGGAGCATGCCTATGCAGGTTTTCATGCAGGAACACACACGGCTTAAAGTTCAGAGGAAGAAGACTGGTCGCAAGTCTTGCTTTCAACACTGAGACAACATATGATATAAGATAATAATGGTTATGATAATGATAATAGTAATAGTAAAAGATGACAATCATAATAATAATGATAAAGACATACTATTTACATGCTGAAAAGGATGGTGAAGATTATACTAAGAAAAGACAGGCTTAAAATATGATTATTATAATCAGAATGAAAACCATACGAGAACATAGTTTTTCATGGAAGTTAACAGTTTTACATGATCAAGTTGATTCTTAACATACTATTTACATGTTGAAAAGGAAGGTGAAGATTATACAAAGACAAGACAGGTTTTATGTACAGTGTCAGAGGAGAGATCTGAAGAGAAGATTATATGGAAAGGGAAAGAAGAGACCCTTAATTTGCTATCTTCTTCTTCTTCAAATCCAGCTTTGACGTGTTTTTTTTCCAAGATTTTTTTTTTGTGGACATTGCTGAGGGTAAACATTTGTTAATACAATAGATACTTAAAAACAAAAGACCAAACATGTGGCAAAAATAGTTTGATGTAATTTTGGAACCAGGGACCAAATTCTTATCAAACAAACTAGCAAACAATATCATTACTCATGTATAAAGGTGTTGTCTTTGGTCAAATTCTTATCAAACAAACTAGCAAACAATATCATTACTTATGTATAAAGGTGTTGTCTTTGGTCAGCCATAGAACACTTGATGTGAAAACTGTTGATCCTTTGAAGATTTTTTTTTTGTGTTCAGACTTGTGTGAAGTTAGGCTGATTAAACCAATTGTTATTAATATCATCTGTAGACAGATGGTTAATATGTTTGGTTGGACAAAAGATCCTAAATTGATTTGTAAACATAGCTGACAAACAAGCTGCTTATGCAAGTGGCTGATTAATTAATTTATTGAATTTTCAAATAATAGATCTTAAAACACAAAGGGATGTATAAAGTTTGGATAGGTAATTATAGAAACATGATTGATTCCCTCTGGTGTGTGTCAGAACTGTTAATAGCTTAATTGCTTTTAATACTCTGTTGCTAAATGGTCCCTGGTTTCCACGAGAAGAAGAGAAATAAACAGAGGAAAAAAAGCCACAAAATAAACAAAAAAACACACTCACAAACAAAAAAGTTGGAAAGTTTTAGCTTTCACACCAATTAACCCTTGTACTGCTGAATATTTAAACATACCACACCCACTACTGATTATCAGCCAATCAAATTACTTGATGTAATTTATTGCTACAATTTCATAAACTGTATGCCAAACAGTGTAGATCCTGATCAGATGACTTCTTCAGAAGCCATCTGATCTGGATCTACATTGTTTGAAAGACAAGGCATATCCGGTCTCAGCAGGACAAGGGTTAAGCAATCATACTAGCCGCATTGACCATCAAACAGACACATACCGGTATAGAGATTCATTCAATGACATCAAATATGGATGTTTGTGTACATATATACAGCTACTGATTATTTAGAGGATTGGCCTGCAGGTTTTAGTGATTGCCCCTCTCTTCGTTATTTCACCGTACTACAGCTTCATATACCCTTGAATTAAGCAAGTTATATTTTTAATTCCTAAATGCCCTATTCTATTGATTTACTTTCCCATTTTTATGATGAAAGTGGTACATGATTCAAGCTCGCCCCACTGGAAAGTGGGGGAGGTCAGTAACCAATCGAAAGTAGAAAGTTTAGCCCACTAACATCCTTGCATCTAGGTATAGATATAATGAATATAGTAAAATTAAGGTTCCTTTTGATTTGTTTTCCCAATTTTATGATGATAGTGGTACGCGATTCAAGCTCGCCCCGCTGAAAGCGGTGGAGGTCAGTAACCAATCGAAATAAGGAAGTTTTGTCCACTATCATCCCTGCATCTTGGTATTGATATAATGAATATGGTAAAATTAAGGTTTTCCCACTTTTATGATGATAGAGGTACGCGATTCAAGCTCGCCCCGCTGAAAGCGGGGGAGGTCAGTAACCAATCAAAATTAGTAAGTTTTATCCTCTATCATCCCTGCCTCTTGGTTTAAATAATAGATTGGTAGTTTGTATTTTAATGTATGTAAAAACTGCTTCCCTTATTTCAAATGAATATTTTTGTTTGGATTCAGTAGCAGTTTTACACTTAAATTAGTATCTGCTAACCCCTGTATACTGTTGATGGTTTCATAAAGCAATTTCCTGTGTTCATTATGTTGGGAACAGTGGAGAAAATAATGAGCTGTGTCCTCTATATCCCCACAATGAGGACATAGAGGGTCCATCTCATTATGATATTGGTTATTTGCTTTAAGTCCATTGTGCCCTAGCCTTAATCGGGTATATGTTCTATCCATTTGCCTACTATTTGAGTACTGGGTGATCTTCGTTGGAAGCGTGCTGTCAAGTTCCCAACGCTGACCATGCCCATATTGTGCCCACTGTGATGCCCATTTCTTCCTTACTTTACGTTTAATAATTGAATATACTTCATTTTTGTTGAGCTTTATATCTAGCGGTTTGCCTGTTTTAGACCCTAACTTAGCTGCCTTATCCGCTAATTCATTGCCCTCAGTATTGCAATGTGATGGGCACCATTCCAATATAATATTGAGAGTTTTATTGATAATTTTATCAATAAGGTATTCAATTTCTAGGAGGATATCTGGTCTAGAATTACATGTTCCAGAAGTAAGAGTCTGTATCGCACTTAAGGAGTCTGTCAGTATTACTGACTTTTGTGGTTGGTTCTCTTCGACCCATTTAAGGGCTTCCCTTATTGCAATTAATTCTGCAGTGAAGAGAGTAAGAATCCCATTTAATTTATATTGTTTCGTAATTCTTAACTCTGCTATAGTAAAAGCACATCCTGTGAGAGAATTTTCTTCATCTTTACTTCCATCTGAATAAATTTGCAATACAGAATTGTACTTTTCTCGAATGTGTATTTTAGCATTGCTTTCGACAGCCTTAATATTATCTGTCTTTTTATTAATTTTGCCTGACAGTGTAGCTTTTGGTTTGATTGACCTGAGAGCGAATTTACTTCTATATATTGGTTCTTAGATTTGAATATTTGGTATATTGTATTCTTTTTTAAGATCTTCCACAGCAATGACATAAGGTATCTTTTTCTTTACTCGCTTTAATTCAGTTTCGTAGACAGAGTGTCCAAAAAGTTCATTCAGTGGTAATTTGTTACCATGTGGAATTGACCTTGCCCAATATTTTAGTATCATCTCTTCTCTTCTGAGATTTAGCGGTAAGACATTACATTCAACTTCTACAGATACATTTGATGTTGATTTGTATGCCCCAGTTATGATTCTAAGAGCTGCGGATTGTATTCGGTTTAACCTGTTCAGCTGAGATGAGCTTGCTGTTGTTGCATAGGCTTGACAACCATAGTCTAGTTTGCTTCTGATTAAGGTTTTGTACAACATCAGTAGAGTTTTTTATCAGCACCATATTTGGTTCCAGAAATGTACCGAATTAGATTGAGATCTTTTTTGCACCTTTCTAAGAGTGAATCAAAATGAGAATTCCAGTTTAGGTTGCTATCAAAGGTTATCCCTAATAATTTTGCCTGCTTTTTGTATTCAATGGTTTTGTTCCCAATTTTTAATTTAGGGATGTCTTCAGATGGTATTTTTCCATAGTTAAAGACTACACACTCATTTTTTTCTGCAGATATTTTTATCCCCCATTCCTCTGCCCATGATTCAATCTGATCTAGGATTCTTTGGCACAGAACAGCTAAGTGTCTGAGGCTTTTAGCTGTTCTCCATGCCGCAGAATCATCGACATATTGTATGAGATCTGCATCAAATTCCTTAAGTACATCATATTGAGTGTTCATTAGAACATTGAAAAGAATAGGACTTAGTACGCTACCTTGTGGGGATCCATTCTCTAATTTTCTGATTTCTGAAAGGTCTTGCCCTACCCTTACTTGTATTCGTCTGACACTTAAGAAATCCTTAATCCATGCTAACATTCTACCTTTAATTTTAAATTTTACTAGTTGGGAAAGAACCCCATTAGTCCACATCAAATCGAAGGCCTTTTCAAGATCTAGGAATATGCACATTAGAGCCCTGTCCTGCATTTTAGCTTTTAGTATAGAGGATTGCAGTTTCATGATTTGGTCTAAAGTTGATCGATTTTTTCTGTATCCAGACTGCGTTGGTGCCAAAAGATTATTGTTTTCTAAATGAGAGGTTAGCCTGTTTGTAATCATTGTTTCCATAATTTTGCAAATTGTTGATGTTAGAGAAATAGGTCTGTACGATCCTGCCTCATTTGGTGGTTTATTTGGTTTTAAAATTAGAATAATGGTCCCAAGTTTCCATTCATCCGGAAGTTTACCAACTGTCAACTATTTATTTATAAGACTTAATAACTGCCATTTTGCTTTCTCAGACAAGTTTTTCAGCATATCATAATGTACTGTGTCTGCCCCTGGAGATGTACTCTTTTTCTTGTTTAATGCGGTTTGGAGTTCTTTTATTGAGAACAGTTCATTATAAGCTTCATTGTTGACAGCACCAATGTTTTCTTTCACAGAGTTTATGACTTCTGGTTCGACTCTTAATTTCCTAGCCCTAAAATTTGGGTTCAGTTGTTCATCGCTGCTTATGTTTTGATAGTGGTCAGCCAACTTGTTGGCTTTATCTATATTTTCATGACCTCTGCCATTGGGTTGCTTGAGCACTTCAACTGGTTTGAATGGTTTTCCATTGAATTTCGCTATAACATGCCATATATATTTACTGCTCACCTCATGATTCAATTTAGAAATGTATTCTTGCCATTTTGCTACTCTAGTTCTATCAAGAAATTTTGTGCTTTCGGCCCTAGCTGTTTTGTAGAGTTCTTTGAGATGAAAAGTACCATATTTCCTCCATTTTTTGTATGCCTTATGTTTAGCTTTAACAACTTGTGTGCATTCCGGGGTCCACCAGGGCAAGTGCCGGTGTTTTTTTTTTCTCTGATTTTGAGCTGTTTTTGGTATTGTTTCATTGCCTACAGATAAAAGTTCTGATACAAACTTTTCGTTGGATTCGTTTATTGTTATTTCATCATAGCTTATGTTGATTTTTTTTGTCAGTTCGCGAAAAAGAGTCCAGTCAGCTTCAGATAATTTCCAGCGGGGTATTTGATGTTGCGAAATACTCTTGTAGTTCTTATTAAGTATTGTGACAACGGGAAGATGGTCACTGCCTAGAGGGTCATCATGTACATACCACTGATGACCCTGACATGTACGCTTAGTAGCTAAAGTAAGATCAAGGGCAGAAGTGTCCCCTGTTGAAACATCAATGTGAGTTGCCTCGCCACTGTTTAGAATTATTAAGTTGTTGTCATCGATGAAGTTTAAAATTTCCTTACTTTTGCTGCTTTCAGGACCAGTGAATGCGTCATCCCAGAGGCTGTCCCTTAAGTTGAAATCTCCTACCATTATGAAATTTTGGCTAACATGTCCTATTAGGTACTCGTAATCTTGTTTGGATATGAACTGTTTTCCATTAGTATAGAAATCAATTATATCAAGCTGAGAATTTGTACCAAAAATTCTTACAATTGCTGCCTCTACATTGTCATTTTGTTGCTGGTATTTGATTTCTTCAGAATCTAAGCCCTCCTTCACAAAAATTGCTACCCCACCCCCACTTTGATTGTCCTTACGTCTATAGGAAGTTGGTGCCTTGTACCCATTTAAGAAGAGAAGATTCTGGTTTGATTTATTCCAAGTTTCTTGTATACATATAATTTCTGGGAGCTCTTCAAAAGAAAGAAGGAAATTGTAAAATTCTGCCTATTTGTGTTGCATGGAAAACCCACAGAGGCTGCAGGCATTCCATTGAACAATGGTTAGTTTCTGACGTAAATTGCCTGAAATCATTACGGGTTATTTAGTTTATTTTGGACCTAGTTGGAGCCGTTTTACCTGGTGTAGCCCTTACTATTCCTACATTAAGGTCTGAACCATGTCCATTCAGTTTTTTGTTCTCTAAAGTTTTGGCCGATTTTCTTACTCTAATAATCTTTCTTTGAGAATGTGGTGTTAAACCTTTACTGATTTTATTTTCTGTTTTCCGGAGTGTTTTTGCAGCTTTTGACCCCTTGCTGGTTTTCGTAACAGTTACATCTGCATATGATTTTGCCTGTCTTAGAGGGATAACAGACTGTTTGTTGGTGTCAACGCCACCTTTGGTTTCTTTTTCATTGCCCTGGCTTAAATTAATTTCTTGTTCAGCCTCACTCGATAAATCTTTTGCATCAGGTTTGGGAACTGTTTCTGTTTCCCCTTTGTTCGAATTTTCTTTAAATTGATTAGATTCACTGGTTTGTTCAAACAATTCCGGCTGGTCCACGAGTACATCAATGAAAGCATTGCGTTCATTATCGTTCGATATGTCAGCAATTTTGTTCAGGTTTTTTGGATCAAGTATGACCTTAAGGATAGTTCGCAGTTGCTGTTTCATAACAAGATTGCCATTTGTACCATTTCCCCTAGGAACTCGATTGATTTGAAAATTGCCCATTGATACTTGTTCAGCTTTATCCTTTCTTTCTTTGCACTGGTTTGCTCCTAGCGGCCCTAAATGGGTTTCATTCAATTTCTGTTTGTTTGCTCCATTAAGACCATTGGCCAAAAAGACCTGAATTAAATGCGTTTTAAATGTCATATGATAAACAGAATATTGCATTCTTGCTCACGTATTATTGAATTTATTAACATCGTTGAGGAAAAGGGATGAAATGGGAGGCTTCAATGCAAACGATTTTACAGTGAAACGTCGATGATTCGTAAACCCCCGACTCGTTTACCACGGCCGATCGAACTCAATTTGGAGTCCCTAAAATCATTCCAATACATAGAGAATACCAGGTTTGTGTCATTTGATATCAAGTTTATCAGGCAAGGCTTTGAGAACGCTTGTAGAATCGCGAGGCTTGCCGAGCGATTCTACATGCGTTCTCGAAGCCAAGCCTGATAAACTTGATATCAAATGACACGAATCTGGTATTCTATTTATCAGTTTATCTCCTTGTACACTTTCAAATTAGCAATTTACGATCAGTTATCGAAGGTTCTCAGTGCGTCCCGGCATTCTGCCGGTCGATATATTAGTATCAGCTGACCATATTTTTCCTATGATTTTTTTTCAAGCAATTTTTATATTTTTCCCATTATTAATAACTGGTAGTCCGGTTCATTCATAAAAATGCAACGTCACGTTGACGTGATAAAGCTCACTTGTCCTGAGATAGCATATCTTTATCAGGTCAATGCGTTGCAATGCAAAATATATAGGGGGTAACTGATAAATTGCGATAACTCATCCGTGAGGCATAGTGCATTTTTTCATATCCATTACGAAAACACGCCTATACAAATACATTGGTAACCTTTATCGTGGAAGAAAAATGGAAATTTTAAGATGAAAATTGTGATAATTTTCTCATTTCTGCTCAAAATATAGATTGTTGGTACTCGTTAGAACCGCCTCATTGAAGCGGTTCTAACGAGTACCCACAATCTATATTTTAGAAAAGAAATAAGAATAATAAGGTTTAATAACTCATTTTTGTTTTTTATTAGCCCTACAAACCTCAGTTTTACTAAATAAAAATGGGGTTCAAGGGGTCAAAATTATATAGGCGTGTTTTCGTGATGTCAAAAATGGCATTTTGAAATATTTTTCTTAATTGCACTCCAAACATAGGTTAAGGGTGCTCGGTAGAACCGCCTCATTGAGGCGGTTCTAACAAGTACCCACATCATAAGTCTTGGAGCAGAAATAAAGAAAATAATGAGTAACCCGTAAACCCCCGTTTTCTCTATATAAATGGGGTTTTAGAGGGGTGTCCATTACACGGACTTGTTTGCGAGATGACATGCACATGAAGCTCAAAATATCCATTATTTATATGTACTTTGGAGAAGGTATAAGTTCGAACAAATTGACCTGAGACTGGTGAACTCTATTAACATAAGTTCACACCCGACTGAATGCATGTATTTATCTCCGCCGACTCCCGAAAATGGCGATATTGTTATTCAATACATAGTGGTTGGTAAATGGGTCGCAATTCACGGGATGTCGCAAATTTACGAGAAGTGTACGAAAGCCGACGTATTAGGCGATAACACTGAATAATTTATTCCTTGCATAAAGGTCAGTCTCAGGTCAATTTGTTCGAACTATATGTTGTGTGTAATCATTAGACTCGCCTTAATCAGGTCTGAGAGTTTAGCTATTTTTAAAAACAGTCCATAAAAATAAAGACAGTCTTTAAATTTATAGACTCACGTGTCTCTTCAAAGCAATGCAAATCGTAAGAATTTTCAAAAATTCAATAATCGCAGAATGTGTATTATATTAACTTATCCGATACATGATGATTTGCATACAGAGAAAGTTTTTTCTCGAACTGTTGTCTACTTTTCGAGTATTTATATAAGACGTCTATGGAAGATATTGTTGTTTAGGTTTTCTCCCTTCATGTACTTTTCAACAAGTGTGCCACGCATCAGGTGACATATTTCATTGTTTATAGTGTGAGGGAGAAAACCTGAACTACACAGAATCAATTATTTAAGTTATAGAATTATTAATCAACAAGACAACGGATCATACTCAGTTTCAGCTACGCGCAGATTATCATGCAATAAAGAAGGTTGCGTAACACATGTTCTGCGATTTTCGAATTTTTGAAAATTCTTACGATTTGCATTGCTTTCTAGAGACACGTGAGTCCATTAATTTAAAGACGGTCTTTATTTTTATGGACAGTCTTTAAAAATAGCTAAACTCTCAGACCTGTTAATGGGACGATTTTTCTACGGTCATTCCCTTTCCGCCGCTGATTCAAGAGGGGCAGTTATCAGTTTCTGCATCACGAAAACACGCCTTTATAATTTTGGCCCCTTGAACCACACTTTTATATATACTGAACCGAAAAAGAAACGCAACTCCAAATATAAATGCGAGTATTTGCAGAAATAATCATGTTTGCAGAAAATCGATTTAATGACGCAATGATACAATCATTCCTAAATGTAACTACCATAGAGAGTTCAATTTCCAGTGAGAATGTTTGGAACACAAATCCGTTTTGTCATAGAGGTAGTCATTTCACAAGTTCAAAACATAAGCAGTTAATAGCGAGTATGTCCTCCGTTTGCATTCAGTCCTGCACGCACACGCCTGGCCATGGACAGAATTAAACGACTGATCTCTGCCTGGGGAATAGCATTCCACTCCTGTATGAGCGCGAGACGCAAGGCTTGACGCGTTGTTGGCGGCTGGGGGCGGTTACGTACGCGCCTATCGAAGACGTCCCACAAATGTTCTATAGGAGAGATCTTGACTATACGGAGGCCTTTGCATTACGTCAACGTCAATGATTTGCTGAAGAAACGCCATGCTGAGCCTTGCTACATGCGCCCGAGCGTTATCCTGTTGAAACGTAACGTTGTGCTGTCGTACATATGGAACAACTACCGGTCGTAAAACGACGTCAACGAAACGCTGAGCCGTCAAAGATAAATCAATGAGTAGCAGGGGCGTTCTATGACCATAAGATATGCTAGCCCACACCATCAACCCACCGCCTCCAAATCGATCATGTTCAACCAAACAATTGTCACGATAACGCTCTCCGTCACGCCTATACACAGGTTGACGGCCGTCAGCTCTGTACAACAAGTACCTGGACTCGTCAGAAAACATTACGTTACGCCACTGACGAAGGGGAAACAAGTTTCGCCTATGTTGTGTGAGCCACACCATTCTAACCTGACGTCGTCGTGGTGTTAATGGCATACCAACGTACGAACGACGAGGACGTAAGCCAAACTCTCGAAAGCGATTCCTGACAGTATCTGCACTTATTCGATTGTTGTGCGTGCCTGGTGTCAGCTGAGGCGTCTTGACGGCTGTACGGAACAGATTACGAAGGTTGATTAGACGAATGTATCGGTCCTGTCGACGTGTCGTGACGTGTGGACGTCCACTTCTGGGCCTGTCATTTGTCGTTCCCATTTGACGTAGACGCTGGTACAAGCGAGTTATCGTCGATTTACTCACTTGGAAGTTCCTGGCGATGACAGCCTAAGACGTCCCACGTAGAAGCATTTGGACCGCTACGTTACGTTGATCTTGCGTCAAACGTACCATATTCCATAGAGAAATTTTACCGAACTTTTGAAACCTAAACTCCAGGTAACACAATATGCCAGTATGATGAGGTTACTGTATACATTTAATGTACTGCACGAGGAAATGTTGAAAACAACGAATTGCCAAGTGGAGCGTTAAACTGTACAGATATCGCCCAAAAGTTTTCTGCATAAGAAAGTTTAAAAAGTATGAAAGTAAATCGCATAATTATTTTTCAGTCAACCTGATGGTTGCATGAAAATCTTTTGGGGTTAAAAAGTTGCGTTTCTTTTTCGGTTCAGCATAGTAAAACTTGGGTTTTACTATGCAAAATTGCAGTATGTTTCCTCTGGCTTTTATTTGCCGGATCATTACAGGGTCACTGATGAGGCTTTATTGGCCGAAACTACGTAGTATGACCCATCTTCTTTCTTATGAATGTTTTCATTGGTCTTAAAGGAACTCATTTTTTATTTTTATTTGCCTTCACTGCAGCTGGTGTTGTGCCGTGTGGCGGCCGTAAAACGTCTCCCCGTACATCAACCATAGTGCAGTTTATATTTTACTTTTGGTCCTTTGAGATCAGCGTGAATATTCTGAGAAAACAGAAATAAATTATTGGTTTAGACTCATATTCTAGACAGGCTTTTAATTATTTGGACCCCATTTTGATGTATATCAAGTCTTTGATAAATTGCAGTATGTTTCCTCTGGCTTTCTTTACCGGATCACTACAGGGTCACTGATGAGGCTTTATTAGCCGAAACTACGTAGTATGACCCATCTTCTTTCTTATGAATGTTTTCATTGCTCTTAAAGGAACTCATTTATGATTTTTATTTGAATCGACTGCCTATTCGAAATTCGCAAAATTGCAGTATGTTTCCTCTGGCTTTTATTTGCCGGATCATTACAGGGTCACTGATGAGGCTTTATTGGCCGAAACTACGTAGTATGACCCATCTTCTTTCTTATGAATGTTTTCATTGCTCTTAAAGGAACTCATTTTTGATTTTTATTTACAGGGGTAAACCTTACTTTTCTTATTTCTGCTTTTAAATAGACGTTGACATTTACAGTGTTGACGGGGACGTTAAACCCCAAAAACATACATAATACTTAAATAGAGGTTGTTAGTACTCGTTAGAAACGCCTCGATGGGGTAGTTCTAACGTGTACCCATAATCTATATTTTGAGCAGAAATAAGAAAATTATCACAATTTTTCATCTGAAAATCTTCATTTTTCGGTGGTAAAATTTGCAGTGTATTTGAAAAGGTGGATTTTCGTAATGGGCGAAATAAATTGCATTGTGTTATTAATAAATGTGGCGGTTCTAAAGAGTATCCACATCCTATGTCTTGGAGCAGATATAAAGAAAAAATGTACACTCCCGTAAACCACACTTTTCTCTTTACAAAGTGGGGTTTAGGGGGAGGTCATTACACGGGCTTGTTAACATGATGGGAATTGCGGGTTGGGTTGAATGTTTATAAACTTCGGATCGTACAATTATTTTTGAGTCTTCTACCCTGATTGATGTTTAAATACTGAAGCCGTCAAACGGCCTTATCAGCTGAAGCCAAAACAAACTTCCTATGAAATTCTTGAATACCTAGTTTAAGGTGACGTTAAGACGTCTTAGGTTTACGAGGTAACAAGTTCGAACATGGATTTTGCGAATAAAAACAAATGCGTTTGTTCACTAATTTCAGAATGCTAAGTTTCCATTCCTTAAGAGCTTATGCTCAACATACTCTCGTTTACACCATCGATTACCAAATTCATTCATTGCAGCAGCGATTTCATCTCTTCATTTATTGAAGTCAATTTTAGAAGGAAATCGATATTTCGGTCCTTAAGATATTATATTACGTATCCTAGAATCAGGAATATATTTTAAATTGCCAGTAATAATATGACCAGCAGCAGGATAGCAATACACTGGACTTTTACAATCACATGTATCAGGAGTGTCAGTGTCAATATCAAGACCAGAAACGAGTTTATTGATATTAAAAATGATATCTCTAACGGGTTTATTGTATTTATAGCAAATTATGGATGTTTCAGTATTTTGAAAATAAGCAGGAATGGATGAAATAACCGAAATGTCCCGGAAGATACTAGGTAAATCTATAAAATCCAAACCCTTATTAATGAAGGATATGTTGATGTACTGACGTTTGTGATTAATTTCAGAATCGATGAAAGGACAAAGAGCATGCTGAATATAACCTCTAGTTGAATTAGCAGCGTCGTATAACTGTTTAGAACTATCGTAGAATTTATTCGCCTCGGTATCCAGAATCCGTAATTCAGAAATGGGTAATGAACTTAGAAAAGCAAGCATTGAGTGGCGTTCATGATTCAATAATTTTATGGACATTCTGGTATTGTTTCTTTTAAAATCACGTAATTTGCGTTTATAATTTCCATTTTGTTCTGGTACCGTGCGATCTTGTTTTACGCTTTTAACAGTCAAGAAGCGAGAAAATATCAAAGTCGGGCATTTTAGATATATTACCCTCATGATAAATTTTGTCATGAAAGCCCAATGGAAAAGGTGTCTGTAATAATTTAATCCATTTTAATTCAGTTTCATGCCGTTTAATAATTTTAAACCTAGCTGTAGAATTTACATCATACAAAATATTTCCACTGGCTGTATAGAAATATCTTTTATAGAATGACCTATACGTCGGAAATGATGGTACAAGAAAGTGTCAGTTTTTTTAGGCTTACTCATTCTACGATAGTGTTCGTTAAAATCGTGTTTTAACATGCGATTAGTTTGCCCGACATACTGCATTTTACAATTTGCAGTAAGTCAGGTTATCACATATATCAAATCCGTAGACTTGCATGTCAAATCGGACATGAAAACTACAAAAAAACGTCTACCGTTTACAGACGAAGAAACGGTAGACGCAGTGCATAAATGTGAACAGCACCTGCACCTCTTAGCATTGCACTTGGAAATACTAGGATACATTCCACTTCTCCTGAGATGATTGGTATATTTCCGAAGAATGGGCGATTTGATAGGAGATAATCTAACTCTCAGCTTATTTTAAATACATTAGTACTACCTGCTCCACTTAAATAAACGGAAGCGGCAGGTAACAAATTTTTGGGCCTCACCAATACCGACGGCAACATAGCACTAAAACTATTAATAGAATGGGGAATCCGTACAGAAGCAGAATGTAACCTAAGGGGATATTGTAAGTTTAAGTTTATTTGTGATACTCATTTTTGTTTTAAGGGGCGATATCGTCCAAACTAAAGCGATATTCATACCGGTCATTAAGTTAAACAGTATACAGAAGAACTGTAAATCCTTCAAATAGAAGGCGCTTCAAAAAGAAGGCGAGTGTAACAAAAGCCAACAAAACAGCTATGCCTATAAAAGCCCACAGATATCAAACAAGCAGTTGCTATATAACGAGATACGAACATCGGTCCAATCAAGACCTTCAACAGGTATCAAAAGGATGTCAAATTAAGGAACAATGAAAAGCAATTATGAAAGCAATTCCTGAGGATTGGAAAAATAAAAGCATTAAATGCATGTTCGGGGAGACCTTTTACAGCTACCACACGGCACAAACAAAACAGCTCTGACATGCAAAATAGAGGCAATGGTCGGGAATCGATACAATTAACCCACAGCTGCCATCAGAGACACATAAGGGAAAGAACCACAGACATGAAACAACAGACCCTAATGGAAACATCAATAGCGGAAGGCCAAAAGGACAGATACTTTTCCACATAATGGCCAACTGGCTATCCAAAATAAAATAATATAAGCGACACAAACACCCAAAGACAAACCATTAAAAAAATAAACCGCGACAGAAGAACCGCATTGGAACGGTCAGCGGAAACAAATTAAGCCTGCCCAGGCAAAGAGCGCGAGTTGGAACGTCCATGTTTATAAACCCTATTGGTTTCATTGGGCGGCAGGGCTTGAGATGACATTTCATCTCAATGTCGAGTAAAAGTCTAACAAAATCGGAAGCAATGTCTCCAAACTCACCTATACAGTAATGACGGGGACGTTAAACCACGAATCAAACAAATAAATCCAAACAAATCCACTCTTAAAAAGTAGGGTGGAATTTAAAACAATAAAATTAGAATGGAACAAAAAAAAAAAAAAAACATGTCATTTAAACGACATGCTTCTT
This sequence comes from Lucinisca nassula, assembly GCA_963580285.1. Taxonomy (NCBI): domain Eukaryota; kingdom Metazoa; phylum Mollusca; class Bivalvia; order Lucinida; family Lucinidae; genus Lucinisca; species Lucinisca nassula. The sequence goes on from OY757014.1 coordinate 137,979,039, forward strand.
GTTTTCATTTCCACGCTACTTTTTCAGAGTGGTAATTTCAATTTCCACGCTACTTTTTCAGAGTGGTAAAGAAAACAGGAACTAGAGGTCCAAGTGAGCCAGAACCGCTCAACTGGATGAGGCTTATCATATATTACATTGCGTCTTGGTGGCCATTTTGTCTATCAGGTCTTATTGTCTTAAGCAATTCTGAATCTGCACATCTAAATAATCTTGATACTTCTGATTTAGTTTCTGAACAACTTTTATCTGATTTAGGATTCAGGTAGGGATGATGTTGATGCAGAGTTGAAGTGTATAGTTTGGCAGGCCAAAGCTATCGTTTGCACATGCTTTTGGCATATTCTGTTATCAAACATGTAAACATAGTCAACCAATCAAGCAAATACACCTGCAATACAAAGCTATGGTGTATATAAGCCACAATAGCGAATCTTCTTGTAGACTCAGGGAGTTTGACTCATAGTGACAAACCTGAGCTGCCCTTCCGTGTAAATCTTTAAAGCAATTACTAAACAGGTGCTTTGAAGAATTTCAAGATGGCCGCCAATCTGAGATATAGGAATGCAACAACCTTTGCAATTCTGAATCTCCATGTCACCTAAATGTCAACCACCAATTTCAGCTCAATGCAACGGACCATTCTGTAGCAGATGTGGCTTGAAGCATTTCAAGCAGGCCAACATGGCAGCCATCGGGAATATCAGAACAGAACAGTTTTAAGAAGTCTGAATCTCCATGTCACCCCAATGCCTCCCATCAAGTTTCGGCTCATTTCACCTTGATGTGGTAGAATATTTTCAAGATGGTCAGCATGGAAGCCATCTTAGATAACAGAACAAAAAAAAATCGGCAATTCTGAATCTCCGTGTTGCCCCGATTTCCCCAATCAAGTTTCAGCTCCATTCGACCTTTGGTTCAGGAGGAGACGTAGGTTTAAGAATTTTAAGATGGCCATCTTGTTTATCGATATGGAACGATTTTAGCAAATCTGAATCTCTTTCTCACCCCGATGCCTCCCATTAAGTTTCAGCTCAATTCAACCTTTGGTTTGGGTGGAGATGTCATTTTAAGAATTTAAGGATGGCCGCTATCCGCCATAGCGGCCATCTTGGATATGGGAAAGAAACGGTTTTAGCAAATATGGATCCCCATGTCACCCCGATGCCCCCATCAAGTTTACGTTAAATTCGACCTTTGGTTCGGGAGGAGAAGTCGTATCATGAGGCCTAACTGGCCGAAAATAGCTAGTCTGGCCCAGAAAAATAGTGTACACGCCATACGTCTCAATTCTGTGCTGTAGTCCTTGGATCCAAAGGATTACCCCTTTTTCAGAACATTTAACCCTTATCTTGCTGTTCACGACAACGCCTATCTTTGCAAACAGTGCAGATCCAGATCAGATGGCTTCTGAAGAAGCCATCTGATCAGAATCTACACTGTTTGGCATTCAGGTTATGAATTTGTAGCAATAAATTACATCAAGTAATTTGATTGGTTGATAGACAGAAATGGGTGTGGCCTAAATGAATATTCAGCAAGATAAGGGTTAAGGGTTATACGAAACAGTCTAAGTCCCCATTCAGAAACATTTTTCCAGCGTATACACAGAGACAAGCGACCTACCAGGACGTGAGTGGCTTGATTGCAAGTACAGAATTTGCTATTGTCACGCCATGAATTTCCTGAATACATGTAGCGCATTTTATGAGAAAAGGCTTTCTTCCATTGAAGGAAATAGATTTTTGCTGAGCCGCACCTGAGCGGACATTAAGACTGAAATTTGGCCGCTCCTGCAAACGGCCTCATAACTACCAAGATTCTCCGTGAGAAAATAGTGTTCATTTTTCAAAACAGTTTCGTGCTTCCAGTTAAACAGAATATTATAAGTTGTAAGTTCTATCTTAACGATAACACACCCGTGCGACATAGTGCATTTTTTCAAATCATCAAAATGGCTTTTTTCTGATAAAAATCATTGAGGCGGTTCTAACGAGTACCCACAAGCTATGTCTAGGATCAAAACTAAAAAAAATAATGTATACCCCCATAAACTCCCGTTTACTGTATATAAAGTGGGGTTTAGGAGGGGGGGGTCATTTCATTAACGCGCATGTCTTAATAGTTGTAACTTTTACAAAAGAATTCCAATTGTATATTTTTTATGAATGAAAGGCAGCGATGGCGTAGCCGCGGAAGAATACAAGGCACGCCAAGTGAAAAACCTTTGATAACCATGGTAACGAGACGTTTAGCGACATAGACGTTTCGCCCAAAACAGGTCTCAAAACGGGGACGGAAGCTGATTACCCGATCCGGAAAGTCCCTTCCATCAACCAAGAATCTTTTGGTTTAAACGTATTTTATTCAATAAGAATCCTTCATAGATCAGTACAATTTACCAAATTTTTGCTCAGTACAATTAACCAATTTTTTGCTCAGTACAATTAGCCCATTTTGTACCGGAAATTCCAAAACAGGTAACTGGCAAATAGCGCAGATCAAGATCAGATACTACAGAACGCAGCGTCTCATCAGGGCCTACACTGCATTTTTACGAAATGCTCAGCCATTTCCAGATAAATGTTGAAGAAGCCGCAACCTGAAACCCCTAAATTTTGAAATGGACTTGTGCAGGTCATCGGTCCGTTTGTTTGCTGATGATTGTGTCCTGTATAGGAATATATATTCTCCTTCTGACTGTCTTATTTTACAAGATGACCTGGGTCGACTTGCACAGTGGGAGGCCGATTGGCAGATGAACTTCAATGTGGCCAAATGTCACTCAATGAGGGTGTCACGACACCCTCCGGACAAGCAAATTAAGTTTGACTACACACTTCACCAGCACTGATGATCTTGATTGGGGTCTACATATCTCTGAGATTACATCTAAAGCAACTAGGATTTTAGGATTCCTTAGACGTAAATTGGCCTTTGCACCTAGGCAGAAAAGGATGCTGCATATAAAACATTGGTTCGACCGCAACTTGAATATGCATCACCCACTTGGCATCTCTATGTTAAAACTCAGACTCAGCAGGTGGAGAAGGTGCAGAGGACAGCTGCTCGATGGACCTGCAGGCGATGGCGAAATAGAAGTAGCGTCGGTGACATGCTTAATGAGCTAGAGTGACCGTCCCTGGAGGCTCGTCGTGAACAGTCCTCTTTAACCTAAGATACACTCTGATTCAGTGTCTATTAATAAAGATAGGTACTTGACTCCTGTAACAGTGTCAACCCAAACAAGGGCATCCAAAGTAAACGACTCACAATATCGTAGATACCAGTCCTATAGTGTTGCCCTGAAGAGCTCCAGACAGAAAGGACCTTCTTTCCTAGAACTATTCCCCAATGACGACGGAATAGTCTTCCCTCCTCTGCGGTGAATGCCATATATGGGTTATGGGAATGTTTATATCAATAACGAACAATAATGTTATTTTGGTTTTCAGAGACCCATCACAAAAACACGCCTATATAATTTTGACCCCCTTAAACCCCACTTTTATATAGTAAAACTGGGATGTACAGGGGTAAGCCTTATTTCACTTATTTCTGCTGTAAAGTATAGATTGTGGGTACTCGTTAGAACCGCCTCGATGATGCGGTTCTAACGAGTACCCTCAATCTATATTTTGAGCAGAAATAAGAACAAGAGGACCTAGCTTGGTCCTGTATCGCTCACCTGAGCTAACAGATTCAAAGTTTAAGGAAGTGCCAACCTTTACTGAAGGCTTTATGGGAGGACATGGTGATGACAGGGTAAGCATTTTCTGCAAATCAAGTAGAATGTAACTCTATGATAAACAGGCTGACCTCACCGGTTTTCAAACCCATTCAAGCTTTTATTCCTGACTTGCTAAGAAGATCCAATATAAACTGAAGTGGCTATGGTGATGACAAGTTCAAAAACAAGAGTTTTCAAACTCCTCCAAGCTTTCTGCCTGACTTCCTTGTTTGTAAGTTTCATGAAGATCCGTTCAAAACTGAAGGGGCAGCAGTGATGACAATGTCGAAAATAGGCATTTTCAGCAATCAAAGGCACGTCACTCTATGATAAATGTGCCGACTTGGCCGGTATTCGAACTCACCTGAGGTTTTATTCCCAGCCACCTTAAATGTAAGTTTCAGAAAGATCCGATAAAAACTGAAGGGGCTACGGTGATTACAAGGTCATAATTTGGCATTTTCAGTAATCAAAGGGATGTTACTCTATGAAAAATGGGCCAACTTGGCTGGTTTTCGAACTCATCCGAGGTTTAATCCCAAGCAATCTTACAACACATACGTTTCAGAAAGATCCGATCAAAACTTAAGAGGCTACGGTGATGACAAGGTCAAAAATTGACATTTCCAGCAATCAAAGAGACGTAACTCTATGAAAAATGGACCGACTTGGCAGGTTTTTTTTAACTCATCCAAGATTATATCCCCAGCCACCATACTTATAAGTTTCAGAAAGATCCGATCAAAACTGAAGGGGCTACGGTGATGACAAGCATTTTCCCATTGTAAGTCTATGGGACCTTGTGATTGCCACAGCAACCAAAGTTTTCGTGCGATTTCAAAATAACAGATTCAAAGTTTCAGGAAGTGCCAACCTTTACTGAAGGATTAATGGAAGGACATGGTGATGACTGGGTAAGCAATTTCTGCAAATCAAGTAGAATGTAACTCCATGATAAATAGGCTGACCTCACCAGTTTTCACTCATTCAAGCTTTTATTCCTGACCTGCTAAGAAGATCCGATATAAACTGATGGGGCTATGGTGATGACAAGTTCAAAAACTAGACAAAGTGCCCAGTGGGGCACGTATACCCCTGGCCAGTGCCATCGCCTGAGTTGAAAATGGCAATAGCAAAAGGTTCTTTGCATATACAGGCCACATTCCATACAAGTAGTCATACTGGTTGTTGCTACCAAATTTTTAGTTTCTATGTACAGTAGTTATTGAGAAATCTTTGACACAAAATAATAAAAATATACACTATTAAACAGCAAGAACTACAAAGGGAAATAACTCTAAAAGGCCTGACCCCTTGGCCCTTATTTTCTTTCCCACAATACAAGTAGTCATACTGATCATGTGTGCAAAATTTCAAGTTTCTATGTGAAGCAGTTCCTGAGATATCTTTGACACAAAATAATTGTTTACGGACACACAGACAGACAGACGGAAAAGACAAAAACTATATACCCCCATTGCATACTTCGTATGCCGGGGGTATAATAAGCAATTAACTGCTGCAATCAAAGGGATGTTACTCTGTGACAAATAGGCAAACCTCACAAGTTTTCAAACTCCTCCGAGCTGTTCTGCCTGACTTATTTGTTTGTAAGTTTCATGAAGATCAGATCAAAACTGAAGGGGCAGCAGTGCTAACAAGGTCGAAAATAGGCATTTTTAAGCAATCAAAGGCACGTAACTCTATGACAAATGTGCCGATTTGGCCAGTATTCAAACTCATGCAAGATTTAATTCCCAGCCACCTCACATACTAGACAAAAGTGCCCAGTGGGGCACGTATACCCCCGGCCAGTGCCATCACCTCAGCTGAAACAAGAACTACAAAGGGAAATAACTCTAAAAGGCCTGACCCCTTGGCCCTTATTTTCTTTCCCACAATACAACTAGTCATACTGATCATGTTTGCAAAATTTCAAGTTTCTATGTACAGTAGTTATTGAGAAATCTTTGACACAAAATAAAAATATACACTATTAAACAGCAAGAACTACAAAGGGAAATAACTCTAAAAGGCCTGACCCCTTGGCCCTTATTTTCTTTCCCACAATACAAGTAGTCATACTGATCATGTGTGCAAAATTTCAAGTTTCTATGTGAAGCAGTTCCTGAGATATCTTTGACACAAAATAATTGTTTACGGACACACAGACAGACAGACGGAAAAGACAAAAACTATATACCCCCATTGCATACTTCGTATGCCGGGGGTATGATAAGTTTCAGAAAGATCTGATCAAAACCTACGGTGATGACAAGGTCAAAATTTGGCATTTTTAGCAATCAAAGGGATGTTACTCTAAAATAAATGAGCCGACTTGGCCAGTTTTCAAACTCATCCGAGGTTTCATCCCCAGCCACCTCACATATAAGTTTCAGAAAAATCCGATCAAAACTGAAGGGGCTACGGTAATGACAAGGTCAAAAATCAACATTTTCAGCCATCAAAGGGACATAACTCTACGATAAATGGGCTGACTTGGCCTGTTTTCGAACTCATCCAAGATTTTATCCCCAGCCACCTTACATATAAGTTTCAGAAAGATCCGATCAAAACTGAAGGGGCTATGGTGATGACAAGGTCAAAAATCGGCATTTTAAGCAATCAAAGGGACGTAAATCTATGATAAATGGGCCAACTTGGCCGGTATTCGAACTCATCCTAGGTTTTATCTCCAGTCACCTTACATATAAGTTTCAGAAAGATTCGATCAAAACTGAAGGGGCTACGGTGATGACAAGGTAAAAAATCAATATTTTCAGCCATCAAAGGGACATAACTATATAGTAAATGGGGCAACTTGGCCGGTTTTCGAACTCATCCGAGGTTTTATCCCCAACCACCTTACATATAAGTTTCAGAAAGATCCGATCAAAACTGAAGGGGCTACAGTGATGACAAGGTAAAAAATCAACATTTTCAGCAATCAAAGGGACCTAACTCTATGATAAATAGGCCACCTTTGCCGGTATGCGAACTCGTTCGAGGTTTTATCCCCAGCCACCTTGCATATAAGTTTCAGAAAGATTCGATCAAAACTGAAAGGGCTACGGTGATGACAAGTTCAAAAATCGGCATTTTCAGCAATCAAAGGGACGTTACTCTGTGATAAATGGACCAACTTGGCTGGTTTTCGAACTCATCCAAGATTTTATCCCCAGCCACCTTACGTATAAGTTTCAGAAAGATCCGATCAAAACTGAAGGGGCTACGGTGATGACAAGGTCAAAAATCGGCATTTTAAGCAATCAAAGGGACGTAACTCTACGATAAATCGGCGGACTTAGCCGGTTTTCGAACTCATCCGAGGTTTTATCCCCAGCCACATTACATATAAGTTTCAGAAAGATCCAATCAAAATTGAAGGGGCTAGGGTAATGACAAGGTCGAAAATGGGCATTTTCAGCAATCAAAGGGACGTAACTCTATGATAAATGGGCCGACTTGGCCGTTTTTCGAACTCATCCGAGTTTTTATCCCCAGTCACCTTACATATAAGTTTCAGAAAGATCCGATCAAAACTGAAGGCGCTACGGTGATGACAAGCATTTTCCCATAGTAAGTCTATGGGACCTTGTGGTTGCCATAGGAACCAAAGTTTTAGAGCGATTTCAAAAAAAGGTTTATGTCATCAATGCCCCACCAGAGGCATGCTACAGATTAGAAATGATTGAGATCAGCCTGCAGGATACAGAGATATAGCTGCTCAAAAGTGTGGACGGACGACGGACGATGGACGGACGGACGACGGATGACGGAGGACCCACTATACTATAAGCTCCCCTGGAGCCTTCGGCCCAGGTGAGCTAAAAATATCAAAATTTTTCATCTTAAAAGTTTCTTTTTATCAGCGATAAAGGTTATAATGTATTAGTACATGAAACGGCGTGTTTTCGTAATGACGCGGTAAATTTAATATATTCTGATAGGCATGTTTTCGCAATGCAATGACTACAAGTCTGTGCCCCACATTAGGCCACGGAGGCCGTGTGAACATGAAGAAATCCATTACGAAAACATGCCTATACAAATGAAGTGTAACCTTTATCGCCGAAAAATGCATATTTTTAAGGGGAATGGGAACACCTTCAGGGGAGATAACTCCTGCAAAAGTATTTTTGTCTCCCATGTCAATAGGGGTCAACTCTTAAAGGAAAGAATTTGCTCCTAAGGAGCAAATTCTTTCCTTTAAGAGTTGACCCCTTTTTCCGTGGGACAGAACTTATAGAAAAGTCCCGAAAGTTATCTCCCTTAGAAAAATGGCGGAAAAATCTGCCAGGTGTTCCCATTCCCCTTTAGATGAAAAACTGTGATATTTTTCTTATTTCTGCTCTAAAATATCGATTGTGGGTACTCGTGAGAACCGCCTCGATTTTCTTATTTCTGCTCAAAATATGGGTTGTAGGTACTCGTTAGAACAGCCTCGATCGATATTTTAGAGCAGAAATAAGAAAAATAATGTTTACCCCTGTTAACCCCAGTTTTAATATAAAAGTAGGGTCCGTGTGGGGGGGGGGGGGGGGGGGGTCAAAATTATATAGGCGTGTTTTCGTGATGATAACCATACAGCCGGCCTCGGTAGCTGAGTCGGATTGGCGTCTGACTGATGATCAGGAGGACGCGGGTTCGTTCATTCGGGGTCGGCAACATTCTTTCGTGGAGATTGGTCATAAAATATTTTCTACGGTCATTCTCTCGGGCCCCCGCCCAACGGGGCTTGAATTAATATATGTGCTGCATGATGCTTCCCCGCAGAGCTGAAACCGACCGCACACGAGTAATGGTAAACCGCTTAGAGGATCTAAGCCTGCCAAGGCAAAGCGGTGCTAGTCAGACCGTTCGTGCTTATAAACCCTATTGGTTTCACTGGGCGACAGGGCTTGAGGTGTCATTTTTATCTCAATGTCGGGTAAAAGTCCCACAAAATTGGAAGAAAGTCTTCAAAATGACCTTTACAGTGTTAAACCTCAAATCAAACAAACAAACAAACGGTCATTGTCTCCCCTTCCGCTGATTACGTATAAGCCAGTCCAGGAAAAAGAGTGGACAGTAAAACTGATGAGTTGACTGGGCCGTTTAACTCCAATACAAATTTAACAATTTCGGTGACCAAGATATATATAGGTAGTGCCGGTTCGACGATATATTCATTGTCCGTATAGCACGGACAATGAATATATCGCCAATTTGAGCATAAAAAAAATTAAATTATCGCCCTCTCAATAACACCTGAATCATCCTCAACAACTAACACTCTATCTATATATAGACACGTCATACCACATATATTCTGCAGTATTATCACTAACTCTGTTTGTTGAAACAATCGATTGACGATTACGCTGTAATCGGTGATATATTTGTCTGTACATATATATCAAAGACAATTACACGTAATCCATTTTGTTGAGACTTTTTATTGATGATTACGCGTAATCCATTTTGTTCATTTCAACGGCGATACAAACTATATCGCCGACTTGAGCATAAAAAAAATTAAATTATCGCCCTCTCAATAACACCTGAATCATCCTCAACACTCTATCATATTCAATCTCTTTATCTCTTCCTTATAAGGTTTAATATGACAATAATTTGTTGATGATTATAGTATAATCACCAATAAAGTATTGCTATAAACAATCACTGATATATAGGTCAAATTGCTTACAGCATAATTATCTTTGACCCGGTTAATGGTGCATTTAATTTACAAATCTTTTGTAGTATGACAATAATTTGTTGATGACTATCGTATAATCGCCAATAAAGTATTGCTATATGTTAATGATTATGCAAGCAATTCTTACCGAATTTATTGATTCCATCCTAATTCTTTGCAAATTTCTTTTATGGTTTTCACCTTATCACAAGGTGTGATGCGTCTCAGTCAGTGTTCAGATAACAATAATTAGAGGTGATATTAAAAATCTGCTCCGACAAAAGTCGCGGATAGACACTATATAGAAACATATTAAAAAGAATTTTGAAAATTCCACTTTGGGGCAAAAACTTTAACCCCTCCTGAAAGTGCCTTTACATAATCCAATGACCACCAGATTTTGCACATATAACAAGACTTTAAGGCTGTATAACATATTAAAATTCCAAGTTCCTATGACAACTTTTGGAATTTCTGAAAGTCTTTGAGTCTTCCTAAAAGTGGAATCCCATCAACCGATTAGTCTCAGATTTTGCATATGTATTTGGGTTGCATATATACATATTATCACAAAATTTCAAAGTTCTAGCATCATTTTGGAATTTCCTGCAAGTCTTTGAATTGTTGTAAAATAACATTGGTTCAACTAATTACCACCAAACTTTGTACATATGTTTCAACATACAAAATGCACATTCTTATAACATTGTAGGTCGGAAGTGAAGCAAAAAAAAATATTAACTTTCATATTTTGGTGGTGGGTCATTTACTATTGTAATTTTATTGAATATAATCAAGCATTTTCTATCTTTTTTTTCATTTCATTCTTTGCTTGAGCCTTGCCTTCCTCAATAAGTTTCTTTCTCTCACTTTCACTCAATCCTGTTTGTTTTGAATGTATATTGTCTTTGAGTTTATTATATTTGTCCAACTCATCCAACACAAGTTTAAATTCATTCTCAGATATCTGTCCGTCTGTCAAAGCCTTAGAAATCAAATCCTTTATACTATTCAACTTACTATCAGCAATAGTTTTAATCTCATAATGTTTCTGTGCTTTTGAAGTCATTTTACGCCTAATTAGTTTAACACACACACCCAAACTCCCACACACAACAGCACCAATCTCTAAAGGCAACATAATTGGAACAGTTAATCCAACACCTGCCAAAATAACACTTGTTGATATCAAACCAGTATCAACTCCATCAGTAATATTTATTCCACGCTTATATTTCTTGTATAATGCTTTTCTCACATCTCTCTCATTAATTAATGTCTTCTCTATCTCAGATATCTTCTGTAATCTATAGTTCTGCCCATCTTCAACAGGCAATTCAGGATATAATGGTGCAGTAGGTTGTTTCATTTTTTTCTTAATAACATATATTTTTTTATTCAATAAATAATTCAATTATCATCGAAGCCACAGTATTAACACATGTAGCATTATTAGTCTGACAAACAAAATCAATTGCATCACCAGCCCTAACCTTTAACGGTGTAGCAAAGTTATCGTGTTTCCTTAAAATATCATTCAATGATATACCATATCCTGCTTGTGGATTTCCATTTATAGAAACAACAACAGATACATCACCTCTTATTCTTTTACTCGATAACCCCACACCCAATATTTGACCTGAAAAGTTCATCACATATCCAACACCTACCTCTCTACCACCATTACCAAAACTAAACACTTCATTCTTCTGCAATGGTCCTTTGCTCTCTGCACAGATGCTTATCAATTTTTTGTCTGACGTATTTTCAACTTTATTGTATAACAACCGATGATTGAGATGTATATCCCGAACTCTATTTTGAAGTTCTGTATGTCTATCATTCAATGTATTTATTTGTGTAAATGCTTGACTTCTCATATTAAATATTTCTTGTTTCAGCCCCAATGCATCTACGTGTTTTCTCTTAGCACCAAATATACTCATTTTTTTTATTATAATTATATAATTTCCAAAACGCAATTAATTGGTAGATGATTAATTACCTTGTTGTTATTTTCATCCCTGATTTCTAATTTCAATTCTGCTATAGCATCATTCACCAAACACTTATATTCTGGATGCTCAAATCTCACTGTTGTTATCTCTCCAAACTCTTTATTTTCCACTGGAACAACAGCCAACACAGTACTCGGCATACCATCTAAATAATTATTTGAAGTATTAATCTGTTCCAAATGAACATACAATGATTTATAAACAGCAAAATCTACAGTCTCACCATAATGAGTTTCATTAACAGTAAACTTTCGCTTATTTCCAAACCCCAACATTTGTTTTAAGCCCTTGCTTATCTTCAATTCATCCGGTGTAATTAAAGAAGCAATTCCATTTGTTTCATTTACAGATAATGTAATATTATTACTTTGAAATAAATCTGCTATTTGTTGGAAACTATAATAACCATCTATAATCTTATGAGGTCTCTCTCCAGTCTTCTGCAAATATTCATCAACAACATTATACCATCCAACACCATATGTTATAGATTTCAAACCAATACGTTTATTCCCATCTCTGTTATCAATGTATTGTTGCAAGTTTATTGTCTTGTCAATATTCGAAATTGTATGATACATTTTTATTTTTTATATATAATCAATAATAAAAATGATACCTAAAGAATTCAAGTACAATCCCAATGCATCATATAACCCCAATACTAAATATACCGAAAAGAATATTGAACTTATAAAACAAACGATTTATGTTAACAAAGACGACCATTTTCCAGTAACGTTTCCCGACTTATTTCAAAACTATCAAAATCCAACATTACACACCAATGAACCGTGGAATACATGGCTTCATTCATCATTTGACTGGTGGCAATGTCAATTAAATTTTGCTGTCTGGTGTGCCACTGCAGGATGTGGAGTAAGTTATCAAGACCATTTGCAAAACACTTCAGGACTAACTAAAACAGTATATACATTTCATGTTTATTATTGTATTGCTCGTATTTTGAAAGAACTTAAAACACCTTTACCAACAGATGAATCATTTTGTTATTACAAAAACCCATACGACAAAGCAACCTATCAAAAGTTATGCAATGAATTCAATGTTTCACCTAATACAGATTGGCGTCAAAAATTAGAAAGTAGTTCTAAATGCAGTGGTCTAGGGAGTTACACACAATATTTTAAACCAGATGGAAAATACAGACAAGAACATCGAAGTGAAGGTCCATTCTTTAATCCAAATGATAAAATAGAACATACAGTAGATATAAGTGACGCCTGGACAATGTTTATATTAGACAAATCAAAAGGATTAACAAAAAACAGGTATTGAACGAATTAACGAAAGTATTAGAATGTTTGTATGGGCTCTATTAGGAGCACAATCTCAAACACGTGTAGAAATACTAAAAATAGGCACAGGATTTGATGCTCAGAAACAATTTCTTGCTAACATTGAAGACGCTATTAATAGTCCAGTTGATTTACCAAGTCAAATACAAAGATATCAAAACACACTCAATGTGCAAGAAGTAAAGTAGATTTTGTTTATGGTATTGGATTATATATGTCTCCCAGTGATATGATTTTACAAATTGGCACTATCGCTGGATATAATAATAAAATTGTAATTGCAACAGAAAATCAAACACTTGGTTTCAATAGTGATGTAAATGTTAAACCTGTTGCACCTACTACACAACCTGCAACTATACAAGGCACACCAACAAAGAAATCTCTACCAGAACCAAAAACATCAGGAAACAAAGAAATCTCTGCCAGAACCAAAACATCAGGAAACAAAAATCAAATCTCTACAAGAACCCGTTGAAAAAAAAAAGAAGCAATACAACACGAAGACAACAAAACAGCATTGATAGTTGGCAGTATTGTAATTGGACTATTAATTATGTATGAAATTTATTAAGTTCTTTTTTTTCTTATAAACTCTCTTGCAGATGCATATAACAATCCAGCAACCAATACAACTAATGCCCATAGATGTTCTCCAAACCAATTAACAACTTTACCCACAGAAGACAACAACCAAGACACAATAGAACCAATAACACCTGGTAATGCAGTAGCTACTTTTCCTGCAAGGGTAGAAAGTAATTTACCAAGATTTGATAATTGTTTCTTAACCCAATCTTTTACACCATCTTTTGGAGGAGGCTTTGGTGTAGTTCCACCACCACCAGTTGTAGGAATAACAGCCTCAACAATAACACCAATAATCATTCCAAAAGCAGTTAAAACACTAACAATTGTAATGCCTTGTTCTCTGAATAATGTTCTAATTCTTTCACCCAATGTAGTGTCTTCTTTTAATACTTTGTTTATAGTCTCTTTGATTCTATTTACCTGACTACGTAGTTTTTCTTTATTAACATTAATTACTTCCAATCTTGCACTTCTCTCACTTTCTAACTCTTTGATTCGACTACTTATCCTCTCTATTTGAAATTCATCATTGTCTGCTTTGGCTTGTTCTAATTTTGTATTTTCTTTTGCTAAGTCTTTATTTGTTTCATTCAGTTTTGCCAATTCATTTGCTATCTCTTTTTTGACTGTTGTCATTGCATTTGCTATTCCATCAATCTCTCTTTTTGTCCAATCTGTTTGTGTTTCTTGTTCATTAGTAAATGATGTCTCCAATGTTTTCACAGCAGTTTCTACATCAACTGTTGTATTTAATAGTTCTTGAGTTTGTTCTTGTGATGATATATCTTGTAAAGGTATTTCTTCTTCTGTTTGTGTTATTTGAGTTCTCGTTTGAAGTAATTGTGCGAATGCTGTTCTACCTTCTTTAAGTCTTGTAGCAGATGGTTTAAAATTATCTACACCTAATACATTCCTAACAAAATCAACACCATATTTCCTTTGCAAAGTATTAAATGATAAAAATGTTGCTATTTCATCGGGTGCATTGGAACGATAATATGTTAATGCAATATCCTTTCCACCTTCATCTTTAACATATAACATTGGTCTCCCTATATCATCTTTCTTGAGAGACAAACCTTTGATTTTACGTTTAGGTTCTTCATTCCTTTCGTAAAATCTATCTATCATTTTTTGACCTATGCTATTAAACAGAGTTTTCCTATCATCACCGGTTAAATCATTCAAACCAGCAAACTGACTATTTAATGTTCTCTGAAACTCTTCTTCATCTGTAAAAGATGTTTCTGCTTCTTCATCATAATCATCCTTATCATACTCAGGATTTTCATATTCAGCCATTATTTATTTATTATTTAAAAATATTTTTTATCTTTTAATAAAAACATGTCAGCTTACGGAAATAAATTAAACCCTTACAGAAAAATAAGAGAACCACGAGGTGTGAGAGGCATCCGTCAAAGTGTAGTGATAACCAATAATCCGTCAACTATTGACCAAAATCAACAATTGTTAGTGAGATTTCCTAATCTAAGTGGTAATGATGTTATTGTTCCCGGAACAGTCAGATTAGCATTTGAAATTGAACTAACCTCTAGAGATGTAAATGCAACTATATTTCAAAACATAGGAAGAGCAATAATTAAGAAAACAACAATTAGAATTAGTGGAAATGAAATCATGTCCATTGACGATAGTGACATCTATCATTGTTATATTGATTTATGGAAGTCTATTACAGAACGCGTAAATATGGCATACCAAGGCATTGGCAAAGAGAACATGTTGAAACATAGAGTGGGTGCAGAAAACGCAGCAGAAGATAAAGAAGATAAAGCCATCGCAAAAGCATATGGAAACAGGTTTTGCATCCCACTTGATTTTGAATTATTGGAAACCCATATGCCATTTTATCAAGCTGGATTAGGAGATAGACTTGAATATGAACTTACATTCAATGATTATAATAAAGTAATTAAATCAGGCGATGCAACTTCATCTTATACAATCAAAAATATTTGTTTGGAATTTGATATTGTTTCTGATACTGAATTAGCAAGACAAATAAGACAGCAAGTTGATGGTAAAATGGTTATTTTGTATGACAGAATACTAAGACACAGAAAAATAACTAAAAACAAATCTGATACACTATGGAATATCAATCTAAATGTTCCTGCAAGAAGTATGAAAGGAATTCTTATGCTATTCGAAGATTCTGAAAGGGCCAGCACAGAAGAATATTATAATCCAGAAATTACAAAAGTGGAAATGACAATAGAAGGGATTCCGAATCAATTGTATAGTCAAGGAATGAAGTCCCACCAACACTGGGACGAAATAAATAAATTCTTTGCTTTGAATTCAAAAAGAAACAAAGAAACAAGTATGGTCGTTAAAGATTTATATTTTACTGATACAACAATAGAAAAATATCTAACGAACAGGTATGCTTTATGGTTGGATTTACGTTCAACTGATGATAATACACTTCATGGTTCTGGAAGAAGAATTGAAAATGCATCAGAAGGTATCACAATACAAATAACGAAAGAAGCAGGAGCAGATGAACCAATCAATCTTTATTTGTTTGTTATACAAGATGCACAAATCAACTTTGAAGATGGTAGATTTAAAGAAGTCAGTTATTAATATTTTTTACAAATAAAAATGGAACTACCAAAATATCCTCATTGTGCTATTATATGTGGTCAAACTGGATGCGGGAAAACAGAGTTTGTCCTTGACCTTTTGGAAGAGGAATATCGTCAAGTATTTAAACATATTGTTATACTTTGCCCAACCATTCAATGGAACAAGGCTTATAAAAATCGTGAGTGGATTGGTGATGTCAGGAAACCTAAAACAAAGAATCTTATAATTGTTAATCCTATTATTAATGATGAAGAGAAATTACAAGAACTACTAAGAATGTTCTTTAATAAATATGCTGGTCATTCTACTCTCTACATTATTGATGATTGCAGTGCAACGAAAGAACTAACAAAGAAAAAAGATATGTTATCAGAATTAGCATTTTCTGGTAGGCATGCAGAACAATCAGTGTGGGTTATTTCGCAGAGATATAATTCTGTGTTAAAAGATTTAAGAGAACAAACAAAATGGTTATGCATGTTCTACACAAAAGATAGAGATAGTTTTGAAAATTGTTTAAGAGAGAATGATGTTATTCCTACTTTGGAAGAACGACAGAGAATAAAAGAAGAACTGAAAAAAAAGAAGCATCGTAAGTTAATTTTGAAGACTGACCAGCCTACTGGTTATTGGTTGGTTGATTGATTATTTTTTTAGCAATGATTAAGTAATGTTTATGCAATGCTGTAGCAAATCTTAAGTAATGCTATAGCAAATCTTAAGTAATGTTTTAAGTAAAATAGCAATACTAAAAAACAATGCTGTTAGAAATATTATCAATCACTGCAATCTTATCAATAATCATAACAAACACTGCAATCTTATCAATAGTCGGATATGCGATGTTTTATTTTTTAAAAATAAAAAATAAATTACATAAAATAAAAATGAATGCTGAAGAATTATTACAAGACATTGAATGTGAAAGCACTTATGTAGAAAATAATGAACAAGAAACAAAACGTGAGCGATTATCAGCCATTGTTGCTGGTGGTGGTAGTAAGCAGTATCTTGGTAAAGACTTACAACTATCAGACATTGATACAATGACAGCAGAACAAATAAACAAACTTTACTGCAGATATGAAGCAAGATTGGGAGCAAGTATGACTAAGACCTTGGGTAATTCTTTCATTAGCTTATACGTTATGGGTGTATCAAAGTATTTCAATGTTGTTAATCCACCTAAACTGATACAAGACTTAGAGGAAGACCCTTTTATCAATCACGCTTTGACAAGTTCGTGTTGTGAATTGTATTATAGATATGGAATGTATCTTGCTCCATTAACTGCAATGCTAACAACAGCAAGACATATTGATTTTAATAAAAAAGAAAATATCCCCTTAGAAAAAGATAATGAGTGATAGTGAAGTTAAAACAAAAGACCCAAGACGAGTAGTTGCTGGTAAGAAAGGTGCAGAAGCAAGAAAAAGAAATGCAGAATTAAGAAGAAAGGAGACTGAAACTATAAAGAAAGAAAACATGGAATTAAAATCTATAACAAAAGATGATGAAGTCGGCTCTCCAAATTCACAGAATATAAATATATACAAAAATTATATACCATTATGCATAACAGTTGGAGTTGTTGGAATAGGATTGTATATGTACAAGTCTAAACAAGTTGTACCACAACAACCTATGATGCAACAACCTGCACCTATTATACAACAAAAAGAAATTGACCCATTTGAATTTAATTAATTTAAAAAAATAATATTCTCATTAAAAAAAATGACAACCTCAATAGACGGAAAACAAATTGCAAACATGTTATATCATGCTGGAGTGGAAACTGTATTATTCTTACATGGTTTCAAACCAAGTGGTCTTACATAAAATGGTGGTTCTTTACCTTCTATCTTCTTTGTGAGATGTGCAGGACTCCATACTTCACCATTGTCTTTGAGAGTTAAAATTACACTCACACCATTGCCTGTGTCAATTGTTCTGTAGTCAGTGATTGTATAAATGTTGTTGATTTCTAAATCAGTCCATTTCTTTGTGTCAAATTGACTTTGTTCCTTTAACAACGCTTCAAATTCATCAGTTGAGATATTTTGAATATTGTTGTTTGACATTTTTTATGTTTATAAAATTTTCTTAAATATAAATAAATGGAGAAGATATACTATAGTCCAAAAGGTTTCTGGAAAGGACACTCAGCAGTTAGTAAATTAGCAAAAGAAGCAAAGGTTAGTCAGAAACAAGCATTAGAGTTCTTAAAGAAACAAGCAATTTGGCAAATATATTTACCTGCACCTAAGAGAATAATAAGACCAAAATTTGATGTGTCTGCAGAGAATGAAGTTCATCAGGCTGATTTGTTGTTTTTACCTCACGATACTATTGGTAGAAAAACATACAAGTATGCATTAACAGTGGTTGATATTGGAACAAGATATAAAGAAGCCGAACCTTTGACGTCAAAAGATAGTAAAGAAGTTGCAAATGCTTTTGAGAAGATTTATAAAAGACATTTGAAGTATCCTAAATTATTGCAAGTTAATCCTGGTAGAGAATTTATGAGTTCCGTTTCGAATTTGATAGATAAGCATAGTACCAAAATAAGAAGAGGCAGAAAAGAAATACACAGAGACCAAGGAATAGTAGAAAGATTTAATAGAACCTTAGCAGAAAGATTGTTTGGTTATCAGTATGCTAAAGAGATTGATACTAAAAAAAGAAACAGAGAATGGGTTAAGAGATTACCTGATGTTATTAAAGCATTAAATAAGGAGACGAAAAAACCTCCTCCAATTATAACAAGAAAAGTTGATGCTGAAATTTGTCCTTATGCAAATGTTAGATATTTGTATCAACCTGGAGAATTAGAAGGTGGTGGAAAGAGAAGGGCTACTGACCCAGTATGGTCTGTTGATATTCATAAGATTGACTATCATATTATAACGCAGGGAATAAGAGTTTATTATTTGAAATCTCCTGCACCTAAGAGAGGGTTTGTCAAAGAGGAATTACTTATTGTTCCGGCTGATACCCATACGCGTATGTCGTGATTCCATCTGGTGCTATGTATCTTTTTGTGTCTAAAGGAGAAAGTGTAGTCTTATTTACTTTTAATCCATATATGTTGTGATGCATTGAGCGTAGCATATTCATTGAGTGTGTGTATTTCTTTTTGTTGAATAATGCATCTCTGTAGTTTTCAAAATTGATTTGTTTTTTGATTACATATTTTTTTGTTCCTTTCGCTTTTTTGATGACTTGTTCATCTGCTCTTAATACTGAATATAGTTTAGGACGAAGACCAATATATTCTGATATTGGAACACCAGCACATTCATCCTTCATCTTACCTATGACCTTCTTGTTTGTTTCATCGTATAGTGGATGTTCTTTTGGATAATCAGAGAAATCGTATTCATCTTTCATTTCAGACATATCTTTGTAAGCATCTTCAGTTTTAATGGCTACTAATAAACTGTCTGTGTCAGTGTACAACAAGGTGCAGTTATCACCATACTTCTTTTTCAATGTATTATAATACCAATCATACATAAGATGTTTTGATAAATCTAAAACACAGAAGCCAACATAGATTGGTTTATTGAGAGTTAATCTTGTTTTATTCACTTGAATGGCAGATAACTCATCAGAGAACTTTATTCTACGATTGAAGTTTGGTTTGGCTATTATCTTGCGGATTTTTTCATTTTCACTGCCATCTGTTTTGACTAATTTAATATCAACTCTTTTACGTATGTTTTCCATTGTTTTGCCAAATACTGAGTTGTTCATAAGTTTAAAGAAATCTTTTTCAAATGTAGTCTTTGCTTTTTTACGTAATTCTGTATTCAGACGTATGTAAGGTTCCATCCAAGGTTTCTCATCAAATTCTAATATTCTGTGTATTTTTGTTATTTTCATACCAAGTTGTTTGTATAGTCTCAAGTTCTTGTAATGTACTACATATTTCTTCTTATCCATTAGATCGGGGACAAGTTTTTCTGTTTTTAACATACTATTTTCAATTAGTTCATTTTGATAGTCGGATAACCATTCTTTTTTAATTGCTAATTTTTCAGGTGCAAGTGGATAGTCGTTATGTAGTTTATGTAAATGTTTGGGATATTCTAAATCTACTTCATATATTCTTCCTCTACCTTTTTTTAGTGGTTGAAGTTCTCCATCTATTAAATCTTTATTAGTTATCCATTTGAAACCACCGTATGGAAGTGGTTGGCTCATTGAATGACCATATAAATTATTTTCATCTAAATACATTATGTAATTGTCTTCTTCATCTGGATTATAATCTGCGACATATTTATTGTTTGCTTTTGCGTGTCTTTTAGAAACCATACTTATTCCACCTCTCATTCCTTTTTCAATGAAAAGATGCATATCCAAATCTGATAGAAGTTGTAATTCTATTTTTGTGTATTTTAGAAGAGCATCCCAAGATAGACCAGGTGCAGTGTAGTAATGTAGAGGGTCAAGTTTATAGTTATTCATACAGGTTTCTCTAAACTTTTGAAAAACATCTGCAAGTAAGAGAACATCTGTTTTGAGATATAAATCATGATAATCACCAAGTGTTTTACAGTTAAATTGTTTCCATACTTTTTGAGCGTGTTCATAGTCTTTTTGTTTGATACTTTCATCTGTTAGAGAACTGTAGAATTTGTCTATTGGTGGTAGTTCAGTTTCATTGAATCTTTCTTGACTGTCAATATATTCGTATATTCCTTTACGAGCAAGAAGATGTGAGTTAGTTGTATGTTTTACAGTTAATGGTAAGTCTGATTTGTTGAGTTCTTTATATCTTGTATTGTGGCATTTTTTACATTTTGCTGTTAATAACCAATTTTCATTGATGTTTATTTCTTCTGTATCTTTACATTTTTCACATTCTGTTCTTACACCAATTGCTCCATCTACTAACTTTTCAAGAGAGGAAGCCATAAATTGAAAACTGTCTAAGAATTTTAGCTGTCCAATGTTGAATGAGATGAATTTCTCTGAATTATTTGCAATACAAGTAATGTTTCCACTTGTTTTGTGTATTTTCTGCATTATTAGATGACTATCATAACCTTTTAAGGTGTGGAAGACAACTGGAATTTTGGTTTTATTTGGTTTGATTGCAAGTTTGAGATTACAAGATTTGTGTGCTGGTCCTCTATATTCTCCTGTGAAATGACAGTGGTCTTTTACTTTTGGATTCTTTTCATTAATTTCTTTTTCACATATCCAGCAATGAGTAGCCTCTTCATAATCTTGTATGTTCTGTTCTGTCATTATTATTTTTTCAGGATGCTTGAAAACGTTGTTAATATTTTTTACTTCGCATTCTAAGTGATTTAAAACAACTTCAGCTGTATCTTCACCTCTGTAGATTACCGGTTTTTTAGCTTTACCATCATATCTAACAACTTGATAAACGAATCCACACGCTTCGTGTTCGCTTGTTATTTCTGATTTGTCTCCTTTTTGTTGTGATTTGGGTTTGATTGTGCTTTCAAAGTCAGCATAGATAACATATGGAACGGGCATTTGATTTTGATGGTTTTTAAACTTGATAAGACCTTTTGATGGCATTTCTATTCGCATTGGAGATTTATTTATGCCTTCACAGTCTTCTTTGTGTTTGATTAGTAGGTCTTCTCTTGAAAAACCGTGAAGACATCTTTCACAAAAGTAAGTAGTTCCGTGTTTGTTATTCTGATTACGAAGTAATCTATTTAGGCTTTTAATCCAACAGTAGTGATATTTTGTTTCCTTTTGTGGTTTTTCATCTGGATTATAATTTTCATCTATTTCTCCTTCTTCATTATTATCAATTTCCTCTTCAACTTCTGTTATCAAAAGCAGGTTAATTCTTTCTTTATCATTTGATTGATTTGAAATATGATATGGAAATACAGTAAGTTTCTCTGTCTTTTTTGTGATTGTATATCCATAAACATTGATTGCTATATTGATTTGTTTCTCAACTTTTGGTATTTGTGAGATTGGTGTGGGAAAGTCAATTCCTTCCATATTCAGATTAGGACATTTTTTATAACTATATACATTATTCAAGTTATTCTTTGCTGGATATAAGGCAGATTTTAATGCCCATTCTAAACATCTATTATCATTGTTTTTCATATTAATTATTGCTTGTTTGTTTGCTATTACTTTTGGAAGAGGAATATATGAAGAACCTTTGAGTGGTTCATATTTTGCTATGTTAACATAGAGTTTGATACAATGGTCAATTTCTAAACCTGTTGCGGTATTTGTGAATTTTTCAATCCATGTTTGTATATAAGTTGTTTGTTTGTTATAGTTTTCATCTAAATTATTTTCATTAAGAACTGCACATTGTTCTCCGTGTGATGCACCGATAACTTCTTTTCTTTCACCATTAAGTTCATCTTTAAAAAACTTTATAGATAACCCAATTGAAAATTTAATACCATTGTATTCTTTAATGTTTTCATTAATTTTATCTATAATGACAGATTTTTTATCATTAAACAAAATATTTGGGTCTTTATATTTATGAGCATCTATTTCATACGCTTTGAAGTAATTGCATAATGGATTATCAACTAATTTTATATCATCATTTATTACTTCTGCATTGACGGCTTGTTTTCTTTTCTTTTTATTTCTACGTCTTTTACGCAGATTATCTAATGCAGAAGTTTGTTGTGGTGCATCACTCTTCTGTTTCTCAATATCTAAGGATTTAAGACCCTTGTCTAAAGCCTCATCACTAATTCTTCCTTCACTATGCAATTGTATCAGTCTCTCTACAGAACTCATTTTTTGTTTTCTTTTAAACTATAAAAATTTTTTTTTAAATATAATAATAAAAATGGATATAGAAAAAGCAAAGATGCAAAATATATGTGCTATGTTGCCGTTAGGTTCAAATAAACCATGTAAAAACAAATCAGTAAAGCATTCTATATACTGCAAGGCTCATAATTTTATTATAAAACATAACAAAAGTAAAGTAGTGAAATGTTTGCAATGTGGTAAAGGTACTACAGCAAAATATCAAATCTGTGATAAGTGTGGTGGAAAGAATTTTAGAGAAAAACAGAGATATTTTAACTCTATAAAACCTTTTAAGCAGGAAATTGCAAGATTGAGTATGATAGAGTGTTGAGGATGATTCAGGTGTTATTGAGAGGGCGATAATTTATTTTTTTTTATGCTCAAGTCGGCGATATAGTTTGTATCGCCGTTGAAATGAACAAAATGGATTACGCGTAATCATCAATAAAAAGTCTCAACAAAATGGATTACGTGTAATTGTCTTTGATATATATGTACAGACAAATATATCACCGATTACAGCGTAATCTTCAATCGATTGTTTCAACAAACAGAGTTAGTGATAATACTGCAGAATATATGTGGTATGACGTGTCTATATATAGATAGAGTGTTAGTTGTTGAGGATGATTCAGGTGTTATTGAGAGGGCGATAATTTAATTTTTTTTATGCTCAAATTGGCGATATATTCATTGTCCGTGCTATACGGACAATGAATATATCGTCGAACCGGCACTACCTATATATATCCAAGCAGTCCCTTTTTATCAGGTGTTGTAAATGGATGCCTTCTGTAAAGGTTTATGCTCTGGAAAAAAAAATCAAATTCACCTGAGGAATAAATATACACATTTTCTAGGCCAGATTACATGTAGCTAGTTTTGACAGATTAGGCCTCATAAGTGGCCTTCTACAAGTACAGAGATCATCCGCATAGTTTTCATGCAAAACATTTGCAGGATCCCGAGGAAGCTGTCTGAATGTCTTCCGCGGGACCAAGCAAATGTTATTGCAATGAAATAAACATGCATGATCGTTATTCGTGCATTTATTGAGACAAATTGTGGCGGAAATGCCCCACAACTCCATGTCGACACTTCAGATGCGACCGTGTAACTAAAATGGCATGGCGGCTCCTTCAAAACGTTGTTAAAACGATAGCGCCAGTCTGTTCCGCAATGACGTCAACATAAAACTTAAAAATGCTACGTTCATGGCGACGACGTTACATCGCTCTGACATAAAGTAAACAAAGCAAAGTCCATTTTTGTTATCCAAACTTCAAAACTCATATTCAAGCAGCATGCTGATTTTATATTGCTAACATGGACTTGTGTTGCTTGAACACGCGTTCTGGTCCAGAATAGCTTCATCCAGCTATACTCATAGGAGTTTATGCAATAATATATTCTTTATAATATGTTCTATAAAAGGGTTATCCTTTGGAAGCAAGGAATATACCACAGAACTGGAAAATATGAAGTGTACATGTTTTCTTGGCCAGACTAGCTAGTTTCGGCCATTTAGGCCTCATCAGTGACCCTCAAATAGTTCCAAAATGGAATCAATGATCCCAAAGGACAAGAAAATATAAGCCTGACTTAAACTACCGACCAGTAGCAAAATCAAAATATCACAGACAATCGTACCATCAGTACTACATTTTTTTTTCGCGCTACACACATATACTGTTTCGGATGAGTCTTTAAACCGATGTCCCGTCTCCGTATGACCTAGCTGTTGGTGAGACGTAAAACTCAAACGCTCACTCACTCACTCGCATATATTGTTTGTGCTCGGATGAACTGCCTCACTAAGGCATGCAGTTATCTGGTTATAAAATACACACGGTCTATTATATGATTATTTGAGTATAGCTATGGATTTGTAAACCCAACTGTAACCGAAACCCCGTGGTCGAGTGCAACAAGTCCGTGAAATGAACACCCCCTAAACCCCACTTTATATAGAGAGAACTGGGGTTTACGGGGATATACATTATTTTCTTATTTCTGCTCCAAGACTGGTTGTGGGTACTCGTTAGGACCGCCTCAATGAGGCGGTTCTAACGAGCACCAAAATCATATGTTTGCAGTATAAATCAGACAAACATCACGGATTTTCATCAGAAAAGTAGCCATTTTGGAGATCTGAAAAAGTGCACTATTTCGCACAGGTGTTTTATCGATATGGGGTAAGAACGGTGACTCTTAACCATCATGCCCCCACCCCCTCGCTCGAGTCACATATTAGACACAAAGAGCTCTGCAATGGACACTGATGGAAGGAAGGCCAGGTGTTTTTCTCCGGGTGCTTCGGTGATTAACGATCGAAATAGAAATCTAGAAAAGGCTGTAGAACTAACACCAAAAAGAACCCCACTGTTCTCTTTCTGAACGGTAGGGTTTGAAAAATAGAAGTGGAGGCCATGATCAGGAATCGATAGAATTAACCCATAGCTCCCATAAGAGACACCAAAGGGAAAGAAACACAAACATGAGACAACAGACCCTAATGGAAACATCAATAGCGAAAAGCCAAAAGGACAGTTACTTTCCCACAAAATGGCCAATAGGATATCCAAAATAAAATAATATAAGCGACACAAACACCCAAAGACAAACCATTACAAAAATAAACCTCGACAGAGGAAAGCCATGGGCCAGTTGTTCAAAACTAACGACATCGTTAGTTAACGTATCGTTAAAACTTTAATCATTAAATATGGCAAATATGCTAATATTTTTGCTGAAAAAAAAATGTAGATGCAAAAGCTGCTCACATTTTTTTTTAGCAAAGACACCCAAAGTGTTGATGTTGAACTTGCTAGAACAGCTAACAATTTGACCACTAACGAGCTCGTTAAGCTAACGATGCTTTGAACAACTGGCCCCTGGTGTTTATTTCACGGACTTGTAACTTGATGTGTAAGTACAGACGCTCTTACCTTACTTCATTCATAGTGCATTTTTCACATCTCCCAAAATGGCTACTTTTCTGATGAAAATCCATGATATTTTACTTATTTATAATGCAAACAGAGGTTGTGGGTGACCGTTAGAACCACCTCAGTCGGAGCAGAAATACAATGTGTAGCCCCGTAAACCTCAGTTTTCTCAAAATAAAAGGAGTTGTGTGTGTGTGTGGGGAGGGGGGGTGCATGTGTGTGGCGGGTGGGGGAGGTTCGTTTCACGTTCTTTATCACGTGAACAAGTCCGTGAAATGAAGATCCCCTAAACCCCACTTTATAAAGTGCAAAATGGGGTTTACGGGGAAAAACATTATTTTTCTTATTTCTGTTCCAAGACATAGGTTGTGGGTATTCGTTAGAGCACCCACAGTCTATGTTTTGTGCATTTATAAGACAAATATCACGGATTTTCATCAGATTAGTAGCCATTTTGGAAATGTGAAAAATGCACTTTGGCGCACGGGTATGTTACTGTAATGGCTTCACGTGATGTTTTGTTCTCTGTTTTTCTGAAAGTCAGTTTTTACTTTTCGCTGCTATTAAAGAGGGACTGGGAGAAAATTCCAAGAGAACTGTGGAAATTGACGTTCATCGTTTAAATCCCTTGGACTATTGATACACTTTAAGAGAGAAAGGTGGTCAACGGCCGAGTCCTCAAGCAACCCTTCATCTAAAGCCGTCTCCTGAGTGTTGGAAAAAGAGGATCTTACATGAGTGTTCATGAATTATTGAATTTTGTTTGTTTGATTGATTTTAGGTTTAACGTCCCCGTCAACACTGTATAGGCCATTTTGGAATCGCTGCTTCCAATTTTGTGGGACATTTACCCGACATTGAGATGAAATGATATCTCAAGTTCCGTCGCCCAATGAAACCAATAGGGTTTATTAGCATGGGCGGTCCGACTCGCACCGCTTTGCCTTTGATCCTCTAAGCTGTTTACCAGTACTCGTGTGCGGTTGGTCTCAGCTCTGCGTGGAAGCATAATGCAGCCCATCTATTTCTTCAAGCCCCGATGGGCGGGGGCCGAAATTATTGAATTTATTAACGATTTGAGGAAAGGAATAAAATACGAGACCACTTTTGAACAGTCCCAAATGTGGTCTCTGACCAGATGACACCGGGTGCAAAAAACACAAATAAAAAACAACGGAAATTTTCTGAATAAGCTTTTTAAACATCAAGTTTACGGTCTCGTGACATTCACACCTCTTTAAACCCCACTTTATAGAGAGAAAACTGGGGTTTACGGGGGTATAGAATACGTTTCTTATTTCTTCTCCAAGACAAAGGTTGTGGGTACTCGTTAGAATCGCCTCAATAGACGATTTCAGCGAGAACCCACAACCTATGTTTGCTGTATATATATAAGAAAACATTCACGGATTTTCACCAGAAAACTAGCCATTTAAGTGCACTAAGCCGCACGGGTGTGTTATCGTAATGGCAAAATTAGCCTCAAATTTTTGTGTTCTTTGTTTGTTTGTTTAATTTGAGGTTTAACGTCCCCGTCAACACTGTATAGGTCATTTTGGAGGCATCGCTTCCAATTTCGTGGGACTTTTACCCGACAATGAGATGAAATCACATCGCAATCCCTGTCGCCCAACGAAACCAATAGGGTTTATAAGCATGGACGTTTCGACTCATTCGACTCACACCGCTTTGCCTTGGCAGCCTTAGATCCTCTAAACCGTTTACCAGTACTCGTGTGCGGGTCGGTTTCAGCTCTGCGTGGAAGCATCATGTAGCCCATATGTTTCTTCAAGCCCTTATGGGCGGGGACCGTTTTGTGGTCTTAATAGCGAAATTTTACTGCATATTGTTCCGGTCATATGTGTATGTAACATAAAACGGAATTTTACTGTATATTGCTCCGGTCATATGTGTATGTAACATATAACGGAATTTTACTGTATATTGTTCCGGTCATATGTGTATGTAACATATAATGTCGCTGTTATTTCGTGGATAATGTCATGTCATACATATGATTTGACCACACGTGTAATAACACATGCGTTATGAAAACAAACCTATACAAATACATTGCAAACTTTTAACTCCGAAAAAAAAAACTAAAACTACCCAGGGTCTTTATTTTAGAGCAGAAATAAGACGTTTTTTTATGATTTTACGGCCCTTTCAAGATTATTTCACTCATATCGAGCCGATCGTTAATCAGAGGTTGGCGGAAACCGGAGTACCCGGAGAAAAACCACCTGACATTCCGTTGCACAACTTGGCGCCTCACATGAGACCCGAGCGAGGCTCAAACCACAGCGGTGAGAGACCTAATTATTAAGAGTCAGCGCTCTTATCCACTAGGCCACGGAGGCCCGTAAAATAAGAAAAATAGGTAAACCTCTGTAAACCCCGGTTTTACTGTATAAAAGTTGGGTTCAAGGGTGTCAAACTTATATAGGCCTGTTTTAGTGATGTCTACTATCGTTGTTTTGAACCTCTTCACTTCTTCGGCAACAAACTCCCATTTAAAATCAGTATATGCTAAACAGAACTTACACTCGTGGTCATAACATATGGCATATGTGAAACTCGCCGGAAGCTCGTTCCATAAATTTCGTAAGAAATTTTTGATGACCACTATTTTTATAATACTAATAAAGAGGTTGTATACATGGTCATTTAGACCGCTTGCAAAATCATGCGAGAGGCACTCTTCTGAATTTCTTCTGGACAGGGTATTCTTGCACACCAGACAAGGAAATCCGTGATTTTACCCTGGGATAGAAATTTATGTTCTGACCCTGGTGTTCCGACCAAGGCAACTTACATTAATTCGCTTCAATTCTATTCAACTGCCGGAACTACTTCCGCACTACTTTTATTTTGCAAACAATATACATGTGTGAGCTGTCAAAACTATTCAGGGTGGTGTGCAAGATTATCAGAATCTGATATGGGGTTCTGTTGTAGATGGGCGTTTCCAACCCTCGGAATGATCGTGCTGAGCGGAACCTCGGCGTAGCCTCGGTTCCGCTCAGCTAAGTCATCCCTCGGGTTGGAAACGCTCAATTACAACAGAACCCCATATCAGATTCTTATAATCTTGCATACCGGACAAGGAAATCCGTGATTTTACCCTGGGATAGAAATTTATGTTCTGACCCTGGTGTTCCGACCCAGGCAACTAACAAAATTTCGCTTCAATTCTATTCAACTGCCGGAACAACTTCTGCACTACTTTCATTTTGTAAACAATATACATGTGCGAGCTGTCAAAACTCACCGGCAAAACAGCGGATGAATATCATGAATATTGTTTAAAAAACAAAAAGTATAGTGCGCGAAAAATGAAACGTTAAAAAAAATAAAAAAGAAATGTTTGGGAGATGTTGTGCAAGAAAAAGAATCCAATATGGGATTCTGTTGTAGATGGTCGTTTCCAACCCGATGGATGACCGTGCGGAGCTCGGTTCCGCTCAGCACGGTCATCCCGTGGCCTCGGTTCCGCTCATATCGAGTATCTGATATTAATTAGTTGCCTCGGTTCCGCTCAGCACGGACATCCCGAGGGTTGGAAACGCCCATCTACAACAGAACCCCATATCAGATTCATATAGGCACAGAACATCTGAACAACATGCATCATGATCTGCACGTCTATTCATGCATACAACAATGATCTTGATAGAAAGCGGACATATATTTACTATAGATTCATTTTGTTTTGTGTTAACTCATATACGATAATGGAATCTCAACGCCCCCCCCCCCCCCACACACACACACACTAATTATTTGGAGTGTTCCATTTCGAATTATAGGGGTGCCAGGTTTTTTTGTTAGCGGTACAATTTGCAAAAATGTATGTACTTTCAGCAAACCGTGAAGTTTAGATCAGACGCCGCGTGGCGTCTGATCTGAGTCTGCACTGTTTGCCAATGTCCCCAAGAAGGACCGCTATGCAAACATGTGTTAAGAATGGATATTCACCTCAAAAGGTATATTTATAAAGGCATTCTATGTCTTTGCTTCGTGCACGTTAGTTTTTGTTACGCCTTCATTAATATATAGTAATGGCCTCCAGATGAACTTCCTGCAAAACATTTATCTTGAATCTTTAATTGACAGAGAAAAGGAAACTAAAACACATTTTTATGGGCAGCATCAAGATTCTGAATCATCCAGCGTAATTGAAAAAAAAAAATCCTAATCATCAAAGAGCTCACATGCGCTACCGGAAGCCTTACTGCATGTCCAGAAGCAAGGATTTATGGGAAACATGAGACGCAGCTGCTGCCTTTGTCCGGAGATTTATAAGCTTAAGAAACGCGTTATGAATTATCTTAAATCAATAAATAGCCACAAACCAGTAGACATCAGATACTAATTGACACCGCATCTTACTTCTCTTTTAATGGAACACATTTTGATACAAGGAGAACTAGCCCTGAAATCACGACAACACGCCTAATTATAATTCTGACCCCTTTGGACCTGACTTTTATATTGTAAAACTGGGGTTTACGGCGGTAAACCTTATTTATCTTATTTCTGCTCCAAAGTAAAGATTGTGTGTACTCGTTAGAACCGCCTGTATGAGGCAGTTCTAGGTTCTAACGAGTACCCACAATCTATATTTTGAGCAGAAATATAAGAAAAATATCACAAGTGTTCACCTTAAAGTGTTCGTGTTTTCGGCGTTGAAGTTTACAATGTATTTGTGTAGGCGTGTTTTCGTATACTGGTTTGCTGAAAACAGCACAACGAATAATTTTAACATCACGTATACAAGTCCCTGTTGCTACCTCACTTCAGAGGATCTTGTATTATTGAATTAGAGAGAATTTATTATGAATTTATTAAACAAGTTGCAGAAAAGGTATAAAAAGGCGAGGATTCGCCGAACATTTTATGACTTTTTCTCAACGAGCTTTATAAATTCAATAATTCAAGAGCACGAATGCAAGATTCTATTTATCATAGGCCTAAAAATGCGGTTTTTTCGCTAACCCGACCGATCCTGCTTCAGCCCCCACCCCCACACTCTACTATATGTATCAATAAAAGAACAACATAAAAATTAAAACATCGAACCTTCCATTATCAATTACTCGGTGTCGTCTTTGCATTTTCCCATAGTTATTGCGTGTATTAAAGGCATTTATTCTTGATTATTGACGACTATCATTTCATTACATAATATTATGTAGCCCTCAGTGCTCACTGGAGAGAAGTCCTCTGTCTTCAACAGGTAAGGGGCCGCATTGGGGAAAATCAATAAATTACTTACTGTTGACTGGTGTACATTATTGATTTTCCCCTTAAGTGCCTCAGTCAGGGGATTCAACAAGAGCTGCTAATCACCCTATTAAGGGCCGCCTTTGATCTGCTATAGTCAGTATATCACAGGGGGGCAATAAAACAATTATGGATACACGGTGTGTTTTACTGTTACAGAATAAATGCCTTTAAGCACATTTTTGTAGTTGTTGGCATTTAGTTTCTTCCAAAATACAGAGCTGAATTTCTGAGTATCTAAAATGAACCAGTGCTTCAGCTGAAGTGCACGACCCGCCGGATGCTTTTAGCTTTATGAGTGTTACCATATATGGGTATGGCGGCCATTTTGGTCATGTGACCTGGACCTAAAACGGTTCCCCCAATAAATGCGCCTTATCGTAAGGAGCAAAAATATATCTTATACTTTATTACTGTATTCTGAATCGTTTGCAGGATAAAATGCATTCTCACTTTTCCAATACAAAAGCATATGAGTCAAAGTTTGACCTAGGCACAAAGAAGGTCAAGGTCAACCCAGGGCCACCATTTAAGCAATTTATGATGGGCCTACTTCCCAGATGCTATTTTTCAAGTTTCGTGGAAATCTGCCCAGTGGTTCTGGAGAAGACTACTTTTGAAGGGTTTTTACCATATATGTCTTGGCGGCCATTTTGGTCATGTGACCTGGACCCCATGAGCAAATTTTGAAATTTGACTTCAATCGGCCCAACGGTTTCCGAGGAGAAGCAGTTCGAAAATTTTCACATTATTTGCCTCGGCGCGGCTATACTAAATGGAATGTAATATTTCGCAAGTTCATTGGTTAGATCTCATTGATATCTATCAGTATGCCAAAAATTGTTTAAATATTCCAAGCGGTTAAGTCACTATCACCTATATATTTTCAAAAACGGGTTACGGACGGACAGACAGACAGACAATATATGGCTTGGCGGCCATTTTGGTCATGAAACCTGTACCCGATGAGCAAATTTTGGTTTCCCCCATCCCATAGAGGCTCCAAATGAAATTTGACTTCAATCGGCCCAACGGTTTCCGAGGAGAAGCAGTTCGAAATTTTTCACATTTTTCGCCTCGGCGAGGCTATACTAAATGGAATGTAATATTTCGCAAGTTCATTGGTTGGATCTCATTACTTTTGTACTGTATTCTGAATCGTTTGCAGGATAAAATGCATTCTCACTTTTCCAATACAACAGCATATGTGTCCAAGTTTGACCTAGGCACAAAGAAGGTCAAGGTCAACCCAGGGTCATCATTTTAGCAATTTATGATGGGCCTACGTCCCAGATGCTATTTATCAAGTTTCGTGGAAATCTGCCCAGTGATTCTGGAGAAGACTATTTTTGAAGGGTTTTTACCATATATGGCTTGGCGGCCATTTTGGTCATGTGACCTAGACCCCTTGAGCAAATTTTGGTTTCCCCCATCCCATAGAGGCTCCATACGAAATTTGACTTCAATCGGCCCAACGGTTTCTGAGAAGAAGCAGTTCGAAAATTTTCACATTTTTCGCCTCGGCGAAGCTATACTAAATGGAAAGTAATATTTCTCAAGTTAATTGGTTAGATCTCATTGATATCTATCAGTATGCCAAAACTTGTTTAAATATTCCAAGCGGTTAAGTCACTATCACCAATTTTCACAAACCGGCTACGGACAGACAGACAGACCATATATGGCTTGGCGGCCATTTTGGTCATGTTACCTGGACCCCATGAGCAAATTTTGGTTTCTCCTTCCCATAGAGGCTACATATGAAATTTGACTTCAATCGGCCCAACGGTTTCCGAGCAAAAGCAGTTCGAAAATTTTCACATTTTTCGCCTCGGCGAGGCTATACTAAATAGAATGTAATATTTCGCGAGTTCATTGGTTTGATCTCATTGATATCTATCAGTATGCCAAAAATGTTTAAATATTCCAAGCGGTTAAGTCACTATCACCAATTTTCACAAACGGGTTACGGACGGACAGACAGACTGACAGATTGACAGAATGACAGACTGACAGAATGACAGAATGACACGGTGATTTTAGGGCACTCTAGAAAATCAACCGACTTCAGTCGGTCGCTTTTTCTGCGGGTCGTGCAATTTTGATATACAGTGCAACTAGCTGCAATGAAAATTGTCCTCTGATTTTTTTTAACAGGCAGGACAAAGAATACCATGAACAGGGATATTCCCTTGAAATTGAAATTCCAATTTCGTCGCCCAACATTTCGCACTATTATAAGTGTTTCGAGCATTTTAATTACGAAAACACGCCTATTCAAATACGCTGTAAATTTTACCGCCATAAAAATGAAAAATTTAAGAAGATAAATTGGAATATTTTTTTCTTATTCCTGCTGTAAAATATAGATTGTGGGTACTTGTTAGAACCGCCTCGATCTTATTTTTCTTATTTCTGCTCAAAATATAAATTGTAGGTACTCGATAGAACCGCCTCACCAGTACCCACAATCTTTTTTTAGAGCAGGAATAAGAAAAAAGGTATTACTCCTATAAACCCCAGTTTTTCTATATAAAAGTGGGGTTCAAGGGGGTCAAAATTATAAAGGTGTGTTTTCGTGTTGTTCTGCAATATTGTCAGATGCAATAAGTTTAGATATAAAATATTTGCGCCTTTGGCTAGTTTAAACTCAAGTATTGGCTTTGGAAATCTTCGGATTTTTCTTATTTGAAGGCAATTGAAAAAATCTGCGAAACATGCACATCTGCACGTGCAAGCTCATGCGTTAAATGCGCAATACAGTTGTAAAACTTAAATGCGATGCATGATAATAGTTAAACTGACAATGAGGGTTATAGTTACAGAAAATGTGAATGCAGGATGCGCAAAAAAACACACACACAAAAAAAAAAAAACGACCGCGCACACTGTATACATGGAATCGATTGTTCTGCCGTTTTAAACGTTATTCTTAATTCCCATTGGCTTCCCAATTTTAATGACAATAAAAGCTATCACGATTTTTTCTATGTATGAATGAGGCTTTTAGAGAACATTTGTATGTATGAAATTCGCATAACAGGAAAATTTGAATGTTTAAATGGCTTCAGTTTGTATGCGAAGGGAAGTGATTTCTGCTAGCTAAAAGTTTTAATTCACGGGGGAATTCAATACGATTCAATAAGACGCATAATGGCTAGTTCTTAGTCTTATGTCTATGTAAGAAACTTTTCCTCCCACATAATTTGCAAACAAATATTCAGTGTTCTGCTCCATATGTGTGTATCATGAACGTAACAAGAATCGACAAGAATACTTACATCACGATAAGATTATAATGTTATTAATCAAGTAATTTCGTATTGACCCAGGTACAGGTCCGAGGTCTGCTGCATTAGCCCGAGGCCGAAAGCCGAGGGCTAATGCAGCTGACCGAGGACCTGTAACTGGGTCAATGCGAAATTACTTGATCAATGACAATTTTATTAATTGACACAATTAAAAAAACATGATTTTTGATTTTTGACCTCACTTGACCTCAGTTAATATTGGTTGACCTGGTGTTAATACGGATGATCTCCGATCAATACAGGATAGTCAGTTAATAATATATGTTATTAATCAAGTGCATGTAATTTCGTATTTGCCCTATTACAGGTCCGAGGTCAGCTGTATTGGCCCGAGGCCGAAGGCTTAGGAGAAATACAAATGACCAAGGACCTGTAACTGGGCCAATACGAAGGACTTAATTATTGACAATTTTATTAATTAACATCATACAACATCGTTCCTGATTTCACCTCAGGTTTATACGATTTCACCTCAGATTAATATGGACTATTAATATGGATGTCCTGCTATCAATGATGTTTAGTATAAGCGTTTCGCTTGTTTTCAAATCCCGTCATTGTAAATGGTACAATTACTGTTCGAATTGACTTGTCAAATGAAATGAATAAATATTGTTTAAACCAATACAGAAAAAAGTCTACATGCGTTAAAAGTGAAAAAACACTCCAAAAAGTAACTTGACACGGCATCCGCCATTGTTGCTTACAGACCAACCACGTGATTACGCGACGGGCTTCTTAGCCAATTAAATTCAAGAATTGCAATATTGATCGCAGGTCAAGTTAATTTTTTGATGTTAGTCAGGGGTCAACTTGCAAATACTGTACGAAGAAAGCAACGGGAGCCGTATCTTGTGGACCGATTTACCTGTACGTATCCTGTATAAACATAAGTCCATGTAATGTGCATCCCTGTAAACCCGACTTGATATAGAGAAATTCGGGATTTATAAGGACCAGTGTATACATTGTTCCTTAATTCTTGTTACATTCAATTGTTTGATTGTTTTGGGGTTTAACGACACGTCAAACCTTGTGGGTGATGTGTCCTCTCTCAGAAAAAAGGGAGAAAAGAGAAAGAAGAGATAGTATAGGAAATGAAGTGAAGTAAAGGGGAGAAAGTCGAAAATAAATTGGAGTGTTTGTTTGATTTGAGATTTTACGTCCCCGTCAACACTATTTAGGTCATTTGGAGATGCTGCTTTCAATGTTGTGGGACTTTAACCCGACACTGAGATCAAATAACATCCCAATGAAGCCAAAAGACTTATATGCATCGGACCGATCGACATGTGTGTGGTCAGTTTCAGCTCTACGTGGCGGAAGCACCAGGCAGCCGAATCTATTTCTCCAAGCCCCGATGCGGGGGCGGGGCGGAAATGGGAGTGTAGAAACGGAATAAGTAACAATATCCCACCTCTTTCGTTAACTACTGCAAATAAAGCAGGCCTTGCCCAGCTGTAAGACAAAATCAGTTCTGACTCAACCACTCGTGTACCTCTGTTTGCAGAATAAAAACTTGTCAGTTTTGACTAGACTTTGACACATGTACACGTCTGTGTCGTACTAATCAAGTCAAACAAACTGTATCTTTAACATATGAAATGGTCACATTGAACACATCGTGGAGCGTGGTAGCTTAGTGGTTAGTGTACTTGCCCCTGATGCTAAAAGCCCCCGGTTCGATTCCCGGCGGCTGTACTAAAATTACGGTGTCCGAACATGCTCCAATAGCACCATTTGCAGGAAAGAATGCCACAAAGTGCATCGCCCCTCAGATCTGGACGTTAACTGGAGGCCCCATGTGCAGGGAAAACCCTCTCCTGTGCAGGTTAAAGATCATTGCTGTAATTACATGTACATACATGAAATTACTGTGTAGGCTTTCATCCTGCAAATCTGGAGTGTATGTAATGTATACTTGCCAACAATTCCACAAATATATATCGGATTCTCATCAGAACCGCCTCATCGAGGCAGTTTTTAATCACTTCGCACAAACAAACAAAAATTATATCCCTGCAAACCAACTATTTGCTTATAAATGTTACATGTAAGCCCATTTGTTTGTTTGATTTGAGGTTTAACGTCCCCGTCAACACTGTATAGGTCATTTTGGAGACGCTGCTTCCAATTTTGTGGGACTTTTATCCGGTATTGAGATGAAAAGACATCTCAAGCCCTGTCGCCCAATGAAACCAACAGGGTTTATAAGCATGGACGGTCCGACACGCACCGCTTTGCCTGGGCAGGCTTAGATCCTCTAAGCGGTTTACCAGTAGTCTTGTGCGGTCGGTTTCAGCTCTGCGTGGATGCATCTATTTCTTCAAGCCCCGATGGGCATGGGCGGTAACAGGACACTTCGGCCCCAAAACCACCTCGGCCCCTAGACACTTCGGCCCCTGGACACCTCGGCCCCAAAACCACCTCGGCCCCACATAAAATTGAAACCCTAGACGGGTCGGCCCCTGGACACCTCGGCCCCTAGACACGTCGGCCCCATATACCTAGACACTTCGGCCCCACTTTGCTTTTCACGGGGCTTCCACTTAAATTGGAGATCGGGTTGGATGCCCGATGAGGTTTTTTTTTATTTTTATTTGCTGATTTGATTATTTTGATAGGGAGCCACGAATATTTGAACCTATATATATATATAGATATGTATATATATTATAACGTTACTAAATAGAAAACCTATATGTCCATTTAAGAAGAATGGAAGATAAATCTTAAAATTCCCCTCTTTTATTTCAATGTATAATTCTAATTGCATTGCAGCATGCTTTAGAGCAGGCTCTTTTTTTCTAAATTTCTGCTCTTTTGATCATCTATAGGCTTTTTTTATTATCCGAAATAATTCCACACCGCTAAAGTACTTTTTAAATTAATTTCAATAAGAACATGATACCTATTTATCCTTACTAATTGGATGGAATTCTGGATGGATCGGTGGATGGGGCCGTAAAACCAAAAAAAAAAAATCATTCCTTGGTTTCGTCAATCATGGTGATGATGGGGGATAATCGTATTTGTTGACATATTTATATATTTATTTGTTTAGTTTTTTAGCCTAGGTAACTATGTCGGATGCGCGTCTGACTGGTGATCAGGAGGACGCGGGTTCGATACCTACCGGGGTCGGCAACTTTCTTTCGTGGAGATTGATTATGAGATCTTTTCTACGGTCATTCTATCCCTTCTGCTGATTCAAGAAGGGCAGTTGTCACTTTCTGGCGAAAAACATGTGCACTGATATGGCTAGCCGCTTACGTATAAGCCTGCCCAGGATAAGTGTGGGTAGGTCGAAAATGAACTAAATTAATGTTAACTGGGCCGTTAAAATCCAATACAAACAAACAATTTATTATGTATTTATTTATTTATTTATTTATTTATTTATTATTTATTAGGTAATTATCAGTGTTCAGGTTCGCTGAACTAGAACTATCTTCGTATGTATGCTTGCAATTCAAAAACTGCATGAAAAAAACGGTGCAAATCCGGTTCAGAGGGCAGAAGCAAATTGATCAGGATCTACTCTGTTTGCTAAGATAAGGATTTTTGTGTTCAGCGGGGTAAGGATTAATGAATTTCAGATTAGTACACTATTTAGCAAAAAGTTATAGAAGAACAATTAATTATTGACTTAAATTAGTAAAGTGTGAAGCTCAATAAACAACCAGGCGTTACTAATCCCTTTTCCCCAATAAAGAGATTCTTGATGATAAACAGATCATTGTTATCAATTTTTACACATTTGATTGGCATTAGGCGGACAGTAACGAGTATTTGTATAATTTATTTATTTATTTCACATTTCTGACAATCAGCCACCCAAATTACTTGATACATGTGTACTATATGTATATATTAGTGGCAAACAGTGTAGATCTGGATGTGCACTGTGTGCAAAGTCTACACTACTCTTATTTTTGTAGGAATTGCTCAGTATGTTTCCATTGTTATCAATTTTCACACATTTAGAAATTCCTATTTGATTGTTATTTCAGCTCATATAATTTATTTATTTATTTATTTATTAATTAGTCAAATTTCAGACCCTCAAATTACTTGATACATGTATATTGTATTCATTTAAAATTCGCATACTGAATGACAGTGTAGATCCAGATCAGATGGATCTGGATGTGCACTGAGTGCAAAGTCTTCATGGCCCTATAGATGAGTTTAGGACGCCACCGGTCGCTAAGGAAATACTATCCCACGGTTCCGTATTTTTGCGCATGCGCAGTTTTGTGTGGCAAAAATATAACCATTGTTCAGACTGCTCCGATAGCAGTCATTAATTTCTTTGAATATGAGAATTTTAAATATAGCGTAAGGTAAAGGTGACGTATGTCTTCCGTCACTGTGGCGACCACCTGATATTGGCTGACATTTGGGTAAGACCTGCTATCCTTGCAGCAGGTAAGAGTAGAGGGGAGTGCTCTTATTCCTTCTGTTTGTACACTCCATTCATTTTCCTCTTTATCCTCTGTTATTACTTTAACCTACGATCTCTTCTAAATTTTTTCTTCCTTTCTCTGGGAGATGAGACCAAATTACCCACAGGGGTTGACGTGTCGTTAAACCCAAAACAAATAATAATCGAATAATTGACTGACAATGGTCGCGTCATATTGCGCTAATCGCAAGGAAGGATTACCACCCACACGGGTTCAACATGTGGATGAAAAAGATCAATCGTTTACGACCAGTAGCCGGGTTGTTTGAATATGGAAATTCACCGGCCCCGCGACCCCCGCCCATCGAGGCTTGAAGAAATAGATGGGCTACATGATGCTTCCACGCATAGCTGAAACCAACGCACACGAGTACTGGTAAACCTGGTAAACCAGTTAGAGGATCTAAGCCAGCAACGTCTCCAAAATGACCTATATAGTGACGGGGACTTTAAATCTCAACTAAAACAATGAAACAACTAACGAATTACCGTCCCCGCCAACACCATTTGCGTCATTTTTAGACGTTGCTTCCTATACCTACATTAAGATTAAATAACATCTCAAGCCCTGCCACCAAATAAAAAAATGTAGTTTATCATGTTTATAGCGGTTTTGTTTGAACTGAGGTTTAACGTCCCCGTCAACACTATTAAGGTCATTTTGGAGACGCTGCTTCCAATTTTGTTGGACTTTTACCCGACATTGAGATGAAATGACATCTCAAGCCCTGCCCCCAATGAAACTAAAAGTCTTATATGCAGTAGGCGGTCTGACTCACACCGCTTTACCTGGGCAGGCTTAGTCCTTCTAAGCGGTTTACCAGTACCTATGTGTGGTCAGTTTCAGCTCTGCGTGGACGCACCATGCAGCCCAATCTATTTCTCCAAGTCCCTATGGGTGGGGACGAGAATTTATAGCGGTTTTACCAGTACTCATGTGCGGTCAGTTTTAGCTCTGCGAACCCAGGACCTCTCGTTTACAGTAGAAACACTCTACCGACTGAGATACCGGGCCACATCTTCGACCTTTTACATCCCCCACCCCCTGCCTAACGAGATTCGTCCCGAAAACCTAAGTTCTATCCAGTCTGGCTATGGGACTTTCATGTTCAGATTTTTCAAAGTATCGCTTCGAAAACTCTGCCTTAACTGCTCATTTTTTTCTGGCAAATCAGGTCAAAGATTTATTCAGGGCCCCGTTACTCAGAGTATGAGCATTAAACAAGCATCCATTTTAAACATACAGCAAAAGGCAGCGGCGGTGAACAAAAAATAGCATGTACATGTATAATGGAATAGTAAAAAGAGAATTCGGAAATTCGGACATATCTGCCAAGTACTGTTGTGATTCAAAAGATTATGAAGTTTGATTTTAGGTTTAACGACCCCGTCAACACTGTAAAGGTCATTTTGGAGACGTTGCTTCCAATTTCGTGGGACTTTTAACCGACAATGAGATTAAATGACATCTCAAGCCCTGCCGCCCAATGAAACCAGTTTATAAGCATGGACGGGCGGCCGACTCGCACCGCGTTGCCTGGGCACGCTTAGATCCTCTAAGCGGTTTACCAGTAGTCGTGTGCGGGTCGGTTTCAGCTCTGCGCGGTAGCATCATGCAGCCCATGTATTTCTTCAAGCCCTGATGGGTGGGGGGGGGGACTGAACTGCAGTATAAAAGTCTATGAATGTTGTGGATGAAATGACAAACACTATGCTTAAAAAATCTTATTTTTCCTCAGTTTACTGTACACACGCACGCTTGACTGATTACTTTTTGCCACACAAGACTGCGCATGCGCAGCGTTACCAAGGAAGTTAATCAGCCTAAACTCATCTATATATTTTTGTAGAAAAGGCTCATTGACTATCAGTATCAAATATTCACAATTAGAACAACCCGCTAAACCCCACTTTTCGTGGTGCTGACTCAAGGTCAAAGGTTGAAGGCGGCGGGGGAATAGCTGTCCTTAAGAGTGTAGTCCAAGTTAACCTGAAAATGTTGTGTATGCGTTGCCACATTTATTATAAACGTCTCACTGGTTATTTGTTATTTCTTATATGGAATAAAAATAGCAATAGAATTTGATCTTATTTCCTAACAACTTAATAGAAGATTCCGTAAAACCAAAATTATATAACGAAAAGTTGATAAAAATTATATTTCTTACTTCTGCTCGAAAACATAGGTCTTTGATACTGGTTCAATCGTTCTCAAGGAGTTATCGCACAGACCTGTTAACTTAAATGAAAGGGATCTAAGAAATGACTAGTTTGCATAAACATATTAATATTAAACTTGTTGTAATAAAAGGTTGTCATAGACGCATTCTGATCAGTCCTGCACATTGAGACGGCTCTAACCAGTACACACAACCTGTATCTTGGAGCAGAAATAAGAATTACGAAAACACGCCTATACAAATGACTTGCAAACTTTACCAATGAAAAACACGAACATTATAAGAGGAAAAATTGTGACATTTTTATTATTTCTGCTCAAATAAGAAAAATAAGGTTTACCCGTGTAAACCCCATTTTTACTATATAAAAGTACGGTTCAAGGGGGTCAAATTATAAAAGTGTGTCTTCGTGATGTAAATAATGTATGCCCCTATGAGCCCCAGTTTTCCCCATATAAACTGGGGTTTAGCAGGGCCTTCATTACACGCGCTTGTTAACATGGTGTTTTGTTTGTTAGATTTGACGTTTAACGCCCCAATCAACACTGCATCGGTCATTTTGTGACGTTGCCTCCAATTTTGTGGGAATTTTACCTGACACCGAGATGAAATGACATCTCAAGCCCTGCAGCCCAATGAAACCAATAGGGTTTATAAGTATGAATGGTCCGACTGGCACCGCTTTTCCTGGCCAGGCATAGAACCTCTAAGCGGTTTACCAGTACTCATGTCACAGGCTGTCGGTTTCTTAAAGTCCCGATGGGCGGGGCCGATTTTAACATGATATAAATGCCCATACCCTAACAGATATCAAAAGTGGGGCCGAGGTGTCTTTGGGGCCGAGATGTCTAGGGGCCGAGGTGACAGTGGGGCCGAGGTGTCTAGGGCCGAGGTGACTAGGGCCGAGGTGTCTAGGGCCGACTTGGTTTTGGGCCGACCTGTCTAGGGGCCGAGGTGGTAGTGGGGCCGAAGTGTCTGGAAATCGCATGGGCCGACATGTAACCCCAGTGTTCACCACATCGATATGGGCTTTTTCACCAATCACATGGGGAGCTTTCCCGGAACGAAATATTAGTGAGTGTTTTTCGGGATAATGCGTAGGAATTTACCGCCGAATTAATCCCTTAAAGACGACTTAAGATTTCACCACTGTTCGTCTATCCGTTTGAATAGTCGGCTTCTTTCAAAGCAAACATGGCTTCCTTCATTACGTGAACAAGTCCTCGAAAGGAACGATCCTCTACACTCGACTTTATATTGAGAAAACTGGGGTATATATGATTTTGCTTATTTCGGCTTCTAGACATAGGTTGTGGGTACTGTCGGTTGTAACGAGTACGCACAACCTATGTCTGGTGTATATTGTTTTGTTTGATTTGATGTTTAACGTCCCCGTCACACAATCAACACAATATAGATCATTTTGGAGACGTTGCTTCCAATTCTGTGGAACTTTTACCCGATCATACTGAAATGACTTCTCAAGCCCTGCCGCCCAATGAAACCAATAGGGTTTATAAGCATGGACGGTCCGACTCGCACCGCTTTGCCTGGGTAGGCTTAGAGCCTCTAAGCGGTTTACCAGTACTCGTGTGCGGTCGGATTCCGCTCTGCATGGAAGCATCATGCAGCCCATTAATTTTCTTTAAGCCCCGATTGGCGGGGCCGGTTTGAAGTATTGATAAATATGAAAAAATGTCACAATTTTTTAACGGAAAGTAGCCATTTTGGAGATAGGAAAGAAGTCACTTTGCTACACTGGTGTGTTATCGTAATGTGATTAGAACCTGTTCACACCAAGGGCCCACGTATTTCTCAAATGAGATCCTGCAAGTGTTCTGGGTTGAAAAGGCAGACATGATTTGACAGCATATTACAGAGAGATATATCTTTCAATAATAGCGTTTTCAGATTCAGCTTCGTTCCG
This sequence comes from Lucinisca nassula, assembly GCA_963580285.1. NCBI lineage: Eukaryota > Metazoa > Mollusca > Bivalvia > Lucinida > Lucinidae > Lucinisca > Lucinisca nassula. The sequence continues at coordinate 138,021,920 of OY757014.1, forward strand.
TCTGTCAATCTACATATAAGGAATTGGCGGCTTTGTTGATTTTACACTTATCAGTAGAAATGAAACTTCGTCTAGCTGAGCTCTTATGTATCTGTCAGTCGCCGGTGATTGATTCACAATTTGTTACGCTGTGTTTATACAAGATATTGGTAATACTACAACCTATTAGAATGGAATCACGCTGAAGGACAGACTACCGGAACTTATTTCGAGTACGACAAAAGCAACGCACGCCTATTTAAGTCGCCTATATAAATCTCGTGATCCCCGTGAACCCTAATTTTATATAGTAAAACTGGGGTTTACAGGGGTATACCTTATTTTTCCTTATTTATGTTCTAACATTTATATTGTGGCTACTCGTTAGAACCACTTCGACATGTACCCCCCAAAATCTACATTTTGAGCAGAAATGAGAAAGATACAGTATCACATTTTTTCCCATTACGAAAACATGCTTATACAAATGCATTGTAAACTTTATCTCCGATAAAAAAAAAATTTAAGATTAAAATTGTGATATTTTTCTTATTTCTGCTCAAAATATAGATTTTGGGTACTCGTAAGAGCCGCCTCGATGAAGCGGTTCTGCCTCTATAATTTAGAGCAGAAATAAGAATAAATAAGTTTTACCCCTGTAAACCCCAGTTTTACTATATAAAAGTGGGGTTCAAGGGTCAAAATTATATACACATTCCTACCAAAATGTGACAAATGTTTCCTCAATTTGAGTAGCTTTGATCTTTCAATCTCCAACAATTAAAACGAACAGATCCTAGCAAAAGACTATAAATCAGATAATATGACAGACTATCTGATTAAATTCTAGAAAAAGGCTCACTGGCTGTAGGAAGGAGATAAATTTCTAGAAAAAGCAGAGTATAATTAGTTTTCAAGATTGTAGCAGAACTGAACATAATTTAGTTTCCATTGACCAGCCTGCTCAAAACTTTTTTTTTGTTTTCATCAGGTCAACACGTATGTGAAATGAACGCCCCGCTAAACCCCACTTTATACAGAGAAAACTGGGGTTTACGGGTGTATACATGATTTTCCTAATTTCTGTCCCAAGACATAGTTTGTGGGTACTCGTTAGAACCGCCACAATGAGGCGGTTCTAACGAGCACCCGCAACCTAAGCTTTGAGTATAAATTTGTTTGTTTGTTTGATTTGAGGTTTAACGTCCGTCAACACTGTAAAGGTCATTTTGGAGACATTGCTTCCAATTTTGTGGGACTTTTACCCGACATTGAGATGAAATGACATCTCAAGCCCTGTCGCCCAATGAAACCAATAGGGTTTATTATCATGGACGGTCCGCCTCGCACCGCGGTTCCTGGACAGGCTTAGATCCTCTAAGCGGTTTATCTGTACTAGTGTGCGGGCCAGATTCAGCTCTGCGTGGAAGCATCATGCAGCCCATCTATTTCTTCAAGCCCCGATGGGCGGGGGCCCTGGAGTATAAATAAGAAAAATATCATGGGTTTTCATCAGAAAAGTAGCCATTTTGGTGATGTGAAAAAAATGCACTATGTGTCACGACTGTGTTATCGTAATGGTTGTGGTTTTACGGCCCTTCCAAGATTATTTCACTTATTCAGTTGAGCCAAGCGATAATCAGAGGTTGGCAAAAACCGGAGTGCCCGGAGAAAAACCACGCAGAACTTAGCGTTTCACACGTGACCCCAGCCAGGCTTGAACCCACAGCGTCAGTCTTAGCTCTACGTGGAAGCACCATTCAGCTCAATATATTTCTCCAAGCCGTGATAGGCGGGCGATTTTTGGTTTGATATTGTGTATGATAACTGAATAGTCGATTCTATGCTAGTTGAAATCTTACCAAGTCTTTTTGTCAGCATATTTACGTAAAGTCGGAGCCGAAGCCTAAAGTCGACATATATATTTTGATGGGGCCAAAAATAGACCTTTCCTGATATGACCCTTTATAAAAATTCAGGTTGAAAAAATAAATATGAAATAAGGACAAAGGAATAAGGAATAAGGAAACAGCTTATCACTCGTTGCAAACAGTGCAGACCCTTCACTGCTTGCTTAAAGTCCAATCAATTTTTATCAATGATTAAATTATAATCAGCCTGGTACCCCTTAACTCTTAAATGCACCCCTTCTGTATTTGGGATGGGACATCCCTTTCTGTACAAAATGGGATTTTTTTTTTTATTTATGTGATTTTTCCTCATTACTAAAACCCCTTACTTACTTATAACATTCTTACTTTACCTTATTTACTTACCTATCTGCTATTGAATCAATGTTGAAACAACGTTTAAAACATTGTTTCAACATTGAATCAAAGTTGAGTCAGTGTTGTGTGCCTGCAAGATTACTTGCTTACTTACCTACTCACCCACTCACTTGCTTGCTCGCGTGCTCGCACACTCACTCACTCACTCAAACCTGTTTCTTTAAATTTCCTTTTCCTCTGTATATTTAAAAGCCATCTGTATTGTCCTTAGCTTTTGCAACTTCTTTTGAGTGTTTCCAGATTTTTGCCAGCTCTGGTAATAAAATACCCATTCTGACAGTCCAAAGCAGAAAGATGGTTTAGTTTAGAGATTAAAGTCTTATAACAAAATAGAGAAAATTCAGAAAAAGTCTGTATTTTGTAAGAGTGTACAGTAAAACCTGTCTTAGTGGCCACCTCTATTAAGCAAGCAACCTGTCTTAAAACAAGCAGACTTTCAGTTCCAGAAAAAGGAAACTGTATTAAAATTCACCTGCGTTAAACAAGCACCTGTCTTAAGCAATCATTTTTTATTATCCCACAGGTGCTTGCTTAATACAGGTTGGACTGTAGGCATGTTTTTGTGATGCATCTGAAAATGTTCATTTTTTTCTTTGGCGTGTTTTCTTAATGTCATGCTTAATTTTGGAGCCATGACTGTTTACAAGAACACCTCTTAAAGTCAGCTATTAGAACGCAATTATGTTAATACCTAAAACTGAATATATTGACTCATGTGACGTCAAAAATTAACAATGGTTTTCTCCAAATATGATTGGACGTTGTCGACGTTATGACGCCATCGAATCTCTTCCGATGTTAATAGGAAATCTGCGTGCAGTTGTTGTTTCTTTCAATTTTAGTCCTCAAACTAATATAATAATCGGATAGAAGGTAACGCATTTAATAAACTAGTACTAATCTTACAGGTGGCCCTCTTTTTCAGCCTGGGTAAAAACCAGTACTAAGCAAAGTGGATAATGTCTCTTACTCAAGGAAACAAAACTTTGTTGTTCATCCACATTGCTTAAAAAAAGTACTGCTTTACCACCCAGGAAATCCTGCTCGTAATGCTCTGATGTGAGCGAGTAGCGGTAGTAGGAGAAAAAGATAAAGAAAAAAAACTTGGCGCTTGCGGGGTCGAACCGACTACCCGTCGATCTCGTATCGGATGCTTTTCCACTGTAGCACAGCGCTCCACTGTTGAATTATTCATATTTGCTCGTGTTATATTCATACCTAAAGGAACGTTAAAAATTGCATTTATTCTTAAGGGGAATGGGAACACCTTCAGGGGAGGCAACTCCTGCAAAGTAGTTTCGTCTACTATATCAATAGGATCAACTCTTAAAGGAAAGAATTTGCTTAGGAGGAGCACATTCTTCCCTTTAAGAGTAGATCCCTTTTTCAGTGTGACAGGGATTATAGAAAAGTGAACATCAAGTCCCGAAAGTTGTCTGCCTTTGAAAAGTGAAAAGTAAATAAAACCAACCTCTGAGGGCGGCGCCATATGACCTGGCCCCGAGGTTAAAAAACTTTTTATCATACTCAACTCATTTCAGCATGACATTTATCCTGCTCATAAATTTTAAAATGCCAACATTCCTGCTCATAGATTTTAAAATGCCAACGAATGTTAGCATTTTAAAATTTATTAGCAGAATAAATGACATTCTGGGCTGATCTTAGCAGGAAAATTACCTGATTTGTTTGTATTTTATAGTTATGAGCATAAACAATTTCATGCTCAGCTGAGATGAGCATGAAAAAAAGTTTTATAACCTCAGTGTTGGCCATTTACGAACAACAAAGATTAAGATTAACCCATATATGGCTATGGAATCTACCATCTGTTAAGTTTGGAGTGGTCCATTTCCAATTATAGGGGTGTCAGGTTTGTTTTGTTTAAGGTACACTGCCCCCGCCCATCGGGGCTTGAAGAAATATATGGGCTGCACGATGCTTCCACGCAGAGCTGAATCTGATCCGCACACGAGTACTGGTAAACCGCTTAGAGGATCTAAGCCTGCCCAGGCAAAGCGGTGCAAGTCAGACCGTCCATGCTTATAAACCCTATTGGTTTCATTGGGCGACAGGGCTTAAGATGTCATTTCATCTCAATGTCGGGTAAAAGTCCCACAAAATTGGAAGCATTGTCTCCAAAATGACCTGCACAGTGTTGACCGGGACGTTAAACCGCAAATCAAACAAACTGTTTGCCAATGACCTCCAAAAAGGGCCGCCAGGCATATATTTACAGTATAGGTTAACCCGCGCAAAAAAGAAAAAAAAGAGAAAAAACCTAAGCTGCAAATGGATTATTGGTATCAAAAGAGTGACTCTATTTCGGCTAAATATTTTAGTAATTTGGACATGCTACATGTAAAAACTTCACGCACAAGAGTTACCTTTTCTTGCTGGAGACACCCATACTGATTTTCAACACGAGCCTAATGTACTTTGATTTTAATTTCAGGACAATTACGCACTGAAACAATGATTCTTTCAACATGATTCTTTGTGTTTTGTCCATAGAAATTAATCATGACCATTTGGTTATTAACCAAATGGTCATGATTAATTTCTATGTACAAAACACAAAGAATAACCAAACGGTCATGATTAATTTCTATGTACAAAACACTAAGAATCATGTTGAAGTTCATATCTCCAAAATGTGTCTTTTTATTTGAAAAAAAAAAAAAAAAATGTAATTCTTAATTTTACTCCCATCACGAAAACACACCTATATAATTTTGACCCCCTTGAACCCCACTTTTGTATAGTAAAACTGGGGTTTGCAGGGGTAAACCTTATTTTTCTTATTTCTGCTCTAAAATAGATGAGGCGGCTCTAACGAGTACCCATAATCTATAGTTTGAGCAGAAATTAGAAAAATATCAAATTTTTTAGTATTAGAATTTTCATTTTTTCGGCGATAAAGGTTACAATGTATTTGTATAGGCGTATTTTCGTAATGAAACAGGCTGTGGGTGCTTGTTAGAACCGCCTATTCTAAAATATGGAAGAATGCACTTGTCACACGGGTGCATTATCGTGCTATTCAACCAGTGCACACCAAACACGTGAGAATACTCGATTGTATCCTGTCTATGGGTAGAATAAGATATCTCGGATACGAATTTCTATCCAAGAGTAAAATCCAGGATTTCCTTATCTGGTATGCACGAAAATGATTTCTTATTGATGCGGTTCTAACTGGTATCCTTTTGGCGCGCCAAGCGAAAGGGGGCCTTCAAGAAAATGTGCTCTATAAGGAATCAAATCAGCTCTGCGCATGGGCAGGACTGGTCCGAAGCTTTGCAGGATGCACGCGCTTGTAAACCTTTTTTGCTTAGTGTGGCCGTTTAGCATACCTCTAGAAATGCGACATTACGAAAACACGGCTATACAAATTCATTGTAAACTTTACCGCCGCAAAACACAAATATTTTAAGATGAACAATTGTGATTTTTTTCTTTTTTCTGCTTAAAATATAGATTGTAGGCACTCGTTAGAACCGCCTCATCGAGGCGGTTCTAACGAATACCAACAATCTATATTTCGGAGCAGAAATAGGAAAGAAGAGGCTGTTCTATCGAGAGCCCATAATCTGTATTTTGAGCAGCAATAAGGAACATAAAGTTTACCCCTGTAAACCCCAATTTTATTATATAAAACTGGGGTCCAAGCGGGTCAAAATTATATTATATATAGGCGTGTATTCCTGATGAAAACGGTTGGTATTCCCGCATGTTTAAGATACAGACGAGCAACTTTCATGATTAACCTTTATTGATGTGTCAGTCCAGGAATGAATGTATCGTCTTTGAGCTGACATTTTTTCAAAGATCGCGCACTTTTATTGATGGCTTTTTCATCAGCTGTCTGCCTCGACATATAACGCCGTCGTTATTCACATGCAAATTGATGTGAAAAACTTGATAGGTAATTTGTGAAACGACTTAACAAATGGCATATTGAAGCTCTTATATGTACTCAAAGCCGGTAGTCCAAACACATTTGTCAGCAAATGCAGACAATTGACAGTTACAATAAAGAAGATTCCTTGACAAATGCGCATTGTAGAATATGGCGTCTCATCACGGTATACACTGTTTGGCACTCATCCAGCTATTCTTTTAGACACATCATCGGTTAGTAAGTTTGCACCGTCAATTTCGATAACACACCCGTGCGACAGAGACACCAAGTTTCGATTTTGACCTAGAAATCATCATGACAATTTGTAGCTCACCGGAGCCGCAGACTCCGGGGGAGCTTATAGTACAGGCAGTGGTCCGTCGTCCGTCACGGTCGTCGTGGTCTGCGTGTGCATCGTAAACATGTTTAAACGACATATCTTCTGAAACTACTTGGCCAAGTGAAACGTTTGGCTGACCTTGACCATGTTTTACGGCAAGGTCAAATTTGGTCACTTAGACTTTTGTATGAAAAAAGGCAAAACGATTGATTTTTCTGATTGCATGGTAAAGATATTTTCACTCAGCTGAATGGAAATTTATCAATTCCATAGGTCAAGGTCATTTAATAATCTTTGTCCTTGATTGCTCAGATTCAGGATTTTTATCATCACTTAGACTGCTGGGTTGATTGAATCCATATTACATGTGGAGCCTCTATTGGTTGTTGGGAACGAAAGTTTGTTCGTAAGGGCTGGGTCACATGACCAATATGACCGCCATGCCCATTTATGGTAAAAACCTTTAAAATCTTCTTCCCAAAAACCAAGCATCCGACGACATTGAAACTTGGTATGCAGCATCGTGGACTCTGGCCCTATAAAGTTTGTTCAATTGATGACGTTGGTTGACCTCTACCTTTTTTAACAAGGTCAAATTTGGTCATTGAGACATTTGTATGGAAAAAAGGCAAAACAGTGGATATTCCTGATTATCGGATAACCGATGGCATCAGAAATGACATTTGCAGTCAGCTGTATGAAAGTTTATCAATTCCAAAGGTCAAGGTCATTTACTGACCTATGTCATGAATGCCTCAGATTCATTTTCTTTTTATCTTCATCTCCACTTAAACGTGCAGTTTTATTGAAATAAAATGTGGAGCCTGTATGGGTAGAGAGTATAAAATTTGTTCGTAAGGACTGGGTCACATGACCAGTATGGCCGCCATGCGCATATATGGTAAAAACTTTAAAAACAATTCTTCTCAGGAACCAAATGGCCGATGACCTTGAAATTTGGTATGTGGCATTGGGAACTCTGGCACTACCGAATTGATACAAATAATGACCTTTGGTTGACATTGACCTGTTTTATGTCAAGGTCAAATTTGTTCCCTTCGACATATGTATGGAAAAAGAACAAGACAGTGGATTTTACTGATTGCATGATAGTCTGTCGTATCAGAGGTATTACTTGCAATCGGCTGAATGGAAGTAAATCAATTCCAAAGGTAAAGGTCATTACTGACCTTTGTCTTGGATAGTTCAGATGCAGTATTTTTTTATATACTTCTCCTCTAAAACTGCTGTGCTGTTTGAAACCAATTTACATGAAAAGCCTCTATGGACTGAGGCAATGGAAAGTTATTCGTTGGATTTTTGTGACATGACCAAGACGGGCGCCATGCCTGTATAAGTGTACACACGACATGGCCTCTAGAGAGCGTAATGGCCCATGGGCCTCTTGTTTAGCAAGATTCATGGCAACTCCTGTGACCTCTAGAATATCAACAAGGCGTTTTCTTTTATTTGACCTGGTGACCTAGTGTTTGATTCCAAGGGACCCAGTATCAAAGCTGACCTAGATTTTACAGGGGCAAACATTCTGATCAGGTTGTACTAAGTTTGGATCGATGCTGTGACATTTAGAGTGTTAACAAACTTATTGTTAGCGACGGATAGAGGATGATCATAATAGCTCACCTGGGCGTTTGCACAGGTGAGCTAAAACTCGTCCGACGACGAAGGGAAGGTGATCACAACAGCCCACACAGAGCTTTTGCTGAGGTCAGCTGAAACTCGACCTTGTTCGTAACAAGCTATTAATAAAACACACTGCGTGGTATAACCTTCGTGGAAGGCATGTCATTTCGAAAACACGCCTATTTAAATGTATTGAAGATTTTACAACCAAAAATGAAACAATTCTAATGAAAAAAAAAAAAACAACAAAAAACAGGTATTTTTCATATTTATGCTGAAAACATGGATTTTGGGCACCCGTTAGAACCTCCTCGATGAGGAAGTTCTAACGAGTACCCAAAATTTTTGTTTCTGAACAGAAATAAGATATGCAACGTATACCCCCCCCCACCCCCCCCCCCAAGTTTTACAAGTTTTAAGGGGGTCAAATTATATAGGTGTGTTTTCGTAATGTGTTTGAAGAAGCACTGAGCAATATCGTTAGAATCTTGCGAACAGCAAAAATGCAGATTAGTCTGCACATGCGTACAGCCTGGGTCTGAGGTTGTAAAACTTTGTTCATGCTTAACTCACTTGCGCATGAAATTTGTGTTGCGCATAAATTTTAAATGCCAACAGTTGGCATTTAAAGTTTATGAGCATGACAAATGAAATGAAATGAACACCACACTAAACCCCGCTTAATATAGATAAAACTGTAGTTAACCGGGGTATACAATATTTTCTTATTTCTGCCAAAGACTGTTGTGTACAGTGGTATATTTAGGACATTCAATATAATATTTTGAAAAAATATTATGTTGAGCGCTCGAGATATTTTCTCGAGCGCTCGACATAATATCTGGAGCGCTCTACATATTATCTGGAGCGCTCGATTTATTTTCTCGAGCGCTCGATTTATTTTCTCGGGCGCTCGACTTATTATCTCGAGCGCTCTACATATTACATGTATCTCGAGCCTTTACATAATATCTCGAGCGCTCTGCATAATAGCTCGAACGGCCTGCTTATTATCTCGAGCGCTCTACATAATGTTTCGAGTGCTTCACATAGCATCGCGAGCGCTCGACATGTTATCTCGAGCGCTTGATATATTATTACGAGCGATCTATATGTCAAGCACTCATTATATTATCATTGACGCTCTGGATCATATCTAAACATCAGTTTGGCTGCTTCCCTTACCTGGTCACCAAGTTAACAAGTCTATGCACTCCAGATCATTAATTCCCCATTTTTTATAGTTTGTTTAAGTTATTAAGGCCCTGTCAACGATATTTCAGTCATTTTGGAGACGTTGCCTGCATGTCCGCCGGACTTTCACCCGACATTGGGACGAAATGCATACTAAGTCCTATAATCATTAATATTAACCGTTCCAGTTAACAAAAAAGCCCCGCCCACTGGGGCTTGGAGAAATATATTGGGCTGCATGATGCTTCCACGCAGAGACAAAGCCGAGCGCACATGAGTACTAGTAACCCGCTTAGTGGTTTGAGTCGGACCGTTCATGCATATAAACCCTATTGGTTTCAATGGGCGACAGAAACTAAGATGTCATTACATCTCAATGTCGGGTAATAGTCCCACAAAATTGGAAGTAACGTCTCCAAAATGATATGTACAGTGTCGACAGGGACGTTAACCTCAAATCAAACAATTAAAATAGCATGGTTAAACTGGGTTTACAGGAGTATAAAATCATCTTATTTCTGCTTTTAAAATGAGTACCCGTAAGAAACTCCTCAAATAGGGGCCTAAATAGAGCGCTCGATTTAGAAATTTGCAACGCTGGAGTAGGAACGAAAGGAAACTTTTTATCATGGATCTGAGAAATTGTCAATTTATGTCAACACGGAGATTTTGGCCGACGAGTTTTCATTTTTGTCAAAAGTACGCCCTTCATACCCCCAGAAGCAACTTCCCTAGTGAAATGAAACATGAAAAGTTTGAAATAAGCAAAATAAAATTGTTTAAACTTTCCAGGTTTCATTTCACTAGGGATGTTGCTTATGGGGGGTGTGAAGGCGCACTTTTGACGGAAAATGAAAAATCGTAGGTCAAAATCTCAGTATTGAAATAAATTAACAATTTTTCAGGTCCGTGATAAAAAGTTACCTTTCATTCATACTCCAGCGCTGCAAATTCCCATGGCAAAATCCAGCCGTGTACAAAGTTAAATAATTTCTTTGTGGGACAGCATTATATATAAATAGCTTACACAGAAAAAATGGTGATACAATTCTTCGAGACAAACCTTTGTTTACCAGTATCCTGGTGATGGAGCCAGCTCGAGAGTTCCAGGATGTGTCAAGGGAACAAATTTCCATTGACACATTTTTGAGCTAGTTCCTCTGATTACCACCCATGCTACAGCCCAGTCTATTTCTCGAAGCCCCGATCGGCGGAAAGCTTCGGTTTGCGGCTTACTGAAGAACTCGGGTCAGAACTTGCACGGGCTTATTTAAGTCTTCGCACATCGAGGCTCGAGATGACACGAGCACTCTCGATAACATGTCGAGCGCTCGAGATGAAAAGTCGAAAGCTCGTATAATACGTCGAGCGCTAACTGTTGGTCTTTTTTTGCTCCAGCATTTCAGTGGTTTCTTGCTGTCGAGTCCTCGCCGTTGTTTCATCTCTGTGGCTGTTTGGTTTTTGTGTTCACGGAGATGTTGCACTGATGAGTTAGGAGCCCTTCATTCGGACTGAACAAATTATTTGTCTAAATCGCGATGGAAATAAGGCGAGGATGGTGGCCACGTAAAATCGATTTCAACCCCCAAGTGGAATTCTTTTCACTGACCGTTCCAAGGCGGTTCTTCTGTCGCGGTTTATTTTTGCCTGTCTTTGAGTGTGTCTATCGCTTATATTGTTTTGGATATTTGGATAGCCAATTGGCCATTTTGCGGGAAAGTAACTGTCCTTTTGGCTTTCCGCTATTGATGTTTCAATTAGGGTCTAGTTGTTTCATGTTTGTGCTTCTTTCCCTTAAGTATCTCTGATGGGAGCTGTGGTTAAAATTGTATCGATTCTTGATCATTACCTTCACTTCCATTTATCAGAAATGAAGCCATTTTGGAGATGTGAAAAAGCACTATGTACACGCGTGTATTATCCTAATGTTTCAATACTCTTACAGGTATGTATAGTTGTGCCGGTTTTTGTCTAGCTTTGTCGCGAAGCACGAAGACAAGGTTTACTGACGCGATGAATGGACCCAATTTTCACTCGTTGCGGCCCAAGAACCGCCCATGCGTTGCCTTTTCAAACACCGCCCATGCGTTTCTTTACTTGCTGCAGTCTAATAATTTGCTGTATACCTGCAGGATTATTTATACACACTATTTTAAGGTTAATTAGCTGCATAAAATAAAGATTCAAAATGCAATTCAATTTGGTTTTATTTGAGCTCTTTGTAGCCATCACAATAAAGTCTTTTGAAAATAGAAATTTATTACATAATCTCTTAAGAACTGCTTTGATCCCATTTAATTAGTGCAGTCATGTTTCGAAAACTCACCACAAACAAAACAACCTGACACCCCTATTATTGGAAATAGACCCGTCCTAAGCCATTAGGTGGAAGGTTCTGTTGTCATATATGGGTAAAGTAAGCCCCCTGAAATGATATAAATGACATATCTTTTTTTTTTGGCAGAAGGTTGTAAGTTGTAGATGGAAACCTGAGTTGTTCTGTTTTTCTTTTCTTTTCTAAATACAGTAAAAATCCTATATTAAGACCACCTTTGGGTCTATTCAAAACTGGTCTTAAACCATCTTTGGGACTGTTCAAAAGTGGTCTTTAAGACCACTTTTGAACAGGTCCAAAATGGTGCCGTATATCGAGCGACTCGGTGTACAAGATACAAAGAAAGAAACCCTGAAACCTCATTAAGCTTTAAAAAGCAGATTATTGCTTAATTTTAGGTGGGAATTAAACGCACGTTTTTCTGTATAACCAGTTGTTGTTTCTCAGAACCGTCAATGTAAGGCGACTTTATGCCCATTTTTTCCCCTTTGAACAAACACTTTTATTTATAACTGCATGCATAAAGACCACAATGAATCCAAAGCAGTTGTAGAATTGCTCTCTTCAGTCAGATCTGAGGGCTACATAATATTATATAATGAAATGACAGTCCTCAATAAGCAAGAATAAATAGAACTTTTGAACAGTTCCAAAGGTGGTCCCTAACCCGGGAAGGAACACTCACGATGCGCAAAACACACAAAGAAAAGTTAAGTGCACCCTTCAAAATTAGCGTTTTAAAGCAGAATTACTCTTAATTGTAGGTGGTCTTAATTGAGGAATTTACAAGTACTGTACTTCTCTTTAATTGGGTTCGGTATAGCAGCAAATTCTTTAAAACGGGCAAATTGTTAGTCAACGACTTCTGTCCTTACAACGAGGGTCATCTGTATCGGGTGAGGTTAGAAAAAGCCGATTTTATGTAGGCGACAACGGGAGAATAGAATGTTTGTGCATTTGTTTATTGTCAAACTGCAGTGCATATTATGGGGAATGGGGACACCTGGTAGATTTTTCCGTCATTTTTCAAAGGGAGATAACTTTCGGGACTTCCTGTCCGCTTTTCTACAGGCCCTCTCTCACTGAAAAAGGAGTCTACTCTTAAAGGAAAGAATTTGCTCCACAGGAGCAAATTCTTTCCTTTAAGAGTTGATCCCTATTGACATGGGAGACAAAAATACTTTTGCCTCCCCTGAGAGTGTTCCCATTCCCCTTAAATGGCTTGAACGTAGATGGCTTGATTTCCATCGATAACATTACGTGTCATCACGAAAACGAGCCTATATAATTCTGACCCCCTTGAACCCCACTTTGATATAATAAAACTGGGGTTTGCAGGGGTAAACCTTGTTTTTCTTATTTCTGCCCTGAAATATAGAGTGTGGATATTCGTTAGAACCGCCTCATCGTGGCGGTTCTACCGAGTACCGTTATTCTATATTTTGAGCAGAAATAAGAAAACTATCACAATTTTTCATCATAAATTTTTCATTTTTACGGCGGTAAAATGCACAGTGTATTTGTATAGGCGTGTTTTCGTAATGTGAAATTCTTTCACATCTCCAAAATGGCTACTTTTTGATGAAAATCATTGGGAGACGACACAAAACGACGCATACGGGTTGACCTGTCTTTAAACCCCAACGCAATCAACAAAACATTACGTGAGATGTTTTTTTTTTTTTTTTTTTTTTTTTTTTGAAAATAGAAGTGAAGGAATTGATCAAGAATCGATACCATTACGCAAACGTGCCTATACAAATACATTGCCACCTTTATCGCTGAAAAAATGAAAATTTTAAGATGAAAAATTGTGATACTTTTCTTATTGTTGCTCAAAATATAAATTGTGGACACTCATTAGAACCGCCTCATCGAGGCGGTTCTAACGAGTACCCACAATCTATATTTTAGAGCAGAAATAAAAAAATAAGGTTTACCCCTGTAAACCCCAGGTTAACTTTATAAAAGTGGGGTTCAAGGGGGTCAAAATCATATAGGCGTGTTTTTGTGATGAACTATCCAACACCTCTCATCAGAGACACAAAATGGGGGTGTTAAGAAACACGAACATGAAATAAATAAACCCTAATGAAAACATCGTAAGCGGAAAGCCAAAAGGACAGTTACTATACCACAAAAAAAACGCCAAACGGCTATCCAAAATAAAAAAGATATAAGCAATACAAATATATAAAGAAACATCATAAAAAATATACCGCAACAGAAGAACCGCCGTGACAACCTTTAACGCGCGATCTCGATGAAATAATGGTATGTTGTGACAATTCAATTAAGAATCACCTCATCGATGCGTTTCTTAGTATACAAGACATACCATTATTTATAAAAGATCGAAACTATATTCCTAAGATATCCCCGAGTCAGAAAAGATATCCCTAACTCATGCCTCCTGATAGACCTTATACGGTGTTATGTTTCGATTCGGAAAAACCCTCTCTGGATTTTTTTTGATTGTTTGATTTTAGGTTTAACGTCCCGGTCAACATAGTATAGGTCATTTTGGAGACGTGGCTTCCAATTTTGTGAGATTTTTACCCATTGAGATGAAATGAGATCTCAAGCCCTGTCGCCGAATGTAATCAATAGGGTTTATAAGCATGGACGGTCCGGCTCGCACCGGGGTTCCTGGCCAGGCTTAGATCCTCAAAGCGGTTTACCAGTACTAGTGTGCTGACGGTTTCAGCTCTGCGTGGAAGCATCATGCAGCCCATTTATTTCTTCAAGCCCTGATGGGCGGGGGCGGTGAAAAATAATTCATGGTGCCAGAGGTGTTCTGGCCATTGACATTGGCAACACGAAAACAATGTATAGTTTTGACCCCATTGAACCCCACTTTTATATTAGTAAAACTGGGGTTTACAGGGGGTAAACCTTATTTTTCGTATTTCTGCTCTAAAATATAGATAGTGGGTACTCATTAGAACCGCCTCGATGAGGCGGGTTCTATTGAGTACCCGCAATCTATATTTTATGCTGAAGTAAGAAAAATATGACAATTTTTCATCTTAAAAAGTTCGTATTTTTGTTCGGCGATAAAGTTTATAACGTACAGTCAAACTTCAATGACTCGAACACCTCTGGGACCACGGAAATCTGTTCGAGACAGGGGTAGTTAAAGCCACTGCGGGCTGTTGCCCGTTGGCATAACGACATACTTTAGGACATCTTTTCGGTGTTCTATAACGAAAAATGTATGCCGTGAGTACTCATTAGAATCGCCTCATCGAGGCGATTCTAATGAGTACACACAGTTTACATTTGCAAGAAAAGACGACATATCCTAAATTTTACCCTCCCTATTTCTTATGTAGAGAAATTCCTTAGGGACTCAAGAACGGGTTCGACTCAGCCATGGTAAACGAGCCATCGAAGTTCTACTGTATTTTGTATAGGCCTGTTTTCGTAATAACTGTCCCTGAACCATTCCATGCTGATTGTAGCATACTTGTATATATCCGTTCTCAAACATCATCAGTGGACAAGACGACTATAGATGATACAGAAATCAATTAGGTTTCAATGCTACAGAACTGAGCATTACAAACCATTTATTTGACAAATTCGATGAATTGTATTGACAGATATACATAGAAATGCCATCTACTGGACTATTAGGATCAGCTAGCGCGTACCGTCAAAGGATTTCTTGTTTTCAATGTCCTAGAATTGATTCGGTTAAGGAAGTGTAATTTCACTAACAGAAAGTATGAAGCTTTTGGACGTGATAGAAAAGATTAAACCGACGTTTAGCCATACATGACATACATGTCCAAAATAAAGTATGTTATAAGCAATACATACATACATAGAAAAGTCATAAAACATAATGCAAGTGAATACATGTACGAGGCAAACGAATCAGTGAAGCTGAGCAGAAACGCGCACAGCGCAAAGCCAGAGCTAAGGCATCACTAACAGAGCTGTCTTCCTCAAGCCTCTGTCAGGCAGTTCAAAGCTACATCACGTGAACAAGTCCGTGAAATGAACACCCCCTAAACCCCACTTTATTGAGAGAAAACTGGGGTTTATAGGGGTATATATTATTTTGCGTATTCCTGCTCCTAGACATAGGTTGTGGTTGTGTTTTGAGTTTTACGTCCCGCCAATAATTAAGGTCATATGGCGACGGGACCTCCGTTTAAAGACTCATCCGAACATCAGGAGAAGCCAGGAAATCATCCCACGACACCTGGTTTGCGAGGCGAATACCACGGAGGCTTCTAAAGTCCTTGTGCATTTCCTACATTTCAGACTAGTTACTTCAGTAAAAGATGTCGAGAACCATGCTGGTAAAAGACAATCCAGACCAGGCCGGAAATCGGAATATTTATCGTGGTAGCAAGTTACAAGCAAGGAGCAAGAATGACCGATCATTTAGAGAATTCATGAATTTCTTAAATCCTATGAGTATTGACGACGTTACCAAAACCAATTAGGTGATAATGAAGTTGAGAAAGGGCATTAGAGCAATTTAATTGACAAACGCAATCATTTATCCCAATCATTTTATTCCAGAAGTGCGCATAAAATCTCTAAACTGCAGTGAGCGATTTGTTGTAAAAATAACAATGAAAAAGTATGCATAATATGAGGTCATGCGTTTGCAGCGATATCCGATTCCATGGTACATGTAAATGTAATGGGGAAAGGTAAAACTTTTAGGTGTCTGTGGTAGGATTTTATCAGTTACCCTCTATATTTTTGCATTGTAACGCAGTGTCTTGATATAGATATGCTATCTGAGGACAAGTAAGCTTTATCACGTCAACGTGACATTGCACTTTTATGAATGAAGCGGACTTCCGGCAAAAACGGATAAAAAGTTATTATTACTAATAAAATTGGAAAATTAGTAATTACGTTAAAAGAATATCAAAGGAAAAATAACGGTCAGCTGATAGTAAATATACTGACCGATTATATTCCGCACCGAAATGTTGGGTCGCACTGAGAACAATCGATAAATGATCGTAAATTGAATATTTAAATAGTTTACATGGGGATAAACTGATAAATAGAATACCAGATTCGTGTTATTTGATATCAAGTTTATCAGGCTCGGTTTCGAGAACGTATGTAGAATCGCTCGGCAAGGCCGAGCGATTCTACATGCGTTCTCGAAGCCGAGCCCTTGCCGAGCGATTCTACATGCGTTCTCGAAGCCTTGCCTGATAAACTTGATATCAAAAGACACGAACCTGGCATTCTCTATTTACGAGGTCACTTGTAAATAAGGCTGATACTCGGATGCAATTATGTTCGTTTTTGTTGCAACGTCTATTGACTTGCATGTACACATGTATGCAGGTATTATTAGCTTCCACCAGGAGCATACGAAAATATTATTAATAAAATTGTTTGCTCCTGGTTCGATGTAATGCACCTTTCAAAGGATCATTTTTTATAATAAAAGAGTGTGGTACTTTTTTATGATGACTTCAATTTTTCCATTGTTACCTTTCCCTTCCTGAGCAGTAATATCCCGTCTGCACCAGCGTATGGAGTTTACGTTTCACAGTTAATCCATTATGCCGGTGGCACTACAGTAAAAAAAATCCCCATACTCACAATGTAAATTGGGATATATTCCATAATCTAACACATTTCAGCAAGTCTAATGCTTCCATTATGAGGCATATAATTTGACAGGCTGACCATTTACCTTCCAGAAGCAGCTAAAACTACGGGTGCTGTGCGGCATATTTTGGCCTTTTCGACAGCCAGTGTCAACAAACCCATACCGCAGCAAATAACTCCAGGCATTTCCAGTGGTCAGTCAGCACAATTTTCTGGTTCAATTTAAATCAGCTGCTTTTCACAATAGCAAATACCTACTAATATTTCTTCTAATAAACGATAATACTTATCAGAAAAATAATGGCTTAGCACCAAATCCAATCAGAAGCAGCAGAATATTCAATTCTGTACTGAAAGCTCTCCCAAAGCAAGCACAGCTTTCATAAAGACCAATTGTTTACTGTAATGCAACCTATACCAAACCCTAATTTCTTTATGATCCATCAAAAGAGTTGGCAAACACAAGTTTACACCATATCTAATAATAAAGTCATGCATAATTAATGTTCAGTGACAATGAATCTTTATACTTTGCGAAAAAGTTATCGCTTCCAGATTCTACGATGAAAGCCGAACAAACCATGTTTTGTGAAAAAGCGCAAAGTTGACCTCTTTCCACAATGGAACCAAGAAACCGGCTTACATCAGTGCTTCTTCTCAGATGTCTTTGGAATACTTTAATCCTAAAATGCACTAAATCATGTCCTATTAGCACCAATGCTAGAAATTTTGGCTGTACTCACACCTATGCCCCTAAATTCAGTACAAATTGGCATTTTGAGGATATTTTGGAGACAAAACTTTGATGAAAATGATTATAAAAGTCTTAATGCCATGAGAAATGGCTGCATTTATCTGTTCAAACCTTGTAACATGAACCCAACCAATAAGTACTTACAATGGCTGAGAAAACTCATTGCGATATTGCAGCGGGCTGTTAGGAGAGACCATTTTGAAAGTTTGCATTGGCTTGAGATCCTTGCCTGATGCCAAGTAACCTCAGTGTCATATTCAATATGTTGTATATTATTTTTCTTGTGTTCCTGTTTATACATTTACTGCACAGACCAATGACAACTATTTGACATGGCTTTGAAGTACCCCCTCCCCCTCAAATTACATGGAACAGAAGTAAAAACTGATCAAAATACACCCAGTTAGTCCTAAATTAGCACTAAACTTACAATGTGTACAGTTTCTGTGACAAAATACATGCCAGACAGATCCATTTTAAGATACAGAATTGTAGGGAACCTATTATGTGTGAAAATCTGATGTAATGAATGAAAAAAGGACAGTGAAGCTGATTTTTCTACTTTCAGTTTAGGTAAAATACATACCCTTACTCATAATGTAAATTGGGGCATATTCCATAATCTAACACATTTCAGACTGTCTAATGCTTCCATTATGAGGCATATAATTTGACAGGCTGACCACTTACCTTCCAGAAGCAGCTAAAAATATTGGTGCTGTGCGGCATATTTTGGCCTTTTCGGCCAGTGTCAACAAACCCATACCGCAGCGAATAAATCCAGGCATTTCCAGTGGCCAGTCAGCACAATTTTCTGGTTCAATATAAATCAGCTGCTTTTCACAATAGCAAATATCTACTAATATTTCTTCTAATAAACAATAATACCTCTCAGAAAAAATACCTCTCAGAAAAATAATGGCTTAGCACCAAATCCAATCAGAAGCAGCAGAATATTCAATTTTGTACCGAAAGCTCTCCCAAGAGCAAGCACAGCTTTCATAAAGACCAATTATTTATTGTAGTGCAACCTGCCAGAGCCTGTTCCAAGTATCAGGACTTAATGTAACGTGGGAATGTGCTCACTGTCAGGTTGTTATGCCAGGGGTATCAAAAAACCAAACTGGTATCAACACTAAAGATGTTCTATGGGAGGTACCATGATCTTGTTGATCCGTACAATTTGGCCATTTCCAGAATTATTTCTGATGTGTTTGCCAGAAGACTTCCAAAACCTCGGACATACTCTTCTCGTCATTTACTCTTTTTCTTCGTTCAGGTCGATAGGCATGGTGGGCGAAGCTTGCTTACCAAGTAATGCTTACTATCCGCGGACGCCTGATTACCCTCTGCTGGAGTCCATGTCTGTTGATCTGAACATTGATATTTGCCATTTGTCTATGGATTAATGATTTTGGATTAACGCTTTGGTGAGTGATTGAGTTTTAGTTTTACGTCCCACCAACAGCTAAGGCCATACGGAGACGGGACCACGGTTTAAAGACTCATCCGAAAGTCTAGAGAAGCCCGGGATCGATCCTGCGATCCCTGGTTTACAAGGCGAGTAGCGTAACCACTGCACCACGGAGGCTTCTTTAACGCTTTGGTACTTCGACCTAACTACTTACGTTGTAAACTATCAATTTAGTATTGTAAATGCAGAAAGACGAATCTGTTGTGCTGGTCCTGTTTAGCACATATATGTATACAGCAGGGCATACGATAAAGCCTAAGAGATAGAAAATAAAACATAAAAAACTGGAAAATAGAAGTGAAGGCAACGATAAGGAATCGACAAAAAAAAATCACACATACCATCAGAGAAACCAAAGGGAAAGAAACACAAACATGAAATAACTAGCCATTAATGGCAACATCAATAGCGGAAACCCAAACGGACAGTTACATTCGCACAAAATGGCCAGTTGTCTATTCAAAACAAAATATATAAGCGATACTTACAGTCAAAGACAAACTATATCAAACATCAACCGCTACAGAAGAACCGCCTTGGTACTGTTCACTCGGAAGTGTGTGTGTGTGTGTGTGTGGGAGGGGGGGGGGTCTTTAATCGATTCTACGCGGCCGCAATCCTCGCCCTTACTTCCATCGATATTTAGACAAATAATTTGTTCAGTCCGCATGAAGGCTTCCTAACTCAGCTCTGCAACATCTTTGAGCACACAAAAATCAAATAACCTAAGAGATGACTCAACAGCAAGAAACAACTGAAATGCTGCAGCAAATGAAAACAAACAGTTAGACTCCGACAGGCCGCTAGACATCACGAAAACACGCCTGCTGTTCACGACAATCCTTTTCTTTGCAAAACAGTGTAGATGGGAAGCCATCTGATCTGGATCTGCACTGTTTGACATTCAATTTATGAATTTCTAGGTATAAAATACATCAAGTAATCTGATTGGTTCAAAGTCAGAAAGGAGTGTGGCTTAAATAATATTCACCAAGAGAAGGGTTAATAGCTCATTACGTGGTATTGATATAACTTTCTCGATGCCTTGTGATATAAGCACTGCCGTTAGGCAGCATGTACATGTAATTCGGATTTTCCATACATTGCTTATAAGGTGTAACTATACCAAATTTATTGACACAGAGGCCTTTCTGATATTTAATCTTCATCAGTGTGTCTCAACCCCAAAGTTTTGAAACCGAAACGGATGACGGACAAGACCCGGCAAACATAGCACATCCCCCTCCGACGTAGCTCATGAGACTGGTCAACGGGAGGCTTCAGGCAAGAGACGCCCACCCGTGGACTTATAGGCATCCCTCACCGAGCCCTCATCAGCAAACATGGCCCACACGCCATGGAAGTCCCGGGCATCAGGAAAGAGATGTCCAAAGTAGCGAGACTTGGTATCTGAAACAATAGTACATATCCTTTTTGCTAAGTTATATGGGATAATTGTCTAGGTGTGTTTGAGTGAAAATTGAGGTATTGCTTTGAATCTGTTTCCTTGATATACATATGCCATATGTCTGTACGTATGTGGTTGTTTTTATCAATAATATGTCTAAAAAGGGTAGAAGTTCTTCACAATATTCTATTGAAAATTTAAGATCCGGCTGTAGTTTATTTAACACAGAATAGAACCTATTCAATTCCTCTTTCCCTTAATAAAAAAAAATGAAGCACTCGTCTAAAAGGCATTTCCAACTTTCTTTAATGTACGAGTAGTTTGTGAAATCTTTACCTTAGTTTATTTCTGGTTGTGAATATAAAAATAAAAGTGAAGGCAATGGTCAGGAATCGATACAATTAACCCACAGCTCCCATCAGATACACCAAAGGGAAAGAAACACAAACAAGAAATAACTGTTCCTCTAAGGAAGAATGCACAAGAGTTGCATATGTCGATGCAAATTTACTTGCCATGGCCGTGCCACGTATTTTATTATACTTGACGCCATTAACATAATTATTTATATACATGTGTATTCTTGTTTTCAGATGATTTGAATAGATTATTTATATACCCCTACAATTTGTGTTCTTTTTCTGTAGTTGATTTGAGATGGCTGCGTTCTTTGATTGTGGCTTTCCTTTGCGACCCTTTCTTACTAGGATAGACATCTCGAAAACGCGCCTTTATAATTCTTACCCTCTTGAATCCCACTTGTAAAACTTGGACTTTCAGGGGTAAACCTTATTTTTCTTATTTCTGCTCTAAAATATAGATTGTGGGTACTCGTTAGAACCGCCTCGATGAGGCGGTTCTAACTTGTACCCACAATCTATATTTTGAGCAGAATCGAGGCGGTTCTAACGAGAATCCACAATCTATATTTTAGAGCAGAAATAAGAAAAATATCACAATTTTCCATCTTAAAATTTTCTTTTTTTTTCTGCGGTAAAACTTTCAATGTATTTGTATAGGCGTGTTTTCGTAATTCATATGTCTGTACCTACTTACTACAGCTCATATTGAAAGTTTCTCAACAGGTCTGCATAAGAAAAATCTCTTCTTTTCTTCTATGATTTTATTTCTCAGCCTTATTCCCAAGTCACTACTTATTTGATGCCACTTATTGTTTTTATTTTGACAAAGCAATGATAGCAGGGAGTAAGACAAGAAATCGATAACTGTTTGTTTTAAGTATTATTCATCGGATGGGTTTACGTCTTTTAATGATAAAACAAAACACGTATTAATCTGCTTTGGCAATTCTCGTGGTTCAACTTCCATCCACAACCTGTTTCTATTGGGTGTTTTAACAAGTAACCTCAATCTTATGTTGGTGTTTTTTCAGCATAACTACAACTGCCATTTAGGGAACATGTGACGGCCGTAAAAAGTCGCCCCGTCCTTCATTGTTCCAGAGTCCTTTCGGATCATGTTTGACTTTGTGTAGTTTTGAAAAATATATGCCGGTCACTGATGATGCTTGGATGGTCGTACATGTAACTAGCTAGTTTAGCCAAGAAAAACTTTAACACTTCACAGTTTTCAGCTGTAGAGCATGCTCACATGGATGTTCTTTACAGTTGTCAGTGTCATGTGCTATTCCTTCATCGAAATACTTAATTCTAGATGTTTGAAATTCGAAGTAATGATCGACTCTGACTTTATAATTATATGATTTTGTGGCTGTCTACTGGAACATCTTAGACCCATTTAATGCAACACATATTAAGCAATCAAGATGTTTTAAACTTAAGTCGTTACTTAAGTCAGACGCTTTGTTTAGAGTGTATCTCTAAACATTACGTTGTATATTGTACTTGAATTAACATGGAATTAAGATAAAAAAAATAAATCGTCTTTTCGATACCAATATCAGAATAATGTAATTTGATACGGTACGTATGGTCAAATGAGTTCTTTGAAAAGTAATCCTTAGGAAGCAAGGACGACGGCACAGGACTGATTTTTTTCTGGGCCAGACTATGCGATGATAAAATCTTTCCGCAATTGTCTCGAGAACATATTAATTGTACATCAGACATTAAGCACGTACTGTCTCTCTCTCTCTCTCTCTCTCTCTCTCTCTCTCTCTCTCTCTCTCTCTCTCTCTCTCTCTCTCTCTCTCTCTCAATCATCTTTTGGAAAGCTTGCGTTGGAAAGCTTGCAACCGATATTTGCTCTGGTGTTCATCATGAAAACACACCTATATAATTATGACCCCCATGAATCCCATTTTAGGCAGTAAAACTGGGGTTTACAGGGGTAAACCTTATTTTTCTTATTTCTGCTCTAAAATATAAATTATGGGTACTCGTTAGAACCGCCTCGATGAGGCGGTTCGAGGCGGTTCTAAAGACTACCCAGAATCTATATTTTGAGCAGAAATAAGAAAAATATCCTAATTTTTCATCTTAAAATTCCGTTTTTTTTTTCGGCGTTAAAGGTTACAATGAGGCGGTTCTAACGAGCACCCATAACCTATGTTTGCTGTATAAAGAAGAAAAATTTCATGGGTTTTCATCCGAAAAGTAGCCATTTTGGAGATGTGAAAAATGCACTATGTCGCACGGGTGTGTTATCGTAATGGAAATGGCCACTTTTCTTATCGTGGCCAGCTTTATCTGACATTTACCTGTTGACTTTCACCGTGAAAGTAAAACTTAAAACAAATATTGGATTGTCTCCCTTTGACTGAGGCCTGTGATATATACCTATTGTGTAATCTCAATTGTGTGAATTGTGAAAACAAATCCGACTTTATGACGCTGGGGGATATTGAACGAGAATCGCTCATGTCAATAGTCTTAACGAGCGAGAAACTTACACTTTTTGTGAAACTGTTAATAGTGAGCCTTTCTTTTTTGTGTGTTTAAAAAATTATCGGTTCTCACAAATACATTTATTCTGGAATAAAATATTCAACTTTATATATTGATAAAAAAAAAACATTTATAGTTAATCAGTGTCAGTTGAATTATTTTAAATGACATTGTTTAGAAATGCAACATATTCACAAGTCCATGTAATGAAAAACCCCTGTAAACGCCAATTTACACAGAGAAAATCGGGGTTTACAGGGCTTTTACATGTTCTGTGTTCTAGTCTAAGACTTATGCTGTGGAAACTCGATGAGGCGGTTCAAACAAACATAACGATCTATGATTGGTACAAAGTAAAAGAAAATTGCCAACCATTTTTTTTTACCACAAAAATGACCGTTTGGATTCGAATCATGGAAAAAGCCCATTTAGAGATATTGGGTTTCATTTTGATTTTTGTACATTAATTTTTAAAAAACGCAACATGTTAACAAGGTTGTGTTATGAACACCTCTGTAAACCATATAGAGAAAAGTAAGGTTTACCGGTGTTAGAATTTCTAATATCTGCACCAAGACATAAAGAGGATCTTACATGGGTGTTCATGTATTATTGAATTTATTGAATGAGTTGAGGAAAGGGGAAAACTGCGAGGCTTGGCCGAGCATTTTGTCCATTTTCTTCAACGAGTTTAATAAATTCAATAATACATGAGCACGAATGCAGGATTCTATTTATCATATGACATTTAAAACATTTTATCCACGGTTGTTTAACAAAAATGTCAATATTTCGCCATTAGTAAACGCGACATCGATAGGGACGCCGTTCAGGCATCGTTACGGGGCGTATCTATCTAATTTTCATATTTAATCCACTAGTGGATTATCGAATTTATTACATGACGTTATTACATTCTCAGACGCGACGTCATATGATAAAGTCAGGTAGTAGATAGCCGTTTTTGGAGACGTGAATTGCCTTTTTGGAGATATGAAGGAAACAAAAACTATGTCACACGGATATGCTATCTTAATGGACTGACAGAAAAGGTCTTGATCTAAGCTTGATGTCTGATCTAAGTTTCCAGCCTGAGTGTCCATGTTTTGGCTTTCCCGTCCAAAATGCACTTAAATCTGCTTGGCTATCATCATAATGCTAACCAATTCATGTAATGAGCATCCCTCTAAATCAAACTTTATATACAGAAAACTGTGGTTTGCGGTTACGTTAACACCACACATATGATTTTGGTACTCGTCATAACAGCTATGATGCGGTTCTAACAAGAGAACCGCTATGCCATTTCGATAAAACATCCGTGCGATATAGTACATTTTTCAAACCTCAAAAAAGGCAATTTTTTTGATGAAAATTTGTGATATTTTTCTCATTTATACTACAAACATAGGTTTTGGGTGCTCGTTAGAACCGCCGCATTGCGGCGGTTCTAACGAGTACCCACAACCCATGTCTTGGGGCAGAAATAATGAAAATAATGTTTACACCTGTAAACCCCTGTTTTCCTATATAAAGTGGGGTTTAGGGGGTCTGTATTTAACGGACTTGTTCACGTGATGATGCATTTCTAACAAACACCCTAAACAGGGCGCACCCACAACAGAGTACTCGTTAGAATCGCCTCTATTTCTAACAAGCATTCACAACCTATGTTTGAAGTACAAATAAAATATGACCCAATTATTTCATCAGAAAAGTCATCGTAAGTACTGCTCTCGGAGGATAAGTTGACAGTGACGTGAAAGAATAAACCACCACAAGCAGGTTTGACAGGTTGTACCGTTATCATTATCTTACCCATCATTGACGGTATTCGACTGGTAGGTTTCGTGAAATTTCCGTGAAATTCCACGTAGGAGTGTGGTTCCTAGTTGTAATAGCTGGTCACATGGTCCAATCAAATATTTTATTTGCGTATAGCTCATAAGCGACCGTGGTGCACGAAAGGTTCGACTTTTCCTTCGAATAGAATCGTGCTCCACGATCGCTTATGTATTTGAAAAATAACTCATATTTGATTGGACCATGTGATCGGCTATTACAAGATAACACCACACTCCTGCGTGGAATTTCACGAAAATTTCACGAAACTTCCCAGTCGAATATGGCCATTGGTTGGCAAGACAGACAGTACCGTTATACTTATCATTAACGAAGCGTCGTTACCCTTTGGCAATAGTGGACAATGCTTAATAACAAAAACATTCGCTGACGTCACTCTCAACTTATCCTCCGACAACAGTATGTATTATGCTGCACGGATGTTTTATGATAATCAGCTAATGCCCATCAGAGCATGAAGAAATATATGGGCTGCATGATGCTTCCACGCAGAGCTGAAACCGACCCGCACACGAGTACTGGTAAACCGCTTAGAGGATCTAAGTTTGCCCAGGTAAAGCGGTGCGAGTCGGCCCGTCCATGCTTATAAACTTATTTGTTTCATTTGGCGACAGAGCTTGAGATGTCATTTTATTCTCAATGTCGGGTAAAAGTCCCACAAAGTTGGAAGCAACGTCTCCAAAATGACTTTTACAGTGTTGACGGGGATGTTAAACCTAAAATCAAACAAAACTAAAACTAACCGTGACTAATGAAGCGTAAGGTTTAAATTACTCTTTATTTAAATGTAACCATTTAATTATTTGTAATAACATTGCAATATTTAATCTGGAAAGAAACGGTTCGTTTGATTTGTTTGAATTGTGGTTTAATGTCGCCGTAACACGCTTTAGGTCATTTGGGCACGTTGCTTCTATTTTATGGGACTTTTACCCGACATTGAGATGAAATGATCTTATGATGGGGTCTCAACCCAATCATAGAAACTATTAATCTTATGTTGGTGTATTTTCCTAAAGATTTCATAAGCTCAGAAAGATTGATACAACATACATATCATGGACACTACTCTGTCATCTTTCACGGTGTATGCATGGCAAGTAACATCATCCCAGATACATGTAGTGATCTTAGAGCAACTTGATTAACCCATTGTATACTAGTGGACTCTTCCATTGATATATATTGGACAAGTCCATTTGTCATATAATGGGTGTCAGGCCTATTTTTTTCGTTTTTATTCTGTGTTTTTTTTTTTACGGAACATTCTGTTAGCAAATAGCGCAGGCCCTGATCAGACGTCGCGTTCTGTGGCGTCTGATCTGGGCCTGCGCTGTTTGCTTAGGTATCCGTTTAGGGGGTTCCCGCATGCAATGGGTTTAAACGGTAAGGGAAGCACTTAGGTTTACGGTAGCTAAACGGCTTGAAAAATAAATGGTTTCAGCGTTGGATGATCGTCTAATTTGAATCCGGCCTCATTAACTGACATTTCCTTAAATACATCGTTCATTAAACAAGGACGCGCCAAGCAAAGGCCGCATCACTGTTCTTAAGCGACAGTTGTTACTTCATCACAAAAACACGCCAATACACTTTACTAATGCATATTATCCAAACTTTACCGCCGAAAAAAAAGGAAAATTTTAAGATGAAAAGTTGTGTTAATTTTTTCTCATTTCTTCTCAAAGTGGGTACTTGTTAGAACCGCTTCATCGAGGCGGTTCTATAGGGTTCCCACAGTCTTTATTTTAGAGCAGAAATAAGAAAATAAGGTTAACACCTGTAAACCCAAGTCCTTCTGTCGCGGTTTATTTTTGTTATGGTTTGTCTTTGGGTGTATGTGTCGAAAATGTATTTTTTTTTTATTATTATTTTTTTTTTGTTGTTGTTTTGGATAGCCAACTGGCAATTTAGTGGGAAGGTGGCTGTCCTCTGGCTTTCTGCTGTTGGTGTTTACATAAGGGCCTAGTTATTTCATGTTTGCGTTTCTTTCCCTTTGGTGTCTCTGATGGGTACTATGGGTTAATTGTAACAATTCCTGATCATTGGCTTCACTTCTATTTTACCATATAAAAATATGGCTCCTTGGGTCAAGCTTATATAGGCGTGTTTTCGTGTACAAAGTTACATGTACTTGTACATGTATGTGTTTATAGAAGGAACGGTACGTCGACATATGAGAAAAGCACCATTTTTGTTCTCCGATTAATCTGTTAATGGTCTTCTTATGCACATGCGCTATGGCCGCACGGCTTCTTGATTTGTTTCATTTGAAGTTTAACGTCCCCGTCAACACTGTATAGGTCATTTTGGAGACGTTGCTTCCAGTTTTATGGGGGTTTTTTTACCCGACATTGAGATGAAATGACATCTCAAGCCCCGTCGCCCAGTGAAACCAATAGGGTTTATAAGCATGGACGGTCCGACTTACATCGCTTTGCCTAGGCAGGCTTAGATCCTCTAAGCGGTTTACCGGAACTCGTGTGTGGTCGGTTTCTGCGTGGAAGCATCGTGCAGCCCATCTATTTCTTCAAGCCCCGATGGGCTTCTTTAAGGAAGCTACGATCATTTATCAGAAAAGAAAGCAAGCACTCGTAGGATTATGAAAACACGCCCGCGCTTGTGTCATATATTCATTTATGGCCTTAATTAATATTTTAATGGTACTTTTCACATTTTTATACGATGAGCACCCAATATAGCTTGTTGATTCTCGTTAGAACCGCCTAAAAGAGTAGTCATAATGTACTTTTCTTAGCGGGAAACGAAAATGCATATCCAAATATACTTTATTTTCTACATATATGTAGTGATTTCGCGGGTACATGTACAATACCGGACGGGTCGGCAATTTTTCATCTTGAAGATTGATAATGAAATCACGTAACGGTCAATCACGTCCTTCTGCTGATCCAAGAAGGGCCGTTACCACGTTCTATTGTGCGGTAATGTAAACTGATCTGCTAAATTTGACCTATAAATTAAACGTCAAACGTTCGGGCCTCCGTGGCCTAGTGGCTTAACACATACATGACAATGGAATATTCTACCCAATGTGTTTGGAGTGGTCCCTTTCCAATTTTAGGGGTGTCAGGTTTGTTTGGTGTGTGGTAAAATTTACAAACATGTACGTACTTGAAACTCAGATCCGACGCCGCATTAGCGCAGCGGTTAACGCGTTCGACTTATGATCGACAGGTTGTGCGTTCGAATCCGGCCACCGGTATCGAGGTATGTCCTTGGGCCAGACACGTAATGACACTGTACCACTCCACCCAGGTGAAAATGGGTAGCAGTGGGGTAAAAGCCACTGCCTCTCTCTCGCGCGCGCGTGAAAACACCCGAAATGAGTGTTCGAGAGCGAGTCAATAAGCTTGAAGCTTTCATCGCAATCGAACTAAAATAAATTAGGATAAACTAATTCATTTATAGACACCGCATTCTGCGGCGTCTGATCTGGGTCTACACTGTTATCCAATGGTCCAAAAAAGGGCCGCTAGGCATATATTGGTTAATCATTAGGTCTCTCATCGCTGTGGTTCGAGCCAGGCTCATGTCACATGTGAGACGTCAAAATTTACAACGTAAGGTCTGGTATTTTTTCTCGGGTACTCCGGTTTTCGCCCACCTCTGATTAACGATCGGCTGGATATAAGTGAAAAAGTCTTAATAGGACCGTAAAACTACTCCCCCCGAAAAAACACTCACAAAAAAAAAACTGACAGTTGCTGGTGTTTCTTGTTATAGCCCAGTCTTTTCCAGAGTTTTTTTATTATTTGTTATTATTATTCGTTCCTTTTATAATGTGCTTTACTACATTCATCACGTGGAAGGCAATGATCAGCAATCGATACAATCAACCCACAGCTCCCACCAGAGACACCAAAGGGAAAGAAACACAAACATGAACCAACAGATCCTAATGGAAACACCAATAGCGGAAAGCCAAAAGGACAGTTACTTTCGCACAAAACGGCTAATTGGCCAATTGGCCATCCAAAACAAAATAATATAAGTGATTCAAACACACTCATAGACAAACCATAACAAAAATAAACCGCGCCAGAACGGTCAATGAAACGAATTCCACTGGGGGCTTAAATCGATTTTACGTGGCCGCAAATCTCACAAGTCCGTGAAACGAACACCCCTGAAACCCCTCTTTATACAGAAAAAACTGGGGTTTACGGGAGTTTACATTATTTTTGTTATTTCTGTTCCAAGACATAGGTTGCGGGTTTTATATTGTATCCAATCCTTTTATATCGAAGAATGATTTTACGAAAGTGGCTACTGCAGTTATTGCAAGTATATATTTGTTCTGAACGTACACGTATATATAAGGTATGCCCCCGGAAACCCTAGTATTACTATATAAAAGTGGAGTTCAAGGGGGTCAAAATTATATAGGCGTGTTTTCGTGATGGAGAGAGGCGAAATGAACTTGTGTATGCATTTGTAAAGTACAGAGAAATTACGCTATTAAGACCACCTAAAATTAAGACTAATTCTGCTTTATAAAGCTTATTTTGAAGGTTTCACTTAATTTTCCTTTGTGAGTTCTGCCCACAATGTCCTCTCGTCATGGACCATCTTTGGGACTGTTCAAAAGTGGTCTTAAAGACCACTTTTGAACAGTCCCAAAGGTGATCGTAATATAGGAATTTTACTGTATATATTGAGACTTTCCACGCCGTGTGTTCCGTTAATGAATTGTGACCCGAACTACATATTAAATTTACGTGCCGTACAAAAGCGTGGTCTTAATGAACCCCGTATAAGAACTAATAAGCGAAAGGTTCGTGACTAATGTTATTAATTTGTAATTGATGGATGAATGTTAGTGTCTTAATGAGTCACTCAGTGACACTGGGGTCTTCTTTCAACAATTTGACTCCAAGCGCATGGCTGTAGTCGTAAACTAATGCGACATTTATCGAATAAAAAGGGATTTGAAAAAAAAATATTGTATAGATGTAAAAGGGAGAATAGCATTTGTCTCGCCTGGAATCTTATGGAAACACCGACAATATTAAACTGCAATTGTTTGAATTTATAATGGAACGCTTTTCTTAGGACAAGAGTGCCACTTTAACTGAGATGTTTTTGTCTCACGTAGCTTTTTTTTCAAAAGCTGTTTGTCATTCACTGCATTTCAGTATATTTACATTCTCTGTGTACTGTATGTACGCTATGTAGTTCATACCTTAATATTTCGGCCCCCGCCCATAGGGGCTTGAAGAAATATATGGGCTGCATGATGCTTCCACGCAGAGCTGATTCCGGCCCGCACACTAGTAATGGTAAACCGCTTAGAGGATCTAAGCCTGTCCAGGAACCGCGATGCGAGGCGGACCGTCCATGCTAATAAACCCCATTGGTTTCATTGGGCGACAGGGCTTGAGATGTCATTTCATCTCAATGTCGGGTAAAAGTCCCACAAAATTAGTAGCAACGTCTCCAAAATGACCTTTACAGTGTTGACGGGGACGATAAACCTCAAATCAAACAAACAAACAAAAATACCTTAATATTTAAATTTCCAGTGTAAAGTATTATGTGTACCTATTGAAAACAATGTAGGTCATACATGTACTTCCTGTGACGTCAGTCTAAACCATGGCTCTCCACGGTCGTAGGTCACGTCAACACTCTTCCGCTCTTTGTAGAAAAACAGAATGTAAATGTTTTTTAGCTTTAAAAGTTTGCCCATAAGCATTTTTTATTCGACCAGTGATGAAGAATATATTAAAACATTAACTTTATTTTCTGCTTTTCATGAAAGTATGAACGACACCGGATCAGTAGCAAAGTTTAAATGAACCCCTCTGGGGTTCATTTACTTTGCATGCGACCCACTGCGTTCATACTTTCATAATCAGTACAAAAATAAAATTCATTTCTTAATTGAATACGTTCACTCACGCGACTCCACATGCTCCTTAAGTAAAAATAAACCATGGTTTTCTCCAATATGTTTGGACGATGACAAAGTTTTTTACGTCAACGGCGCACTTCCGTTTTTCATATAAACGCTGCGTGCAGTTAATTTCTTGTTTCGGTTTTTACTGAGATGTTTTTGTGCAGGCGGTGCTTTTGCTGTGGTTCATTCGTGTTTTGTGTTGGTGGTTCTAATTATATAGAAAATAGACGTGGAGATAATGATCAGGAATCGATACAATTAACCCACAGCTCCCATCAGAGACACCAAAGGGAAAGAAACACTAACATGAAATAACAGCCCTAAAGAAAAACCGCCTTGGAAAGGTCATCGAAAACGAATTCCACTTGGGGGTGGTGGGGGGGGGGGGGGGGCTTAAATCGATTTTACGTGACCAAAATCCTCGCCCTCACTTCCGTCGCGATTAAGACAAATAATTTGTTAAGTCCGCATGAGGGTCTCCTAAAACACAAAAATCAAACAACCACAGGGATGAAACACGTGAGGACTCGACAGCAAGAAACCACTGAAATGCTGGAGCAAAAACAACATCAAAAGTTGGACTCCGATGGGACGACCAGAGACAGAGCATCAGGTACCAACCAACATAAGCCTTTACGCTGGAACCGTCATAGAATCAGAGGCCTGACCCACCGGCGTGCAATTAAAGAGGGATGCAAAGTTGATTGGGTTAAATTTCCTTGCATGCAGTCTGTCATATAACATCTATGGTGTACCCAATCTTTTTATATCGAAGAAAGCCTTCAAGCGGACCAAACAAATACTTGTTTGAATCACAGTGAAAGTGAGGGTGAGGGTGAAAGTTGGGATCCCATAAAGTTAACTTAAACCCGCCAATAATTTTACTGACCTTTCCAAGTCGGTGATTTTGCTTTGGTTCCTTCATGTTTTGTGTTGTTGGTTCTGATTCTTTTACTAATCATATATATGTTGTAACGTTGCTGATTCTTATTCTTCCCCCTTTTTCCGCCCCCGCCCATCGGGGCTTGAAGAAATAGATGGGCTGCATGGTGCTTCCAGGCAGAGCTGAAACTGACCCGCACACGAGTACTGGTAAACTGCTTAGAGGATCTAAGTCTGCCAAGGCACAGCGGTGCGAGTCGGCCCGTCCATGCTTACAAAACCCTATTGGTTTCATTGGGTGGCATGGATTGAGATGTCATTTCATCTCAATGTCGGGTAAAAGTCCTACAAAATTGGACGCAACGTCTCCAAAAATGGCCTATACAGTGTTGACGGGGACGTTAAACCTCAAATCAAACAAACAAATCTTCCCCCTTCTTGGTAGTTCGTTTTTAGTTACGTTTGTCTTCTAGTTTAATGTTTGTCATGTTGGTGGTTTTTATTTTTTCCGACATCCTTTTACATGTAGTTAGGTTAAGATATTCTGAGTCACCACCTGCTTGGAAAAGAGCTGCTGACTCGGTTTAACTAGGGTCAGTTTTGTTTACTGTCGTCACTGCATATTTCGACTTCTTTCCCTAGTGATATTGCAGGAATAATTTGGGATATGATTGCATCAGTTCCTAATCGTTTCTCTTTTACATTAGCCCTCCAACAATAATATTTCGTCACATAATGGTTGTAAAAGTATGTAAATATTAGTAACGGCGGCAATTTATTTATTTGTTTGTTTGATTTGAGGTTTACGTCCCCGTCAACACTGTAAAGGTCATTTTGGATACGTTGCTTCCAATTTTGCGGGACTTTTACCCGACATTTAGATGAAATGACATCTCAAGCCCTGTCGTCCAATAAACCAATAGGGTTTATTAGCATGGTCGGTCCGCCTCGCATGGTCGGTCCGCGGTTCTTGGACAGGCTTAGATCCTCTAAGCGGTTTACCAGTACTAGTGTGCGGGCCGGATTCAGTTCTGCGTGGAAGCATCATGCAGCCCATATATTTCTTCAAGCCCCTATGTGCGGGGGGCGTGGAAAAGTATGTAAATATTAGTAACGGCGGCAATTTATTTAACTGGAGTATGAATAGCATTGGGTCACAAGCAAAGTGATCCGATGTTAATTCATACTTTAGGGGAATGGAAACACCTTCAGGGGTGTGTACTCCTTCAAAAGCAATGTTGTCTATCATGTCAATAGGGGTCAATTCTTAAAGGAAAGAATTTGCTCCTGAGGAGCAAATTCTTTCCTTTAAGAGTAGACCCCTTTTTCAGCGGGACAGAGCTTACAGAAAAGCGAACAGGAAGTCCCGAAAGTTGTCTCCCTTTGAAAAATGGCGGAAACATGTGCTAGGTGTTCCATTTCCCCTTTAATAAGCGTTAAACATTACAGTCAAACTTCAATGACTCGAACACCTTTGGGACCACGAAAATCTGTTCGAGACAGGGATAGTTCGAGCCACTGCGGCATACTTTAGGACATCTATTCGGTGTTCTATAATGAAAAATGTATGCTGTGTATACTCATTAGAATCGCCTCATCGAGGCGATTCTAATGAGTACACACAGTATACATTTGCAAGATAACCTTAAATTTTACCCTCCCTATTTGAAATGTAGAGAAATTCCTTAGGGACTCAAGAACGGGTTCGACTCAGCCATGGTAAACGAGCCATCGTCGGTCGAGCCATCGAAGTTCTACTGTATATTCATTTCCTAAATTTTACTTTCCATAGATGTCGATATTTCTGTTCTGGCTGTTCTGGTATATTTATTGTTTACTTTATTTTTTTTTTTTTATTTCTATTAGCATCAAATCATGCTGCTAAAGTGTCTGTGCTTGTGTGTCCATTCCATTTAAGCGTTAATAATTCAATATAATTATTTCTATGTAAAATTGTAAAATTCGATTTATATCCTTGTAAAGTCTGGAATTTTTGCACTGATCTGGAAAATCTGCCGTTGATTCCAAATCGGTTCCGCCACGTAGCAGTCTGCCTTAGTCTCTGAGCAAACCGATGGACATGATCAGATGTCATCTTGCCTTAGTGTTCATAATCAGAAACATGTATATGCCCAGACTGAAAACTGCTCTGAGCGGAATTCGAATAGCCACTGCATGTAAATGTATTTTTGTTGTTGTTTTTATCTTTGTTTGTTTGTTTGATTTGAGGTTTAACGTCTCCGTTAACATTGTATAGGTCATTTTGGAGACGCTGCTTCCAATTCTGTGGGACTTTTACCTGACACTGAGATAAAATGACATCTCACGCCCAGTCGCCCAATGAAACCAATAGGGCTTATAAGCATGGGCGGTCCGACTCGCACCGCTTTGCCTGGGCAGGCTTAGATTCACTAAGCAGTTTACTAGTACTTGTGTGCCGTCGGTTTCAGCTCTGCCTGGAAGCATCATGCAGCCCATATATTTCTTCAAGTCCCGATGGGCGTGGGCCGTTTTTTCTTTGTCATTTAATGCAATATAAAACGTACTGTTATGCTACGACCAGGCTAAATTAAGGCGAATGAACGCACCTGATATATTCTTACGAGGGAACCCAATTTTGTCATCACGTGACCAAGTCCGTGAAAAGAACACTCCCCTAAACGCCACTTTATATAGAGAAAAATGGGGTTTACGGAGGCATTCATTATTTCTTATTTCTGCTCCGAGATAAAGGTTATGGGAACTCGTTAGAGCCGCCTCAACTAGTCCATGTCTGTTGATCTGAAGATTGATATTTGCCATTTTGTCTATGGACTAATGATTTTGGATTAACGCTTTGGTACGACGACCTAAACTACTTCTAAGGGGATACCATAACTTATGTTTGCAGTATAAATAAGAAAAATATCAAGGATTTTCATCAGAAACATCACGAAAACACGCCTATATAATTTTGACCCCCTTGAACCCCACTTTTATATATTAAAACTGGGGTTTCCGGGGGTATACCTCATTTTTCTTATTTCTGCTCTAAAATATAGATTGTGTGTACTCGTTAGAACCGCCTCATCGAGGCGGTTCTAACGAGTGCACACAATTTATATTTGGAGCAGAAATAAGAAACATATCACAATTTTTCATCATAAACTTTTCATTTTTTCGGCGATAAAGGTGGCTATGTATTTGTATAGGCGTGTTTGCGTAATGAATACCTATTTTGTTGATGTGAAAAATGCACTATGCCGCACGGGTGTGTTTTCGTTATGTGACTTCCTCTTTATTAGCCTGTGAACTCAGCCGTTAGAAAAACACGCCTATTTAAATATATTGAAAATTTTGCCACGAAGAAATGAAAATTTTCAGATGAAAATATGATATTTTTTCTTATTTCTGCTCAAAACATAGACTGTTGGTACTCGTTAACGAGTACTCACAATCTATGTTGTTGAGCAGAAATAACGCGTTCTAACGAGTACTCACAGTCTATGTTGTTGAGTAGAAATAAGCGAAATAATATATACCCCTTGAAACGCCAGTTTTGCAATATAAAAGTGGGGTTTACTGGGTCATAATTATTTAGATAGAGGATTTTACACGAGTGATGATTTCATATGAAATTTATGAAACGAGCCTTCGGCGAGTTTCATAAATTTCATATGAAATTACCACGAGTGTAAGATTTTGTTTATCATATGACCACTTTGAATGGAATCTTATCGCCTTTAAATCTGACAATTTTTTTCCACAAAAAATGCACGGGTGACATGAACGTCGTCATGACCTTACATAATCCCACAAGAGTGGTATTACACGTATATTACACGTTTTGTTTAATTACATGACATTATCCACTGCTTATCAACAACGTCATATGGGCCCCGTCAAGCGATTTTGGTACTTATCGCCTATGCGAGCAGCGAAGGTTCAGGCGAGCCTGCGCATCCGCGCAGTCTCGCCAGAACCTTCGCTGCTCGCTCATACAAGCAGTGAATCAAGAGGAACCTTCAGACAGAAAGCAATATCCCTGGCCCCTCTGAATGGCTGGGCATGCGCAGTTAAAATTTGTCATGACGAAATGCTCGAAGACACAAATTCGCTTGGCGGGGCTCATATGATAAGTGTGTTTTCGTGATGACCCAGAAAAGGAAGCGGCTATTAACGAGAAACAAGAATGCTCAATACCAAAGTCTTGCCTGTATTTCGCAAGACTTTGCTTTTGAGAAGCCTTGTGGAGCTTTGAGTTTGTGGAGCGAATTTTTTAATGAATTGTTTCCCATGGAAGTGTATTGAGTCCCGGTAAATTCATCAACAGAAGGGAAGTTGCGGCGGAAACAGTTTTACACCCCAATGCCCAATGTTAAAGAAAAATCGGGAGAAATTCCTGATGTGTCAAATGAACGAATTGCAGGTCAAAAAAGCTGACCCGACTAACCTTATAGAATGATACAATATGACAGGTTTTAAAGGCGGTCGTTCATGCTCAGTGCCTCAATATTAATGGGATTTGGTTGGTGTGCGTTTTGTTTTAACCCACATATGACAATGGAATCCTCCATCTAGTAAGTTTGGAGTGGTACATTTGCAATTATAGGATGTCAGGTTTGTTTTTGTTTGTGGCAAATTTTACAAAAAAAAATGAATGTTCTTTAATCAAAAAGTGTAGACCCAGATCAGACGCCGCCTTCTGCGACGTCTAATCTGGGTATGCATTTTCATTGTTCCAGAAAGGGACCGCCCGGCACATATGAGTTAATGTTTCATAAGGAAAGTTATACGTACTGTAGACTATTCTCTTCAATCGGTATGACTAAGTTTTTTTTCTCGTATGAAAACTAGCTATTTAGGCCCCTCCCCTATCGTAATCATCCTGTCAGTCAGTCCGTCAGTCCGTGTTTTTTTTTTTTTTTTTTTTTTTTTCATAACCTTAACCAAAAAACATAACCTCGGTCATAGCTCCTATATTTATTGATGGATTTTGATATAGTACATGTAATTTCAAACACATGTTGGGTATGATGGTATCTCGAGCGCGTTCGACTTGCAGGGTCAGGGGCTCAAGGTCAAGGTCACTGTGGCTATTTTGAGAAAACCTTAACCAAGAACTTAACGTTGGTTATAGCGCCTACATTTATGAATTGATTTTAAACTTCGCACAAATGTTGCATGTGCTGATATCTCGAGCAAGTTTGACTTTCAGTGTCCGGAGCCCAAGGCCAAGGTCACTGTGGCTATATTTAGAAAACCTTAAACCAAAACATAACCTCGGTTTGAGCTCCTACATTTATCTATGGACTTTGATATAACTTCATATAAATGTTGGGAATGACGATATCTCGAGCGAGTTCGATTTTCAGGGTCTGGGTTGGGCTCAAGATCTAGGTGACTGTACATGTAGCTATTTTTAAGAAAACACTTTGTCATCGCTCTAGTGCCTACATTTATAGTTGGATTTTAATATAACTTCACACAAATGTTAGATATGATGATATCTCGAGCAAGTTTAACTTTTTAGGTCCTGGGCTCCAGGTCAAGTTGACTGGATATTTTTTTTATAAAAACAACTTTGGCATTGCTTAGGCGCCTACATTTATTGATGGATTTTAATTTAATTTCACACAAATGTTGCATATGAAACTATTTCGAGCGAATTTGACTTTAAGTTTCCTGGGCTCAAGATCAAGGTCACTGTGGATATTTTATAAAGCAATTGGCATCGCTCTAGCGCCTACATTTATTGATGGTATTTAATATTACCTTACAAAAATGTTGCGTATGATAATATCTCGAGCGATTTCGACTTTCAAGGTCCTGGCCTTAAGGTGAAGGTCAATGTGGCTATTTTTAGATAAATACACTGTACTGTCGTCGCTCTAACGCCTACATTTATTGACGTATTTCAACATAACGTCACACAAATGTTTCGTTTGATAATATCTCGAGCAAGTTCAACTTTTAGGGTCCTAGGCTCAAAGTCAAGGTCACTAAGGCTATTTTTCGAAACACTTTGTCATCACTCTAGCGCCTGCATTTATTGATGGATTTTAATGTAACTTCACACAAATGCTAGGCCAGGTTCACG
Source organism: Lucinisca nassula (assembly GCA_963580285.1). NCBI lineage: Eukaryota > Metazoa > Mollusca > Bivalvia > Lucinida > Lucinidae > Lucinisca > Lucinisca nassula. The sequence continues at coordinate 138,060,455 of OY757014.1, forward strand.
ATCAAGATAAGGGTTTTCTAAAAGTAGCTATTTATAAGTTGTCTTGCTCGAGGAGAGTTTGTATTGCCTGCGATGCCCTGTTAGCTGTATGTATAGACTTATACCATCCCTCTTTGACAGCTGTATGTGGGACCCTTTCTGACGTGGTAAGTGATCTAATTTTGTCTTATATTTATGCCTCAAATAAAGGCTCACATCATAGTGTAGTTTAAATTTTCTTGTCCTTTGGGATCATTGATTCCATTGTGGAATTTTGAAAATATTTGAGGGTCACCGATGAGGCCTAATTGGCCGAAACTAGCTAGTCTGGCCCAGAAAACATGTACACTTCATATTTCCGGTTCTGTGGTGTATTCCTTGCTTCCAAAGGATAACCCTTTTATAGCACATATTTAACGTCACTACAGCTGGTGTCTTGGAATGTGTGGCGGCCGTAAAAAGTCTCCCTGCCTACATCATAGTGTAGTTTATATTTTCTTGTCCTTTGGGATCATTGATTCCACTGTGGAATTTTGAAAATACTTGAGGGTCACTGATGATGCCTAATTGGCCGAAACTTGCTAGTCTGGCCCAGAAAACATGTACACTTCATATTGTCCGGTTCTGTGGTGTATTCCTTGTTTCCAAAGGATAACCTTTTTATAGAACATATTTGAGTAGTCGTTCGACCATCGATGTGGTTGTAACGAGTACCCTGAGTCTATAGTTTGGAATAAACAGACTAAAAATAAAGCATACTCTTGTGAATTAAAAATAAAAAATGAGTTCCTTTAAGAGCAATGAAAACATTCATTCAATGAAACCCTTGTTTACCTTTTACAAAGTGTTTTTTCGTAGCATTTTTTACATTTATTACATGGAGCTGTTAAAGCGATATCGGGGCTTGAAGAAATAGATTGGCTGCAAGCTGCTTCCACGCAGAGCTGATTCCGACCGCACACGAGTACTGGTAAACCGCGTAGTTGATCTAAGCCTGCCCGGGCAAAGCAGTGCGAGTCGGACCGTCCATGCTTATAAACCATATTGGTTTCATTGAGCGACAGGGCTTGCGATGTTATTTCATCTCAGTGTAGGGTAAACGTCCCACAAAATTGGAACAAACGTCTCCAAAATGACGTATATCGTGTTGACGGGGACGTTAAACCTTAAATCAAGAAAATTGTTAAAGCGATATGTGGCGTTAGCCGAGATATTCCGTCAATCCGATTATTATTTATAATCGGTCAAGGTCACCAAGTCAAGGTACCTGCATAGACAGTACATCTAGGAGAACCACTATGCAAGATTTGGTGATTGCAGGCCTTTTATTTGAGAAGATCTGGAACATTGCCGCAAATTGTGTCAAAGTCAATGGAGGGCAAAATATAGGTCAAGGTCACCAAGTCAATGTGCCTGCAGAATCAGTACATCCAGGAGCAGCATTATGCAAGCTTTGATGGTTGTAGGTCTTTCAATTGCAGAGATCTGGAACTTCGACATAAAAATGTGTCAAAGTCGCTGGAGCGTAAAATATAGGTCAAGGTCACCGGGTCAAGGTACCTGCAGAGTCAGTACATCTAGGAGAAGCACTATGCAAGATTAGGTGGTCGTGGGTCTTTTATTTGAGGAGATCTGGAACTTCGACGTAAAATGTGTCAAAGTCAGTGGAGCGTAAAATATAGGTCAAGGTCACCATGTCAAGGTACCTGCAGAGTCAATACATCTAGGAGAAACACTATTCAAGATTTTATTGGTGTAGGCCTTTTATTTGAGAAGATCTGGAACGTTGACGTAATTTGTGTCAAACTCACTGAAGCGTAAAATATAGGTCACGGTCACCGGTTCAATGTGCTTGCCTAGTCAGGAGCTCAGGGTGATGTTTCATGAAAGGTTTGATGGTTGTTTAGTCTTATACTTGATCACAATACAAACTTCGACGTAATGGTAAAAGTCACTGGAGCGCAAAATATAGGTCAAACTCACCAGGTCACGGTGCTTACAAAGTTGAGAAGGTCTATGAGATGTTTCATGCAAGGTTTGATGGTAGGTGAGGTTTGTAAAATAAAAAACTTTGATGTAAATGTCGAACTTTGACGCAAATGTCGAACTTCGACGTAATGGTCAAAGTCACTCGAGCGCAAAATATAGGTCAAATTCACCAGGATAAGGTACTTACAAAGTGATAAGGTCTATGAGATGTTTCATGTAAGGTTTGAGGGTAGCTGAGGTCTGTAAATAAAAACTTTGACGTAAATGTCGAACCTCGACGTAAATGTCGAACTTCGACGTACTGGTCAAGGTCACTGGAGCGCAAAATATAGGTCAAAATCACCAGGTCAAGGTGCTTACAAAGTGAGAAGGGCTATGAGATGTTTCATGTAAGGTTTGATGGTAGCTGAGGTTTGTAAAATAAAAACTTTGACGTAAATGTCGAACTTCGACGTAAATGTTAACAGACAGACGGACGGACGCACGGACGCACGGACGGAAAATCGGAAGCCTATGTCGCACCCTGCTACAAGCAGGTGCGACAAATAGAAAAAAAATAACTAGACCCTAATGGAAACATCAAACGCGGAAAGCACAAAGGACAGCTACTTTCCCACAAAATGGCCAGTTGGCTATCAAAACAAAATAATTGTGTGTGTGGGGGGGTGGGGGATGTATGTGTGTGTGTGTGGGGGGGGGGGAGTAAATAGATTTTACGTGGCCACAATCGTCGCTTATACTTCCTGCGTGATTTAGACAAATAATTTGTTCAGTTCGCTAGAAGGCCTCCTAGCTCATCAGTGCAACATCTCCGAAAACACAAAAAAATCAACCACAGAGTTGAAACAACGGTGAGGACTCGAGGGCAAGAAACCACTGAACTAATGGAGCAAAAGAAAACAAGAAAATCAACAGTTAGACTCTGGTGATGTAGGAAGTTTGATTCCGATTCTGAAGAACTTTTTTCACAGATTTTCAAAGGAAATAAGGCAAACAGTAAAGGCTTTGCAAGCGCAAAATGGCAATTATCGAGATATGAAAGAGAGCATTTTCCTATTGATTAACTGTTGCATGCTTCCAAATATCGGATCACATGGCAGTAATCCACAGTGCATTCCATTGAGGCTAGAGTTACTGAAGGATTAAATCTGAGTCATCGATTAGAGTTAAATTGATTCAGTCTACAAATGTCTAAATTGCTGAGATTTATTGCAATTTAACCCGGGTTATCTGTTACATTTTCATGTTATGAATACATAATGAAAGACTGTCTATTTAATCCTCTTGCTGTCAGTTTAAAAATCAATGAAGAGGAAATGGGAAAGATTCTTTAATATTTACTGGTATTGTCAGTTACAATGTAAAATCTCTGACGGAAAAGAACATTAACAGTAATAGTTCGTGATGATCATTCAAAGGAATAGAACAAACATTACTAAATTCAGACTTTCATTATGTGAAATGTACACCAATGTAAAGTGGGTGGCTGGGTGAGGCAAAGCTGACGTGTATCTTGCGTCTCTGGGGCGTCCATCTGAAATTGACTTACAGTTGGTCAAAGCCTGCTGTCCTTGCTGCTGGTAAGGGTAGAGGGGGAGTGTTGTTATTTCTTCTTTTTCTATACTTCCGTGCATTTTCCTCTTTCTCCTCTGTCCGTCACTTTCATCTTCTCTACTATCTCTTTTCTCCCTTTCTCTGGGAGACGACACAAAATGACCCACAAGAGTTGACGTGTCGTTAAACACAAAACAATCAATCAATCAATCGGTCAGTCAATCACACCATTGTTAAACCCACAGCCGGGTACCATAATATCGGAAGCAACGTTCCCTTAATGACACAAAATTGTTCGCGGGAACGTTAAACATCAACACAAGCAAACAAGATAGAAGTGAAGGCGATGACCAGGAATCGACACATTTAACTCACACCTCCCTTTCAAGTGATCAAAACGAAAGGAAAACAAACATGCAGTGCCATCACTATAATGAAAATCGGTGGAAAGCCAAAAGGACAGTTGCTTTTCCACAAAATGGCCAAACGGCTTTCCAAAGTAATAAGGTAATAGCAATACACACATGGACAGATGAAAAGACGAACAACCACGACCGAAGAACCGCATAAGAGCGGCCAGTATAAAGCTTTTAATGAGGGGATTAAATCGATTTAACGTGGCCACAATCCTCGCCCTTAGATCTGTCGCAGTTTAGACAAATAATTTGTTCAGTCCGAATAGCTTCGCGAACAGAAAAATCAAACGAATACAGAGATGAACAAACGGCGAGGACTCCATATGAGCAAGAATTACCTGAAGAAAAAAAAAATACAATTGGGCTCCGGTGGGCTCAACCAGAAACAAAGCATCAGAAATCAACCGACACTACAAAATTAAAAATAAGCGTCCTTTGTTTAGGTTTCCATTATGGTCTGGTCGCTTAATGTTTGTATTTCTTTCCCTTTGGTGTCTTTGGTGGGTGGAGTAAGTTAATTGTATCGATTCCTGATCTTTGTTTTACTTCTACTTTTTAAGTAGTTCTGTATACACAAGAGATGTATGTATTAGATACAAATCTTTCTATGTGTACAGCCCTGACTTTTTTTTTTTTTTTTTTTTTTTTTTTTTGGTTTTGGTTTTACGGCCCTTTCAAGATTATTTCACACATATCGAGCCGATCGTTAATCAGAGGTGGGCGAAAACCGGAGTACCCGGAGAAAAAAACACCTGACCTTCCGTTGCAGAACTTGGCGTCTCACATATGACCTGAGCGAGGCTCGAACCACAGTGGTGAGAGACCTAATGATCAAGAGTCAGAACTCTTAACCACTAGGCCACGGAGGCCCGTGTACAGCCCTGATACACGGATTATAAGTTGTGTTGTAGTCTCATGAAACTGTATGAGGATTCGAGCACTGCTCTGTTTCCTAAGACTAGCGACAGCTTCACATTTCCTAAAAAAATCAGTTATCGATGCTGTAAGGTGTATACAGGTGGAAAAAGCCCCTTTCTTAGTACAAAAAAAATGGCAGACAACACGTTTTCAAGCAAAGATATTGAAACGCCCATATAATTATGGCATGCTGAAGAAAGAACATATAAGCTGATGGCTATCAGAAGAAGGAAACAAATTCGAATGCACTTTAAAGAATGACAGAAGGCTTTGATGCGGACTGAAAAAATATATTTTTCTTAATCGCGACGGAAGTAAGGGCGAGGATTGTGGCCACGTAAAATCGATTTAAGCCCCCAGTGGAATTCGTTTCCGCTGACCGTTTCAAGGCGGTTCTTCTGTCGCGGTTTATTTTTGTTATGGTGTGTCTTTGGGTGTTTGTGTCGCTTATATTATTTTATTTTGGATAGCCTTTTGGCCATTTTGTTGGAAAGTAACTGTCCTTTTGGCTTTCCGCTGTTGGTGTTTCCGTTGGGGTCTGTTGTTTCATGTTTGTGTTTCTTTCCCTTTGGTGTCTCTGATGGGAGCTGTGGGTTAATTGTATCGATTCCTGATCATTGCCTCTACTTCTATTTTGAAAATAAATTTACAGGTAATTTCTTATCTAATAAGGACCATTTTGACAATACTTCTACACATTAAAATAATTTTGGCGGAAGAAAAACCACAGGTAAGATGAGTATAATAAGATTTGTATTAGTACATGTATGTGCACAGAAGTGTATTATTATACAAAACTCTCATAGATTAATTCATTAGACAAATCTTATTGTGTGTACCAAGCGTAAGTCTTTATGCTGGAGTCGTCATCGATTCAGAGGCCTGACCCGCCGAAAGCAAAGCTGTAATCTTTTTATATCGAAGAATGATTTTACGAAATCGGGTGCTGCAATCGTTGCAAGCATATATTTTATTACTATTATTTATTTATTTTTTTGAATTTATATACATTTACTAAATCACCATAAAATTATTATTGCAGAAGATATTTAAGTAAAACGTTGAATTTTGAAACCCAATCTAAATGACGTCAATAAAATAAGAAAAGCTTTGCGAAGTTTATGATACCGATAACCCTGATTAAAATAGAGGTGGAGGCAATGATCAACCAGAGACAGAGTATCAGGCACCAACCAACGTTACATTGAATTAGATCGCTCTAATTCTCAGTAAGCCTTTACGCTGGAACCGTCATAGAATCTGAGGCCTGACCCACCGGCGTAAGACGTTTAGCAGTTGTTACTCCATGATGATTGTATTCATGACTAGACTCTCAGGCAAACCGAATTAATTGGAATATATAACCATAATAGGATGTCACACGAGGAACATCAACATCCAAGAAAGCAATATTTACATCCCAAAATCAAAATCATCGCGTTTATCATAAATTGTGCATGAAAGAAATCCATCTAAAACAGATAAATGTTATCCAACAACGGGGCATCCGTATCAGAAGAATTTGCTTTATTCAATTGAATGTCTGAAGGATGAATTTGACTGATAAAACCATCGAAGAAGGTATTGTCAATATTTGATTGATTAATATAATGATTATTTTGGGTTTAACGACACGTCAACTCTTGAGGGTAATTTTGTGTCGTCTCCCAGAGACAGGGAGAAAATCGATAGAAGAGACAGTAGAGGAGATGAAAATGAGGGATAGTGGAGAAAGACAAAAATGAATGGAAGTGTAGAAAAAGAAGAAATAACAAAACTCTGCCATCTGCCCTTAACTGTTGCAAGAACAGCAGGTCTTGCCCTACTGTAAGCCAATAACAGTTAGACGCCCCAGTGACGAATGATACACGTCACTTTTGCCTCACTCAACCGCCCCCTATTGCCAATATTTAATAAATCATCCAAATTGTGGTTATTGTGCATGACACGCCCTCTTGGTGGTACTTGGCACATTTGTTCACACAACTCTGTGTGCCCATGGTTTTTGAGTTATCTTCCCTTACAATAAAATGGAATCCTTACCTTGTGATGGCCATATCTCAAATACTCTTTGATATAAATTGATGGTACCTGGCACAATTGTTCACAAGGCTGAGACGTCGTGTCATGCACAAGAACCACAATTCTGTGTGCCATGGTTTTTAATTATCTCCCATCCCAATAAAATAGAATCACTACCTTGTGATGGCCATATCTCCAATACTCTTTGAGATATATAGCTGGTACTTGGTACAGTTGTGCATGAGGTGAAGCAGGCATGTCATGTGCAAAGCCACGACTATGGGTATCCTGTTTTTTTAGTTATCTCTCCTGATAGTATTATCTTGTAATGCTAATAACTCCATTACCCTTTGAGATATATAGCTGGTACTTTCCACATTTGTATACAAGATTGAAAGGACATTTTATGTGCAACAACCATAACTCAGTATACCAGTACTTTCTGCATTGGAAATCTGGGATCTTCATCATGTTCAGAAGCGATGCTTAGTATCAGTAGTGAAGATATTCTCGATTAACATTACATATACAAAATCCTGCAGATGTTACAGCAATATACTGTGGGCTTACTAGTGCAAGTTAATTCTGGTGCCCTTTCTATTTGTGAACAATCTTTTGCTTTTGAAGGCCATATTGGCTTTCGGTCGGGAGATTTGCCATCTCTTCTGATGGCTATTTTTTGTTTGTTCTTTTATTTTTCTACAGAGCTTTTTATGCGAGCTGGTTATGAATGCTTGCTGTGGCTGTGTGTTTACCATACAGACGACATGTGTTGCAAGTTTGATTATAATGAGGGAGAGGCGCGTAGATTCAAGTTCACTCCAAGCTCCTGACCTATCTACGGTGTCAAGATAGAAGCCTCCGTGGTCGAGTGGTTACGCTACTCGCCTTGTAAACCAGGGATCGCAGGTTCGATCCCGGGCTTCTCCAGACTTTCGGATGAGTCTTTAAACCGAGGTCCCGTCTCCGTATGACCTTAGCTGTTGGTGGGACGTAAAACTGAAACACTCACTCACTCACGGTGTCAAGATATTCATGAACGATAACACGCTATAAAATGGTTTTCAATTTTCGTTCTTTTATGTGTTCTTTGTTTTCAAAGGCAGCCTTTAAGCATTTTATTTTACCTCATCGCAGCTGGTATCAAGTGCCGTGTGGCGGCCGTAATAAGTCTCCCCGTGCTTCATCATAGTGCAGATTATATTTTCTCTTCCTTTGGGATCAATGAGCCTATTCTGGTAACTTTTGAAAATCGAATATTAAGCCGGTGCTAGGAGGCGTATGCAGCCTTGCAAACATGAAGCGACTCAATAAAACCGGGTCTCCGATTTTCATTCTTTATGTGTTCTTTGTTTCCAAAGGCAACTTTTTAGCTTTTTAGCTCAACTGTCACGTAGTGACAAGGTGAGCTTTTGTGATCACATTTTGTCCGTCGTCCGCGCGTGCGTCCGTGCGTGCGTAAACAATTTCTTGTCCGCACGATAGCATCTTCAATTATGATTTGATTTTAACCAGACTTGCACACAACTTGTACCACCATGAGAGATCTAGGTTCCTTTCTTGAACCAGCCATATCCCATCATGTGTTACGGAGTTACGGCCTCTGAAAGGGCAAAAAGTGCCTATTGTGGTCTTGTCCGCATGATAGCATCTTCATTTATGATTTGATTTTAACCAGACTTGCACACAACTTGTAACACCATAAGATCTGGGTTCCTTTCTTGAACCAGCCATATCCCATCATGTGTTAAGGAGTTACGGCCCCTGAAAGGGCAAAAATTGCCTATTTTGGTCTTGTCTGCATGATAGATGTTTCATTTATGATTTGATTTTAACAAAACTTGCACACAATTTGTACCACCACAAAATCTCGGTCAAGTTAGAATATGGGTCATGTCTGGTCAAAAAGTAGGTCAGTAGGTCAAATCAGAAAAAAAACCTTGTGAAGACACGAGAGGCCACAGTTTTGGTCCGATCATCATCAAACTTGCCAAGAAAGAGCATCTTGACAATATCTCAGTCAAATCCGACTATGGGTGTTGTCTGGTCAAAAAGAAGGTCAGTAGGTCAAATCAAAGAAAAAAACCCTGAACACTTTAGAGCCCACAATTTATCTCCAATCATCATCAATCTTGCTCAGAATGATAATCTTGATAATATCTTGATAACATTCGAATATGAGTCATGCCAGGTCAAAAATAGGTCAGTAGGTCAAATCATAGAAAAACCTTGTGAATACACTAGAGGCCGCAGTTTTGGTCCAATCATAATCAAACCTGCCCAGAATGGTCATCTTGACAATATCTCGGTGAAGTTTGAGTACGGGTCATGTCGGGTCAAAAAGTTTGTCAGTAGGTCGAATCATAGAAAAACCTTGTGAACACACTAGAGGCCACAGTTTTTGTCCGATCATCATCAAACTTGCCCAAAATGATCATTTTGACAATATCTCGGTCAAATTCGAATATGGGTTATGTCGGGTCATAAAGTAGGTCAGTAGGTCAAATCATAGAAAAACCGTGTGAATACACAAGAGGCCACAGTTTTTGTCTGATCATCATGAAACTTGCTCAGAATGATAGCCTTGACAATATCTCATTTAGGTTCGAATATGGGTCATGTCGGGTCAAAAAGTAGGTCAGTAGGTCAAATCATAGAAAAACCTTCTGAACACACTAGAGGCCACAGTTTAGGTCCGATCATCATCAAACTTGCCCAGAATGATTATCTTGACAATATCCGGGTCAAGTTTGAATACGGGTCATGTCGGGTCAAAAAGTCAGTAGGTCAAATCATAGAAAAAGCTTGTGAACACACTAGAGGCCGCAGTTTTGGTCCGATCATCATCAGACTTGCCCAGAATGATCATCTTGACAATATCCCAGTCAAGTTCAAATATGGGTCATGTTGGGGTAAAAAGTAGGTCAGTAGGTCAAATCATAGAAAAACCCTCTGAACACACTGGCGGCTACAGTTTTGGTCCGATCATCATCAAACTTGCTCACAATGATCATTTGACAATATCTCGGTTAATTTCGAATATGGGTCATGTCTGGTCAATATGTAGGTCAGTAGGTATGATTGTTGAAAAACCTTGTGAACACACTAGAGGCCCAAGTTTTAGTCCGATCATCATCAAACTTGCTCAGACTGATCATCTTGACAATATCAGTGTCAAGTTTGAATATGGGTCATGTCGGGTCAAAAAAGAGGTCAGCAGGTCAAATCATAGAAAAACGTTTTGAACACTCTAAAAGGCCACAGTTTCAGTCAAATCATCATAAAACTTGCTCAGAATGATCATCTGGACAATATCTCAATTAAGTTCGAATATGGGTCATGTCAAATCAAAAAATAGATCAGTAGGTTATTTTGTCATAACTTTTTAACCGTTTGAGATAGAGCCTTCATATTAGGCATGTAGGTTTCTTCTGACAAGGGCATCCCACTCATAAAGATTTGACCTGTGACCTACTTTATCATACCTTTTGGACCATATGAGATAGAGCCTTCATATTTGGCATGCATGTTCCTTGTGACAAGGTTTTCTCAGCCATTGAAAACTTTTTACCCATGACCTTGACCTTTGACCTACTTTGTCATAACTTTTGAAGCATTTGAGATACAGACTTCATATTTTGCATGTAGGTTCCTTGCGACAATGTTGCTTAGATTATCTTCTATCACAAAAGCTAAAACAATCCCACTCGGATGAACAAAATGGCCAACGGAGGTAAAAATATAAAAAGATTGTAAATTTGATTCAAACGGAACCTCCCCCTTAAACCTAAGGCCAATTTGATTCAAAGTTCCCAGATATGTTGCGTAGGTTACTCGCTACCAAACAAGCTAAAATCACTCTGCTGATGAACAAGATGGCCACAAGAGCTAAAAATAGAATGTACTCGAGACAGTGATACACAGGTGAGCGAACCAGGGCCCTCTGGGCCCTCTTGTTTTATTTTCTTGTTTTATTTTCTTGGTACCAGCATTGTTTGATATTTTTCTTATTTCTAGCCCAAAAATAAATTAAAAATTAAAAATAAGGAAAATACAAACAGAACTTCCACTTTTCTCTATCTAAAGTGGGGTTTAGAATGTCTTCTTTCTTATGAATGTTTTCATTGCTCTTAAAGGAACTCATTTTTTATTTTATTTGCCTTCACTGCAGCTGGTGTTGTGCCGTGTGGCGGCCGTAAAACGTCTCCCCGTACATCAACCATAGTGCAGTTTATATTTTACTTTTGGTCCTTTGAGATCATCGTGAATATTCTGAGAAATCAGAAATAAATTATTGATTTAGACTCATTCTAGACAGGTTTAAATTATTTGGACCCCATTTTGATTTATATCAGTCTTTGAATCGACTGCCTATTCGAAATTCGCTAAATTGCAGTATGTTTCCTCCGGTTTTCTTTGCCGGATCATTACAGGGTCACTGATGAGGCTTTATTAGCCGAAACTACGTAGTATGGCCCATCTTCTTACTTATGAATGTTTTCATTGCTCTTAAAGGAACTCATTTTTGATTTTTATTTATAGGGTGTTCATTACATGGACTTGTTAACTGGTCACTGGCTCTTTCTCATCTTTGGTGGGTTGAAACTACTGTTTTCAGTAGTTCTAACTTTGCCTGGGTAATATTTTCTTTATTTTATTGAAAGACGGAAAGACAAATCATAATAAAAACAAACATTTAAATTAATTTATTTATCATAACATTACAGTAACATGAATAGGCATGTATAACGTATACGTACTAAAATGAATGAAATCAGATCATATGAACATAATATGTAAACGTCGTTTAGAGTTATGATCATATAACATATAAATTCATGAACATTGGAACATCAATGCATACATAATCTCTATAATGATATACCGTGCATTCACATATGTCAGTCCATGGCAAGAATCTTGCCATAATCAGTAATAATACGTATACAACATGCATGCTATCACACTTATACTTTCCACAGTGTTTACATAATCTGATAATCGAGCCACGTTATCACGAAACTCGCCTTTATATTTTATATAACAAAACTGGGCCATATATTTCTTATTTCTACTCTAAAATATATATTGTGGGCACTCTTTAGAACTGCCTCGATGAGGCGGTTCTAGTGTGTACCTAAAATCTATACAATAAGAAAACTAGTGCAATTTTTATCTTAAAAGTGTCGATTTGTTTCAGCGAAAAATTGTAAATGTATTTTAATAAGCGTATTTTCGAAATGTCAAGCGTAAATTTGTCTTTGGACATACGTGTGCTTGCAGCCTGATTCGAGCTTCACTGGGTATTCAGGGACAACCCTTTAACCAAAGCTTTCCAAGGTAGACAGCGGACATTCTAATGCACTTGCGCATGTAACGCGTCGTCTGATTGGATAGCGTCAAAAATTTGCGACAGTATATTCTGCGATATACTGTCGGAAACCCGACGTCATTACGTAACGTCGCTTTTCATTGGCTGATATTTGGTTTTACGCAGCTCACAGCGCCTGCCGCTTTGAGCAAAAAAAGTACACTTTTTTAAGAAACAACCGAATAAACGCATTAGATTGGGGATAACTGTATTAAAATTGTCATTTGGGGAGGTAAATCGTCGGTTTTACGGTCGCAAATTCCGTTTTACGGCTCCGCTGACGCGTCGCCGTAAAACGAAATTTCCGACCGTAAAACCGCCGATTTACCTCCCCAAATGACAATTTTCAATACAGTTATCCCCTAAATATGTCCTGTCATGATGGCTAAGTTAGGTGATTTTGTTTCACACTTGGGCATATTTTCATATTTTCGAAGACAAATTTGCGCGTATGGCGGCCCAAATCTGAAAAGGTATCTTTACATGTAAACCCATTGGTAAGTGACATGATTAAAATGTCATGATCTCGCTAAGCATTGAAAAGTGTGGTTGGAAATAGGTCGGGTTGCCCATGATACCTTAGGAAGGGTCGACATCAAGCATATCCGTACCAACACGTCAACATGTCCGTAAAATGACTACCAACTATACCCCACTTTATATAGTGAAAGCATGGGTTTACGGGAGTATTGTTTTTCCGATTTTTACTCCAAGACATGGGTTGTGGGTACTCGATAGAACCGCCTCAATTGGGCGGTGCTAACAAGCACCAACAACCTATGTTTGCAGTAAAAATAAGAAAGCAATATCACTATGTTCACCAGAAAAGTAGCCATTTTGGGGGCTCTGAAAACATGCACCATGTCGCATGATAGTGTTATCGTACTGTCATCAGGTGAACAAGTCCGTGAAATAAACAGCCCCTAAACCCCACTTTATATTTAGAAAACTGGGGTTTACGGGGGCATATATTATCTGCATTATTTTTGTTGTAAAACATAGATTGTAGGCTCATTGAGGCGGTTCTAACGAGCACCCACAGTCTGTGTTGAAAGCAGAAATAAGAAATATATTTTCATTTTTACCTAAAATGTGTCATTTCTGACACCACGTTGGACGCCATTATTTCACATGGACATGTTCTCCTCTTATAGAATATATTCACTTAATTGAGATGAATACCAAATACATTTCATATAGTGTGTTGCAAATTCTGATTTATTCAACACTCCAGATGAAATATTTTTGTTTTTTTTAAACGAACAGCAACACGCCTTGTAATCCAACTTTACCAGCACAGCGAAGACTGGGGTTCACATTATCTACAACGGGCGGGCGAAAAATGGAATAACTTTCCCTTGCAAAACTCGGCGTCCCTCTTCGAGCGAAGCTGGATCCACAGCGGTGAGGGACCTTATGATTGAGAATCAAAGATTCAGCGCTACCCACTGGGCCACAGAGGACCTGTATACCCCAGGATAACACACACATGTACATATGTGACGTTATGCATTATTTCATATATATCCAACACTGGTGTTATGGTGTTATCTGGCTTTTTGTTTTCTTATTTTAGCTCCAAACATAGATTACATATGCTCATTAAAGTAGAAGTAAAACAAAGATCAGGAATTGATACAATTAACTTACTCCACCCATAAAAGACACCAAAGGGAAAGAAATACAAACATTAAGCGACCAGACCATAATGGAAACCTAAACAAAGGAAGGCCATAAGGACAGTTACTTTCCCACAAAATGGCCATATGGCCATCCAAAATTAAAAGACACAAGTGTTACACACAGTAAGTAACAAACAACAACATAAATAAATCGCCACCGAAGAGCCGCCTTGGAACGGTCAGTGGAAGATTTCCACTGGGGGGCTTAAATCGATTTTACGTGGCCACAATCCTCGCCCTTACTTCCGTCGCGATTTAGACAAATAATTTGTTCAGTCCGCATGAAGGCCTCCTAACTCATCAGTGCAACATCTCCGTGAACACAAAAATCAAAGAACCACAGAGGTGAGACAACGGTGAGGACTCGACAGCAAGAAACCACTGAAATGCTGGAGCAAAAGAAAACCAACAGTTAGACTCCGATTAGCCCGACCAGATACAGAGCATCAGGCACCAACCAGCATTATCTCTCTAATTCTCAATAAGCCTTTACGTTGGAGCCGTCATAGAATCTGAGGCCTGACCCACCGGCGTGCAATTAAAGAGGGAAGCAAAGATGCCAACCGTGATTGGGTTAACTACCATCCATGCAGTCTGTCGTATAATATACATGTTGTACCCAATCTTTTTATATCGAAGAATGATTTTACGAAATTGGGTGCTGAAGTCATTGCGGTTATATATTTTTCTGAATTTATATACTAAGTCACCATAAAATTCAGGTTCCGATAGACCTTGTTGCAGAAGAGATTTAAGTCCAATATTGAATTTTGAAATTAAATCAGAATGGCGTCTATAACATTTTGAAAAGGCTTTGCCTAGATTATGGTACCGATAACCCTGATTAAGGAGTTTAGCCGTTAATAATTCATTACGAGTGTTGAAGTCAGTTACATGACTACACACTCTAGCAAATCGAATTAATGCGAAATATAAACGCCATAGGATGGCGCACGAGGAACATCACCATCCAAAAAAGGAAAATTTACAATCTCAAAATCAAAGTCATCGCGTTTATCATAAATTTTGCACGAAACAAATCCATCTACAATAGATAGATGTAAATCCAAAAAAGGGGCCTCGTAATCAGAAGAATTTGCTTTATTTAATTGAAGTTCTAGGGGGTAAATCTGACTGATCAAACCATCAAAATAAGTATTATAAATATTTAATAAATCATCTAAATATCTAGAAGTAGAGCTAAAAGCTTCAATAATTTCAGATTGGTTATCAATGGAAAGCGACAAAATGAAGTCTCTTTCATAACAATACAAGAACAGATCAGCCACAAGAGGTGCGCAATTAGTACCCATCGGAATACCCACAATTTGTCTAAATAACTTAGTACCGAATCTAATATAAATATTGTCAAGTAGAAAGGTGAGGGCATCACACACTTTCTGACATGACCAAAGTGTATAATTCTTATGCTCTTTAGAAGTGAAAAATGCATTTCTGACATTACATGCAAGATAGAGAGAATCTTCTCTGTGAAAAGCCCATTCAATTAAATCATTAAGCTTTTCTTTTATAAGATTATGAGCAAGTGTAGTGTAAAGAGTGGAAAAATCGTAGGTAGACAGACTAGAAGCACGAAAATGTCTAGATTTCAATTTATTCAAAACCTCATTCGAATTTTTTATAGACCAAAACAGATTTCTTCCTGATCTTTCAAAGACTTTATCACAATATTTAATTACATGCGTTTTAATAGCAGTAAGACTGGAAGTTAATAATTTAGAAAGTTCAGTGGTAGTGCAAGAGCTAGAATTTGCTATAAACCGTGCTTTGTAAGGTTTTTTCTGAAGTTTTGGTAACCAGTATAGCGTAGGAAGCTTGTCTTGGCCTTCGTTAACACACACAGCAAACTTGGTGGCTGAAAGACAAACATGTTTATCTACTATAGCTCTCTCTTCAGCTAAAGGCTGAAGTCCATAGGCCTTAGTACCACCAAGCTCCTGCTGGAGCCGTCACACAACGACGACGTTGTTAGCGGTCTTGTCTGCAGGGGCCAAAACAAACTTCTTATGAAATTCTTGAATACCTAGTTTAAGATGACGTAAAGACGTCTTGGGCTTAGGAGGTAATAAGTTAGTATTTTGAGAATAGAAAGAAATGCGTTTATTCACTAGTTTTAAAATGCTAAGTTTCCAGTCCTTAAGGGCTTTATGCTCAACATACTCTCGCTTACACCATCGATTACCGAATTCATTCAATGAAGCAGCGATTTCATCTCTACATTTACTGAAATCAATTTTAGAAGGAAACCGATATTTCGGTCCTTTAGAAATTATATTCCTTATCCTAGAATCAGGAATAATTTTCAAATTGCCAGTAATTACATGACCAGCAGCAGGATAGCAATACTTTGAGTTTTTACAATCACATGAATCAGGAGTATTAGTATCAATATCAAGATCTGAAACAAGTTTATTGAAATTAAAAATGATAGATCTAACAGGTTTGTTATATTTATAGCAAATTATAGGTGTTTCAGTATTTTGAAAATAAGCAGGAATGGAAGAAAGTACCGATCTCTCACGGAAGATACTGAGCAAATCTATAAAATCCATACCCTTAATAATGAAGGATATTTTGAAGAAATGGCGGTTATGATTAATTTCAGAATCAATGTAAGGACGGAGAGTATGCTGAGTATAGCCTCTAGTTAAGAGAGCCGCATCATATAACTGATGAGAACTATCGTAGAATTTATTCGCCTCGGTGTCCAAAAGACGTAAAACAGAAACGGGTAATGAACTTAAAAATGAAAGCATAGAGTGGCGTCCATGATTTAATAATATAATTGACAGTCACTTCAGTCTAGTATTAAAACCACCCCAATGAAGATCTGACCAGTAACCAGAATCTTTTTTGGACCAGAAATATGAGTACCCACAATCTATATTTTGAGCAGAAATAAGGTTTACCCCTGTAAATCCCAGTTTGCTATATAAAAGTGGGGTTCAAGGGGGTCAAATTTATAATGGCGTGTTTTCTTGATGAAAAGTTCAATAATCTTGAAAGGGCCGTAAAAATAAAAAAGGGGGTATATTACTGGTCTGTCACACATGCTAAAATCACAACAAGTACATGTACAAGTACCTATGCAAATTATCTATAAACCACATGCACACAAATAAAAATATTAATAGCACGGAAATCGCATATATAAAAAATATAATCTCATCCCCTTCATATATACAAGTATCTTGGGACAATAATTATTCAATATCACAGCTGAGATATATGAAACTATCATACAAACATACAATCTCAAAGTCGGGCACCGCCCATCGGGGCTTGAAGAAGTAGATGGGCTGCACGATGCTTCCACGCAGAGCTGAATCCGACCCGCACACGAGTACTGGTAAACTGGTGAGAGGATCTAAGCTTGCCCAGGCAAAGCGGTGGGAGGCGGACCGCCCGTGCTTATAAACCCTATAGAGGATATTTGATTTTTTCAGTGTAAGATCGAATTTTATTTCATCGAATGAACACCAAAACTGTTATTTTCACGAGTGGCGTAGCCACGAGTGAAAATAGCAGTTTTGGTGTTCATGAGTGAAATAAAATTTGATCTTGCACTGAAAAAATCAAATTTTCTGTTTCTTACATGCTTCAAAAGGCAATATTTAGCGTCTTTAATGGTGTCGCTCACATTTGGAAAAAATTATCTTTGTTCCTGTTCGTTTCGCGTCAATTTAGTGGTGTCCATCGTGTTTAGTGGGTATACTATTGGGTGTAAACTGAAAGTTTGCACCTGAGAAATGGCCTGGGATGGTATTATTATGAATGATTAATGAAATAATTGAGAGGGTAGTTTTCCAAAGAAGTTGCTGGCAAGTCTAACGTCGCGCGACAAAAGACGTGACGTCAGCGTCATAAATGACGTCAGTAACGTCCCCGTCACACATGAACGGGCTATGCGTCAATTAGAACACATTTCAGTATTGTTCAGTTATCTGACAAAGATAAAATTGAAATTAGAGTTAGATTTGAAGAAAAAAAGTAGTCCCAAACAGTGAAAAATAAAAAATCGTATTTTCACTGTTTGAAACAGTGAAAATATCGATTTATATTTCACTGACAAATCTCTATCATTCATTGAAAAGCATGTAAGAAATTGGTTTCATTGGGCGACAGGGCTTGAGATGTCTTTTCATCTTAATGTCGGGTAAAAGTCTCACAAAATTGGAAGCAACATCTCCAAAATAACATTTAGAGTGTTGGCGGGGATGTTCAACGTTAAGTCAAACAAACAAATACAATCTCATAATAGTCCAAACAAAGCTTAAGAGTAGGGAGAAGAAATGCGGGTTTTTCTGAGAAATGGTTGCCTAACCCTCACCATGCTTAACCCGGATGTGTCCTTTTTCTGAAAACAGTATAGATCCAGATCAGCTGGCTCCTAAGAAGCCAGCTGTTCTGGATCTATACTGTTTTTGTTCTGCTTCTGAATCCATGGAAATAATCTGAAGCTATGCAACACAATGCCTTCTAATAGGGGAGGAGTGTAGCATAATGAAATTTATCATATGACGTCGCGTCTGAGGGTGTAATAACGCCATGTAAAATTATCGATAATCTACTAGTGGATAAAATATGCAAATTAGCTAGATATGTCCGGTAACGTTACACGTACTACGTCCTTAACGACGTCGCGTGTACTAATGGTGGAATATTGACATTTTTGTAAAACAACCGTGAATAAAATTCGTTTTAAATGTCATATGATAAAAAGAATCTTGCATTCGTGCTCATCAATTATTGAATTTATGAAACTCGTTGAGGAAAGGCATAAAATACTCGGCGAAGCCTCGCATTTTATGCCTTTCCTAAACTCGTTTAATAAATTCAATAATACACGAACACTCATGTAAAATCCTCTATATTAAGCATGGTGAGGTTAATTTCACAGCATTATCCAATCTCTTAATTCTTCTCGTTTCTAATTATATGAAGGTTTTGTTTATTGGAAGTGAGGTCCCCATCAGCACCATTTAGGTCATTTTGGAGACGCTGCGTCCAGTTTTATAGGACTTTTACCCGACACTGCGATGAAATGACATGTCAAGCCCCGCCGCCAAAATAAACCTACAGGGTTTGTATGCACCGTTTTGCCTGGGCAGGCTCAGACCTTCTACGTGGTTTACCAGTACTCATGTGCGGTCGGTTTCAGCTCTGCACGGGAGCATCATGCAGCCCAATCTATTTCTTCAAGCCCCGATGGGCGGGACCCCCTTATCTGGAGGTATGCAGGCATACCTTCAGATAATGTGGGGTGCATGGGTGAGGTAAAGGTGTCGTGTATCTTGCATCACTGGGGCGTCCAGCTGATACTGGGCTACAGTTGGGCCAGGCCTGCTGTCCTTGCAGCGGGTAAGATTTGAGGGGGATATTATTTGATCAGTTTCACTCTTCCATTCTTTACATCCTATCTCCACTGTCCCTCACTATAATCTCTTCTACTGTCTCTTTTCTCCCTTTCTCTGGGAGACGACACAGAATGACCTACAAGGTTGGCGTGTCGATTAGCCTTAACACCAACAAAAACCCTCCGGAGAATGGACAACCCATTCAGACAAAATATTCTATTCTCAACAGCGAAATAACCATGCACGCATACACTCAATGTGCACCCTTGCCACAACAAATTACCAGTATTCCCATAGCCATAGCAACAGACAAGCATCACGAAGACACACCTATATAATTTTGACCCCCTTGAACCCCACTTTTATATATTAAATTATATAGATTATTGGTACTCTTTAGAACCGCCCCCGACGAGGCAGTTCTGGCTTGTACTCACATTCTATATTTTATTTTGAGCAGAAATAAGAAAAATATCAAAATTTTTTCATCTGAAAATTTTCGTTTTTCCGGCGGTAAAATTTACAATGTATTATTATAGGCGTGTTTTCGTAATGGTAAGTATGCGTGAAAATTGCATCACGTAAACAAGTCCGTGAAATGAAGACCCCACTATACCCCACTTAATATAGAGAAAACTGGGGTTTACGGGGGTATACATTATTTTTCTTATTTTTGATCGTAGACATACATGTAGGTTGTTGGTACTCGTTAGAACCGCCTTAATGAGGCGGTTCTAACGAGCACCCACAACTTCTGTTTGCAGTATTTATAAGAAAAATGTTACGGATTTTCGTCAGAAAAAATGGCCATTTTGGAGGTGTACCTTTGTGGCTTTTGACCAGCTAAAATTAAGATTTATTCTTCTTTCAATAGCATATTGTAATAAAAAATTTAACTGTTCTTTCTTTGTTTTGTCTCCACTCGGGGTCCTCCAGGAAGAGACCACCTTTCGAACTGTTCAAAAGTGGCCGTTAATTCAAGACAACTTTTGAACAGCCCCAAAGGCGGACTAAATACAGGAATTTTATCCAAATAAGTTGGCTTGTAATAAGCCGTTTCATAAAAGTCAACGCGTTTGACTATATTTGTCCCACTATTTACAAGAACTTCACCGACGGAAGAATCAACCTTTCACGAAAACACGCATATATACTTACACCACTTTTATATCGTAAAACTTGGGTTTAGAGGGGCAAAATATTTTCCTATTTCTGCTCAAAAATAGATTTGGTATTCGTCACAACTGCCTCACCTATCTTTTGAGCAGAAATATGTGAAGCAGCAGAAATTCTTCATCCGAAAATTTTCATTTTGTGGTGGTAAAACTGGCGTGTTTTCGTAATGTCAGAACACTTAGGGGTAAGGGTTTAGTGACAATTATTAAGCCATCTAAACATAACCTGAACAAATAATGGAATATATACCCTGTACGACCGTCTTTGGCGTATCACACGTAGGAAGCGTGCAAGTAATGCTGTGTTCAAATACCATTTGTGCAGCGAGAAAGCTGTAGAATCTGACAGGAACATTTGTAACCATCAAGATACATCGACGTTTCATGCGGGCAACAAACACTCTGATCAGATTGCGCGTAAACACTGGCTGATAATAGCATTTGTTGGCCGCAAACATTATACTAGACATATTGCAATGATCATAGCCTCCACATCTATTTTGTTATTTTTCCCCGGCAATATCAGTACATGTGTATTATGGACAATGGTTATAAAATCATATATTTTCAGTTGACAATATGATTAATTTTGAATCATATGTTGGAGCCTTTTAAAACTTTCTTAACTAAGTAAATAACAAGTAGCCAATATCTATTTGAATGTAAGAAAATTACGAATAACTCTAGATACATGTGTCCCATTTCACTTTAAATGCATTTTTCTCTCGAGTTCATTGCGTGACCTTTTAACACAGTTGTATACACGTACATGATAACTCATAATAACCATATATATGTACAGTCGAACTTCGATATCTCAAACACCTTTGGGACAATTAGGAAAACATGTCCGTAAGAATTAATGGCCTCAAACATGGTGTCAGAAAATGGTAAATATAAGGTAAAATGATAACATCTTTATTATTTCTGCTGTAAACATAGATTGTGGGTGCCCGTTAGAACCGCCTCAATGAAGCGGTTCTAACGAGTACCCACAATCTATGTGTAAAAGCAAAAATAAGGCAGATAATGTATACCCCGGTAAACCCCACTGCTCTCTATATAAAGTGGGGTTTAGGTGGGTCTTCGTTTCACGGACTTGTTACCATTATGCCATGAAATTATTTTGAAATAAGGGTAGTTCGAATTACTGAGGTTTACTAGCAGTGCCTGGTCAATAGGTATAATAGGGATCACTTTAAGATATCTTTGCAATCTTCTATAAAATAAAGACATTATGTGTGTACTCATTAACGCGTCAGCGGAGCCATAAAACGGAATTTGCGACTGTAAAACCGACGATTTACGTCCCCAAATGACAATTTCAAATACAGTTATCCCAATTCTAATGCATTTAGTCACTTGTTTTGTTTAAAAAATATTCGTTTTCCCCAAAACGACAGGCAGAGTGAGCTGCGTAAAACCAAATACCAACCAATGAGAAGCGACGTTACAAGATGACGTCGGATTTCCGACAGTATATCGCAGAATATACTGTCGCAAATTTTTGACGATATCCAATCAGACGTCGCGTTATATACGCAAGTGCATTAGAATTGCGCTTTAACGTTGCTTATTTCCACACAACGCTTATTGTCCATATTGCGACTATAATGTTTATCTGTTCATTTTGTCAAACTGATGATTGGCGTCGACCATGAGATCAGAATACAGTATCAACCGCCAATGTAAAATGTTTTGGTGAGTATTTCAATGGTAACGTTTTGATCAGACTTTAAAATGCTATTGTAACACAATACTGTGATTCTAACGCAATACTGGAGCTGGAGTTGGGCTCTCCCGAGATTTTGATATCTTGCACCGTTTCGGGACATCATCTCTGTGGTAAGGAGTCATGGCATGAAAGCCGGCCCTCCTGGATACGGATTGACTAACTATGAGTCCTTTCTGATGAGTGGTATTTCTAGGTTAGAATGACATAGTTCACAATTATCGTTGGGATTGCAGATATTATGGACAGCCGCGACGCGTATTAGCGATGGGTGACAATAAACGTTTCAAGTACAATGCTTACTGTCTATATGAACAATAAGCGTTGCCATCGCAATGCTTATTTTCGAACGAGAACAATAAACTTTGCAGTCGCACCGCTTATTGCCCACATCGACAATAAGCGCTGTGTGGACAATAAGCTTTGTGACATGGCGCGTTTGAATACCAGTTAACTTTTTTCAGATATTCGTTGTGTATTTTCCATATTTCTACAACATATATAGATTCTGGATGCTCGTTAGAACCGACACAATGAGCCATTTCCAATGAATACCCGCTATCTATTTCTCATGATAAAAAGGAAAAATATTGTATACCTTTTTTCTGCCACAATGTGAGGTTTACAAGAGTATTTATTACTTGCACATGTTAACGCGGTGGTTGTTACATGCACGAAGTACAGTCGAACTTCAATGGCTCCAACACCTTTGGGACCTGGAAAATCTGTTCGAGACAGGAGTAGTTCGGGCCACTGAGGGTTACTGCCAGGAGGTATTACAGGTTTAATTTTGGGCCACCCTTTTAATGTTCTAAAATAAAAAACGTATGCTATGTGTACTCGTTAGAATCGCCTCATTGAGCATACATTGGCAAGATAAGTCGAAATCCCCTTAATTATCCCACACTATTTCTTATAAAGAGGAAATCCCTAGGGACTCAAGAACGGGTTCGAGTCAGCCATGGTAAACGAGCCATCGGTGCTTGAGCCATCGAAGTTCTACTGTACTTTTGAAGTCATTGTTTAATCTGCCCTATACATAACAGTTTCGTGGAAGTCATTATTTAATATGCCCTATTCAATACAGTTTCGTTGCCTGGAATCAAAATCTAGCATTATTTCAGAAGGATAACACATCCCATCCATATGGCACAAAGATATCTTTCATGCCACTAAACTGATGTTTTTCTATGAGCATTTGCAACGTTTTCCACATGTCCGCCCAAAACATATGTTTGAGGCCATACGTTAAAACTGTTAAAATGTTAATATTACCCATGTGCAAATATAGCGTTCTTAATATTCAGAACTAGCTTTTATCGGCTGGAAATGTGTGGTAGTTATCCTGCTCTAGTCCCACAATCTATGTTTTGAGCAGACATAAGAAAAATAATGTATGTCCCTGTAAACCGCACTTATTTCTAAATAAAGTTGGGTTAACAATGGTGGTCACTTCTTAGACCTGCTCGTCTAACCACAATCTATGTGTATGATTATAAATACCCCTAACACACCTTTTCCGATTAGGTTTACAGCAACAGGGCCATTCATTACAGGAAGGTGTTAACGTGTCGCGTTTGACCATGCGTTCCCCATAATCTTTGTTTTTGAGTCCAAACATATATTACTGGTGTTTGCTTCAATTATACCGTTCTAACGACTATCCATACTCTATTGTTAAGGAAAGTAATATATTCCCCAGAAAACCCTACTTTTATCTATATAAAGTGGGGTTAACACGGCTGTTCAAATCATGGACTGTTCGAACCGATCTAACCACTATATATGTATGTTTGGAAATATCCCTATCACACTTTACTCGATATAAAAAGGTTTACAACGTCAGGAAAGTGTTAACGTGGCATGTTTGTCCTGACTTTTCTACTAGTGCAAATCTACACGCCAGAGAGAAACTTCTGAATAATCGCCTTTTGATTTACTTAATGGCTTCCTTCAGCAACCTTATCAGTATGATATCCTTCTTTAATTGTGCTTATCATTAGGAAAACACGCCTATACAAATACATTGTAAACTTTATCGCCTAAAAAAACTAAGATTTTAAGATGAAAAATTGTGATATTATTCTTATTTCTGCTCAAAATATAGATTGAGGGCACTTGTTAGAACCGCCTCGATGAGGCGGTTCTAACGAGTAAACACAATCTATATTTCACAGCAGAAATAAGAAAAATAAGATTTACCCCTGCAAACCCCAGTTTTACTATATAAATAAGAAATAAAGATAAATAAGATTTACCCCTGTAAACCCCCATTTTACATTATAAAAGTGGGGTTCAAGGGGCTAAGAATTATAAAGGCGCGTTTTCGTGATGAAGTTTGTTTTCCGGCATGGAAAATCTCTATGGGCATGGGACTGCCATTAGCCCAGCTACAGGGCCACATTGCACTTTCAGTTGTTTGATGTACACGAATATTTGAGACGGATGACTCCGCACCGAAATTTTACCTATTATTGAACATGCAACAAGAATTCGGCCACTGCCCATCGGGGCTTGAAGAAATATATGGGCTACATGATGCTGCCACGCAGAGCTGAGAGTCGGCCGTCCATGCTTGGTTTCATTGGGCGGCAGGGATTGAGATGTCATTTCATTTTAATTTCGGGTAGAAGTCCCACAAAATAGGAAGCAACGTGTCCAAAATGACGTTTACAGTGTTGACGGCGACGTTAAACCTCAAATCAAACAAACAAACACTAATATTTAAGAAGGATGACTCCGCGCCGACGATTACCTATCACTGAACATGCAACAATAATAATTAACCCTTTTTGTACCAAATGGATTCTTCCTTCCTATATATAGCAGGAGTCCATTTCAAAATTAAGGGGTGTCAGGTTTTGTTTTCATCAAAATTTATTTGGAAAATGGCTGAACTTTTAGCAAACAGTGGAGGCCCTGATCAGACGCCGCCTTCTGTGGTGTCTGATCTGGGCCTGCACTGTTTGCCATGGTAACCGTTTTGGGGCCTCTGGTACTAAATGGGTTAAAACACTGAGTATTCTTAACAAATCTGACTAGTATGTAAATAATGATTGAGCATGAGATGTAATCTCACACGCAATTTTGCAATAAAGATATAAAAACACAGATGAACACAACTTCTGGCTTATACTACAACACCAAGCCATGTAATTCTGCCCTGAATATTGTCTTTAACTGTCACTGAATCATGATGTATCTGTATAAGGGGAATGTATTCAACTGACATGTGTTCTGCCAATTGTACAGTTGCAAAACACTAGTGATTTACTTTACTGTTTAGTTATCTTACTCCCTCCGAAACAGAGGTCTACTCTAATCCCTCATAATGCTGACAAGTTCAATTTTCTAAAAACTCCTCCCAACTTTTCGGCCATTTGTCTTGCATGATTTCAATATTTACCATGGATTCAGAAGCAGACTGGACAACAATATAGATCCTGATCAGCTGGCTTGATCCGGGTCAATACTTTTTTGTGAAGCCAGTTGTTCTGGATTTACAGTGTCCTCAAACAAGGGTATATCCAGCTCAACATGATGAGGAATACAGGAATGTATGTGTTCATAAGGAGCATCATAGGAACAGATAAGGTAAGCATTTTGTGATAATTGGATGATAATTTTGTCAATTCTTCATAAAAACCTATGTAGTGGGTATTCTTTGGAACCGACTCGCCGGCGGTTCTAACGAGCACTCACAACAAGGGTGTATATAATGAAATAAGGAAAACTATCTTTCAATTATCATAAAATACTTATCTCATCTGTTGCTAAGAGCATATGGGCCCCGTCAAGCGATTTTGGTACTTTACGCCTATGCGAGCAGCGAAGGTTCAGGCGAGCCGTCGCATCCGCGCAGTCTCGCCAGAACCTTCGCTGCTCGCTCATACAAGCAGTGAATCAAGAGGAACCTTCAGACAGAACGCCATATCACTGGCCCTTCTGAATGACTGGGCATGCGCAGTTAAAATTTGTCATGACGGAATGCTCGAAGACACAAATTCGCTTGGCGGGGCTCATATTCTTTCCTTTAAGAGTAGACGTCTAGAGGAATAAACCTATTTCGGAAATAGCCGTCTCCCTTAAGGGTATACCTATTCCCCTAATGTCGGAAAAGTATATTTAGGCAATTGTATTGATGAAAGCAGCCCATTTCAGCTTAATATTCGTCTTTACGGCATTTGAACAAACAAGAAAGCAACTGTCTCCACAAATGCTTTCATCTTCCTGTACCTCGCCGAATATCCACACCGACACTAGCCAGCAAGTGTCGCCACAAATGCTTTCAACTTCTCAATCCTCACTGAATATCAACACCAATACTAATAGCATCACAAGTACATGTATTCAGCCATCATTTTGGAATTATATCCGCATTCATGTTAAGGTAAATAAATTGTTCACCGATTGATGTCGTGTAAAGGTATGTCCTAAGTAAGTTTAACATAAAGCTACTTACATACCAAAAAGTTGCATTTCCAACCCTTATAACTGGAGCAATATGTATTCACAATCTTGTATCAAACATAATAAATAACGTTGCGAATTGCGATCTGTGATTCCACCACCTATAATTGTGCGTATGAAACCAGAAATTGCATTATATTTGCTCTGATAAAAAGCGAATTGTGTACAATGTGTGGCGGTTAGGACGTCTTTGTTCTCATGTAAATTTCATATCACATTTCGAATCACTTACTGAACTACCTTAGATGAAGCACAAAATACGGCAAGAACAAAACACTGCGAACCCATTAAACTGTCATGGCAACGAAAAGCATTTGCACAAACATATCCAGTGATTATCATCTAATAATATTAGCAAGTATTGAATATAAGAAACACAACAGTACGGAATAAACAGTGGAACTAACAGCGACAGCCGGGCTGGCTTGTCTATCCTCGGCATCAATGAAACCGCTGGGCGGTGGATTTTGGTCCGACTGTCGAACTGTTTTTTCTATAGAATCACACTCAACTGAAAGACAAAAATTAAAAATCAACACTTCCAGCATATAAATGATCCAACAAACTATATACCCGTGTTCTGGGATTTGTTAAGTACATGAGCAATGTGAATTCGCCTTGGATTTAATAGTTCGACATCTCTCAAGCAGGCAAATGATTATAACATCATTAGAACCAGTGCAGTACTTAGTTTTCGCCTTAGTTTGTAATGAGTCGGCGCACGTCAAATCCGGTTTGTAATCAGATATGTGCAACCAACACAGATTAAGATCAACCTGAGCATTCGCCTACTGTAACAAGAGATTCTGTTTATCTCTGTTCAAATAGCTAGGAGCCTACAAAAAAGGGTATGATAGATTCTTCTTTCACTTTCATTTTCAAAGCCATGCCGGGAGCAGGCTACCTTGATTTTACATATACACCAACGTTAGTCGTATATATAAACCATTGCCCTGGCCCAAGCTCAAAGGCGTTCTCGGCCTCCATATGACCTTAGTTTTGGTTGATGATAAAACCCAAATCCTCGTACAAATGAAGATCATTTATTTGAAAACACTTTCATTATAATATATAACTTTGCTGAGCTCAGGTGGAATCTAATGAAATCGTGAAAAAAGTATGTCGTATGTTTTCTAATGTATAACGCATATCATCAATTTAATAAGTCCGTGAAATGAGAACCCATCTAAACCAGACTTTAAATAGAGAAGAGTGGGGTTTACGGGGGTATTTATTATTTTCCATATTTTTGTTTAAAACAAAGTTTGTGGGCACTCGTTAAAACCGCGTCATTTAGGCGGTTATAAGGAGCATCCAATATCTATAGTTTGACAAGAAATAAGAAATAGAAGTGGAGGCAATGATCAGGAATCGATACAATTAACCCACAGCTCCCATCAGAGACACCAAAGGGAAAGAAACACAAACATGAAAAAACAGACCCTAATGGAAACATCAATAGCGGAAAGCCAGGACAGATACTTTCCCGCAAAATGGTCAATAGGCTATAACACAAAAATCAAACAACCAGAAACATGTCCATCTGAAAAAAAAATGCTAGTTCTTGAGATAAGTAAAACGCCATTCTAGTGCACGGGTGTAATATGGTGATGTCGTAGTTTCAAAGGGAATTGATATGCCTTTAAGCGATGCAACCATTTCACTCTGTTTGTCTCCTTTATCCATATCTCCTTTATTGTCAAAGGAAATGATTAGCTCTTGATCAACAATTTTTTCCTTAAATCTTTTCCGGTAATTTTGAAAGAGCTCGTTATGGAACAATAAAATGCAAAAATGGCGACAAATACAATAAGTTGTATCCATTTCCAGAAATATTCTCAGTGCACAAAGATATAGCTAATACCAGGTTCGTGTTTTTTATACCAAATTTATAAAGCAAGGCTTCGAGAACGCTTGTAGAATCGCAAGGTTTGCCGAGCGATTCTACATGCGTTCTTGAAGCCAAGCCTGATAAACTTTATATCGAATGACACGAGTCTGGTATTCTATTTATCAGCTACATGTAATCTTGTACACTCTAACAGTTTTGACATTTTTCCAGTAGTCCAGTTCATAGAGTTCATAGAAGTGCAATGTCACGTTGACATGATAAAGCTCAATTGTCCTGAAATAGCATATCTTTATCAGGTCAATGTGTTACAATGCAATTACTATAATGGGCAACTGATAGAAAAACTGTCAGCCACGGTGGCTCAGTGATGCATCTGGATTTCCAGGGTTCAGTCCCCGCTGGGTGCGATATTTACAATGAGGTTGAAATTAATGTTTTCTTCATTCATTCTGCCTTCCGCTAATTCGAGAAGGGCAGTTGTCATTTTCTTGTGAAAGAATGCGCACTGTACTGGGCCGGTTACGGCTTAAGGATCAGGAAGAGTCATTACGAAACCACGCCTATACAAATACATTGTTAAATTTTACCGCCTAAAAACGAACAATTTAAGATGAAAAATTATGATATTTTTTCTTATTTCTGCTCAAAATATAGATTGTGGGTACATGTTAGAACCGCCTCATCAAAGCGGTTCTATCGAGTACCCGCAATCTATATTTCAGAGCAGAAATAAGAAAAGCTTTACCCCTGCAAACCCCTGTTTTACTATATATTTGGGGATCGAGAGGGTCAGAATAATATAGGCGTGTTTTCGTGACGGTTGTCGAGGAAACTGACAGAGCGCCTCGATATGACCTTAAAAGTGTTGATTCGTTCGTCAAACTCTTATCAACCAACACACCAAAAATGTAGGGAGAAAGACTACCTGGTGGATGATATAGAAGGTAGTTGAGGTAATTGTTTCTGACGACCCGTGTATCACCTTCACAACTCCTGCTGTCCTGAACTTCCAGCCCATAGTCTGTCTGCATGAAAGTCTAAAGAGAAATATTACAACTCATTATCATTTGAGCCCCGCCAAGCGAATTTGTGTCTTCGAGCATTCCGTCATGACAAATTTTAACTGCGCATGCCCAGCCATTCAGAGGGGACAGGGATATTGCTTTCTGTCTGAAGGTTCCTCATGATTCACTGCTTGTATGAGCGAGCAGCGAAGGTTCTGGCGAGACTGCGCGGATGCGCAGGCTCGCCTGAACCTTCGCTGCTCGCATAGACGATAAGTACCAAAATCGCTTGACGGGGCCCATTTCTATTCAATGAAGATCCTTGTAACCCCTACTTAATATGGGAAGTGGGGTTTAAGAGGATATACACTATATATCTTTTTTTGTTAAATTACATAGAACATGGGTACGCGTTAGAACCGCTTCGAAGAGGCGTTTCATATGACTAACAACGATCTGTGCTTAGAGTAGAAACAATGAAAATATTAAACAATTTCATGTGTAAAATGTTGGAGTAATGTCATTGTAGCACACAGATGTGTGGTCCCAATAAGAAACCATTATATTTGCCGGAGCATTGAAACAACCTGTAACAAGCCAGACGGTGTGACCAGCATAGATACAGATAACCTGAATAACTCTGTGAACTGAACTGCCCCGTAAACCCAATTTTATATAGCGAAAACTGAGGTTTACGGGTGTATACTTCATTTTTCTTATACCTGCTCCAAGTCATAGGGTACGGGTACTCTTTAGAATTGCCTCAATGAGACGTGTCTAAGAGCATCCGCAACCTATGCAGTATAAATAAAAAAATATCACGGATTTTCATTAGAAAAATTATCATTTTGGAGATATAGAAGATCTTACACGAGTGGTCATTTCTTATGAAATTTATGAAACGAGCCTTCGGCGAGTTTCATAAATTTCATATGAAATGACCATCGAGCCTTCGGCGAATTTCATAAATTTCATATGAAATGACCACGAGTGTAAGATTCTCTTTATCATATGACTACTTTAAATTGGATTTTATCGCCTTTTAATTTGACCATTTTTCTGCGAAAAATGCATTGTTGACATGGACGTCGTCATGACGTTACTTAATCCCGCCAAAGTGTTATTACACATATGGTCATACGATTTTTATTACACGACGTTATCAACTGCTTATCAACGACGTCATATGATAAGTGAAAATACACTTTGTCGCACGAGTGTGTCATCGTAATGAAATCCGACTGCATCCACTCAGTCTGACAGACTTATCGTTGTTTCATCTCTGTGGTTGTTTTATTTTTGTGTTCACGGAGAAGTTGCACTGATGAGTCAGGAGGCCTTCATGCGGACTGAACAAATTATTTGTCTTAATCGCGACGGAAGTAATGGCGAGGATTGTGGCAACGTAAAATCGATTTAAGCCCCCTAGTGGAATTCGTTTCCGCTGACCTTTCCAATGCGGTTCTTCTGTCGCGGTTTATTTTTGTTATGGCTTGTCTTTGGGTGTTTGTGTCGCTTTTATTATTTTATTTTGGATAGCCTATTGGCCATTTTGTGGGAAAGTAACTGTCCTTTTGGCTTTCCGCTGTTGGTGTTTCCGTTGGGGTATGTTGCTTCATGTTTGTGTTTATTTCCCTTTGGTGTCTCTGATGGGAGCTGTGGGTTAATTGTATCGATTCCTGATCATTGCCTCTACTTCTATTTTATCTCTCCGTGGATTGTTTAGGGTCGCCAAACTGACCTATACAGTGTTGACGGGGACGTTAAACCTCAAATCAAGCAAACAAACAAAGAGAATGAACTAATCGACTTTTGCAGTTGCACAGGCTGATCTCAGTCTCTGCTCGTCGGACAGGTCTTGTAGCATGATTTGTTTTCCTTAAAATCTAGTATCACACTTGGACAACACACCTATTCAACTATTTTGATTTTTTTTTCAACCAAAAAAAAGAACATTACCGAATAAAGATTCGGAGGCGAGGCGGTTCTAACACGAACACACAATCTATGTCAACACTTTATAGGTCATTTTGGAGACGTGCTTCCAATTTTGTGGGACCTTTACTCGAAATTGAGATGAAATGACATCTCAATCCCTGCCGGCCAATGAAACCAATAGGGTTTATAAGCATGGATGGGCCAAAACGCACCGCTTTGCCTGGGCATGCTCAGATACTCTAAGCAGTTTACTAGCACTCGTGTGCTGGTCGGTTTCAGCTCTGCGTGGAAGCATTATGCAGCCCATCTATTTGTGTATGCCCCGGTGGGCGGGGGCCAAGTTCATTCTCTGATAGCGTGAACGCTCATTAAAATTATATAGGCTTGTTTTCGTGATGGCACGAAATGGTCTGTCTGCCTTTGCGTATATTTTATTTTTTTACATTTAATGGTTTGCATGGAAAATTGTAAATTTGAAACTCGTAGCTGATTCCAAGCTTCGTTTGTCACACGCTGAGCTACTTAAAATTCCTCGTATTTAAAAAATACACTCGGTTGCCATCACGAAAACACGCCTATATAATTCTGATCCACTTGCATCCCACTTTTTTTATAGTAAAACTGGCGTTTACAGGGGTAAACCTAATTTTTCTTATTCCTGCTATCGAATATATATTGTGGGTACTCGTTAGAACCGCCTCGATGAGGCGGTTCTAACAAGTACAAATAATCTATATTTTACCCGTGATAAGAAAAATATCACAGTTTTTCATCTGAAAATTTGCGGTTTTGTGGCTGTTAAATTTACAATGTTTCGTAATGCCATCATCCATGAAAGCCCCAATTAGCAGTTTCGTCTATAATAGCCTCATGATAGAAAAGGCTGACAGTCAGTCAGCCAACTAGGCAGACCGATCGACCGACCGATCGATCGACAAATTGATCGAGCGATCGACAGATAAAATTACAAAGACAGATACAATTGTCGAACACGCATATCATTAAATCTCACAGCAAATGTATCGATGCAAATGAAATGCAGGCCCATTGGACTCTAACTGTTGGTTTTCTTTTGCTCAAGCATTTCTGTTGTTTCTTGCTGTCGAGTCCTCATCGTTGTTTATCTCTATGGCTGTTTGATTTTTGTGTTCACGGAGATGTTGCACTGATGAGTAAGAAGGCCTTCATGTGGAATGAACAAATTATTTGCCTTAATCGCGACAGAGGTAAGGGCGAGGATTGTGGCCACGTAAAATCGATTTAAGCCCCTCAGTGGAATTCGTTTCCGCTGACCGTTCCAAGGCGATTCTTCTGTCGCGGTTTATTTTTGTTATGGTTTGTCTTTGGGTGTTTGTGTCGCTTATATTATTTTATTTTGGATAGCCTTTTGGCCATTTTGTGGGAAAGTAACTGTCCTTTTGGCTTTGCGCTGTTGGTGTTTCCGTTGGGGTCTGTTGCTTCATCTTTGTGTTTATTTCCCTTTGGTGTCTCTGATGGGAGCTGTGGGTTAAATGTATCGATTCCTGATCATTGCCTTTACTCCTATTTTGGTGCATTTATTGATATGCTAATAATGAAACCTACCAGACACAAGAATGATCCTAAACTATCACCTGAATGTCTGACAACAGCATACGTTGTTGACTCTTCTTGCCAGCTATGCAAACACTCGTATATCGTTACTGAAACAAACAGTTACATGTTACATGTTAAAATTTTAAAAAGGTGTTTTGATCAGTATGTTTGGTGAAAGCATTGCATAATGGCATATCTCATCTCTGTTGAAATGATTCTTTATGAAAAAAAAAAACAAGAAAAAAAAACATCAGGGGCCAGTTGTTCAAAACTAACGACGTCGTTAGTTAACGTATTGTCAAAACTTTGATCGTTTACTATAGCATGTATGCTAATATTTTTGCTGAAAAATGTGAGTAGCTTTTGCAAATGCAAAAGCTGATCATATGTCTAAACAAAACTACCAAAGTTTTAGATACTGAACTTGCTAGAACAGATAACTATTTGACCACTAATGAGCTCGTTAAGTTAACGGTGCTTTGAACAACTGGACCCAGATAATTTTTTTGTTTGTTTGCTTTCCAAACGCAGTCATGGAATACGCCTCAGTACGTTCACAGGAAAGTAACGTTTTGCATGAGAGGTCTCACTTTTCTAAATAAAAAATTCGATGTGCGCGTTCCCGTTGCGCTCAACACGTCATTATTAGCACGTATGAACCTGCACTTGAACTGATGTTTGAATATTCAGCAACTCCCTTGTTGAAGTCAAGTTCTTCCATGTTCATTGTTTTGTTTTATGTTTTAGTAAATCGACGTATCTCTTGTTTTGTTTTTGTCTGTGTCAAACGCTTTCTACAGCTCGGAATGGAAACAGTTAGAAACGCTTGAGGTGTGAACTTTGCGTTACGCAAACACGCTTATATAAATGCATTGTAAACTTAACCACCGAAAAAAGAAGAAAATTTTAAGATGAAAAATTATAGTATTTGTCTTATTTCTATCAAAATATCGATTGTGGGTACTCGTTAGAACTCCCTCACCACGGCGGTTCCTATGAGTATCCACAATCTATATTTTAGGGCAGAAATAAGAAAAATAAAAGTTTTACCCCTGTAAACTCTAGTTTTACTATATAAAGGTGGCGTTCAATGGGATCAAAATTATATAGGCGTGTTTTCGTCATTTGATTCAGTTTACCATAGCAGTGAATTTTGTAACATAATAAAGAAGAGCCATCGGGGCTTGCGGAAATAGATTGGGCTGCATGATGTTTCTACACAGAGTTGAAACCCACCGCACATGAGTACTGGTAAAGTGCTTAGAAGGTCTAAGCCTACCCAGGCATCGTAGTGCGAGTCGGGCCGTCCATGCATATAAACCCTGGTTTCATTGAACGACAGGGCTTGAGATGTCATTTCATCTCAGTGGCGAGTAAAAGTCCCACAAAATAGGAAGCAACGCCTCCAAAATGACATAAATAGTGTTTGTGGGGACGTTAAACCTCCGTTTAAGCAATTCAAACAAACTAATAATTACCTGATTTTCTGTTTGCAGAACACGTTGACTCTATTAATAGCTCTTCTTCAATAAGGCAGCCAAAATTAACGGCGCCTGTACAAGATGAGGCCTTGTCCATATATTGATAGATTCCTGCCAGTGCCTCAGGACAACGATGGACACGCGACATTTCAGCTGAAATAAACATTACATTAAATAAAACTTCGTTTCTTGATATATTCCATCAGCAACTCTGATATAAACCCGTCATTTTAACATCAAATTAAAGCAGTGAGTTACAGAACAGTTGCTATTTAACTTAAATCTGATTAACAATGTGGTTTCGCAATCATCCCCCTAACGATATAATTTTGACTCCCTTAAACCCCACATTTAAACTGTAAAACTTGGATTAACAGAAGTATATATTATTTTCTTATATCTGCTCACAAACGTAGATCTTGTGTACTCGCTGGAACCGCCTCGGTTCCAATGAGTACCGACAATCTATGTTTTGAGAAGAAATAAGAAAAATATCAGATTGTTTTTTTTGAAAAATTTCTCTATTGGTGGCAAAATTGTCAATATATTTGACTAGGCGTGTTTTCGTCATTGTATGATTTTCTGGGCGAGTGTTTGCCGCGTATAGTCAATGTTATTCTAGTCTTTCAGCTCAGTAAATCAAGATGCACATGCAGATAAGAAGGTAAATACTTACGAATGAAAAGATGCTTTTCTGCATTGTCATAGTGACACTTATTGTGTGTATCATTTAGGGTACCACCTGGAATAAATATAAACTGATATCAAACAAAAATATCGACATTTAGAGACACTTTCTCACTGTCAAACGTAGTTTCATTTTATCGCATTTTAAGTGGACACACGCGTTCCAAGTTTCGGCAGTTCATTTTAAATGGATAGATCGACTTATTTAATATAACTTTGTTATTGTTTTGATATAGATGGCTGTATGAAGACGTAGATTTTTCTATGTTCTAAATGGTAGCTGATCTTTCACTGGAAGCAGCACTATATGAATACCAATTTACTTAAGCCGCCATGAGGCCGAATGTATAGGCTTTGTATCAACGAACCGGATTCGCCAGTTTTGCATTCTGCTTTTTGTCTTCATAGTTGAAATCCTGCAGTCATCTTATAGTGGTTCTGCTGACAGTCCCAATGCACTCGTTCCTTTGCTGTTTCTAATGTGTGTTAACTGGGATTGTGACAGAATGTATGTGATGTTTGTGGATATGCCTTCATGCCGTTAAATCTGTTTATTTTCTTCACATTCCGTTCAGTGTTCGTAGCTTTTTCTGAGTATTATTCTCAACTGTTTGTTCACTGTGTCCACCGAAAGTTGTTGTATCAGACCTCCAAGCATAGATGTGAGATTTCATAAGAACTGCCTAATTAAGAAACAATGCACAATGTTTGTCCTTGGTAGGAAATGTGAAACATGATTTACCCTTGTAAACCCCACGTGTATTAAACTTTGGGTGTATAAGGGTATTCATTTCACGGATTTGTTTGTTTGCAACAGAGCAAATATTGGTAAGATTCCGCTATTAAGAGTTTCAGTTATTCGTTCTTTGTGTTTTGAGCACACAAATACCTCTGGTCAGAGACCACCTTTGGGACTGTTCAAAAGTGATCTTAAAGAACACTTTTGAACAGTCCCAAAGATGGTCTTAATACAGGAATTTTACTGGGTACATGAAAGAGGATGTACAGTATTCATTGCGCTAGGAAAACCAGCGGCATTTGAACTATGCCGGCTCAACAGAAAATGTGTTGATATGCATTTGATTACTTTTAAACAAGACGTATTTGTAACTAGCTTTAACATATCAGTGAATAAAAGATTTCCTGAAAAATTTGCAATGTGACCTCATATGATCATATTTACGATACCCTTATTCGGAAGTACTTACTTCAAATATATTTAGCAAAATGCATGCATGTAATCTAATATTTATTAACTTTTCATTGCCCTAAATCCTACAAGCAAAATTAAATAACAAAACGTTGCGATTCTTACCTATGATTAGTTCTATAATATCATTAGATCTCTTTTTGAATAAAAGGCACTTTCTCTCAGATTCACTGTAAATTTAGAAAACAATTTATATAAATACCACCAACAACAATATAACACAATTAAACTACTGGCATTAGAGACATCAATACATATCAATTAACTGAGGGTTCATAATTTCAGAAGTTGCTGCCTCC
The DNA here is from genome assembly GCA_963580285.1 of Lucinisca nassula. Lineage (NCBI taxonomy): Eukaryota > Metazoa > Mollusca > Bivalvia > Lucinida > Lucinidae > Lucinisca > Lucinisca nassula. The sequence goes on from OY757014.1 coordinate 138,097,187, forward strand.
GTCCCCAACCAAAATTTATGTTTCGAATGTAACCATATATAACACTAAGTCTGTATTCTGAGATGCATTACGATAACACACCCATGGGACATAGTGCATCAAAATGGCTACTTTTCTGATGAAAGTCCGTGTTATTTTTACTTATTAATAATACAAACAGAGGTTGTGGTTGTTCGTCTGAACAGAGGTTGTGGGTGTTCGTCTGAACCCGCCTTATTGAGGCAGTTCTAACGAGTACCCACAGCCTATGGCTTTGAGCAGAAATACGAATAATAGTGTATACGCCCATAAACCCCAGTTTTCCATATATAGTGTGGGGTTCAGGGGGTGTCCATTTTACTGATATTTGTGCCATATCTGTTCTTGTATATGAGCAATGCTTTTCGTGAGTGACTTTTTTCTTTTTATTTCCATGGATGCCTATTTCCGGAAATAGAAACAAAGCACGCATCTCTTGTCATCGAACTTTCATCACTTGAACAAGTCTATGAAATGAACCCCCCCCCCCCATAAAACCCACTTTGTACCGAGAAAACTGGGGTTCACGGGGTAACCATTGTGTTTGTCGTATTTCTGCTCCAGGTACTCGTAAGAACCGAATGAATGAGGTGGTTCTAACGAGCCCCCACAACTTATATTTGCAGTATAAATAAGAAAAAAATATCACCGATTTTCATCAGATCAGAACAGGAGCCATTTTGGAGATGTGCAAAAACATGCATTATGACGCATGGGTGTGTTATCGTAAAGGCCTAGAAAACAAGTACACTCAATATTTTCCAGTTTTGTGGTGTATTCGTTGCTTCCAAAGGATAATCCTTTTATAGAATATATTTAACGTCACTACAGCTGATGTGTGGGAATGTGTGGCGGCCTTGAAAAGTTTCCCTGCCCTACATCATAGTGTAGTTTATATTTTCTTGTCCTTTGGGATCATTGATTCCATTGTGGATTTTTTTAAATATTTTGAGGGTCACTGGTGAGGCCTTATTGGCCGAAGCTAGCTAGTCTGGTCCAGAAAACAAGTACACTCCCTGTTTTCCAGTTTTTTTTGGTGTATTCCTTGCTTCCGAATGATAACCCTTTATAGAACATATTTACTATGAGAAAGAGAACACTCTATTCATTTTACAAACTCGCCTTATGTGGAATGGTATTGATAAATTCGATGAAAGTTCAACTGCAAATGGACTTAGTAAACGTGTCCTTGCATGTTGACACATGTACAACAAGATAGAAAACTGGTTGTTTCTTTATTATCGTTTTGCATGTTTTCATGTTTTGTACTCGGTCAACCGCCTTGTCTTGTAGATATTTGTAAAGATATTTTCATAATGCATGTGTCATACATAAATATTTACATTTCCAGTGTAAGGTAGAAGTAAAACAAAGATCAGGAATTGATACAATTAACTTACTCCACCCATAAAAGACACCAAAGGGAAAGAAATACAAACATTAAGCGACCAGACCATAATGGAAACCTAAACAGAGGAAGGCCATAAGGACAGTTACTTTCCCACAAAATGGCCATATGGCCATCCAAAATTAAAAGACACAAGTGATACACACAGTAAGTAACAAACAACAACATAAATAAATCGCCACAGAAGAGCCGCCTTGGAACGGTCAGTGGAAGATATCCACTGGGGGCTTAAATCGATTTTACGCGGCCACAATCCTCGCCCTTACTTCCGTCGCGATTTAGACAAATAATTTGTTCAGTCCGCATGAAGGCCTCCTAACTCATCAGTGCAACATCTCCGTGAACACAAAAAATCAAAGAACCACAGAGGTGAGACAACGGTGAGGACTCGACAGCAAGAAACCACTGAAATGCTGGAGCAAAAGAAAACCAACAGTTAGACTCCGATGGGCCCGACCAGAGACTAATTTAAACCTATAGAAAACAATGTAGTTCATACTTCCATGAACGCATCGAGTCACACACTTTTCAGTGACGTCATTATTCACCGTGGTTCTCTACTGGCGTTGGTGCCATTATCGTTCTTCCGTTCTTTGTATAAAAACAGGGTGTTTATGTTTTTCAGCTTTTGAAATTTGTCCTATAAGCATTTTTTCGCCATTGATGAGGGGCAAAGTATTTAAATATAAAACTTTTATTTCGGGGTTCATTTACTTTGCACGCGACCCACTGCGTTCATACTTTCATGAACCGCAGAAAAATAAAATTCATTTCTTAAATAAAAACAAATCCAACTGAACCCGCAAGTGTAATTTCTACTAGAATGCTTTAATCTATTGAGTAGCATCCATACACAGAAAGGTATTATAAAACGATTAGTATGTTTTTGAAACTTACCATTCATCTGTTGTAATAAAAGCAACATATTCCGCCGTCATGACGTCCAGATTCCCATATATAGTTTGCTCCAGACTCCGCAAACATCTATAAACAACCCGCGTAGTAGAAGTACCCGTATTTTCAGTGTACACAACAGAGTTAGACCTAATTCTGTCCCTTAGTCGGATCACCTTTAACCCATCTTCAATATCTAACTGATAAAAACCAGTCAGATCTCGCCATCTTTCTCGATGTATGAGGAAATTTGGAAACTTGCAAGATCCTCTGTTATGCAAACTCATTTCTGAAAAGTAAGAACTGTGGTTGTTTTATCAGACTAACTATACAGGGAACATATAATTTTCTAAAGTTAGTGCATTATATGCTCCTGACTTAAGGGGTTAACATTATGATTCTTATTTCTGTTCAAAAACATAGATGGTGGATACTCTTTAGAACTGCCTTGCCGAGGCGGTTTTATTGAGTACCTACAACCTATGTTTTGAGCACAATATTAAAAATATCCTTTTTTATCTGTAATCTGTCACTGTTTTGGTAGTAAAATTTACAGTATATTTAAATAGGTTGTTTTCGCACTGGAATGCAAACGCTCAGCGATGGATCTGACAGTATATGGGACGTAGCTGCCATATGAGAAAAAAAAACATCCCAGACAGCACAATACATCGGACTAACAACGGACCGACACCGTCAACACGTCGTTTCGATGTCGGCTCGACGCTGATCCGCAATTTTTACGGGTTGGGATTACCCGGGAAAAGGCATAAACAAAGAAATCTCAATCCCGCGAAAGAAGACAAGAGACACATACCAAATCCATATTTCAGACTAGATTCCTTACGTCAACATAAAACCAACACTTAGACCTACCAAACTCGTCCAATACAATGTAGTTCTTTGAAGATTCCTTTCTTACTTTCTGACTATTTTTAGAATTGCACTTATTAGTTTTGGACGGATAAGTTTCATCAGGAGTATTCGACAGGCGCGATGATTTTAATTTCGACATTGTTGTTTTTTATTTATTAAATAACTTTATTATATCTTTAATTTTTGCAGTATAAAATTCTATTTTTTCTTAAACTAAGACTGACTTGTCAGGCGAGACATTATATCTTAGCGGATTTGGTTGCCACTTTTTGCTATACTTTAAATTTTCATTGGACATCTCCTTCCTGATGCCCGGGAATTCCGTGCTGATGTTGGTTCGGTGGGTGACGCCTATAAGTCCTAGGTAGGCTTGCCTGATGCCTCCAGTTGACCTGTCTCATGAGCTACGTTGGTCGGTATGTGCTCGGGGGGGGGATATGCTGTGTTTGCCGGGTCTTGTCCATCATCCGTTTCGGTTTCAGAACTCTGGGGTTGAGACATACCGATGAAGATTAAATATCAGAAAGGCTTCTGTGTCACTAAATTTGGTATAGTTACGCCTTAATTAGACCGGTTAATGTTCCCCGCACCGCGTCTTGTGGTGTCTGCGACTCTCAACTTATACGCGTTACTAGTGTCTGGACATCTGACTGATTTCAATACCCATTATGATGTTTAACGGCCAGATTGATGCGACGGGGGCGGCGATGCCGTAGGCTGCGGACGGCGTTTTCTAAATTTTATCGTAGCCACTTTGGGTTAGATTCTAAATATCATACCGGATAAGGGGCGCGTCTGCAACAAGGGTTGTCGGAACCTGAATTTTATAGTGGCTTGATATATAAAATTCAAGAAATCGTAGGGGAGGCAAAATTGTTTTATCAATTCAAGAAAATTACTATGCGATGCACTGGCAAACGCATAGGCTATGCGAGAGTCTCCATGCTTGGTGGGTTAACAACTTTGCTGTCCCCTTTAACCTTGTTTGTACCAAATGGAATCTTCTTCCTTATATAAACCAGGAGTCCATTTCAAAATTTAGGGGTCACCAGGTTGTGTTTTCTTCTATCTATTTCAGGGGAGGGGGCTTAACTGTTAGCAAACTGTGTAGGCTCTGATCAGACACCGCGTTATGCGGCGTCTGATCTTGGCCTGAACTGTTTGTCGGGGTACCCATTTTGCGGGTTTCCGGTACATAAATGGGTTAATTGCACACTGGTGGGTGGGGTGCGATACTTAAATAGCCCAAACATGATAAATAATTAAATAGTTGAGGCCTGCCACTTGGGATCAACTGTTGGCCTTCTCTTTCTCCAGTGTTCAATGATATTGCTAACGCCCCAGGGGTCCCAGGTGCATTAGCGCATTGCAATTGTCGAGTCCTCATCCTTGCTTAATAACAACATTTTCATTGAATTTAACCATGTCTTGACGAGCTAGGAGACATCCATGCGAACTGAACAGTCTACTTATTTGGAGGATGAGGGTTGGGATTGGGGTCCTGTGAACCGGGTTAACACCAACCCACTCAGTAATTATTACTGACTGTCCGGGGTTTTCGCTGAGGTTTCATTTCTTTTATGTTCGGTGTTGTTTAATTTTGGAATGTTTTCGTTTTAAATATTCTGTGTGTCCAAATTGCCATCAGTGAACAAGTCCGTGAAATGAAGAACCCCTATACCCCACTTTATATAAAGAAAACTGGGGTGTACGGGGGTATACATTATTTTTCTTATTTCTGCTCCAAGACATAGGTTGTGGGTACTCGTTAGCACCGCCTCAATGAGGCGGTTCTAACGAGCACCCACAACCTATGTTTGCAGTATTTATAAGAAAAATATCACGGATTTTCATCAGAAAAATGGCCATTTTGAAGATGTGTAAAAATGCACCAATTAGTACGGGTGTGTTATCGTAATGTTTAGCTTATTTGAGATAACTGGACTCGTTGAATTTCTTTCTTATGTTACAAAAATAATATATATATACTATGTGTACACTTTAAATAATAAAAACACTCACCTTTACTCAACTTCATTGTCAGAACACCAAGAGAGGGGCTTTGTAAACCTTGGCAAGTCGCATCGGCTGACATTGACATATCTCCCGTCGTCCCATAGAAACTGTGCATCTGGGAAAAGATGTAGAAAACAGCAGTAAGCGCTTTGTCGAATTCTTTGTTTAGGTTTCTATTATGGTCTGGTCGCTTAATGTTTGTGTTTCTTTCCCTTTGGTGTCTTTGATGGGTGGAGTAAGTTAATTGTATCGATTCCTGATCTTTGTTTTACTTCTACTTTTCAAATAGAAAGTCATGATTAACTGAGATTTCACAGTATATATATATTTATTTCCATTAGAATCTGTAGTTCTGCTTAATTATATGCTATTGGGAGTAAGCAGTTTTGTAATATCCAAAAAGGATAATAAAGAGTTTTAATAAATAGAAGAAGAATCGATACAATTAACCCACAGCTCCCATCAGAGGCACCAAAGGGAAAGAAACCCAAACATGAAGTAACAGACCCCAAGGGAAACACCAACAGCGGAAAGCCAAAAGGACAGTTACTTTCCCACAAAATGGCCAAAAGGCTATCCAAAATAAAATAATATAAGCGACACAAACACCCGAATAAAACCGAGACCCGGGTTTCTGTCTTGTCTCTAAGGCTATGTCTTATGGGGTTTATATGTCACAGCTTATTCGTTTTGCAAAAGCTTGCTGTCATGTTGATGACTTTAACAGTCGTTACAGAATGTTAACAGCTAAACTTCTGAAACAAGGCTAACAGTATCATAAACTGCGCAAAACGTTTTCAATTTTTTATCGTCGACATTACGACCTTATTGCTAAATATGACATTTCTTTGAAGACACTTCTGCAACAAGGACTGTCCGAACCTGAGTTGTATGGGGATGGTATTTATAAATTCAGAAGAATACTAGGTAGTGATACTTTTTCTGGTCAGTTCAGAAAAATTGTTGCTAAATACAAGAAAGGTGGTTATAGCATGGACGTTATGCGACAGACCGCGTGTTTGGTTGTCGACCCTTTTGCAATGGACAACTTTGCTTCGCTCTTTGGATGCACGGTGGTGGGCCGGACTCCGGACTCTTTGATGACAGTCCCACCCTAAATCCTTTGAATTCGGCATGGGTGGAGTACTCGAACTAAGGGCGATGGTTGAAATTTCATAAACTCCGGAGCTGAAGCCCCTAGTAGTTTTACTACTGACCGTCTCAAGGCGGTCGTTCTTTTGCAGTGTCTTATTTGTTATTTGGCTTTGTGCCGTTGGTTCGTGTTTCGTCTGTTTTGTGGGTGCCTCCGTTTCATTTTCTATAGATGACTTGAGACGGCTATGTTCTTGGATTGTGGCCTTTCCTGAGTGACCTTTTCTTGCTAGTTTTTATGTGTTCTTTGATTCAAATGCATTTTATATAGCTTTATTTAAGTTTAATTGTCTGTGAAATCTTATCTCGCGTTCTGCCGACAAAAAATAAAGATGCGTCACTGGAATAAAATTCCGCGAATCATACAAATTATAGATGCTTATATATGGGACTGATTACATGTTTTTGAGTACAACTTCAATCATTTTTCACCAAAATTTCTTCCGTCTGTAAAAACAGAAGTGAAGGCAATGATCAGTATTCGATACAATGAGCCCACACTTCCCGTCAGGTACATAAAAGGGAAATAAACACGAACATGAAATAACTAGACCCTAATGGAAACTTCACTAGCGTAAATCCGAACGGACAGATACTTTCCCACAAAAAAGACAACTGACTATCCAAAAAACAAAAATATATAAGCGAATATACACAAATTCAGAGACGAAATATATCAAATAATAAACCGCGACAGAAGAACCGCATTAAAACGGTCAGGTCAAAAGTATTTCACTGCAATTTAGGTGGGGGTGCTTACATCGATTTTCAGCCCCTCAACCTTGGTAGAGTACGACCTGAATTTCATCGAATATACATGTACCCTGAAGTTACAACTATGGGCTCTCAGAATGGACGAAACACAAACGAACCAAACCTTCGGCCGCTTTTAAGATGATCAAAAGACGACATGGTTAATATACCGATGAGGCCCTAAACTGCTACACAGCACAAGAAAATCAGCTAGGGTTCCTTTATTTTCATCAAAACACTAATCTCCAGAACAGCCATCTCACGCTTTATTTAAGTTCACATCTCTTCGGTATTTATGGTTCCAATCATTCTCAAACTGATTAATCTGAGTGTCAGCAGATGGTTATTAGGCCAAATCAGTTTCAAATAAAATGTTGAAGCTTTGATCGATATTGTCATTATTACAGTCCCTCACTCCAGTCATTAATAACGAATATGTCTTTTCTAAAAGAGCCCTTTAAAACCTTCAATCAAATCGTCCGAAATTCTGAAAACAGGTTTTTTTGCATAGTTCTGTGTGTCGGAGGACCCTTAGTAAGACATCAGTGACAAATTTAGAATTAGACCTTTATTGCAACGAATTAATGTTTATTTGATTTGGGGTTTAACGTCCCCGTCAACACTATTTCGATCATTTTGGAGACGTTGCTTCCAATTTTGTGGGACCATCACGAAAACACGCCTATATAATTTTGTCCCCCTTGAACCCCACTTTTATAAAGTAAAACTGGGGTTTACAGGGGTAAACCTTATTTTTCTTATTTCTGCTCTAAAATATTGATTGTGGGTTCTCGATAGAACCGCCTTGATTAGGCGGTTCTAAGGAGTATCCACAATCTATATTTTGGACAGAAATAAGAAAAATATCACAATTTTCAACATGTGCGGCTAGTATCAGCTCTGCGTGAACGCATCTTGCAGCCCAATCTATTTCTCCAAGCATGAATTACATGTACTCGTTCTTCACGCTATCAAATCCATGCAATGAATGACCTTTTGTATATACGAAGAAACAACATAATTTTCTTTTTATACTCTTTAATTAAGGGGAATGGGTATACCTGACAGATTTTCCGCCATTTGCAAAGGGAGTCAACGTTAGGGGCTTCCTGTTTGCTCTTTATAAACCCCATCCCACAGAAAAAGGGGTCTACTCTTAAAGGAAAGAATTCGCTCCCAATAGTCAGCATATGAATGTTATTTTTTCTGTATACATGTATAAATGTGTGTTTACAGGGATGCTCATTATAAGAACTTGTTAACATGACGTCATTTTTAAGCTAAATTTGCCTTAATTATTAGCTGGTCTTAATACTGGGATTTCACAGTAATGCGTACAAATGTTTACAGATTGATTTCTACAAACTGGGTTTTGCTACACTCAGTTAAACTTTAACTCCCATCGGAGTCTAACTGTTGGTTTTCTTTTGCTCCAGCATTTCAGTGGTTTCTTGCTGTCGAGTCCTCACCGTTGTCTCACCTCTGTGGTTCTTTGATTTTTTGTGTTCACGGAGATGTTGCACTGATGAGTTAGGAGGCCTTCATGCGGACTGAACAAATTATTTGTCTAAATCGCGACGGAAGTAAGGGCGAGGATTGTGGCCACATAAAATCGATTTAAGCCCCCCAGTGGAAATCTTTCCACTGACCGTTCCAAGGCGGTTCTTCTGTGGCGATTTATTTATGTTGTTGTTTGTTACTTACTGTGTGTATCACTTGTGTCTTTTAATTTTGGATGGCCATATGGCCATTTTGTGGGAAAGTAACTGTCCTTATGGCTTTCCTTTGTTTAGGTTTCCATTATGGTCTGGTCGCTTAATGTTTGTATTTCTTTCCCTTTGGTGTCTTTGGTGGGTGGAGTAAGTTAATTGTATCGATTCCAGATCTTTGTTTTACTTCTTCTTTAAGTCAACGCATGACAAAACCTAAAGTAAGACTTGTGTAGTAAGCGACAACTCAGATCAGCCTGCCAATCAAGCTATCAAGCCCGGCGTATTCGCTTATTGCTCTTTGAATAGCCTGGTGCAAAAGAAAGCTAAAACGGATACAAAGGTAAATCTGAGTCGCCTCTTATTGTAGATTTTTCACCCGCTTGCTCGATTGCCTTAGTTTGTGCTTTATGCAAAATGGTACGAAAACGCTTCTGGTGAGAAGTCAAACTGTATAGCGATGCAAAACGGAAAGCCCATGTTTAACAAAAAAGGCAAATGGCAAAACTGGAAAACAATTATGGACACGAAAACACGACTATATAATTCCGACCCCCTTGAACACCGCCTTTATAAAGACGAACTGACGTTTACAGTGGTAAAGCTGCTCTTATTTCTGCTCTAAAATATAGATTTTGGGTACTCGTTAGAACCGTCTCGGTTCTCACGAGTACTCACAATCTATATTTTGAGCAGAAATGAGAAACATATGACAATTTTCCATCTTAAAAGTTTCATTTTAGGCGTGTTTTCGCAATGTGGCTTTCCGCTTGTAATTTATACTTTATGTTGTTGTTGTTTTATGTCTGTGTTTCTTTATTTTTTTTCGGTGTCATGGATGGGAGCAGTGAAATAATTGAATCGATTCCTGATCATTGCCTTTCCTTTAATTTTATATACAGTTCAACATACTTAATCCTTTCACGCGCGACTTTCAGAATTGGACTTCTCCTTCTTGGACATTGGACATATCCACCCTTAAACCCCCTTTGTACCAAATGGAAGCTTCCTCCTTATATATAACAGAAGTGAATTTCAAATTTTAGGAGTGCCAGGTTGTGTTTTCATCAAAATCTAATTGGAAAATGACTTAACTTTTAGCAAACAGTGGTGGCCCTGAACTGTTTGTCAGGGTACCCGTTTGGGGGTTTCTGGTACCATATGGGTCAAATTAACAGTTTATATACTCCATTCAGAAAATCTGAATCATCGATTTTTTGTAATGTGCTTTTACTTTGTGGAGCGTTGTGGTGCAGTGATAAAGCGTCGGCTTTGACATCGAGAGGAAGCCGGTTCGATCCCCGCAAGCGCCAGGTGTTGTTTCACTGAGGAAGAGACTTTATCAACATTGCTCAGTACTGGTTCCTACCCAGGAAATGAGGTCCACATGGAAGGTTAGTACTAGTGCTTAATGTGTTACCTTCTATAAATAATGTCTATTATTATTATTATTATTACACACGCATGTGCATTTTTTCATATCTCATGAAAATTTGTGATGTGTTTCTTATTTGCATAGGTTGTGGGTGCTCGTTAGACCCTCCTCGTTCTAACGAGTACCCGCAACCTATGTTTTTTTAGCAAACATGAGACTGTACCATGTACCCCTGTAAATTCCAGTTTTATCTATATAAGAAGTTAGTTTTAGAGGGATGGTTATTACATGGACTCGTGAGCATGATGATTTGATTTTCAAACAATCAAAAGTCGCTAGATGTGTCTTGTTTGAGAGAAATCACATCGATCTCTTGACATCAAATATAAAATCAGTGAAGAATCTCTTTTGGGTACAACGTTAAAGGCTTCTTCAGACTTTTGGATTCGTCTTTAAACCGAGGTCCAGTCTCCGTATGACCTTAGCGGTAAGTGGAACGTAAAACTCGAACAAACACAGCTGTAACAGCATAGACGCCATTTTCCACGATACAGCCGAAAGGATATACTATTTTATAACCAGTGGTTGGTCTTCAGAACATATTATTATCTTCCTTTAATCTACACAAATAATGGCAATAACCTTTTCCTCGTTGGTATTAACCCTTTTTGTACCATATGGAATCTTCATCCTTTATATAGCAGGAGTCTATTTCAAAATTTAAGGATGACAGGTTAAGTTTTCTACAAAATGTATTTGGAAAATAGCTGAACTTTTTTAAAACAGTGTAGACCCTGATCAGACGCCGCGTTCTGCGGCGTCTGATCTGGGCCTGCATTGTTTAACAATTACCCGTTTTGATGTTTCCGTTACAAAATGGGTGAAAGCAACAAGATCACGAGATAATTCCCTATCTAATTGAAATCGAAAATTTGTTATTTTATGTGTTGATATTTTATAACTCAAGAGATTTAAACTTTTACCACATGAAACAAATAAAAGATATTGTAAATTTATGACAGTCTTAAGGGTATCACATTATTATTTGCAAGAAAACAACATAACTATGCTTCTGTATAACGCTTTGTAGTTAACCCAATCACGGTTGACAACTTTGCTTCCCTCTTTAATTGCACGCAGGTGGGTCATGCCTCAGATTCTATGACGGTTCCAGCGTAAAGGCTTACTGACAATTAGAACTAAATTTTATGTAACGTTGGTTGGTCTCTGGTCGTGTCCGACGGAGTCTAACTGTTGGTTTTCTTTTGCTCCAGCATTTCAGTGAATTCTTGCTGTCGCGTCCTCTCCGTGTGGTTGCTTGGTTTTTGTGTTCTCGGGGATGTTGCGTTTATGTGTTTAGAGGCATTCATGCGGACTGAACAAATTATTTGTTTAAATCGCGACGGAACTAAGGGCGAAGATTCCATCTAAGCCCCCGGGTGAAATTCTTTTCACTGACCGTTCAAAGGCGGTTGTTCCATTGCGGTTTATTTTTTTGTTATGGTTTGTCTTTGAGTGTGTGTAATGATTATATCGTTTGGTTCTGCACAGTCCGTTGGTCATTTTGTGGAAAAGTAACTGCCCTTTTCGCTTTCCGCTATTGGTGTTTCCATTAGGGTTAAGTTATTTCATGTTTGTGTTTCTTTCCCTTTGGTGTCTCTGATGAGAGCTGTGGGGTAATTGTCACTTCTATTTTCCATACAGCCTGGACAAATTATTTGTCTAAATCACGGCGAACGTAAGGCGCGTACAATCAATCTAAGCCCCCCCCCCCCCCCCCCCCGACCGTGTAATACCTTTCACTGACCGGTCAAATGCGATTCTTCTGTGTGGGTTTATTTTCGTTATAGTTCGCCTCTGAATGTGTGTATCGCTTATATTATCCAATAGGCCATTTTGTAGGAACGTAACTGTCCTTTTGGCTTTCCGCTATTGCTGTTTCCATTACGGTCTAGTTATTTCATGTTTGTGTTTCTTTCCCTTTGGTGTCTCTGATGAGAGCTGTTGGGTTATTTGTATCGGTTCCTGGTCATAGCCTTCACTTCTATTTTGAACCGCTCCGGTATAAATTTGTATCTAGATGAGACGGCACATAAATATTTTTACATAAACACCTACTTAAAATGGTGGATGTAATCAAATTGAAAGATGGAACAGTCCACTTTAGAAACTCAGTAGGGGTGAAATGATTTAACGTCAATGAAATGGTTTATTTTCCCAAACATCAATCAAGACATCATGAAAACATACCTATATAATTTTGACCCCCTCATACCCCACTTTTATATAGTAAAACTGGGGTTTCCAAGGGTAAACATTATTTTTCTTAAATCTGCTCAAAAACATTGATTGTGGGAACTCGATAGAACCGCCTCGTCGAGGCGGTTCTATCGAGTCCCCACTATCTATGTTTTAAGCAGACATTTGAAAAATATCACTATTTTTCATCTTAAAATTTCCATTTTGGGCCGAAAATATTGATAACGCATTTGTATAGGCATGTTTTCGTAATAACATTTAAAACTGACATTCAAATAGGTGTGCAAACTTATCTAATACTAACAGTTGCACAGTACGTGATTAAATCATACAAACTTTGTGGCCTTCAAAGGAGTACATGAAAAATGTGCAGGCCCAGACCCATAACAGACGCCACCATGAACAAATTCAAACCATCATCTTTCATTTGCGGTTGTAAAATACAAGACTATTCCACATGAATATTGGTCTCTTGAAAGGAGGAACACGTGTAGAACCAGACCAGATGCCACATTCTTGCTCACTAGATAAGGAAATCCATAGATTTAGCTTTGCTAACCCTGGTGTTCTTACCCAAAATCGAATATTCTCGCGTGTTTGATAAATGCACTGTTGAATACGACCTCATATGCACTGTCCTTAAAATTGACGTCACAGCATGTTACGTAACGTCGCAAAGTATTCCCATAGTGACATCACAATATGGCGGACGTCGGTAACCGAAGTGACTGCAGCATTAAAAATCCGCGCTAAGAAACGGAATGTATGCAAGGAAAAGAATCCTACATGGGTGTGAGAGGGTAGATAGAATCAAAGCTCCAAAAGGTACTGAAATGACAGTTTCCATGAGAAATTCGTGAAAATCAAGGCCTTTATGAAAAGCTTACACTTTTAACAATTACCACTCTCTGGGCTAAATCAGCAGACGACAAACAGCTTATATATTTAAGAGCAGAAATAAGAACGAAATAAGGTTTACCCCTGTAAACCCCGAGTCTACTATTAAAAGTGGGGTACAATAGGATCAGAATTATATAGGCGTTTTTCGTAATGTACAGTGAAATTCCGCTATTAAGACCACCTAAAAGTAAGACCAATTCTGCTTTGGAAACCTTAATAAGTAGGTTTCAGTTATTCTTTCGTTGTCTTTTCTGCATACAGTGTCCTTTGGTCAGAGACCACCCTTGGAACAGCTCCAAAGGTGGTCTTAATACAGGAACTTTACTGTATATCATAGGGTAAAATAATACTTACAAAACATCTGTATGCGCCACTGTCTGTTGCTCTTTCTGGTTGTGAGAATTTGCCATATAAAAACTTCTCTCCACTCTCCCAAGTTGCTAGACATTTAAAATCGAGCTCTGTAATGGAGTAAGTTTAATGTAAATTAAGTTGTCATCGATTGTTATCGATACAACGCTGACGACGTTGACCCAACGATACGGTGTTCTTGTGTGCTAGCCGTTCTATTTTCATTTAATTGTGAATTTAAAATTAGTTGTGGTTTTATTCTGTTTCCAGCGTAAAGGCTTACTGAGAATTAGAGAGAATCTAATTTTATGTAATGTTGGTTGGTGCCTGATGCTCTGTCTCTGGTCGGGCCCATCGGAGTCTTACTGTTTTTTTTGTTTTTTGTTTTTTGCTCCAGCATTTCAGTGGTTTGTGGCTGTCGAGTCCCCACCGTTGCTTCCTGTACGTGGTTGTTTGATTGTTTGTGTTCACGGAGGTGTTGCACTGAAGAGTTAGGAGGCCTTCATGTGGACTGAACAAATTATTTGTCGTAATCGCGACGGATTGTGGCCACGTAAAATCGATTTAATCCCCCCCCCCCCGTGGAATTCATTTCACTGACCGTTCAAATTGGGTTCTTCTGTCGCCGTTTAGTTTGGTTAAGGTTTGTCTTTGAGTGTTTGTATCGCTTATATTATTTTGTTTTGGATAGTCAATTGGCCATTTTGTGGGAACGTAACTGTCCTTTAGTCTTTCCGCTATTGATGTGTTGTTTCATGTTTGTGTTTCTTTCCCTTGGGTGTCTCTGTTAGGAGCTGTGGGTTAATTGTATCGATTCCTGATCATTGCCTCCACTTCTATTTTTATAATTGATATAGGCTTTACAATTAAAGTAGCTTATGTAATCCCTAGAGTTGTAGAAGAAAACGGCCGTTACATTGTGTCAGAATACTACTGTAGATCGCATACGGGTAAAACAGAAAGTTACATGTATGCAGTCATTCTCAACGACGTCAACCATTGCATTAAGTCCGTGAATAAATACCCATATAAACCCAACTTCAAATGGAGAAATCTGGGGGTTTATAGGGGATGGCATTATTTTTTTCTTATTTCTGCTCCAAGACATAGGGTGTGGGTACTCGTTAGAACCGACTGATTGGGGCGATTTAAACGCACAACCCTGACAGTACCTGTTAATGGTGTATTAGAAAGTAAAATATAACATTTCATAAAAAAAAATCATTTTGGAGTTATGAAAGAATGCACTATATCCACGCGGATATGATTTCCTAATGTATGCTTGGTTGTAATGATCATGTTGATGACGTGCGACAGGGAGACAGAACTTAACTTCACTGACAAACGAATACCGGGTCTCCCCGGCTCTGAAAAACAACAAAAATAACAAGATTATTCGTTGTAAGAAATGGAATTAAGGGGAATGGGAACACGTGGCAGATTTTTCCGCCATTTTTCAAAGGGAGACAACTTTCTAGATTTCCTGTTCGCCTTTCTACAAGCCCTGTCCCACGAAAAAAGGGGTCTACTCTTAAAAGGAAAGAATTTGCTCCTCAGGAGCAAATTCTTTTCTTTAAGAGTAGACCCCTTTTGGCATTGGAGACAAAATCACTTTTGCAGGAGTTTCCATTCCCGTTAAAGTTAAGTCGGTTTCCATTCCCGTTAAAGTTAAGTCGATTCTCAACTTGACCCGTTTGCAACGTATCAAAAAGAAAACTGACCTTGATTCGATGTTCCTGGAATGCCATGACAACGTCGGTACACAAAACGGAACTTAGATTCATCCGCACATGATTTAATTTCTGAGAGCGGAGAAATACACTCAACACTACCATTAGTATAGGAGAATGTATATGTTCCTTGGAATGGACAAGGTACTGGAATGCTTTGTTCTGAAAAGATTATAAGAGAAAATATTCAAGTGTCAGGACAAAAATCTCCCGTAGGATAAATTGCATCAACAAACATTCGAAATTGGAAGATTTTACGTCTTAAGCTTGGAAATTTGATGCTGTAAAGATTAAAATCTTATAACGTAAATTAACCATCGTCCTTAAAATTATTGTCTTTAGGAAAAACGACAAAAGTTTATAAGAAGCCCTTACAAACACAAAACCAAGATTTAGAATAACAACAGGAGCTGACAGTCTTTAATTGCGCTCTCTCTGTCTGTCTCTCTCTCTCTCTCTCTCTCTCTCTCTCTCTCTCTCTCTCTCTAATGATATAACGGAATCAAGAACAACAGAATAACAGTCTTTAACAACCTCTCTCTCTCTCTCTCTCTCTCTCTCTCTCTCTCTCTCTCTCTAATGCTATAACGGAATCAAGAACAACAGAATAACAGTCTTTAACAACCTCTCTCTCTCCCTCTAATGATATAACTGAATCAAGAACAACAGAATAACAGTCTTTAACAGACTCTCTCATTAATGATATAACTGAATCAAGAACAACAGAATAACAGTCTTTAACAGCCTCTCTCTCTCTCTCTCTCTCTCTCTCTCTCTCTCTCTAATAATAACATATTATAGTGTATATATTATATAACAGAATAACTGTATTTAACATCCATCACTCTTTCTTTCTCTCTCTCTCCTCTCTCTCCTCTATCTCTCTCTCTCTCTCAAAATATATTACGAAATCAAGAACTAGCACATAATAAAGTACATACTCCGGTAACGAGCACCTCTATTTAGCAACCACCTCTCTGCAGCAGCCACAATAATTCCTCCGATAACTACATGTAAGTGATGGAGAGATGTTAGATTTCTTTTCAGACATCCATATTGAGTTGCCTTTTTGCCTGTATATCAGGTCAAATATAATCTCAAAACATTTCCCTCTGCAGAAAGCCACATCATTTAAGCAGTCAGTTTTGGAGTTTTCTTTGGGTGGCTGCTAAATACAGGTCATTTTCGGAACAACAAAACATTTTGTTTCATGTTGTTTCCACAAATGGTTCAATTAGTCAGCTGTACATGTACCTTTTATTAGCGTTTGTAAAGGTATGTCTCCCGTTATTTCTTTACAAACATTTTCAAGCGGTTCGTCACGCCAGCACGGACCTGAAACAAAATATGAAAATGTTTGAACACCATCGTTTGTTCATGAAATAGGGTGCAGACAAGCCAAAATTGACAGTTTTCTTTTCTGTTTGTTTGTGTGTGTGTGTGGGGGGGGGGGGGGGCTGTGTCCTTGAAAATAATGTTAAGGTCACCAAAAACTAATCCATTCTCTCGCGTGTTGCAATGATTTATTGTACCACGTTTTACCAAATTTCAATGATTCGTTCATATGAAAGGGTGCAGACAAGTTTTTGCCATTGTAAAGTCAAAAAGTCAAACCATATTGGTAGGTAGCTGTTCGACTCGTGTCTGTTAGTTTAAAATTGCAGAATGTACTCAGTACATTAGGAAATCAGAGTGCATTGAATGTGTAAACCAACTTACTTTCTTTATACTGTAATAGATTTTGATGCCATGGTGTAAAAACGAGACATTTGTAACATTTTCGGTTCCCAGCACCCCTGAAATGTAAAAAAGAAAAGATATCATTGAGGCGATTCTAATGAATGTATCCGGCCACAATATTTGTATAGAAAGCATCACTAATTGAAAACACGCCTATACAAATACACTGTAAATTTTAACAATGAAAATCGAAAATTTTGAGATTGAAAGGTGTGGTAGTTTTCTTATTTCTGCTCAAAATATGAATTGTGGGTACACGTTCTAACGAGTACCCACAATCTGTATTTTAGAGCAGAAATAAGAAAAAATGTTTAGTAAACCCCATTTTTCTATATAAAAGTGGGGTTTCAAGGGGGTCAGAATTATATAGGCGTGTTTTCGTGACGCGAATCATGTCATTTCAAAAACATGAAATAAAGCATTATTTCAAATAGTGGTAATAACATCCCCGTAAATCACACTTTATATAGAGAAAACTGATGTTTTACAGGGGTATACGTCATTTTCCTTACTTCTGCTCCAAGACATGGGTTATATGTACTCGTTAACACCGCCTCAATGAGGCAGTTATAACGAGCACCCACAACCAAAGTTTTAGTATCAATAAGATAAGTATCACAAATCGTCAGAAAAATAACGGGTTTGAATCACTCTTTCACACGATCTTTCAGATAAAAATCTGGATATTTTTTTCATATTTCTGCTCAAAACATAGATTGTGGGTACCCTTTAGAACCGCCTCGGCGAGGCGGTTCTTACGAGTACCCACAATCTATGTTTCTGAGCAGAACTAAGAAAAATAATATAAACCCCATGTAAATGTACAATATAAATGAGGGGTTCGAGGGTGTCAGAAATTCGTGATGTATCGGGGCGGTCTTGGCCTGCACATGCGAATTGGTACTAGTTGAATCGTCCCTTTATATAAACATTTTTATATGTTTGGGCCGCAAGGCTTGAGATGTCATTTCAACTCAGTGCCTGGTAAAAGCCCAAACCCTAGGAGGCAATGTCTCCAAAATGGTATACATAGTGCTGAGGGGTGGGGGGTGGGGTGGAACGTAAAACATCAATTCGAACAACAACAAAAAGGTCTTGTCTCAAGGCTCTGTTACAAGTCGTATTGAAATGAAAAGGAAAAATGTGTTTCAGGAAAATAATACTAAAGGGGGGGGGGAATTAAGTCAAAATCAGCAATAGAGTTATTATGACTTTCATGAAGCTAGAGCAAATACTTTTGGGGATATGGCCAAGGTAAAGGTTTTGATTAAAAAAAAAAGATAGGTCAAAGTTCCAAGGTCTAGGTCACAGGACAAAACGTTTGATATCAATGGAAAGGTCTCGTCAAAAGAAATAGCCATGTAGATATTGGTGGCTCTATAATAAATCATAATGAAATGAGAGGAAACATGTGTTTCAAAAGATATTTGGAAAAATAATAATACCTCGTAATCGACCTTATTTATAGAGGGTAACGCATTTAGTACTAGTATACTTATCTTCCATGTGGCCCTCTTTTCCTGGGTAGGAATCAGTACTAAGCAATGTGGATAACGTTTCTTGCTCAAGGCGCTCAAGTGGAGATACTTCAAGAGCAGTCTGATCTGGGAGCGCACTGTTTGTAAAATTGACTTTAAAAGTAACTGACAGACGTCAAAGCAGACGAAAATTGTCGTGATTGGCATTTTATGGGCTAAGCTTTTCGGAACGTTAACTACGCCAGAGTGACGACATCGCTCGAAATAATAAACAAATATTAATAATATAATAATAAGAAGAAGGAGAAACAATGGAAGAGAGGGGGGTAAGATAGGTCGATACGTCAAATACTTTCGAAGGTATATTGCCAATGTTAACCCTTAAGACGCCGAGAAAAACTACATCTAAAAACTGTCGTCTGCTTATGTCGTCTGCTGAATTTTCTTGCAAACATTTTAAAAAATATTTTTTTTGCATACAGGCAAACAGTGTGGAGCAGTCTGATCTGGGTCCACATTGTTTGTAAAATTGACTTTTAAAGTAACCGGCAGACGACAAAGCAGACGAAAATTGTCGTGACTGGCATGTTATGGATTAAGCTTTTCGGAACGACAACAACGACAACGCAGACGCCAGAGTGACGACATAGCTCGAAATAACATAATAATAAACAATAGTAATAATACGAATATTAATACTATGATAATAATAAGAAGAAACAATGGAAGAGAGGGGGTAAGATAAGTCGATGAGAGGGGGTAAGATAGGTCGATACGTCAAACACTGTCGAAGGTATATAGCCAATGTAAACCCTCAAGACGCCGAGAAAACTACATCTAAAAAGTGTCGTCTGCTTAAGTCGTCTGCTAAATTGTCTTGCAAACATTATGAAAATAGTTTTGCATACAAGTAAACAGTGTGGACCCAGATCAGACTGCTCCTTGAGTCTGATCTGGGTCCAGATTGTTTGCAAAAATGACTTTTAAAGTAACCGGCAGACGACAAAGCAGACGACAGTTGTCGTGATTGGCGTTTTTCGGAACGACGACAACTACGACAATGCAGACGCCAGAGTGACACCTTAGCTCGAAATACCATAATAATAATAATAATAATAATAATAATAATAATAATAATAATCCTAGGAAAACAATGGAACGGTGGGAGTAAGATTGGACGATGCATGTATGACTGCCAAAGAAAATTCATTCTAACATTAGTTTTTAATGTTTTTGTTTGATTTGAGGTTTAACGTCTCCGTCAACATTGCTTCCAATTTTGTAGGACTTTTACCCGACATTGAGATGAAATGACATCTCAAGCCCTGCCGCCCGATGAAACCAATAGAGTTTATAAGCATGGACGGGCCGACTCGCACCGCTTTGCCAGGACAGGCTTAGATCCTCTAAGCAGTTTACCAGTACTCGTGTGCGGGTCGGTTTCAGCTCTGTTTGGAAGCATCATGCAGCCCATCTATTTCTTCAAGCCCCGATGGGCGGGGGCCGCCTTTCTCTGGGATACCACACAAAATGATCCACAAAGATTGACGTGTCGTTATTCCCCAAGAAAACAACAACAACGACAATAATCATAATAATAATAATTAAAATAATAATTTATTAAGTGAACATAAGGAACAATCGAAGAAAGGGAGTAAGACGATACGACTGCCAAAGACAATTGATTCTAACATTAGTTTTTAAGCTGGAATTAATAGTGGACACAGAAAATATTCTGCGATACATGTATATGTCAATACAAAGCTCTACCAGAGAACAATTAAGGACTATTTAAGTGATTTTTTTCTGAATCTCATCAATATTCCGCTTTTGATCTTCAGGTGCTGCAGACGATAGGAAATTCATTCAAGTGCAATTTATTTACGCCTAGGCGACTTTCAAAGAAAACATGAAATGTGACTCGAGTGCAGTCGGCAGATGGACTGAGTTTCTGAAGTGAAATATATTAAAAGATAATGAATTCTAAAGTTTGTATTTTATGATCAATTCAGCAGCCGCCTAGTTCGTTTTTTCCGTGACAGCACACAACATGAACTACAAAATGCAATTGTACACTCAGATCAGCAAGACGCGGAGACTTTGTATTTATGAGCATCATCCGGGACAAAGGACCTGTGAACAGCGCATGCGCATATCAGCCTGCGCTAATGCGCAGGCTGATATGCGCCTCCGCTGTTCATAAGTATTGTAATACTGATTTTTACATGCACTACATTTTTATGCGGATTGAGATTAATAAGGATGCGACATGTGGGGGCAGGGAAATAATTACGCATGGAAAAGGAAGTTATATTGAACGGTCGTGATGGCAAGACGAGATAACCAAGTGAATTCCGAACGAAGGCAAAGGTTAAAATGTTATATAGAGTAATGCGACGTAATATAAGTAACAAGTACATGTACCTGTAGTTAATTTTGTTTGATTTGAGGTTTAACGTCCCCGTCAACACTTTAGGTCATTTTGGAGACGTTCCTTCCAATTTCGTGGGACTTTTACCCGACATTGAGATGAAATGACATCTCAAGCTCTGTCGCCCAATGAAACCGATAGGGTTTATATGCATGGACGGTCCAACTCTCACCACTTGCCTGGGCAGGCTTAAATACTCTAAACGGTTTACCAGTACTCGTGTGCGGAGCGGTTTCAGCTCTGCGTGGAAGCATCATGCAGCCCATCTCTTTCGTACCTAGCTAAAAAACATAACCACAACGCCATCACTGTCTATAATAACTGCTAATCTTATATTTGTTTCATTTAACTACAGTTTTGTTTGTTTGATATGATGTTTTACGTCCCCATCAACACTGTTAAGATCATTTTGGAGACGTTGCTTCAAACTTTGTGGGATTTTTACCCGACATTGACATGAAAAGACATGGAGGCGGTTCTAACGAGTACCCGCAATCTCTATTTAGAGCAGAAATTAGAAAAATAAGGTTTATTTTGTAAACCCCAGTTTTACTATATAAAAGTGGGGTTCAAGGGGGTCAAAATTATATAGGTGTGTTTTCGTGATGATGATGATATTAAATCCTAGCTGATCTAGTTTCTTGTCTCAATTTTAACGATAAATCTATGGCTGCAGACTCTAATTTATGTAAATATACTTGCCATTACTAACAAGTTGATAAACTTTTAATGATAACAATACCCCAAAATGTTCAGACTAGTAGCTAGTCTACCTTACATGCGTTTAATGAGCTGAGTGACTTGTTGGGTCGACTGTCTGTCAATCGGCCCAAAGTTACTAAGCACAGTAGCTTTTTGTTGTCGATGTCCACGTGACTATCAGTGATCAGTAGAAACTCGATCACAGCCGCGCTCTTATTATCGCTGTGAGGTCAGAGTGTTTTCTGTAAAATCCGAATTTGACTTTGTAAACAGTATAGACCCGGATCAGACGCCGCAGAATGCGGCGTCTGATCAGGGTCTACATTGTTTGTTTACAGTACATGAAATTAAGGGTACAGCAAAACAGTTTAAGTCCCCGTTCAGCACTGTCTAGCCTACACACAAGAGACAACGGACCCTGTTTTGATGGCTCCCGCCCATCGGGGCTTGAAGAAATAGATGGGCTGCCTGATGCTTCCACGCAGAGCTGAAACCGACCCGCACACGAGTACTGGTAAACCGCTGAGTGTATCTAAGCCTGTCTAGGCAAAGAGGTGCGCACGAGTCGGACCGTCCATCCTTATAAACCCTATTGGTTTCATTGGGCGACAGGACTTGAGATGTCATTTCATCTCAATGTCGGGTAAAAGTCCCACAAAATTGGAAGCAACGTCTCCAAAAAGACCTTTACAGTGTTGACGGGGACGTTAAACCTCAAATCAAACAAACAAAACCCTGGTTTGAATTTACAAATAAGTACCTCAGTCAGTATGTCTGCATATGCATCAACCTTGTCACAAAAGATGATGATTTGTTTGTTTGTTTGATTTGAGGTTTAATGTCCCCGTCAACACTGAATAGGTCATTTTGGAGACGTTGCTTCCAATTTTGTGGGACTTGTACCCGACATTGAGATGAAAAGACATCTCAAGCCCTGTCGCCCAATGAAACCAATCAGGTTTATAAGCATGGACGGTCCGACTCGCACCGCTTTGCCTGGGCAGGCTTAGATACTCTAAACCTTATACCAGTACTCGTATGCGGTCGGTTTCAGCTCTGCGTGGAAGCATCATGCATCCCATTTATTTCTTCAAGCCTCAATGGGCGGGGGCCCAAAGAAAAATCTGACCCTGTTTTGAATTTACAAATAAGAACCCCGGCTAGTATGTCTGCATATGCATCAGCGTTGTCACAAAAGTTGATGAAGAGGGAAAGTAATATTTTACCGTATTAGAAACATATGGTGAATCAATATGTTGAGAGATAAAAGACAGACGGCTGGTCAGTTTCCCATCAGTTCCTTGATTTATATTCATTGTCATAAACTGTTGGTCATAAAATGGACGACAACACTTCAAAAGGAATTTGAGCCTAGGTTATTGGAAATATCTCCCCAAGGCAGATTAGACATGTGTGGATGGTTGCCTTTTCTAAGGTGAGCCCATCGGTTTTCTATTCGTTTTAATTCGTGCTGAAAATCTTATCTGCACATGATTAAACTAGAAATTAATTTCAGAGATGAAAAAAGATGAAACCATAAACCAAGGAAATATAGATTTTCATTGCTTATTAAAAAGAAGCGGAGAACAACAACAAAACAGCAAATTGGCGACCTACATATGAGCCCCGCCAAGCGAATTTGTGTCTTCGAGCATTCCGTCATGACAAATTTTAACAGCGCATGCCCAGCCATTGAACGGGGCCAGTGATATGGCTTTCTGTCTGAAAGTTCCTCTTGATTCACTGCTTGTATGAGAGAGCAGCAATTGTTCTGGCGAGACCGCGCGGATGCGCAGGCTCGCCTGAACCTACGCTGTTCGCATAGGCGATAAGTACCAAAATCGCTTAACGGGGCCCATATATCAAAGACAACTAATAAACAGATAAATGCCTATATTCAAAACATCTTTGAAATTGTTCAAAATTGATCTTTATTTGAGCAGTCTAATTTGAAAAAGAAATACGGAGAAACTTTTTTAAATGGTTTAAAAGAAGAATTAACCAAGTCTAAATTCTAATTTCTAAGGTCGCTGGCTTTTTTTAACTGAAGTAGAATGCTTGTGGTCAATGTTTTCAAATATCTGCGCAGCTGGTAGATGTACTCGCCACCCACACTACAAGTGTATATATGCATGTATATGAGGCGTCGGTGGTTTGTGTGAATGTAGGACAAAACACCCCCTGCTCATTTTGACATAGGTGGACAAAACACCCCTAATGTTTTTTTACAGGGTGGACATAACACCCCCTGCAACTTATGAAAGGGTGGACAAAACCCCCCTCATAAGTTTTGCAAGGTGGACAAAATCCCCCCTATCATGTGGACAAAACCCCCCTCAGACAGAATCCTCAGAATTCTGGTGCCTTGAGTAATAATCTGCTTGCAATGGTACAGCAGGCAAAATCCCTTCCAAGATATGAACATAAATGTATGCTTACACTGAGTATCAACAATATTTTTGTTTCAAAAATGTATGAGGGCATGAAGTATGTAGAAATTAATGGGGCTATTAAGTATTAAATAAACGTTATTGTGAATTTTTTCTTCTACCAGTATGCTAATTGATTGCTATATTCAGTTTGTAATTGTTAAGTTAATTTTCTAATATGAATTGTGATTGTATAAGTTCCAGATCATTATACTTTTAATTAGCTGATTAGAGCTAATTGTCTCTTAATTACCCAGTCATACTGTGGGAGCTGTGGGAGGGTTCTTAATCTTTTGGATTAAACATGGTACAAAGAAAAAAACAGAAATTGGATAGGTTATAATAAAAATGACCAAGTATTGATGGCTGTTTTTCTATATAATCTATACATTTTTGTTTCGGTTTTGAACACCCTTCAACTACTGGTGAGGTGCACAATCTAGCACCAGGGGGATTTTGTCCGAGGGGGGTTTTGTCCACATGATAGGGGGGATTTTGTCCACCTTGCAAAACTTACGAGGGGGGTTTTGTCCACCCTGTCAAAAGGTTGCAGGGGGTGGTATGTCCACCCTGTAAAAAACTTGAGGGGGGTTTCGTCCACCTATGCCAAAATGAGCAGGGGGTGTTATGTCCGGGGTTGTTTTGTCCGGATACCGGTTTGTGTTGATGTTTTACGTCCCCGTTTACACTATTTAAGTCATGTTGGAGACGTTGCTTCCGATAATATGGGACTTTAACCCGACATTGAGAAATAATGTCATCTCGGGCCCTACCGCCCAAAATAACCACTACGGTTTTAGGAGCGTTCCTACTCGTACCACATTTCCTGGACATGTTTAGACCTTATAAGCGGTTTATCAGTACGCTGGCGTCGTTTAACCATTTATGTACAAATTGGAATCCTTATCCTTATATACATGTATAGCAGGAGTCCATTTCAAAATTTAGGGGTGTCAGGTTGTAGTTTCATCCAAATTTATTTGGAAAATGACTGCATTTTAGCAAACAGTGGAGGCCCTGATCAGACGTTGCGTTCTGTGGCGTCTGATCTGGGCCTGTGCTGTTTGTCAGGGTACCCGTTTTGGGGTTTCTAGTACTGAATGGGTTAAATGTAGCTGGCAGGTCAGTGATGACATATACGATGTTGGCTGGACCATAAACCTCCATAAGTCATTTTGGAGACGTTGCTTCCAATTCTGTGGGACTTTAACCCGACAAAGAGATGAAATGACATCTCAAGCCCTGTCGCCCAATGAAACCAATTGGGTTTATAAGCATGGACGGTCCGAATCGCACCGCTTTACCTGGACAAACTTAGATCCTCTACGCGGTTACCAGCACTCGTGTGCGGTCGGATTTCAGCTCTGCGTGGAAGCATCATGCAGCCCATCTATTTCTTCAAGCCCCGATGGGCGGGGGCCATCGATGGCAGAAATAGATTGGACAAGAGCTTAACTTTTTCCACTTTACCATGCTTAGTTTCAACTTATGCAATGCTACTTACCTGTTGAGCAAAAGAAATTTGTTTCCATCCCGCTGAAGACAAGTGCCTTTCCTTGATATGCTAGTTCCAGTAATTTCGATGTCTTTGAGCCGGCTGTCATACCATAATCCTCGCCATTCAACGGGGAATAAACAGTCAGTGGCTGAAAGGAGAAAATGCAATGCATCTTCAATAACACGAACGTGGATAACTCATTCACGATGGCTGCATGTATTTGTAATTCAAACTCATTCTCCGGTCACAAAAAATCTTATTCCTCTATTTAAGACAGTTTAAGGAATTTCTTTTCTTCTCATTTACATGGAGGCCCCCGCCCACCGGGGCTTGAAGAAATATTTGGACTGCATGATGCTTCCACGCAGAGCTGTAACCGACCCGCACACGAGCACTGGTAAACCGCTTAGAGGATCTAAGTCTGCCCAGGCAAAGCGGTGCGAGTCGGCCCGTCCATGCTTATAAACGATATTGGTTTCAGATGCCATTTCATCTCAATGCCGGGTAAAAGTCCCACAAAATTGGAAGCAACGTCTCCAAAATGACCTTTACAGTGTTGTCGGGGACGTTTAACCTCAAATCAAACAAACAAAACTAATTTACATGTACAACCTCATCCCACAAAAAATGTGTTTGAAAGCTTATTTCTATTTCGAATGAATTTGAACCAGCGCACGACAAAACCTACAATAAGACATGTGCGCCCAGCGAAGAATCAGATCAGCCTGCGCATCCATATAGTCTAACCAGAGACTTCTCTTGCTGCATGAAGGAGCATTGGGCCCTTAGCTATCCTTAGAGCGCCCAGCGAAGACTCTGAACAGCCTGCACATGCGCAGAGGCTGATCTGAGTCTTCGTTTGGCGCACATGTCTTATTGTAAGTTTTGTCGTGCGCTAGCTCATATTTAAGTAAGTTGGTAACTCAGTTTACATGTATCTGTTTATATCACGAGGATACGCCTGTATAATTTTGTCCCACTTCAACCCCACTTTTATACAGTAAAACTGGGGTTACATGGGTATACATTATTTTTCTTATTCCTGCCCAAAATATAGATTGCCGAGGCAGTTCTAACGAGTACACACAATCTCTGTTTTGAGCAGAAATATGAAAAAAATCAGGATTTTTATCTCAAAAATTTCATTTTTTGGTGGTTAAATTTTACCAATATACATGTATTTGAATAGGCGTAATGATCATATAAGCCTGAAATGATCTAAATAGTGTTGACAGGGACGTTAAACCTCAATTCAAACAAAATCATCAGCGCCTTACGTCTAACTTCCGTATCTAATTTGTTTGACACCAAGATCTTTTGTCTGTCTTTTTGTGTGCTCATGTTTAACATTCCCTTCAATACTATTTAGGTTATTTTTGCGGCATTTTCTTCCGATGTTATGGGACGTCTATCCACTTTTGAGATGAAATGACACCTTAAGCCCTACCGCACACAGAAACTCCTATTGTCCAAAATGGCTACTTTTCTGATGAAAAACAGTGATATGTTTCGATATTTTTCTGATTTATACTGCAAACATAGGACCTTTACAGTGTTGACAGGGACGTTAAACCTCAAATCAACGAGTACCCACAACCTATGTCTTGGAGCAGAAATAATAAAAAATAATGTATACCCCGTAAATGCCACTTTTCCCTACATTGTGTGTAAAGCGGGGTTCAGGGGCTGTTCATCTTACGGGCTTGTTCACGTGATGACTTTATTTCTGCTCCAAGACATAGGCTGTGGGTACTCAATGAGGCGGTTCCAACGAGCACCCCAACCTATCTTTGGAATAAAAGGAAAAACACGATCACAAATTTTCACCCGAAAAATGTGCTTTCCTCACCGACAGGGATATGTTTTCGTAACGTTCCAAGCAGTTTACCTGCACATGTGCACTAAATATGATCGATCGGTTTCAGCTCTGGGCGGAAGCACCATGCAACCCAATCTGTTTCTCCAAGCACCCGATGAGATCTGGTAAAACAATCAACTTCGTCCCATTTGGGTAAGCATGAGTAACTATAATCGACACATACATTTTGGCGCTTCTGGCGTCAAGATGCAACGCGCAAATATACAATTTTTATTTTTAATAAATGCATAGGATTAACCCATTCTGTACCGGAAACCCCAAAAGGAGCAATTGTTAAACAGTGCAGGCTTAGATCAAAGCCTACACTGTTTGCAAACAAAAAGCTCAACCATTTTCCTAAAAAATGAAGAAAACACAGCGTGACACCCCTGAACTTCGGAATGGAACCTTGCTATACATAAGGAGGTAGATTCCATTTGGTACAAAAAGGGTTAAATGAAATTGTAACACATTACGTGGAAACACCTCGTTCGCATTTAGACAACAAAGTCGTAAGCAGTAAAAGCCGTATGCTTTCATGGCGTTTTTCATATCTGTTGAGTAGATCTTGCATTTTTCAGATGGTCTTTTTTTCTCTTTAAATTTTCCTCATTTCTGAACAAAAGACTGCGGGAACTCGTTAGAACCGCCTCATTGAGGCGGTTCTAACGAGTACCCACAGTCTATCTATGTTTTTGGACCCCGCCAATCGGGGATTGAAGAAACAGATGGGCTGCATTATGCTTCCACGCATGCAGAGCTTAAACCGATCGCACACGAGTACTGGTAAACCGCTTAGAGGATCTAAGTAGAAGTAAAACAAAGATCAGGAATTGATACAATTAACTTACTCCATCCATAAAAGACACCAAAGGGAAAGAAATACAAACATTAAGCGACCAGACCATAATGGAAACCTAAACAAAGGAAGGCCATATGGACAGTTACCTTCCCACAAAATGGCCATATGGCCATCCAAAATTAAAAGACACAAGTGATACACACAGCAAGTAACAAACAACAACATAAATAAATCGCCACAGAAGAGCCGCCTTGGAACGGTCAGTGGAAGATTTCCACTGGGGGGCTTAAATCGATTTTACGTGGCCACAATCCTCGCCCTTACTTCCGTCGCGATTTAGACAAATAATTTGTTCAGTCCGCATGAAGGCCTCCTAACTCATCAGTGCAACATCTCCGTGAACATCTAAGCCTGCCCAGGCAAAGCGGTGCGAGTCTGACCGTCCATGCTTATAAACCCTATTGGTTTCATTGGGCGACGTGGCTTGAGATGTGATTTCATCTCAGTTTCGGGTAAAAAAAGTCCCACAAAATTGGAAGCAGCGTCTCCAAAATGACCTTTACAGTGTTGACGGGGACGTTAAACCTCAAATTATACAAACAAACATTATAAGGTAAAATTGTAACATCGTTCTTATTTCTGCTTTCAACATAGATTGTGGGTGCTCGTTTGAACCGTCTCAATGAGGCGGTTCTAACGAGTGCCCACAAACTTTGTTTTTGCGCGAAAATAATACAGATAAAGTATACCCAGTAAACCCCACTTTTCTATGTTTGTGAGCAAAATAAGGCAGACAAAGTATACGAGTGTAAACCCCACTATTCCGAAGTCTATATTAAGTGTGGTTTAGAGGGGTCTTCGTTTCACGGACGTGTTATCGTGGTGCTTCGAATGCCCATTTACTGTATGGCATTAAGGTTTACCCCCATCCCTTGTTCACTCTACTTCATGAAATACAGAAATGCCAGGATTTTTGTTTGAATTGAGGTTTAACGTCCCCGTCAACACTGTATAGGTCATTTTGGAGACGTTGCTTCCAATTTTGTGGGACTTTTATCAGACATTGAGGTGAAATGACATCTCAAGCCCCGTCGCCCAATGAAACCAATATGGTTTATAAGCATGGACAGTCCGACTAGGACCGCTTTGCCTGGGCAGGCTTAGATCCACTAAGCAGTTTACCAGTGCGCGTGTGCGGTCGGCTTCAGCTCTGCATGGAAGCATCTAGCAGCCCATCTATTTCTTCAAGCCCCGATGGGCGGGGTCCACTGAAGTGCCAGGAAGATCTGTTTAATCTGATAACACAATTCATACACAGTAACATGTGCTATGCATTCTAGCAGACCTCGCCCATATGGGGTTGAAGAAATAAATAGGCTGCATGATGCTTCCACGCAGAGCTGAATCTGATCGCACACGAGTACTGGTAAACCGCTTAGCCTGTCCAGGCAAAGAGGTGCGAGTCGGACCGTCCATGCTTATAAACCCTATTGGTTTCATTGGGCGATGTGGCTTGAGATGTGATTTCATCTCAGTTTCGGGTATAAGTCCCGTAAAATTGGAAGCAACGTCTCCAAAATGTCCCTTACAGTGTTGACGGGGACGTTTAACCTAAAATCAAACAAACAAACAAACTCAACTTCATGAAGTTTTCTTCAAGCTCCGATGGGAGGGCCGCAACTTCATGAAATGGAAGATCTGTTTAATCTGTTAACACAATTCACACACATTACGAATCATACCTATACACATACCTTGGAACTTGTACCGTCGAAAAAAAAAATATAAAAAATTAAAAATTATGATATTTTTTCTTATTTCTGCTCAAAATATAGATTGTGGCTACTAACAAGTACCCACAATCTATACATTGCGATAACACACCCGTGCAACATAGTGCACTTTTCACATCTCCAAAATTGCTACTTTTCTGATGAAAATCCTTGATATTTTTGTTATAAATGTTCAAAACATAGGTTGTGGGTGCTCGTTAGAACCGCCTCACTGAGGCGGTTCTAACGAGTACCAACACCTATGTCTTAGAGCAGAAATAAGAAAAATAATGTTTACCCCCGTAAACCCCAGTTTTCTCTATGTAAAGTGGGGTTTAAGGGGGTCTTCATTTCACGGACTTGTTCACGTGATGTATTAGAGCAGAAATAAGAAGAATACGGTTAACCCCAGTTTTACAATATAAAAGTGGGGTTCCAGGGGGTCAGAATTATATAGGCGTGTTTTCGTGATGACGTACAAGTACAATGCATTCTAATAACGATAACTACATTTTTGCCTGCCACAGATCGCGTCATATATTTCTGTGATTGCTGATACATATTTTCACCATGACTTAATTTGTATCATTCTCCATGGAATTAAAAGCATCTATTGAGTTCAGAAGCTTACTAAATTCATTAATCAATGGTGAATAGAGTAGGTGAATTTGAATAATCCAAGCATAAAGACATAATGCAGAAACTGGAATAAGTTATAGGTTTTGGCAAGCACTTGAAATTATTTCTAGGTATGGAATTTGTTATGATCTTGCGTTCAGTAATTTAATTTGCAGGTTTGCATTTACTGTCCGTCTAATGATTCGACTTTGGTTTGGTGCAGTCAAGCATAGAGAATACACCTAGGAGAGATAAGATTTCTTTTAGGAAACAGATGAATGGATTTTTTTCTCAGTAGCTTGCATGTTTTTTTTTTCTGCTACAAACATAGATCGTTTGTGCTCGTTCATCACGAAAATACGCCTATACAATTTTGACCCCCTTGAACCCCACTTTTATACAGTTTTGTTTGATTTGAGGTTTAACGTCCCCGTCAAGACTATTAAGGTCAGTTTGGAGACGCTGCTTCCAATTTTGTGGGATTTTTACCCGACACTGAGATGAACTGACATCTCAAGCCCTGTCGCCAAATGAAACCAATAGGATTTATAAGCATGGGCGATCCGACTTGCATCGCTTTGTTTGTATAGGCGTGTTTTCGTAATGTTGAACCCGGTTCTAACGAGAACCTAGAATCCACACTCGCAACAGAAAAAAAGGAGAAACACATGTACATGTATAACACATATTTTCGTCAGAATAAAAACAAACATTTTTTTTTTGTATTTTAAAAGATTGTATATGCTATCCGAATGTTTTATTTCATTTTTTATATACATGAACACATGTAAAATATGGCAATAAAGGACAATACCATTTCGCAGTAACAGCATATGCATAGACTTTCATCCCGTGAACAAGCCCTTATTACGAAAACTATTTCGATAACACACCCGTGCGACATTGTACATATTTTTTCACATCCCCAAATTGGCTACTTTTACGATGAAAATCCTCGATATTTTTTTTATAAATACTGCAAACATACGTTGTGGGTGCTCGTTAGAACCGCCTCATTGAGGCGGTTATAACGAGTACCCACAACCTTTGTCTTGGAGCAAAAATAAGAAAAATAATGTATACCCCGTAAACCCCAGTTTTCTCTATATAAAGTGGGGTTTAGGGGGATCATTATTTCACGGACTTGTTCACATGATGGCACCAATAAAAATGCATAGTAAATTTTATCGCCGAAACAATTAAGATTTTAAGATGAAAACTTGTGATATTTTTTTCTTCTTATTTCTGCTCAGATATACCCACAATCTATATTTTAGAGCAGAAATAAGAAACATAATGTTTACCCTTGTAAACCCCAGTTTTGCTGTACAAAAGTGGGGTTGAAGGGGATCAAAATTATATAGGTATGTTTTCGTATTTCGTACTTTTACTCCAAACCATCACGAAAACACGCCTATATAATTTTGACCTCCTTGAACCCCACTTTTATGTAGTAAATCTGGGGTTTACAGAGGTAAACGATATTATTCTTATTTCTGCTCCAAAATATAAGTTGTGGGTACTCGTTAGAACCGAAGTTCTAACGTGTACCCACAATCTAAATTTTGAGCAGAAATAGGAAAAATATCACAATTTTTCATCTTAAAATTTCATTTTTACGGCGATAAAGGTTTCAATGTATTTGTATAGGCGTGTTTTCGTAATGCATAAGCTTTGGGTGCCAGAATACCCATATTCTGTATCTTGGATCCGAAATAATAATTAAAAAAAAAAAAAAAACCTGTACCCCTGTAAACGCTCCCCCAGTTTCCTCTGTATAAAGAAGGTGTTCATTACATGGACTTGCTAACATGATGAGGTGTTTACAACAGTTATTTTGTTTATTCGTCCTCAAATACATTGGCTGCATCCCAGCCAGCAAAGAATGCCGGGCCAACGTCGGGCCCATAGCGGTACGACGTGGTAACGTCGTACCGCTATCGGCCCGACGTTGGTCCGTGGTTTGTGCTGGCATAGATGAGGGCACATTGTACTCGTGAGAACGAGGCGTACCTACAACCTATTTTTATTTTTTTATTTTATTTTTTTTTTTTTTTTGCAGCAAAATTAGAAACAAAAGCCTTTCCTCCCGGGAAATTGTATCGAGTTAGAAATATTGTTTGTAGATTTTGTTTGTTTGTTTGATTTGAGGTTTAACGTCCCCGTCAACACTGTAAAGGTCATTTTGGAGACGTTGCTTCCAATTTTGTGGGACTTTTACCCGACTTTGACATGAAGAGACATCTCAAGCTTTGCCGCCCAATGAAACCAATAGGGTTTATAAGCATGGACGGGCCGACTCGCACTGCTTAACCTGGGTAGGCTTAGATCCTCTAAGCGGTTTACCAGTACTCGTGTGCGGTCGGTTTCAGCTCTGCGTGGAAGCATCATGCAGCCCATATATTTCTTCAAGCCCCGATGGGCGGGGGCCGTATTGTTTGTAGACATAGTCTGTATTTGTGTAAACCTGCATCCACATGTCAATATCGGAACAGACATTTCCCTTGCCTTCGGAATGCAAATTCAACAAGTGTTAAGGAAAAATCTGATAAATCAAGCTGGATCTTGCAGAAATATGCAAATGCTACTATCTATATATATTGAGCTTTGATTCTTTACCAAACTGGGTCCCTAGACGTTTTCAATTTGACAGGATAGATTGCTTTAATTTCTGTATATTTCAGTGAAAAGGCATCGCTTAAATTGAAGATGATATGTCACAATAAATTTAACAGCATGAAAGCAGACTCTGGTCAGCCTACCGCACACGTGCCTTGGATTTCGACTTTATCGAAGTTATTGTCATTCAGTCCGGGCGCATGCTAACAAAATTGTTCTTCCAGTGAAACCAGGAATGTTAGCTACACGGTTAGGACAGTCCTTGGCTAATTTTACTTGTCGTAAGCTTATCTTTAAGAGGTTGGACGAAAATCAATGGGACTTTAGAGAATGTTTTATTCATCAGATCAAAAATGCGTTAACGACTCGTTTGGCAGGAGAATTAACTAGGTCATTTCTGAGAGAAGATAAATTAATAGATATTTTTGGGGGTTTTCCTAATCTTCGGAGACAGATATGTCTTATTATAAGAGGCACTTTATGTCTTTGACATAAGAGAATGTTGAGTCACAAGTGGTTTCTAAATTGATTCGCGTCGTGGATAATGTGTCTTAAACGTTACTGAAGCGAACAACATTTGTAACAGCTGAAAGGTGGAACGACCGAAAGTAACTTTTCCATAGCTGGGACTATTAACCCATTTAGCACCAGAAACCCCAAAACGGGTACCCAGGCAAACAGTGCAGGCCCAGATCAGACGCCGCTGAACGCGGCGTCTGATCAGGACCTCCACTGTTTGCCAAAAAATTCAGTCATTTTCAATAAAAATTTGGATGAAACCCTAAGGAGGTACATAAAGGGTTAATCAGCAGTGCAGAGAGTATACGAAACGGTTGGTTAACACTCGCCTGGGCCTTTGAGGCCTTCATAAAACGCCCCAAAAAGCAAATTTCTGCGAGCTGCGTAAACCCAAAATTCAAACAATGAAAAACGACGTTCTGACTTGGCATTGTAACGCCGCTTAGTGACCACACGACGCTTAGTGTCCTGGTGAATACTGCAACGCTTAGTGTTCACATGTGCTCTGGGCGTCATGTGGACACTAAGCGTTGTAGTATGGCATTGATTTTCCAACACTTATATCGCAGTTGCAGTTTTTTTAATTGTACAGCCAGACGTCGTTGGGCTTTGCCTGCTGAGATGGAGGGTTTCTTTTTGTCGAGTATCAAGAATCGAGTTGTAAAAGTCGAGATGAACAATATCTGGGTGTCTTGAAACATTGGAGAATATAAAAGGTCGACAATAGCCGAAACAGGATATGTACATGTAGTGTTAGCGAATGCACGATAAGAGTAATAGATTTCGTTCAGCACACAATGCCTATGGCCATGGATAACCATTGATAAACGGTCAATAAAAAGATAAAAATGCCATCTTCTAGCGTGTATGTCATTCATCAACTGGTTAACGAGTTCACTTCCTGATAACCTACAATATTGGGAATATAAGCCGTGATAATAAAATTAGCTGCCAAGAAATTTGTGTTCTTGGACCAGTGAGCTTAGTACAGTAATATTTCTATATTAATTAAAATCAAAAATGAGTTCCTTTAAGAGCAATGAAAACATTCATAAGAAAGAAGATGGATCATACTACGTAGTTTCGGCTAATAAAGCCTCATCAGTGACCCTGTAATGATCCGGCAAAGAAAGCCAGAGGAAACATGCTGCAATTTAGCGAATTTCGAATAGGCTGTCGATTCAAAGACTAACATAAACCAAAATGGGGTCCAAATATTTAAAAACCTGTCTAGATTATGAGTCTAAACCAATAATTAATTTCTGATTTCTCAGAATATTCACGCTGATCTCAAAGGACCAAAAGTAAAATATAAACTGCACTATGGTTGATGTACGGGGAGACGTTTTACGGCCGCCACACGGCACAACACCAGCTGCAGTGAAGGCAAATAAAAATCAAAAATGAGTTCCTTTAAGAGCAATGAAAACATTCATAAGAAAGAAGATGGATCATACTACGTAGTTTCGGCTAATAAAGCAAAAAAAGACAGTCCCAAAGGTGGTCTCTTACATGTACCAGAGGATACTGGTTGAAGAAATACAAAGAAAGAATAAATGGAACCTTCTAAATAAAGTTTTAATGCTGGTTTAGTCTTAATTTTATTTGGTCTTAAAAGCGGAATATCAGGTTTAACCCATTGAATACATGTACTATTGGACTCTTCCATTGCTACAAGTATACATTGGATAAGTCCATTTTTGTCATATATGAGCTGCCAAGCCACTTCGTATCGCTATCGGCCCGCCCGGCGTTGTTCCGAATTTTTACGGGCCTGGGAGCGGCCATCACGAAAACACGCCTATATAATTCTAACCAATTTGAACCCCACTTTTATAAAGTAAAACTGGGGTTTACTGGGGTAAACCTTATTTTTCTTATATCTGCTCTATAATAGATTGTGGATACTCGTTAGAACCGCCTCGATAAGGCGGTTCTAACGAGTGCCCACAATCTATGTTTGAGCAGAAATAAGAAAAATAACACAATTTTTTATCTAAAATTTTCCTTTTTTTCGGCGATAAAGGTGGTAATGTATTTGTATAGGCGTGTTTTCGTAATGTACAAATGTTTCTAGGCTTGGTGCCTGTGCTGTTTTTGTAAAGATGTGTTTGTCCATCATTCTCTTTGATCCTTAGGACATTCTTTGGTTTTTGATGAAGCATTTTAGCTTATTTAATTTGGCTTTGCCTGTTGCAAAGCATTATGGTTACCAGAAAGCTTATGTTGTTGTTGATTTGAGGTGTAACGTCCCCGTCAACCCTGTATAGGTCATTTTGGAGACGTTGTTTCCGATTTTATGGGACTTTTACCCGACATTGAGATGAAATGACATCTCAAGCCCTGTCGTCCAAAGAAACCAATAGGGTTTATAAGCATGGACGGTCCGACTCGCACCGCTTTGCCTGGGCAGGCTTAGATCCTCTAAGCTGTTTACCAGTACTCGGGTGTTCGGCCCCCGCTCATAGGGGCTTGAAGAAATATATGGGCTGCATGATGCTTCCACGCAGAGCTGAATCCGGCCTGCACACTAGTACTGGTAAACCGCTTAGAGGATCTAAGCCTGTCCAGGAACCGCGGTGCGAGGCGGACCTTCCATGCTAATAAACCCTATTGGTTCCATTGGGCGACAGGGCTTGAGATGTCATTTCATCTCAATGTCGGGTAAAACTCCCACAAAATTGGAAGCAACGTCTCCAAAATGACCTTTACAGTGTTGACGGGGACGTTTAACCTCAAATCAAAAAAAAAAAAAAAAAAAAAAAAAAAAATTCGGTCGGATTCAGCTCTGCGTGGTAGCATCATCTATTTCTTCAAGCCCCGATGGGCGGGTCCGGACCAGAAAACTTAACCGCAGTTACTTGTATCAGACACTGTCGTACACTAGCCCACACATAACAGCTGCATGAACAGTATCTGAACTGTGTGTTTCCTTTTTCTTTATTTAACCCTTTTGTACCAAATGGAATCTTCCTCCTTATATTTAGTAGGAGTCCATTTAAAAATTTAGGGGTGTCAGGTTGTGTTTTCGTCCAAATCTATTTGTAAACTGGCTAAACGTTTCGCAAACAGTGTAGGACCTGATCAGACGCCGCGTTCTGCGGCGTCTGATCTCGGCCTGGACTGTTTGCCAACTACTCATTTTGGAGTTTCCAGTACTAACTGGGTTAATCTTATTTAGTTTAGTTCGATTGCGATGGAAGCTTCAAGCTTATTTGAATCGCTCTCGAACCCTCATTGCGGATGTCATCACGCGCGTGCGCGCGCGAGTTTCGAAAGCCTCCAGACCAGTTACAAAATTGTCTTCTATTTTCACACTCAAATTTGCACATATCATAATGACATCAAAAGTTTAATG
Source organism: Lucinisca nassula (assembly GCA_963580285.1). Lineage (NCBI taxonomy): Eukaryota > Metazoa > Mollusca > Bivalvia > Lucinida > Lucinidae > Lucinisca > Lucinisca nassula. Next base: position 138,134,452 of record OY757014.1, read on the forward strand.
AAATTGTTTTCAATTTAAATGACGCGCCAACTAATAATTGACTTTATTTATACATGTAGAGGTTAACACATTTAGTAAACTAGTGTGGTCCTCTTTTCTTCCTCTTCCAGGTTAGAAATCAGAGTGGAATCAGTATTAAGCAAAGTGAATAAAGTCTTTTGCTCAAGCAAATAGCACTTGGCGCTCGCGGGGGATCAATCCGGCTACCGATCGATCTCAAATCCGATGCTTAACCACTGCCCACCGACCCTCCACAATCGCATTTTCAATACAATTGCGCATAAATTGTCTTTGCTGATACTGCAACCAGCATGTTCATGATCAAGGCTAAACATGAAGACCACAAGACATATAATGTACGCTTATGTAGCGATGTCACGCAATCACAAAATTAAAATAATTTTCCAAGAAGACGACTTTGCAATTAGTATTGTTTTCCTTGACGTTAGGCTGCTACATGTACTGGGGTGATCTCCTTTATCAGTTTTAAGTCTCATTCTGCCATGAAAAACCGAATCTGAAAATGTCGTCTGTTTATGTCGTCTGCTGAATCTTCTTGCAAACTTTTTAAATATAGTGTAAAATTCCTATATTGAGATCACCTTTGGGACTGTTCAAAAGTGGTCTTTAAGACCACTTTTGAACAGTCCCAATGGTGGTCTCTGATCAGAAGACGATGTATGCAGAAAACACAAAGACAGAATTACTTCAGCCTACAAAATTTGATTTTTAAAGCAGAATTAGACTTTATTTTAGGTGGTCTTGATAAAATTTCAATGTATTTGTTTTTGCATACAGGCAAACAGTCCACACTGTACACTGTTTGCAACAATGGGTTACAGACGATAAAGCAGACGACAATTGTGGTGATTGGCTTTTTATGTGTTACTTGTAAGTTTCGATCACATTCCGAAAATGTACGATTAGTGGCGATGACTTACGAGCAGTGTTCTGGAGGTATTTTCGATAGATGGACGCTTGTGCTCCTGCTTTAGTGCTACTAACTATCAGTAAAATGTACAAGAATATTTCGGCCCCCGGCCATCGGGGTTTCGGACCCCGCCCATCGGGGCTTGAAGAAATAGCTGGGCTGCATGATGCTTCCATGCAGAGCTGAAACCGACCCGCGCACGAGTACTGGCAAACCGCTTAGAGGACCTAAGCCTGCCCAGGCAAAGCGGTGCGAGTCGGGCCGTCCGTGCTTGTAAACCTTACTGGCGTCATTGGGCGGCAGGGCTTGAGATGTCATTTCATCTCAACGTCTGGTAAAAGTCCCAAAAAATTGGAAGCAGCGTCTCCAAAATGACCTTTACAGAATCAGAATTGTTGACGGGGACGTTAAACCTAAAATCAAACAAACAAACAAGAATAGTAACTTACCTCCCCCCGCCCATCGCGGTTTGGAGAAATAGACTTGAGGCGCATGGTGCTTCCATGCAGAGCTGAAACTTACCACTCGAGTACTGGTAAACCGCTAATAGAAGGTCTAAGCTTGTCCAGTCAAAGTGGTCGAGTAAGGTCGTCCAATGCATTTAAGACTTTTGCTGTCATTGGACGGCAGGGCTTGAGATGTCATTTCATCTCAATGTCGGGTAAAAGTCCCACAAAATTGGAAGCGGCGTCTCCAAAATGACCTATATGGTATTGAAGGGGGCGTTAAAACTCAACAAAAACAATAATAGTTAGAGAAAACACAATATATGAAGAAATTGCGTGATTTGTAAATGTGTTCCAGCGTAAATTCATCGACAGCTGCATGTAACACAGAGAAGGTTTAGGGTTTCTGGTCCAAACTGTGCAATACATGAACGATCGACGCCAGAAGTGTGGCTTAAAGAATTCAAAAAAAAAAAATATGACCCGTCCCATGCGAAAATATCTTAGAGCTTTGTGACCAATCATTTAAGTACGAATATACGGCCATGGATGAACTCGGAATTCTAATTGTTTGCGAGGCACAAACTTTGTGTGTACGGAGGTTCAGACCACACTGCGCACGCGCAGTGTGGTCTGAACCTCCGTTGTTCACATAGGCGATAAGGGGCATCTACCCTTGGTATGACTGAATTATCGTCCTTTGTCTCCATTATCTAATGGAATTTCTTAAATTGCATTAAAATCGATATTGTTTTCATGCCACCGAGCGACGCCTAGAGAAAGCGATTCCTCTAGATTTTTTTTGTAGCGAAACAAAGTGTGTTTTACCCCTTTCAAACGACCACTCACCCTCGATCACTCACAAGAACGTTTCGGGATACTACAGATTCAGTACTGGAAGTAAGGTAAGTAGCTGCATTTCGCAGCCTTCAAATTCGCCTCGTTTTGAAACGAAGATGGAAGGTTTTGTCAGCCCGGGTCTCATAATATTTTGTATCTTAAATTTAATTTGCTTAATCCTTGCATCTGTATGCATGAATAAAACGCGACAATAAGCCGGGTCAGGAGACAACGCAATCATTGAACCACACTGCAAACTCGGAGCAGCCCTTATATCTGCGCAGTGTGACAATTTAACCGACGCATGTTTAAGCCACAAGTCGGACTGTACGGGCGTAGGGCGGATAAGCGGCTGAACTCTGCAGGCATGGAAACAGTTATGCTTCTTGGTGATGCGGCTCTCTCAAATATCGCGACAAAGAGCCCGTGTGCAACATCAGAGGCCCATTAAAGTGCCAAGATCAAATTTTATGCCTCCTGGTGTTGCTCTAATGCTCGGATTGCATGCAAACAATACCAACAGTTTAACGGAAAAGGTTTTATGCATGTCATTAAGTATACATTGTTTTTCTATTGAAAAAATGTGATAATTGTTTTTTATTTATATTCAAAAATAGGTTGTGGGTGATCGTTAGAACCGCCCCAATTAGGCGGTTCTAACGAATACCGACAGCCTATGTCTTGGAGCAGAAATACGAAAAATGATGTATACCCCTGTAAACCCCAATTTTCTCTATATACAGGGGGCTTAGAGGGGTGTTCATTACACGGACTTGTTTACATGATGTCTATGCATTGTTTTAAAATACATACAATACCCATTTTTCTTTCATAATAATAATAATAATAATAATAATAATAATAATAATAATAATAATAATAATAATAATAATCAACCTTATTTACAGAGGGTGTCACATTTAGTACTAATCTTCCACGTGGCCGCCTTTTTCTTTCTCTTTCTTGGGAGAATCCAGTACTAAGCAATGCGGATAAAGATTCTTGCTCAAGGAAACAACACTTTGCGCCTGCAGGGATCTAACCGGCTACCTGTTGATCTCAAATCCGATGCTTTACCACTACACCACAGCTCTCCACATCATGACACTGGGCATGCATGTTAAAATTAGCATTATGTGACTGTTCGACACAACTCGGATCGGGATTATAAATATGGAATAGATATATATCGTAGATCCACATAAAGTAGTATTATTTTGCATAGGTTTGAAAGCAAACGTGAAAGAGTGGAGTTACAGGTTAAAACAATATACATGCTGTAGTTTAACTGTCAGGCTTTTGAAGGTTTAGCTATTGATACATGTACGGCGAGTATGTTTGTTTTATCAGCATGCAAATTTCTAAAAACAAGTTAATTATCCTAAGGCAATTATCATAGCAATAAATCTGACAGAAAATGCTGTCCAGGTTTGTTCAAGCATGTAAAACATTCCAAGACAAATGAGAACGTACTCATCAATTTTCAAATTTCATGTTTTCTCCCTTTCGGATGAGAAAGATATTTCTTACACACCAGTTAAGGAAATGTGTTTTTTTAGCCCGGGATAGAAATTATGTTCTACCCCTGCTGTTCTTACCCAGCGGCAGGGCAAATATCGAATATTCTTTGATTTGCATATGTTGAATACGACCTCATGTGCACCATCGTTAATGTTGACGTCACAACACGTTACGTGACGTCAATTGGTCACCACAATATGGCGGACGTCTCAACCGAGTTGACTGTATTATTAAAAATCCACGCTCAAAAATGAAAGGTATGTAAGAAAAAGAATCCAACATTGTTGGGAGGGGTAAGCCTCGTGATGCTGGACTGAGAACCTCGGGACGATTTATTCTATCCACCCCTCACACCCATGTAAGATTCTTATAATGTTTGGAGCAATATAACTGCTTTTTGTGTCCATTGTCAGTCGACTTAAAGTGCTAACATATAACACAGTAGCTCTACGTTGTCAATGCCCCCGATTTACAAGTATGAAATTAAAGTGAATGCTATTTTAAGAAATTTCTTTGCTGTTTTACTGTGTGACGTCAGGGGCCAGGTGGTCAAAACTAACGATGACGTTAGTTAACGAATCAATAAAACATCGATAATCTAATATGGCATGTATGCTAATATTTCTCTTGAACAATTGTGAGCAGCTTTTGCTCAAATACCAAACCTTTAGATATTATACTTACTAGAATAGTTTAATATTTCTGACCACTAACGAGCTCGTTAAGCTAACAATGCTTTGAAGACCTGGCCCCACATTGCTATGTAAATAGGCCTAGACGTCTGTAAAAGTTTGACTGGTTCATGTGCTGGGACATTGGCGAACAGTGGAGACCCAGATCAGACTCCGCATGAAGCGCCGTCTGATCAGGGTCTACACTGTTCGCTTAAAATATAGAAATATAGGGGTCAAACGAAACAGTCTTAGCCCTCTTTCACACCACGGTAACAAGTCCTTGAAACGAAGAACCCCCCTAAACCCCACTTTACAAAGAGAAAAGTAGGGTTTACGGAGTATACATTATCTGCCTTGTTTGAGATAATTTATTAATGGGTATATTAATTATATTTGCCGACCCCCTTTGGGCTTGAAGAAATAAATGGGCTGCATGATGCTTCCAAGCACAGCTGAATCCGGCCTTCACACGAGTACTGGTAAACCGCTTACAGGATCTAAGCCTGTCCAGTCAATGCGGTGCTGGTCGGACCGTCCATGTTTATAAACCCTATTGGTTTTATTGGGCGACAGGACTTGAGATGTCATTTTATCTCAATGTCGGGTAAAAGTCACACAAAATTAGAAGCAACGTCTCCAAAATGACTTACATAGTGTTGACGGGGACGTTAAACCTCAAATCAAACACACAAAAACAAAAATTTATTAATGGGCATATTAATTATATTTGCACCTCTGAAGACAGAATTTACTGAACAACCCTCGCAATCTGTAGCGTGAAAACCAGATAAATAATAGTAGCAAAAAGAGAACAACGCTGAAAGCAATATAGACATTTAGCTTCTATAAATTCACTTACTGACAGACATATGTCAATTGTGGCTCCCTACAGAGAACTATAATGTATGGGTTATTTGACAAAAATGTTTAGTATGCCAGAGATTTTTTTCTGAAATGTATTAGTTTTAGCAGGAATCAGTCTGCGGCGAAAGTCGGGGCATATGCACAGAAGAAAAATATGTAAGCATGCATCCAGTTAACAACTCCGTTGAACCATTTTTGTACCAAACGAAATCTTCCTCCTTATATATAGCAGGAGTCCATTTCAAAATGTAGGGGTGTCAGGTTGCATTTTCTTCAAATTTTATTCGGAAAATGGCTTAACTTTTTGCAAACAATATAGGCCCTGATCAGACGCCGCGTTCTGCGGCGTCTGATCTGGGCCTGCACTGTTTGCCAGGGTACCCGTTTTGGGGGTTCTGGTACTAAACGGGTTAATGAGCACACTCGTAAACCCTGTTTTATATGGTAAAAAGTGGGATCTACATGTGTGCATTGATTGCCCGTATACTAACTATCAACCGAACTTTCGATCACGTTAGACCCCGCTTTATATAAAGAAAACTTGAGTTTACAGGGGTAAACACTATTTTCTTTATTTCTTCTCCAAGACATAGGTTGTTGGCACCAGTTCAAACGAGCATCATCAACCTGTGGTACGAGTACAAATAAGAACAATAGCACAAATTTTCATCAGGAAACTGACCGATTTGGAGATATAATGCATTTTCTTGCACACCAGAAAAGGAAATCCGTGATTTTACCCTGGGATAGAAATTTATGTTCTGACCCTGCTGTTCCGACCCAATATAGAATATTCCCGCGTGTTTGATAAAGGTACTGGTTGAATACGACCTCGTATGCGCCGTCGTTAAGGTTGACGTCATGCACGTTACGTGATGTCACTAACCATTCCTGTAGCGTCATCACAATATGGCGGACGTTGGTAACCGAAGTGACTGCAGCATTAAAAATCCGCGCTAAAAATGGAAGGTATGCAAGAAAAAGAATCCTTTATGGGTGTGAGGGGTGGATAGAAAAATCCGTCCCTCCGGATGCTCCCTTCCATATACAGAATATATTGTCATATATATATATTTAATATATGTTATTTTTCTCTCATTACTAATTTTTGGTTCTTATAAATCTTACTGTTTCCTGTCTATCCTTTACCTTTCACTCCCACATGCTACATAATAGATTTTATCTTGATCTCTCACCCTACTTATTCTGTATATGGAAGGGAGCATGCCTGCCTTTCTGTTTCATCATCTTTTCAGGAAATGTAGTAGCCATATTTGTATTAATTATGTGAATGAGTGGGACATGAGAGGAACTGACTTGACCATATTTGTTGTGAGGGTTGTGAATAAAAAGGGTATGTTTTGTGAAAGAGTGGTTGTCTGTTGAATATAGTTGTTGGAGAGTAGAGTAAGATCAGTATAGAGACTAACATCTGAAAATTGGAAATATTAAAGAATTTTTGTTACCAAGAAATACGTTTTGTTCAAATCATTTAGAGCTAACATTTTATAAACTGAAGAGTTATACTTTTGAAATGAATAAAATTAGAAACATCAATTTTGGTTATATGTTCCATGAGTTAATTCCCCTGACAGTGTAAATTAAGACGATAATAAATTAAAGGAACACATCAGGCAAGCCTCGTGATGCCGGACAGTGACCCTCGGGACGGATTTTTCCATCCACCCCTCACACCCATATAAGATTCTTATAATGTCGCACGTGTGTGTTATCGTAATGACACACCATGACGTGTATTAATCTATCACGTAAGCCGGAGCACAGCATTTCCTACAATTTACATGTGCGCCAAGAAACTGACAACTGCCCTTCTTGAATCAGCGGAAAGGAGAGAATGACCGTAGAAAAGATTTCATGATCCATCTCCACGAAAGAAAGTTGCCGACCCAGACAGGTATCGAACCCGCGTCCTCCTGATCACCAGTCAGACGAGTATCCGACTGAACTACCGAGGCCGGCTGGCTGGCAATGAGACCTCAAAAGTTCAATAAAATTGTCTTCAATTTAAATGAAATGCCAATTCTAACACAGCGCGCCTATATAGGCAATGGAGAATAACTTCGTTTGATTCTATAACTAATCACGACAAGGAAGAGCGTGAAGAGTGACGTCATTAAAACTGCCAATTTATGATGTCACTAGTCGATTTCATTGACGTTAGACGGTGTAACGTCATATTCTCGCATCGAAAACGTTAGAAAAAGGATATAAATGCATATGTTTCAGTCGATAATTTTAGCGGGATTTCTTCTAACAATGGCGAAAAGTTGTGAGATTTTGAAGTAAAAAACAGCATTATTGCCGATTTTCAGCCTGTTAGAATCGAATTAGACCAGCTCTAGTTTGTGATTTGTTGAGTAATAAATCACATGTCTGTCAGTTGTAAGTACACATGTAGACAAATCACGCGCGAGATCTACTTTACAACTGACCTACAAACTGTGATTTGAGTCGACTGACAAACGATGTGATTACTCTACAAATCACAGTTAGATCTGCTCTATTTCTTAAATAATATTTTCATTTAAATTACAAATTAATTGTCTTCTGCTGATACTGCAAACAAAGGCTATACATCCCTGATGACCAATGAAGACCAAAGACATTTATATTGTTCGCTTATGTAGCATAGTCACGCGATCACAGAATTGAAACAATTTTCCAGGCAGACGATAAACTATATAAATGGTTTATCGATCAAAGTGTCGTCCAAAGACGGGAAACCTATTTTCTGACTTTTAACCCTAAGATGCCGTGAAAAAACTACATCTGAAAATGTCGTCTGCATATGTCGTCTGCTGGATCTTCTTGTAAACGTTTAAGAAATATTTTTCGTACACGCAGGTAAACAGTGTGAACCCAGATCAGACTGCTCCTAGGAGCAGTCTGATCTGGGCCCACACTTTTTGCAAAAATGACTTTTAAAGTAACCGCAGACGACAAAGCAGACGAAAATTGTCGTGATTGGCGTCTTATGGGTTAATAAGCATCGAGTTTTAGGAGCTTTTTTGTCTTGTTAACCTTCTTCAAGGGTGATGTTTAATTCTTAAAATGCCAATCACAACAATAACCGTCTGCTTTGTTGCCTGCCTCACTGTTACAAACAGTAGTATGGACCCAGTTTAGACTGCTCCTCTTTGAACAGTCCGATTAGGGTCCACCCTATTTGCCTTTTTAAGAAGTTCGCAAGAGCAGGAAGTACCGAAAGTTTTCTCCCTTTGACAAATGGCGGAAAAATGTGCCAGGTATTCACATTCCCCTTGAGAGATAATGTGGTCTTTCACGCTGTACATTCGCCCCCGCCCATAGGGGCTTGAAGAAATATATGGGCTGCATGATGCTTCCACGCAGAGCTGAATCCGGCCCGCACACTAGTACTGGTAAACCGCTTCGAGGATCTAAGCCTGTCAAGGAACCGCGGTGCGAGGCGGGACCGTCCATGCTAATAAACTCTATTGTTTTCATACGGCGACAGGGCTTGAGATGTCATTTCATCTCAATGTCGGGTAAAAGTCCGACAAAATGGGAAGCAACGTCACCAAAATGGCCTTTACAGTGTTGACGGTGACGTAAAACCTCAAATCAAACAAACAAACAAATTCACGCTGTACATGTATCCCTATATAGAACTAGCATTGTCTATATTTACCGTTTCCCTTATTTCTGTCGCAAACGTAGATTGTGGTGCAAGTTAGAATCGCCTCGCTGAGGCTGTTTTAATGATAAATCACAATATGTGTTTGTTTCTTTGTTTGATTTAGGGGATAACTGTATTCAAAATTGTCATTTGGGGAGGTAAATCGGCGGAAATTTCGTTTTATCTGAATTTTTCTGAAGGCTTCCTAACTCATCAGTGCAACATATCCGAGAACACAAAAATAATATAAAAAAAAACACACACACACACACAGATATAACAACCGCGAGGACTTGACAGCAAGAAATTACTGAAATGCTGGAAATGGTAAAACACACACACACACACACACACACACACACAAAAACAACAAAAAAAAAAAACAGTTAGACTCCGATGGTCCCGGCCTGAGACAGAGCCTCAGATACCAACCAACATCAAATAAAATTATATTTTAATTCTAAGTTGAACCCGAGATTGACTAAAAACACAAGGAAACGGCAGACTTTACTGAGACAGTGTGTTTTATCAGCAAAGATTATATTTCAGTTTTGAATTTTAATAGACATCCGAACCTACGAGCCGTTTTTGACCTAAAATGAAGAAACCCATTAAAACCGAAGAGATGGCACTTTGGTATGCAAATACGAAAGGGGCGGCATAGATTTCTTTCAAAACTGGTTTTGTTTTATGCAAAATGTCAACATTAACAGATCTTTTAACCACTGTAATGTTGGCACGGATGACATACAGTGATTTTTACGAAATCCAGATGAAAATTTAAGACAAACTGCTGCGAAATCTACATATGTTTCAAATAATTGTTTTCGTATATGCTTTTTGATTGCAGCTAGCGATATCATCAGGTTACATGTGCATGATACAAGTCCGTGTACATTACGAAAACACGCCTATACAGATACATTGTAAACTTAACCGCCGAAAAAATGAAAATTTCCAGGTGATAATTTTTCTTATTTCTGCTCAAAATATAGAATGTGGGTACCCGATAGAACCGCCTCATCGAGGCGGTTCTAACGAGTACACACAATCTATATTTTAGAGCGGACATATAAAAATAAGGAGCACCCCTGCAACTCCCAGTTTTACTATATAAAAGTGGGTTTGGGGTTCGAGGGGGTCAAAATTATAAAGGCGTATTTTCGTGATGACAGACCACTCCTCTTACATGTAACCCAACTTTACATCCTATGGCGAAAACACGCCTAAATAAACTTGACCCCGTTGAACCCCATTTTTATGTAGTAAAACTGGGGTTTACACGGGTATATTTTATTTTTCTTATTTCTGCTCAAAATATAGATTGTGGGTATTCGTTAGAACCGCCTCATCGACTTTATTTTTCTTATTTCTGCTCTAAATATAGATTGTGAGTACTCGTTAGAACCGTCTCGATGAGGCAATTCTAACGAATACCCACAATTTATATTGTGCTAACGAATACCCACAATTTATATTGTGAGCAGAAATAAGAAAAAATCCCAATTTTTCATTTTATAATTTTTGTTGTTTCGTCGGTAAAGTTTACAATGTATTTGTATAGGTGTGTTTTCGTAATGTATAGAGAACTGGGAGCTTCAAGAGGGTGTTCTTATTTTTGCTCAAATACGAACATTGAGGATGTACTTGTAACGAGAACCAAAAAAAAAATATCGACAAATTCGGTCTGAGACTTATAAGAAAAGCTCCTGTTTGAAGCACGGGTGCGTTAATATCATAATACGGTAAACTCGTAAGACCACCTAAAATAAGACTCATTCTGCTTCTAAAAGCATATGTACATTAGCTTTGTTTTCTACATCCAGTCTACTCTAGTGAGAGACCAACAGTGGCCAAAAGCTGTGTTCGACTGAAACGCTACGCTGCTTGTTTTCAGAACATTCTGAAAATACTCGAAGTTTGCTTTTCAATGCTTCCATATTTTGAAACTCGGAGACCTCGCCAAATTCAAGGAGACAACACTTGGACAGTGCCAAGAGGTTACTCTCAAATGAGCCAGCCAAGAATTTGAAATATACATCTTTTTGTTGTATTCCTGTAAAAATCATAATATTATATAGTCAGGCCATTTTTGCGACTGTTCAAAAGTAGTCCTAAAGACCACTTTTGAACAGTCGCAAAGTTGATCTCTTACAAAAGGGCATATGGTTTAGACTAATTTAAACTACTTTATTGTGTCGGTTGGTGGCTGGTGCTCTGTCTCTGGTCTGGCCCACCGGAGTCCAACTGTTGGTTCCCTCATTTCAGTTACTCGTATTTCATGCTGTCGAGTCCTCGTCGTTGCGTCTTTCTGTATTCCTTTCACATGATTTTTATGTTCTCGGAGATGTTGCATTGATGAGTTAGAAATGCAGACGGAAAACTCACGACAGAACCCTGGAGAACCAATGGTGAGTTATGTTCTCGGAGGCGTTGCATTGATGAGTTAGAAATGCAGACGGAACCCTGGAGAACCAAGGGTGAGTTATGTTCTCGGAGACATTGCATTTATGAGTTTCAAATGCAGACGGAAAAAACACGACAGAACCCTGGAGAACCAAGGGTGAGTTATGTTCTCGGAGACGTTGCATTGATGAGTTAGACATGCAGACGGAAAAAACACGACAGAACCCTACCAAGGGCGAGAATTGTGGCCGCATAAAATCGATTTAAGACACAAGTAAAAAAGAACCTTTTACTGGCTGTTCCAAGGTGATTGTCTTACGTTTTTTTATTATTGTTATAACTCGTCTTTACATGTGCAGTGAAATTCCGCTATTAAGACCACCTAAAATTAGGACTAATTCTGCTATAAAAAGCTTATTATGAAGGGTACACTTAATTTTTCTTTCTGTTTTCTGCCTACAATGTTCTCTGGTCAGGGACCACCTTTGGGACTGTTCAAAAGTGGTCTTAACGACCACTTTTGAACAGTCTCAAAGGTGGTCTTTATATAGGATTTTTACTGTATATGTATGAATAGCTAATATCTTTTCCATTTTGGATAGCTGTTTGGTCATTTATTGGGAAAGGTGTTATTCATTCTGATGCAGCAAAGCCAATGAACGTTTTAGCTCGCTGAAAAAAGCGCGAACCCAGTCTTAATTTCGCTAAGATAATATTTAACTTGAAACATGAACGCAAACTGGATACGTTTAAGAAGGAAGTGTCATTTATTAGATTCCCTGCATAAACGAATAACAGATAATGTTAATACAATAAACATCCCGGGAAAACATTCAAGACAGGAAAATGTTGTTTGATAAAATACATTAAGCGCAGTCGCTGCACGACGACACGCAGAGTAGAACTTGCAGCAGCACATCACGCCATGAATCATACGTCAAGCCCTATTAATATGTTGTATAAAAGGATTACCCCGTAAACCCCACTTTTCTCTTAATAAAGCGGGTTTTGAGGGTACTCATTACGATAAAACACCCGTGCGGCATAGGGCATTTTTCTTATCTCCAAAATGGCTACTTTAATGGTGAAAATCCGTGATATTTTTCCTATGTATACTGCAAACATACATGTAGTTTGTGGATGCTCGTTAGAACCGCCTCATTGAGGCGGTTCTAACGAGTACCCACAACCTATGTCTTGGAGCAGAAATAAGAAAAATAATTTATACCCCCGTAAACCCTACTTTACTCTATATAAAGTGGGGTTTAAGAGGGTGTTCATTTCACGGACTTGTTCACGTGATGAATTACACGGCCTTGTTGACGCGATACTTTGTGTCGTCTTTTTGACATTGTAATAACATTTTTGTTATTGTTATCACTATTATTATTATTAATAATAAAGGTGGTGATGATGATAAATATGGTAATAATTATTTTCCACTCATATGTCACATGCATGACCTGAGTTTGTCTTAATAAAGGACTATTATGTTATGATAACCTTTTGGCAGAACGGAATACACCACAGAACTGAAAAGTATGGCGTGTATATTAAGATTGTATTCTGGACCAGACTACATGTAGCTGGTTTCGGTCAATAAAGCCTCATTAGGAAGTCCTAACCTATTTTGAAAATTCCACAATGGAATCAATGATCCCATAAGACGAGTGCAAGGAGACGTTTTACGGTCGCCACACACACACCCTTTGTTAACACGAGCTAGAGTGAAAACACGCCTATATAATGTGGACCCCCTTGAACCCCACTTTTTAAAGCAAAACTGGGGTTTACAGGGGGTAAACCTTATTTTTCTTATTTCTGCTCAAAAATATAGATTGTGGGTACTATAGATTTTGGGTACTCATTAGAACCGCCTCGATGAGGCGGTTCTAACGAGTACCCACAATCTATATTTTTGAGCAGAAATAAGAAAAAAATATTTTTTTTCCTCGTAAAATGTTCTTTTTTCGGCAGTAAAGTTTACAATGCCTTCGTATAGGCGTGCTTTTGTAATGACCATAGAATGGAAAAGTATAGAGTGAACAAGTTGGCTGCGCTCACTTATTTGAAGGACAAACGCAACAGAATGCTAAGGGTCTTTTATCATGTTTCGGCTTATCTAACGTCTCAAACAGCTTTGTAGCTTGTATCTACAGCATGTCCACAACAATGACTATGAAAGTCAGTAACTGGTCGTTCGTGCTATTGTTTTGCCTGCTCATGAAGGCAGTTTTATAGCCTCTCGCCTAGACGTCATAGGACATAATGGCCAACAAACCTAATTTCTGCCACGATCCTTTCTTATTAAGCATCGATTCTTCATTTTCTTCACGAACACTTTACGAGTCACGTCACGGAAGAACATTGTGTATACATGCAATAGACTTGTTTATATATAAAACTGAAGTGGAGGCAATGATCAGGAATCGATACAATTAACCCACAGCTCCCATCAGAGACACCAAAGGGAAAGAAACACCAACATGAAACAACAGACCCTAATGGAAACATCAATAGCGGAAAGCCAAAAGGACAGTTACTTTTCCACAAAATGGCCAATGGCTATCCAAAATAAAATAATACAAGGGACACAAACACCCGAAGACAAACCATAGCAAAAATAAACCGCGACAGAAGAACCGCCTTGGAACGGTCAGCGGAAACGAACTCCACTGGTGGTGGTGGTGGGGTGGGGGGGGGGGTGCTGGGCTTAAATCGATTTTACGCGGCGACAATCCTCGTCCTTACTTCCGTCGCGATTAAGGCAAATAATTTGTTCAGTCCGCATGAAGGCTTCCTAACTCATCAGTGCAAAATCTCCGTGAACACAAAAAATCAAACAACCACAGAGATGAAACAACGGTGAGGACGCGACAGCAAGAAATCACTGAAATGCTTGAGCAAAAGAAAACCAACAGTTAGACTCCGATGGGCCCGACCAGAGACAGAGCATCATGTACCAACCAACATAATCATGTCTCCTGCATTTATTTCTTATTTTATTTTTTTTGTTCTCTGTCTCTCTTTGTCAGGTGCTATTTTGTGGGTAAGTAATTCTCCTGGTGATAATGCGTCGCCGTTAATCGAAATTTCCGACCGAAAAACCGCCGATATACCTACCAAAAGGACAATTTTGAATACAGTTATCCCCTAATTGAATCATACATCGATAGCTCCTTATGATACCTATTTCGAACACGTTTTGTACCAATGTACATACAGTATAAAATTCCTGCTTTAAGACCACCTTTGGGACTGTTCAAAAGTGGTCTTAAAGACCACTTTTGAACAGTCCCAAAGGTGGTCCTTGACCAGAGGACACTGTGGGCAGACAACACAAAGAAAGATTAAGTGAAGCCTTCAAAATAAGCTTTTTAAAGCAAAATTAGTCTCAATTTTAGGTGGTCTTAATAGCGGAATTTAACTGTATATCATACGCCCCCGCCCATAGGGGCTTGAAGAAATATATGGGCTGCATGATGCTTCCACGCAGAGCTGAATCCGTCCCGCACACTAGTACTGGTAAACCGCTTGGAGGATCTAAGCCTGTCCAGGAACCGCGGTGCGAGGCGGACCGTCCATGCTTATAAACCCTATTGGTTTCATTGGGCGACAGGGCTTGAGATGTTATTTCATCTCAATGCCGGGTAAAAGTCCCACAAAATTGGAAGCAACGTCTCCAAAATGACCTTTACAGTGTTGACGGGGACGTTAAACCTCAAATCAAACAAATCAAACAAAACTGTATATCATTCCTAGTATGACAACGTCAGTTATTTTAAACTTGCACATATGCATCAATGAAACAATAATGTTGCTTTGTTTTAACGGCCTAGTCAATAGCTATGGTCATTTTGGGCCAGTCAGTTACCTTTCGTAGACCCTGTACGCGGTTGTCCAGTATCTAGTAGGATGTCCCCAACGACAGTAACTGGCGGCAACGGTTGGGTCAACGGTCGAGTACTCGAGCGTCTCCCAGGAGATGGGTCATTAGAAAAAGTAATGATAGGACAGTTGAAGAAAATAATTCACTTAAAAAGCTCTCAAGTTCCCAACCCGCACCTGCTGCAAGCATAACAGTACACATAGTCCTAGTATATCAATATTCAGGCTTTATGGTAAAATTCTGCCATCATAAAAAAGTTCACAAACTACATGTAGCAGACTCGGGAAATAATTACGCTGAGGCAAATAAATTACAACGGTGATGCATTCTTGACCACCTTGATTTTTTTTTCTCACATTTTCGTAACAGTAGTGGCTGAATACCACCTTTTAAATATCGCCGGACGCCGTGATTCGGATGGTCCGATAAATCACTCTTTTGACAATTTTGGTTGGGCGACACATATTGTCAAGATAAAGCCCCATTGTAACAGAGCTGCTATAAAGTGTGAAAAACCCTCCTGATTGATGTCTTATGAATTGCCCCTAGTAAGCTTCGGAAAATATCTCATTTGATTCCTGCATACTATGACAGATCAAGTGAAAGGCTTGATTAAAACGCGACATAGTGTGATTTATTGCGTTTCTGCGATTTAAGTCTGAATAAGACCACTTTTTCTGATGGCAAATTGGGGAATAACAAAAGTGTCTGACACGCTGTAAGAAAGGTTTACTGTAGCATTAGGCGTCTGACAACTGTCTAGGCAAACAAAACAAGCAAAAACTGCCATGATTTGTCGTTGAAAAGTTGTGTACAGTCAAATTCCGCTATTTAGACCACCAAAAATTGAGACTAATATTGCTTTAAAAAGCTTATTAAGAAAGTTTCAGTTATTCTTTCTTTGTGTTTTCTACGTACAGTGTCCTCTGGTTAGAGACCACCTGTAGGACTATTCAAAAGTGGTCTTTATTAAGACCACCTTTGAGACTTCAAATCAAACAAACAAACAAACAGGGGTAAACCTTATTTTTCTTATTTCTGCCCTAAAATATAGATTGCGGGTACTCGTTAGAAGCGCCTCGATGAGGCGGTTCTAACGAGTACCAACTATCAATATTTTGAACAGATATAAGAAAAGTATCACACTTTTTCATCTTAAAATTTTCATTTTTTCGGCGATAAAGGTTACAATGTATTTGTATAGGCGTGTTTTCGTAATGTTTTTATAATGTTAAATCTTGGCTGTTTTTAATGATTTATTCTGCGAAAGTGACACAGTGACCCCTTTTGTGTTTCAAACAATAGCCCATGAAATATCATTTGAACAGATTTATACAGTCGAACTTTGATGGCTCGAACCCCTTCACCTTTGTGACCTTGAAATTGTGTTCGAGACAGCGATAGTTCGAGCCACGGAAGTTCTACTGTATTTCCTTGAATGAATACAATGCACCAACTAAAGGGCAGTGTTTCCGTGTCTGGAAAACTTCAAACATTTGGTATCCTGCAGGGAAACTGAATTCCCATACATCTCCGCTACATGTAGTTTTATGGGGATCACATATGCATTACTATTCTGCATGATATTATAAACACGCTGATATTTCAATCAAACGTTTAAAACCCAGAACACAATCATTAAATGTGAAAGTGCTGCAAGCGCGAACGTGTTAGAACCTTTTAAGAGATCCCTAAGAAATACACACGGTTTGATCTAAAAGTCCATCGTTGGGCTGCAAGGTGCTTCTACGCAGAGCTGAAACTGACCACACATGAGTACTGGTAAACCGCTTAGAAGGACTAAGCCTGGACAGGCAAAGTGGTGTGAGCAAGACCGTCCAATACATAACAGCTTTTTTTTTCATTGGGTGGTAGGGCTTGAGATGCCATTTCATCTCAATGTCGGGTAAAAGTTCTACAAAATTTGACGCAGCGTTTCCAAAATGACATAAATGACGGGGACGTTAAACCTCATTTCAAACAAACAAACAAGTGGCCATCGCGTTTGACAAGTCTGTGCAAAGAACATCAGTGTTTACATCACTTTATATCGGGAAAACTAGGGGTTTACTGTGTATGTACATGTACATTGTTTTCCGTTTGTTTGCATACACTCTTAGAATGAGGGTACTCGTTAGAATCGTCACAATGGGGCGGTTCTAACGACAACCAACAATCTATATTTGCTGCTCTTTACATGCAGAACTGCCCCAATAAGGCAAAATGAGTACCCACATTCTAAGAGTTTGGGCTATAGGTATAAGGAAGTGGAAGATAATTTTACAGAGAGAGGTTAATGAGGACGTAACTTTTGGAACGACCCCTGTTCTGAATATGGACCAAAGAAACTATCTTTTCTAGTACGTAACTTTCTCAGCTTGTTGAACATGAGCCACATCGTAAAAAATTGCTTTTTATCATTTGCGAACATCAAATGTACTGATCAGACTGCGCGCATGCGCAGTCTGATCAGTACATTTGTGTTCGCTGATTGGCTAGTGCAATATCTCTAGTTTATGTGACTCTTGCTAATCTTTGTAGCTCAGCAGACTGGTTTGTGTCTACCTGGTCATAAACCCCAAAGACATGTTTTCTCGATACAAGTCTCACACCATGATGCATTTTGTCTATTGATTATCGTTCTTGGGTGCTAATAAGCTGTAAATAGCGCCCAACAGGTCTCACCTTGTATACTTCAACAGAGCATCAAACAAGCCATTTATTGGCATTAACAAACAAAACTATTCTGTGCGAGGCTGAACTGAGCAACTAAAGAATCCCATCCGCTCCTTTACCAAACGAGCACTGGGTATTAGCCAATAAACAGAACTGTCACTCACATTTTATGTGTTCTCTCAAACCAAACCTTAACTGATCGAGTTGATATTTTTCTAGAGCGGGCATGACATTTGGACGGATTTCTTCGAACTGTCTCAGATCGATGTCTAGCAGTATACTTTGACTGACAGCATCGGGAAAGTTAGAGCTATTGATTAGGTCAGGAGTCAAGTAAAATCTTGTGTTCAGAATCAAGTGCATCAGAGCTGCATCAGTCGAACATTCGCTTGTCATAGGAAAGCAATTAACTGAATGTAGGCCCTTGTCCGCAACTGCTGTGATTCACTGTTTAAGCACATTACACCAGTTAATAGAGCTATATTAACCTTTAATGGACGATTCCTCAGAGTGGTCGCATTTGACCACATATTAGCTGTACAAGTACATCTGTACATGAACATTGCCCCCGCCCATCGGGGCTTGAAGAAATAGATGGGCTGCATGATGCTTCCACGCAGAGCTGAAACCGCCCTATTGGTTTCATTGGGCAGCAGGGCTTGAGATGTCATTTCATCTCAAAGTCGGGTAAAAGTCCCACAAAATTGGAAGCAACGTCTCCAAAATGACCTTCACAGTGTTGACAGGGACGTTAAACCTCAAATCAAACAAACAAACTGTACATGAACTGTTCAGATTTCGTTACATTACCATAACACTCACGTGTGACACATAGTGGATCTTACACGAGTGGACATTTCATATGAAATTTCTGAAACGAGCCTTTGGCGAGGTTCATTAATTTCATATGAAATGACCACGAGCCTATGACCACGCCTAACGCGGTTCTAACGAGTACCCACAATCTATATATTAGAGCAGAAATAAGAAAAATTAGGTTTACCCCTGTAAACCCCAGTTTTACTATACAAAAGTGGGGTTTAAGGGGGTGAAAATTATATAGGTGTGTTTTCGTGATGTTTTCTAGTTTAATTCGGCATTTCTAACTTATACCCAAACTCTATATATCTGATATTTTTTCGGCCCCCGCCCATAGGGGCTTGAAGAAATATATGGGCTGCATGATGCTTCCACGCAGAGCTGAATCCGGCCCGCACACTAGTACTGGTAAACCGCTTAGAGGATCTAAGCCTGTCCAGGAACCGCGGTGCGAGGTGGACCGTCCATGCTTATAAATCCTATTGGTTTCATTGGGAGACAGGGCTTGAGATGTCATTTCATCTCAATGTCGGGTAAAAGTCCCACAAAATTGGAAGCAACCGTCTCCAAAATGACCTTTACAGTGTTGACGGGGACGTTAAACATCAAATCAAACAAAATCTGATTTTTTAGTTGGTCGTTTTGTGTTTAACGACACGTCAACCCCTGTTGGTCATTTTGTGAAAGGGATGAAAGAGACAGTATCGAGATGAAAGTGAGGAACAGACAGCAGGCATTGCCCAACTGTAAGCCAATGTCAGTTGGGACGTCCCAGTGACGCAAGATACACGTCATTTTTGCCCAACCCAACCATCTCCTATCTGTTTGAGCGAGACAAAGAAAAGTTATATTATTTATATCCTTACCCCTCCCCTGACCCTCCCCCCCCCCCTCACACACACACACTCCAAACCCCCCAAAACACCCATATACAATGGAGTTTTAAAGAGTGTTTGCTGAATCCGGCCCGCACACTAGTACTGGCAAACCGCTTAGAGGATCTAAGCCAGTCCAGGAACCGCGGTGCGAGGCGGACCGTCCATGCTAATAAACCCTATTGGTTTCATCGGGCGACAGGGCTTGAGATGTCATTTCAGCTCAATGTCGGGTAAAAGTCCCACAAAATTGGAAGCGACGTCTCCAAAATGACCTTTACAGTGTTGACGGGGACGTTAAACCTCAAATCAAACAAAACAAAGAAATTAAAGAGTGTTTAAAGGATTTGTAAATGCGCGATGGAACATGTCTTTTCAATGCTATGTGCAGACTGAACAGTACACTTGTCAGATTTATAGAGAGGGAACTTTAAAGTGATAATAATAAAGATTTCTTGTTTGAAATAACCTTCCACAGCAACGTGCATAACTAGGCGAACGGTTTACACGTTAAAAGCTTACCGCAATATTGCCTCTTTTGCATTTTCTTAACGAAGCTAAATGCAAAACAAATGGTTTTCCTATTCATATGAATGTTCAGATTTCTACAAATTCGCCTAACATTTGAATCACATTATAAAAGATGAAGAAAATAACGACAACAAGGCATTAGCGCTGGCTCTTAGCATAATGACAATCAAAATGACTTATAATGCAGTGACTTATACATGTAATACATGTACGTATAAACTTCGGACGGGAAACCCCACTGTGGGGATCTGTAAATAGTGTAGACCCAGATCAGCGACTGTTTGAAAAACGATGACATGTAGCCATATAATGATTTATAATTTTCTAAAGTATTTGAATCTAACTGGCCCCCGCCCATCGGGGCTGGGTGAAATAGATCTTCCACGCAGAACTGAAATCGACGGTAATTCGCTTAAAAGGGATAAAGTGGTGCGAGTCGGTGTGATTAACAGACATAGATGCATGAATGGACGGTCGGACAGACGGACACAACATATTAGGTAAGACAGACGGACAGTGCAACAGGCAGAAGTACACGTAACTGATGCAATCAAACAGTGGTAAAACATGTTTAAGAAATCAATGGCTGCAGAACTGGCCTTTATTTCATGCAGGACTGGAATCTTTAATATTGGTCACAAATCATTCTGACATGTAAGTGATAAATCCAGCCATATGGGAATTTTGTCATGGGAGGCCCTGTCACACATGTTGAATATTTTATAACATTACTGACAACGACCAACCCATGCATTCCTAGTAGACACTTTTGTCTGGAATGGTAGGACAGGTCCAACTGAAATAAAAGGGGTGTTTTGTATATTTAAACATTAGAAGATTCCAAACATCTGTTATACTATTAGCAAAACTGCATTTGTCTTGGCCCTGATCAAACGCCGCAGTCATGGCGTCTTAGCTGGGTCTGCACTGATTGCTTATATCAACTTTAAGGGGCATCTAGGCAAAAATGTGTCGAAATGGCTGACTAATAGGAAAACTGACTTCAAGAGATTCTGTATTACCACTTACAGGCAGTAAGCAATAAGCTTTCCAACCTTAATGTCAGGACGGTCTGATCTTGGACATACCGAAAACACGCCTATATAATTTTGACCACTTTTATATAGTAAAACTTGGATTTACTGGGATTTACAGAGGTACACATTATTTTTTCTTAGTTCTGCTTAAAAAACATAGACTGTGGGTCCGCGTTAGAACCGCCTCGCCGAGGCGGTTCTAACGAGTACCCACAGTCTATGTTTCAAGCAGAAGGATGAAAAACTTAAAAACATAGATTTTGGGTACTCGATAGAACCGCCTCCCCCGAGGCGTTTCTAACGAGTACCCACATTCTATGTTTTAAGCAGAAGTATGAAAACTATCGGATTTTTTTATCTGAAAATTTTCATTTTTGGTGGTACATGTAAACATTTTCAATATATAATGCTTTTAAATATGTGTATTTTCGCAATGATGTCGGGACGGTCTGGTCTTGGATACCCCCCAAAAAACTCAGATAAAGCTCTATCTGAATCAGGAGGCTTCCATGCCTGATCGTCATTTAAGTAGCCACTGTTACGTGTAACACTTCGCCCCCGCCCATCGGAGCTTGCAGAAATAGATGGGTTGCATGATGCTTCCACGCAGAGCTAAATCCGACCGCATACGAGTACTGGTAAACCGCTTAGAGGATCTAAACCTGCCTTGGCAAAGCGATGCGAGTCGGAACGTCCATGCTTATAAACCCTACTGGTTTCATTGGGCGATAGGGCTTGGGATGTCATTTCATCTCATTGTCGGGTAAAAGTCCCACAAAATTGGAAGCAACGTCTCCAAAATGACCTTTACAGTGTTGACGGCGACGTTAAACCTCGAATCAAACAAACAAAACGTGTAACACTTCGCCAATCAGAAAAAAAAAAAACACATTTTGTTTAGGATGGATAGTCGAGTGGTTTAGTGTGACCTAGGCTGATTAATATTTTTTTTCCTTTTTGATCCCTCTTTAATAGTTTGTTTGTTTGTTTGTATTGGAGTTTAACGGCCCAGTCAACACTATTTAGGTCATTTTTGAGCCGGTCAGTTTACCTATCAACACTTTCCTGGGCAGGCTTATACGTAAGCGGTTAACCAGTACAGTGCACATTCTTTCGCCAGAAACTGACAACTGCCCATCTTGAATCAGCGGAAGGGAGAGAATGACCGTAGAAAAGATTTCATGATCAATCTCCACGAAAGAATGTTGCCGACCCCGGCGGGAGTCGAACCCGCGACCTCCTGATCACCAGTCAGACGCGCATCCGACTGAGCCACCGAGGCCGGCCCCTCTTTAATAGCATTGAAGAGAGACACGCAACAAAAATGAAAAAGAAGGGGACTTGAACAAGTGTGTTAGGATACTTGATTTGTTTGAATTGGTATAACGGCCCCGTAAACACTTTAAAGGTCATTTTGGAGATGTTGCTTCCAATTTTGTGGGACTTTTACCCGACATTGAGATGAAACGACATCTCAATCACTGCCGCCCAATGAAACAAATTGGTCGGGCCGACTCGCACCGCAGTGGCTGGGCAGGCTTAGATCCTCCAGGCGGTTTACCAGTACTCGGGTCGGTTTCAGCTCTGCTTGGAAGCATCTTGCAGTCCATCTATTTCTTCAAGCCCCGATGGGCGGATGATCAATACGGATAGTAAGAACACATAACAAAGGCATTACCAAAAGCTAGAATCAAAGCCATCTACTGCTACACCAGGTTGTATGGTCAAAGTGCTTTAGGCTTTAGCGGCGTTTATGTCTATTGTAACAGCTAAACAAAGACGGTGGGTGTTCTCAGCTGATGCCATGTTAAATTTGCTAGGAATCATTCTTGCTATAAAACATACAAAACTCAAAACAACAGGAGTCCCCTTTCAGAATCCCAGGGGTTAACGCATATAATTTCTTTGAAATTGAAGGTCAATGCCACGTCTGTAGGCAAGAGCCGTGTAAACATTTTCTTTCTCTCTCTCTCTCTGTCTGTCTGTCTGTCTGTCTGTCTGTCTGTCTGTCTGTCTGTCTGTCTCTCTCTCTCTCTCTCTCTCTCTCTCTCTCTCTCTCTCTCTCTCTCTCTCTCTCTCTCTCTCTCTCTCTCTCTCTGTCAGAAGTGGTCGTTCAGAGCCATAAGCGGTACGTGTCATCACGTAAACATGACACACCCGTGCAACATAGCACAGTTTTGCACATCTCCAAAATGGCCAAATTTTCTGATGAAAATCCGCGATATTTTTCTTACTTTTACTGCAAACATAGGTTATGGTTGCTCTTAAGAATCATTGCGGCGGTTCTGACGAGTACCCACAACCTATGTCTTGGAGTAGAAATAAGAAAGATATTGAATACCCCCGTCAACCGCACTTTACTCTATGTTTGGTTTACGGACTTGTTCACGTGATGCATGTTCGGTCGTGAGGATTATGAGAGCGGACGCGGTGAGATGTCGGGGCACTGCCGGATACAGAAATGAGTTAATAAAGAAGCTGAATATTGATTTAACAAATCAACATTCGAACATTTTATTGGTTTGTGTGGTTTGTGTGTTTAGGTGGATGGTGTCTGTGTTCTTCTCCCTTAAACCAGGCACTGACAAATAAAATGATAATGGCAAAAGTGTAGGACCTGTTCAGGGTGTACGTACTTTGGAATATAGAGTTGTTAGCTACATGTACAACAGTATATATACATATACAAAAAACCAACAAGGAAATGGAATCGTCTCAAGGTCCACTGCAATGTGTATAGGGCACATTTTACAAGAACTTCTAATGACCTTCTGGCAATAAAACAGCCCATAAAGAGATAATTGCAAACGATCAGATGGTTATGTTGCATTTTATGTCCAGCTTCAAACTATGTTTTATATGTATTAAAATGCTTTAATATCATCTAAGATTCCCACCAGCGTTTATGTTTCTTAATAGCGTCTGGTCCGTTTGTCTGAGGGAAACACTAATGCATCAACACATCCTCCGCCAGAGTTCAGCACTCACGGAAAACCCACCAATGTAATAAAATTCTACTTCAACTTGCTATAATGGGTCTGTGTGTTTATATTATTTTGTTAATTACAGTCGAACTTCGATGGCGCGAACCACTTTGGGACCATGGAAATTTGTTCGAGACAGCGGTAGTTCGAGCCATAGAGGGATACTATTAGTGCCATACCAGGAGGCATAATGGAGATAATTGTGGATATCTTTTCCGTGTTCTGTATTATAAATGTACGTTGTGTGTACTCATTAGAATCGCCTCATCGAGGCGATTCTAATGTGTACACACAACATACATTTGCAAGTTAAATGAAGAAAATCTTCATAAATTACCCCTATATCGTATTTGAAGGAACTACGGACTAAAGAAAGGGATCGACTCATCGATGGTAAACGAGCCATCGGAGTTCGAGCCATCATACTGTATCATAGAAACATAGATTGCGGATCCTCCCAAGAACCGCCTTACTTGGGCATCCACGATCTGTGTACATAACATGGGAAATGCTTCACATGGTTTGCTTCCATTACGAAGAGTATTATTTCCTATCTCCAAAATGGCTACTTTTCTTGTGAAAAAAAGTAATATTTTTTTTTCCTAAAACTCCTGTCATAGGTTGCGGGTGCTCGTTAGAACCGCCTCATCGAGGCGGTTCTAACGAGTACACACAACCTCTGTATTGGAGCAGAAATAAAAAAATAAAGCATACCTCGGTAAACCTCAGTTTTCTATATATAAAGTGGGGTTTGGAACGGTGTTCATTCATTGCACGGACTTTATGTATTTGTTAGCGTGATAAAACCCCACTCCCCTCTCTCCTCTCTCTCTCTCTCTCTCTCTCTCTCTCTCTCTCTCTCTCTCTCTCTCTCTCTCTCTCTCTCACAGAATTAATATCTTACTAACTAAAATATTCTGGAGAAATAGATTGGGCTGCATGGTGCTTCCACGCAGAGCTAAAATTGACCATTCATGAGTACTGGTAATCCGCTTAGAAGGTTAAGCCTAAAAGTCAGAAAAAAAAAACAATGCTAGTTCCAGAGACATGACAGACGCAATTTTTGCACACTTAACCCTTTGTCCCAAATGGAATCTTCCTTCTTATATATAGTAAGAGTCCATTTCGAAATTTAGGATGGCAGGTTATGTTATCTTTAAAATCTATTAGGAAACTGGCTGAATGTTTTGCAAACAGTGTAGGCCCTGATCAGGCGCCGCGTTCTGCGGCGTCTGATCTAGGCCTATACTGTTTACTGGGCCTGTACTGTCTACAAACTACACTTTCGGTGTTTCCGGTACAAACTGGGTTAAAAAGGAGTGGGAGAATTGAAAAAGCCGAAAGGTCAATTTTCAAACTGGCAGATGTACATGTATGTTCCACGGTAGAAAAAAAACAGACCATGGACACAGAGTATACGGTATTCTGTATCTTAGTTGACAAATTAGCTAAAATGAATCAGACAACACGGAGAAACATGACAATGCTACTAATTTCGAGAGAAAGTCATCATAGGTCATTATAACGGATGTAATTATTTTGCGGCAACGTCTGCCTGCAAATATCATAATTACAGACTTCAAGGAAGGACACAGAGAGACAACACCATAATTACGCTAAATACATGTACCAGCCACTGAAATCCCATACCTGAACCCTTAATAATACAAGAAAAAAAAAGACTGTTTCAATATTGTTACAAATGGGGGACTGTGCTAGCTGATCTACAAAAATGATGGTGTTCAAATCAGTCCGTTATACCTCTGAAATATGGTACATTATTGTAATAGTGTTCCATTTCTAGGTGTTTTTTGGTAGCCGTCGGAAAATTATCCTTTAATCAGCTTCCAACTTTGTTCAAATAAATTGGAGCGGGTCATTGGAAATAACAACTAGCATGTACATTTAAATGCTTATACAATGTACTGAATTAGACTGTATATTAATACGGTCTGGTCAAGACTTTCACTTCATGGGGGTGGGGGGGGGGGGATTCCTCCCACGTGAACAGCAAGGACGCTGATACGTTTTATGAAGGGCCGGTTGATGGGCGGCCCACGACCTAGCTCTTTATAGCGCGCTCAAGAAAAGTCGTAGAAATACGTGAGCTGCACGCCAAATAAGGGATTTGTTATATCGTCATTATCCTTATTATGATTTAAACAGCTAATAATACCGGACGGAAATATGCCAAAAGGACTACATCTTGTAAATGGCCCTTTGATACCACCTTGGTAACATTTTTAACCCTCATTACGTTAACACATCGCACAAACGGTTATTTTTCTAATGAAAAACAAAAATGCGATATTTTTCGTATTCATGCCCCAAACTTAGGCTACGTATTTTGTTGGTTTCCAATTCTTTTCTTTTCTTTTTTTTTCTTTTTTTTTCTTTGTGGGGGGGGGGGGGGGGTCCCCGACATTGAGATGAAATGATATCTCAAGCCCTGTCACACAATGAAATCAGTAGGGTTTATAAGCATGGACGGCCCGGCTCGCACAGCTTTGCCTGGGTAGGCTTAGATCCTCTAAGCGGTTTACCAGTACTCGTGTGCGGTCGGTTTCAACTCTGCGTGGAAGCATCATGCAGCCCATCTATTTCTTCAGGCCCCGATGGGTGGGGTCCGCTAGGCTATATATAGATGCTCGTTAGAACCGCCTAATTGAGTCTTTTTATGTTGGGAGCCGTTTGGCAATTTTGTGGCAAAGTAACTGTCCTTTCGGCTATCCGCTGGTGTTGTTTTCGTTGGGTTTGGTTGCTTCATGTTCGTGTTTCTGTCCCTTTGGTGTCTCTTTTTGGAGGTGTGAGGTTACTGTATCGATTCCTGATCATTGTCTTCGCTTTTATTTAACATGTTGCTACCGAGTTCGGATAAGATGCTGATGTAGATGTATGTACATATACATGACTACATGCACATGACAATACATTTTGTGCACCTTTTATACAACAATGTAGCTACATTCACAATAATCTTGAGCGTGCCAACAGCTTATTATCTAAATCATATCGTAGAAAAAAGGAAGTTGTGTATCGTATTATGGTAATTGTTTCCAAGATATGCCAATTGATAGCGGTCAGGTTAATAAAACATATGTGTCAGCTACGGTGAAAAGGGTATTTATCGCAACGGCGTGCAGCAAAGGTTAAGGCGAGACTGCGCATGCGAATGCGCATGCGCAGTCTCGCCTTAGCCTATGCTGCCGGTAGGCAAGTAATGGAAACCTTGAGGGCGTTATGCAAGTGGTCATATACCTAGCTCTGTTACAAATGCAGCTTCATACACAGGCTCGACTAAGTCATTCCTGGTCGTGTTTGGGATGTGTTCTTCTCTCATGAGCTGGCTTATTATGTGTTTCCATTCGATATCTGAGTTTATTACCATTTTATTGTACAGCTTTAATGGAAGTTCTGCCGTCCATCGACAATGACTGGTTGCAATCGATCTCTCCGTCGCTTAGATCCTGTTAAACTTTAGTTGTCTTTTGGTAGACACGATCAATTACCTAAAGGTCTCGATTGCTTGATAATACTTATTTGATAATTCCCATAGAGCCCGGAAAATATTATGGCGTTATGTGTAATAAGTATAACAGTGCATGCAGAATTCTTTATGACTGACAGACTAATAATAATAATAGACACGCAATGACCAGGCCTTACTTCATGATTATAAGGTAATATGGTGATTTTGATACTGACACAAGTTGATTCGTATATCAAAATATAAGTAAAAGCAACGACCAGGAATCGATACACCATCAGAGAGACACCAAAGGGAAAGCAACACAAACATGAAATAACTAGACCCTAATGGAAACACCAACAGCGGAAAGCCAAAAGGACAGTTACTTTCCAACAAAAAGGTTAATTGGCTACCACAAACAAAAAGATATAAGCGATACACACATTCAAATGCGAACTATAACAAAAACATCAAGTGAACGAGTCCGTGAAATGAAGACCCCCCTAAACCCCACTTTATATAGAGAAAACTGGGGTTTAAGGGGTTATACATTATTTTTCTTATTTCTGCTCCAAGACATAGGTTGTGGGTACTCGTTAGAACCGCCTCAGTGAGGCGGTTCTAACGAGTACCCTCAACCTATATTTTGAACATTTATAACAAAAATATCAAGGATTTTCATCAGAAAAGTAGCCATTTTGGAGATGTGAAAATGCACTATGTCCCACGGGTGTGTTATCGTAATGTCAGCCGCGACAGATGAACCCAACGCATGCAGCTAATAAGTAAGTATATACGACAACGACAGCAGCACATGAGTGATTATTTCAAACAAGCCTTTTGTGAGTGTAAGAAATTTCACATGCAATGACCATGCTTGTGGGTTTGAACTGATTATGTTGTGGTCTAACGACACGTTAACATTATGGGACATTTTGTGTCGTCTCCCAGAGAAAGGGAGGAACTGGTTTGGAGAAATAGTGGAGGAGATGGTCAGACAGAAGAAAATGAAAGAAAATGTAGACACTGAAGAAATGACAACTATCCCTTTACAAGAGCTAGAATATCAGTTGGACATCCCAGTGACGCAAGATACATGACGCCTTTTTGGGATCTGTGTTCGCAAATGCCCAAACCAGAGTTGCGTTCAACAAAGCGGGCGCTCGCCGAGTGCTCATTTTGTTGCCTACATTCTGCAGGCACACAGTTAGACTTATAAAGTCTGATGAGATGTGAGTTTTTTTACAAAGTAATCTTTCGATGAAAATATATACCCCTTCCTCAAATCTCTGTCTTGAGTTTGAGTCAGGATAAAATGAAATCTGGCCTTGCATGGTGGCATAATATAAAATATGGAATGCATGAGCACACCTTTTAACATCTAGGACTTTTATAAGTCTAGCACGCGGGCACGCTTTGCTGAACACACCTCTGGTTTTCTCACAATGCTTATGTTTTCGTAAAAGTCAGATCACAACTGTACAAACTCTCATGGAAGTCTAATTCTACCACTTAATTCCAATTGTCGACGGCGTCTTAAATGTAATAAATAAAAGTACCTTAAGGATTTGACTCTGATTCACATCCAAGAAATTTAATTAACTCAAGCTGATTGGTGCTGCTGAGTTTAAATGCTGAAAATAGACTAATTTTCCGCAATAGCTTTAGCGCCGCATGAAATCAAGCTGGCTTTACTAGATATCAACATTATAACGCCTTGTTTCATAGCTGTGGTGTTTTCTTTGATGTAGGTCCTACGATTTAAATCGCCCGCAAAATCTTAGACCGTATTATGCTATTTTATTACTTGAAATGACTCAACAGGCTGAAGGCGAGGTACTGACAGCTCAAGTGGCAGTGGGTCGATTGTCTCTGAGAATAGGCTGGGAAAATGGTCCTGAACGAACATCACGAAGACACACCTATATTATTTTGACCCCCTTGAACCCCACTTTTATATAGTAAAACTGGGATTTCCGGGGGAATACCGTATTTTTCTTATTTCTGCTCTAAAATATAGATTGTCGGTACTCGTTAGAACCGCCTCGATTAGGCGGTTCTAATGAGTGCCCGCAATCTATATTTTGAGCAGAAATAAGAAAAATATCACAATTTTTTCATCTTAAAATTTTCATTTTTTTCGGCGATAAAGATGGCAATGTATTTGTATAGGCGTGTTTGCGTAATGAAAATATGCCGTTTTGTTCTACTCTTTAATTTCCGTATTTTCAGCAAACAACATAGACCCTGATCAGATCCCGTGTTCTCTTGTATCCAATCTGAGTCCACAATGAGCACGGCTTCAAAAATGACATTTATTTTCTGATTAAAATCTATGATATCCTTTCTTATATTTTTTTTTGTATCAAATGTATATATAGTCGGTGCTCGTTAGAACGTGCATTGTTTGGATAAGTTTTATAAACGCTCCCTTTCACAAATTGCGAATGATTTCACATACGTTTCGGGTCGATTGTATATCAACCTAACCTAAAGTTACATATATACAAACAAAGACATACTGCTAATGCACACGTGTCTATCTGACGCAAGCGTCTGTACGTAATACAGGTTACGCGTTATTTATAGCCAAGTTATTATTGGCATTGTGACGTCAGAGTGCTGTGTAACGATGGTTATCTGTTTTGTGGCGGAAATAAAGAAAATAATGTATGACCCCCGTAAACCCCAAGTTTCTCTACATAAAGTGGGGTTTGGGAGTTATTCATTACACGGACTTGTTGACGCTATACATTGTATCGTCTTTTTGACATTGTGTTAACATTTTTGTTATTGTTATCACTATTATTAGTATCAATGATAAAAGTGATGATGATGATGGTGAATATTGTAATAATAATTTTCTACTCATATGTCATATGCATGACCTGAGTTTGTCTTAATAAAGAACTATTATGTTATGTTATGTTATGTAAACAAATGACTGTGATAACTGGCAAACAGTGAAGATCCTGATTAGACGACGCATATCGCGGCGTCTGATCAGGGTCTACACTATTTGCTTAAAGTACAGGTATTAAAGGGTTAAACGAAATAGTTTCAGCTACCGCTCAGGACCATTTTCCCAGCCGAGACAATCGATCCAGCCGGCCCCCGCCCATTGGAGCTTGAAGAAATATATGGGCTGCATGATGCTTCCATGCAGAGCTGAAACCGACCGCACACGAGTACTGGTAAACCGCTTACAGGATCTAAGCCTGGCAAAGCGGTGCGAGTCGGACCGTCAATGCTTATTAACCATATTGGTTTCAATGGTTTCATTGATTTCATTTCATGTCATTTCATCTCAATGTCGGGTAACCGTCCCACAAAATTGGAAGCAACGTCTCCAAAATGACCTTTACAGTGTTGACGGGGACGTTAAACCTCAAATCAAACAAATCAAAAGACCCACTTGTGCTCTCAGTGCTTTGATTGTAGACAGTTGTGATAACACAGATACTCCTGGCATTGCTTCAGGCATTCTATCAGAAGAGCTGTCTACTAAATTGCAGGAAACATTCAAAATAAATATATCTCTTATACTGCTTGTTTTGACGTTATGATAAGTACTCTCGTAAAGTGAATGATAATGATGTACATTACCACGGTGATATAACATCATTATTTTGGTGATAAATGTAACATAAGGTTTACCTGAAGCGCAGAGATTTTTGGAGGTAAAGCAAACAGCAGCCAAAATAAACATTCCTACAAATTACGTGAGTATGATGAGCTACGATTTATATACCTATGGAGTGTTCCTGTATAAAACAACAATGCATACATTACGATAACACATCCGTGTGATATAGTGCATTTTCATGCCTATTTAATTCTGATGAAAAGTTGTGATATTTTTCTTATTTATACTCCAAACATAGGTTTTGGGTGTTCGTTAGAACCGCCTCAAAGAAGCGGTTCTAACGAGTACCCACAACCTATGTCGTGGAGCAGAAACAAGGAAAATGACCATTACCCTCGAAAACACCAGTTTTCTCTATATAAAGTGGGGTTAAGGGGGGGGGGGCTTTATTTCATGGACTTGTTCACGTAATGGACCTGTCAAACATGGACCTGTCAAAATTGGGCCTTCGCGCATCCGGGCCTATTATATACGGGGAAGCCATCAACGGATGCTTAGACAAGCGGTTTGGCATATTTAACTATTTCTTTTGTTCGCCAAAATTATCAGTAGACAATCGGCGATGTATAACACTATTATACCATATGTAATATATGTATCTGTTCGAACCCAATGGTTTTTCATATAACAATTATGAAGGTAAAATTACGAAAATTATTCATTTTTCATTCGATGTATTTTACTAGTACATGTACGAGTCTGTATTAAAATATCATATAGCTTCCATCTGCATATCAATAACGTACATGCAAAATTATTTTAAAACACGCGACATTCAAGGTTTCGTTTACAAAAATATTAAAAAAGGATACATATAGACGATTTTCCTGGAATATAATCGCTGTTATATTCTGGCAGACTATTGTCCAATTTCTTCACTGATATTTATATACCTCGTATATTACAAGATTGTTTATTGCTTCCCTCACTTTTAAGCTAATCTGAATTCGTGCAGTTATGAAATAGCTCTTCGTCCATATCGTATGATACATGTATTACACGCATGAGAATGGCTGTGCCTGATGGGAAATACAGGAGAAATCACGAGTCAATCTCACGGGTAGTCAAAAACATTAACTATCCGGATATATCTTAAAAAACAAAAACAAACAGAAATATCCTGATAAGCTGGTTTCTTGGAAGTCAGCTGATCAGGATCTATCCTATTTCTCATTCTGCTTCTAAATCCATGACTAAAATGAAATACTGCAGCCCTGAAACACAAAAGTCTGAAAATGGGAGAGGAGTGTAGCATACTCAACTATTCAGCATGGTGAGGATTAACACGTCCACAGGCAGAGCTGATTCTGATTAGCCGGCTCTTATGCATCGTCTTGCCTGCATTTTAACTGTTGCGCATCTCTACCTTCCTTATACCGACAATCGATATAACGACAAACCTCGTTAAAACGACAATTTCAATGAAACGAATCCTTAGCTAAAACTGTTGCGGATTAATGATAATATTCAAGAATATTGTAATTATCTAACATCCTTGAAGCAAATGTTATGAATATTTGTTAGAATCGCCTCGACGAGGCGATTCTAACAAATATCCACAACCTTTGTTGCTTGGAGTAATTAAGCGAGAAAGTCATTTTTACTCCTTTTTGGGATTCTTTATAACGGCTACATGTAAATCCTTTTCACGGCACCAACAAATACTGTCGTTACATGTATAACGAGAGTCCTCAACACTTATATCTGCTTGCAGGCTTGAAAGGTTTGAAAGAAATTTCACTCACCAGCAAATTGATGAAACAGCGACAGGCACAGTGTCCAAACAAAGATATGCAAATGGAAACCGACCATTTCGAACATTTGAAGATTCCACAAAGTACGTTGTCTAAGTTGTCACGCATTGTTTGGTCGACTTTTGTCGCGCCATGCCATATTACATCATTGCACATATGCATACACTGTTATCTCTTGCTGATAATATCGCAATTTTTGTTGCCAAAGAACTTTTTGTCACTTATCAGAAGTGATCTCAAGCATTAGATTTGCCACACTTGATATTCCATTTGCAAAGTTCTTTCAGTCCTTGTGTTGTAACAAGTTCAGACTTACGCGCACATAAAGTCACTCTGAAACTGTACACTTGACAAGAAGCCTTAGATAGCTGATATGCAGCACCACAACTGCTCAGTGCAATAATTCATGAGTCAAATTGCAAGAAAACATAAAACTGCAGAGGAATGTTTGTTGCCATCCTCATAAACATCTAAGCTCAGGTGCAATCATTGCATTGCAATTCAGCATTCCAAAAAACGTAACTTTTGGCATTGTCGCCCAAGAAAGCCTTCACAGCTTGCTCTGAACATTCACTAACGTAACTGAGTTGGACATGCCATTTGCATGCAGGGAAGGGGAGCCTCCAGAGAGAGTAGGGGGCTGGGCTGATGTGAGTCTTCTCTGTCGTAAATGCAACAAGACGGGTTTCTCCTGTTGTCCCCGTGCATCAGGCAATCAATATTTTTACACTAACCGCAATCAAAGCTTCCTTTCAAGCGATCGCAATGACTTAATGCTTGCATCCCTTAGTTTCTGAAGTGGTCTCTAACGTCATTAAAACTGGACCAAATCTTTGTACGAAAAAGAACTAACAGTCAATACGTTTATTCTGACTGGCAAAACGTGTAGACCCTGAGGAGACGGCTCATGAGCCGGCTCCTCAGGGTCTACACGTTTTTGAGCTTCTGTTGGTATTTGTCTGCGGGGATGAAAGGAGGAACCCAGGCAATCAATGATGCACTGAATGTGGCTTTGTAAGCTTTCCTATTGCAACTGAAAACAATCTGATGGCATTACAAAATCTGAAATTAATAACTGTTTATTATGTCATTAGCTTTCGATCTATGAAATAATAATGGATGGTTTTCTAGCTAATTGTATCTTGCAGGCAGAATACTGACGGCGAAAATATTCTGATGAAGTTGTGCAACAACTGTTTGGTTCTCTGAGTCGGAAATTCCTGCGACAACCTCGTAAATCACATGTTTCAGAGCAATGCGTACAAAAGGAACGTTTTGTCTTTATCCAAACATTAGGGAAACATGTCAATGTGAAATAATGACTGTCCAAAATGGTGTCAGAAATGACTAATATTAGGCAAAAATTGTAACAGCTTTCTTATTTCTACTTTCAACATAGATTGTGGGTGCTTGTTAGAACCGCCTCAATCAAACGAGTATCCACGAGCAATGGTTTTGAGATAAAATAAGGCAGATAATGTATATCCCCGTACACCCAAATTTTCCATATATAAAGTGGGGTCTCCGTTTCACGGATTTGTTTACGCGGCATCTGATCAGAGTCTACACTGTTTGCTGAAAATGCACTGTTTGCTGAACAAACCAGCCTAAGTTTCAGTACACAACCATTTGTTCAAGCCTACGCTCAGAATCAATCTACCCACACGTGCTGCCCACCCCCGCCCATTGGAGCATAAATAACTAGACGGGCTGCATGATGATTCCACACAGGGCTGAAACCGACCGCACACAAGTACTTGTAATTCGCTTAGAGGATCTAAGCCTGCCCAGGCAAAGCGGCGCGAGTCAGACCGTCCATGCTTATAAACACTATTGGTTTCGTTGGGCGACAGGCTTGAGATGTCGTTTCATCTCAGTGTCGGACCAAAGTCACACAGAATTGGAAGCAACGTCTACAAAATGACCTAAACAGTGCTGACGGGGGCATTAAATCGCAAATTAAACAGACAAAACCCACCGGTGCTGCCATCATGTTGGTGAGTTAAGCAGTCTCTATCACGTTTCTAATCACCAATGCTCTAATATTCATTTTTAAAACTGACAAATCCATAATTATCTTTCTCAATGACGATGTCGATAATCTGAATCTCAGCGGATTTCAAACGAATGTCTGTTATTAAAATCTCTGATAGAAATTTGTTTCTAACATGTTTTCTTATTTCCTGACAAAATTGTGATTAGGAAACTAAAATAGTTCCATCTTTGTCAGCTTTATGAGTTAATTCTGACTTCTCACGTGAAAAACTTGTATATTGCTGTTGCCATGACAACGGACAATGATAATGAGCGTCATCTGATCAAGCTAATAACTTCTTACAGCAAAAGAACATTAAATTGAAAGTTTTCTATCGGGTATCAGATGTGGTGATATATATTCGAAGTACGTGTAACTTTTACCAAAACAAAAAACACACCTATATAATGTTGATCCCCCTTAACCCCGCTTTATATAGCGAAACTAGGGTTTACAGGGGTATAAATTATTTTTTTCTTATTTCTGCTAAAAACATAGTTGTGGGTACTCGTTGGACCCGCCTCGTCGAGGTGGTTCTATAGAGTTCCCACAATCTACGTTTGGAGCAGAAATATGGGAAAATCAGACTCTTTTTATCTGAAATTTTCATTTTTGGTGGTACAATTTTCAATATTTTGAATAGGCATGCTTTCGTAATGCTGAGAAAAGAGAAATACATGTATTTCAAAACCGTATTTCTTTTTTTGTTCGCATGATCCGCATCGGAAGTTCAGGTGTTTTTTTTATTATTATTATTAGTATTTTTTTTTTTTTGGGGGGGGGGGGGGATAGACTCCGTTTTTCGCCCACCTCTGATTAACGATCTGCGCTCGAAATGACTAAAGTTATCTTGAATGGCCGTAAAACCAATAATCAAATCTTTGTTATCTACAGAACCATCCATTACATGCAGAACCCTCTTAAGCAGGGGACAATTGGCCGTTTGCGCCGCCTCAACCCTTAAGCTAGTATCGAAACCGTTTAAATTTTAATTCGGAGTTTTGTTTTGTTTTGTTTGTTAGAAGCTTAAGGGCCCATGCAATACTATATGATCATATCGAGTCGGTCACAATTCAAGAATTAAAGGTTTAATGGAACTGTCTCAGCCAGGGTTTCATTACGCAAACACGCCTATACAAATACATTGCCACTTTTATCGCCAAAAAAATGAAGATTTTAAGATGAAAAATTGTGATATTTTTCTTATTTCAGCTCACAGTAGAGATTGTGGGCACTCGTTAGAACCGCCTCATCGAGGCGGTTCTAACGCGTACCCACAATCTATATTTTAGAGCAGGTATACGCCCTGCAACCCCAGTTTTACTATATAAAAGTTAGGTTCAAGGGGGTCAAAATTATATTGGCGTGTTTTCGTGATGAGTCAGTGCTGTCTGGTTTGATTTTAGCTACCTTATCGTTTGCTTGATTTGAGGTTTAACGTCCCCGTCAACACTGTAAAGGTCATTTTGGAGACGTTGCTTCCAATTTTGTGGGACTTTTCCCCGGCATTGAGATGAAATGACATCTCAAGCCCTGTCGCCCAATGAAACTAATAGGGTTTATTAGCATGGACGGTCCGCCTCGCACCGCGGTCCCTGGACAGGCTTAGATCCTCTAAACGGTTTACCAGTACTAGTGTGCGGGCCGTATTCAGCTCTGCGAAGAAGCATCATGCAGCCCATATATTTCTTCAAGCCCCTATGGGCGGGGCCGTGCTACCTTATCGTTCCTGTGATTATGACAGGTCTTATCCAAATGAAGGTCAGAAAATATTGGTTGTGGCCAGGGTAGGTGTGGGGTGGGTGTGGTGCGAGGATGAGATTTATCTGAAAAACCATTTAAAGAAAGCATCAAATGTTTAATATTAAGCTGTCCGGAATAATATTTGTGGGGGTTGGAGTGGGACGCAGTTCATCACGTGAACAAGTCCGTGAAATAAAGACCCCCCTAAACCCCACTTTATATAGAGAAACCTGGGGTTTACAGTGGTAGACCTTATTTTTTTATTTCTGCTTTAAAATATAGATTGTGGGTACTCGTTAGAACCGCCTCAGTGAGGCGGTTCTAACGAGTACCCACAATCTATATTTTGGGCAGAAATAAGAAAAATATCACAATTTTTCATCTTAAAATTATCATTTTTTTCGGCAATAGAGGTTACAATGTATTTGTATAGGCCTGTTTTCGTAATGCATTTAAAGAAAACATCAAATGTTTAATATTAAGCTGTCCGGAATAATGTTTGTGGGGGTTGGAGTGGGACGCAGATGACGGGAATGCGTGGTGCGTTTCATCTAACCAACTTTCAAAGAAGCACAACATTTTAATAATAAGCCATTCTGAAGAGAGCGTCAGATTTCCTTGCAATAACCTATTCCGAGAACAAATTTCAAATATTAAATGTCATAAACATTCAGACTTGTATTTATGCTTTTA
Source organism: Lucinisca nassula (assembly GCA_963580285.1). Taxonomy (NCBI): domain Eukaryota; kingdom Metazoa; phylum Mollusca; class Bivalvia; order Lucinida; family Lucinidae; genus Lucinisca; species Lucinisca nassula. The sequence goes on from OY757014.1 coordinate 138,171,943, forward strand.
AATGTAGTCTTATGATATTATTTCGCTCACAATAATATCTCTAGTATAAGTTTACATATAAGAAAAAGACCCTTAGTATCTCTTCTGTTTTCAATGCGCGTGTATTTGTTTTGTTTGTTTGTACTGATGTTTTACGTCGCCGTCAACACTATGTAGGTCATTTTGGGATGCTTACAATTCTGTGTAACTTTTACCCGACACTCAAATGGCATCTCAAGCCCAAAACAAACCACCAGGCTTTATATGCAGGGACAGCCCGACTCGCCCTACTTTGCCTGGGCAGGCTTATAATGTAAGTATTATAAAAATAATATTTTATAAATATCAACCGCTGTGTTGTGCTTAGCGCTTTAAGAGTTAATGTGTTAAGCATTCTGTCATTGTTGCTGCCAAACACAGTTGGGCCTTTGATCACTCAGTTGAACTCAGTAGCACTAAGAGATCCATTGAATCTGGTAGAAGGAGAAAATGAAGCAAATTAACGCGTAATTGCTGTGCATTCCAAACGAAGAAATTTAATTAACTCCCTATTTTGTTACCGCTGTGTTTTATAATAAGGCAGACTTATTCATTCCGCGTATAAAATTGTGCATCCGCCACTGGCAGGAGACAACAGCGACAGGGTGACGTACAATACTTCCTCGCAGTGAAATTGAAAAACGCGTCAATTAGTGCAGTTGTTCTGTGCCTCCGCCCATCCGGGCGTTCATCTTAGGCGAGGGGTTTTGCTGATTTATGGCATGTACATGTTAAGACCTCGCGGTAGCTACGTGCAAGTAGTGCATATAAAAAAATAGAAAATTGCACATGGCGCTTTCCGAATATGTCGAAACATTTATGGTCCTGGGGCCTGTTGTTTAAAACATCATTAGCTTAACGAGCTCGTTAGTGGTCAAATAGTAAACTGTTCTAGCAAAGTACACAGCATGCATATCAATCCTCTAAGAGATACTGGAACAGGAGCGGATGCTTCCAAACCGGGCAAATAAGTAGAAAAAATAGCCTCTGAAATTGCCATTCGAGGATAGGTGCAAAAGAGTGAAAAGTACATGAGAGATAAAGATAGAAAAAGAGAGGAAAATTAGGTAGGAAAACAAAACAAGTCCGTGCTCACACTTTAGCATAGCGTGACCCCTGCGCCATGATCTATGACGTCATCAGAAAGATTGTTTTCACATATCGAACAGTACATTTTGTCTCCTATTGAAAACGGGCTAGACAAGGCTAATTGACCCAAAAGATCGGTTCTAGGGCAAAATGTCCTTCCCTACCCCCATTTTAGTCATGATTTCAAAAATGCCCGACATAGACAGTCCTAACTAAGGATATGTAATGAATTAACTATGATACATCCTTTTAATTTCATTCCCACAATACTGAACTCAATTTCTCTCCATTGTGTATTCAATCTAAGCTCCACATATCTCCGTAGAAACTTCAATTCTTGAATAACGCGTATCAAACAAATTTGTTCAGACTTTAAAGGTATGGATTCCATTTGTTTTTCTCATGCGATTCCCTTGAGACCTGAAACTATGCTATAACTTGTCAAATAACATTAACTGCTTTTCTATACCTTATAGCTTTCAAAAGGGCCTTTTAAGTAATTAGAACAATAACCGTACTTCTGGTTTCAATATCGTTTGTTAGTTTCCCCATGAAACAAGTAAAATACACATAAACCCATGACAAATGAACCGGGGAACAGGATAATCTACAAGATCTACATATGCGCCCAGCGAGCGCATCCTGGTTTTGACCATATTCGGTTTATGGCTTGCCCAGCATCCACTGAGTGCTCAGGCAATCAGCGAAGACTGATCAGACTGCGCAAACGCGCAGTCTGATCAGAATCTTCGCTGATCGCGCATGCCATCTGTAAATTTTTGGTGTCCGTCTAAAACAATAAAATCTGCCCAATATACGCGGAGATGAAGGCGATGATATCCGCTCCAACTAATCACTTCTTGTAAACAGTTCATCAGAATTGATTTTATGCAAATGCGATGTGAAAGGGCATTCGAATTTTTTTCCCAATATGTCTGCGAACTCTTCAACCATGTCAGTGATGTTTTAATTATTTCTACAAGGATTTCACACCCGTGTCATTTCGCAAAACGCGTGCATGTATACATGTATACACCTATATCTACATGTAATAAAGGTACATGCATTTACAAACAAAATATTTTACGTTTATCTCGGAAATCGAAACCATCAGCAGTTCTCTCGGGCTTTGCATTCGTGAAATGTCTGATATTTTCAATACACCTGATGAAATATTTTAGGTACTCCCCTAAAAAAAGTTAATATCCTCTATTTAGCACACGGGTGTTTTTTATGAAGTTCGTTTTGGGTGCTGCTGACATGCAAACGCGTTAACATCACGTGATCAAGTCCGTGAAACACCCCCCCCCACCTAAACCCCACTTTATACAGAGAAAACTTGGGTTTACGGGGTATACATTATCTGTATTATTTCTGCTCCAAGACATAGGTTGTGGGTACTCGTTAGAACCGCCTAAATGAGGCGGTTCTAACGAGCACCCACAATCTATGTTTTGGGTATAATAAGAATAATATCACAAATTTTCATCAGAAAATTGACCGTTTTGGTTGGAAAAAAATGCATTATGACGCACGGGTGTGTTATCGTAATGTGAAGTTCGTTTTCGATGTTGCTGACAAGCAAACCCGTTAAAACATAAGAATAACACACCTGTTTGCATCATGTTAACAAGTCCGTGTAATGAACACCCCTCTAAACTCCACTTTATATTGAGAAAAGTGGGGTTTATAGGGATAAACATTACTTTTCTTATTTCTGCTCCCAGACATAGCTTGTGGAAATACAATTCGAACAATTTGACATGAGACTGACCGTTATGCAAGGAATAAATTAGTCAATGTTATCGCCAAATACGTCAGCTTTCGTAAACTTCTCGTGAATTTTCGGCATCTCGTGATAAGCGAACCATTTGCCGACCTCTATGTATTGTACAATAATATCGCCATCTTCGGAAAACGACGAAGAAAAATATATACATTCAGTCGGGTGGAAAATTATGTAAATAGCGTTCACCGGTCTCAGGTCAATTTGTTCGAACTATATATTAGAACCGATCACCTACAAAACGACAAGGAGATAGGAAAGAATGCCATACGTCACATGAATGTGTTTGGGTAATGTTTTTTTTTTTTCGGCTTCAAACATTAATTGTGGATACTCCATATAACATGGCGCTTATAGAGATGTTCATTTCACCAGCTTATAACATTGTAACGTGATGCATATAGCTTCAACATCTCAATGGTGAAAGATGAAAGCACGTATTAGGATGATTCTCTTGGCAAAAGTTCATGCTATCAACAAAAAACTTGATTGACATACAGGGGGGTAAATTAAATGATGAATGTATTAATTCTACTGTAATTTTCTCACTACTAATACGGCTTTGTAAATATGTTGTTTTAATGGCCCATATTACATCCCGTGTCTTTATCGATGTAAGGGTGACCGGTAAGGATTTCCATCAGGTTTCCAAGTACATGTAGGTGCAATGAACAGCAGTCTAAAACCACTTCATACCAAAGGCCCCAACCCATCGGGGCTTGGAGAAATAGATGGGCTGCATGATGCTTTCACGCAGAGATGAAACCGACCCGCACACGAGTACTGGTAAACCGCTTAGAGTATCTAAGCCTACCCAGGAAAAGCGGTGCGAGTCGGACCGTCAATGCTTATAAACCCTATTGGTTCCCTTGGGCGGCAGGGCTTGAGATGTCATTTCATCTCAATGTTGGGTACAAATCCCACAAAATTGGAAGCAACGTCTCCAAATGACCTTTACAGGGTTGACGGGGACTTTAAACCTCAAATCAAGCAAACACTTCATACAGAGAAAAATCGAATTTACAGGGGAATTTGTGTACGTGCTTCTTATTTTCGCTCAAAATCTTATATTGTGTACTCGTTAGAAAAGTTAGACAATTATGAAAGAAAACATTATATGTCGTACATTTATGCTCCCATCCATCAAGGCTAGGAGATATAGAGTGGGCTACTTGTTGCATTCACGCAAAGCTTAAACTGACCGCACATGAGTTCTGGTAACCCGCTTAGAAGGTCTACCCCGACCCAGGCCCCGATGGGCGGGGGCCTAACCAAACGTCGTACAGTTATGGAAAGTAATGTAAACGCTTGTTAACTTCACTTTTCCCTTATAGTATGTAAAATGATGTTGACAAGGTTATTCAGTATGCATATTGACGAAAACACGCCTATCTAAATGCACTGAAATTTTTCCACCAAAAATGAAAATTTTCTGATAAAAATTCTTGTTTTTTTTTATAATTCTACTCAAAACGTAGGTTGTGGGCACCCGATAGAACTGCATCCTCCAGGTTAACAAGTCCGTGAAATAAACACCCCCTAAACCCCACTTTATATAGAGAAAACTGGGGTTTACGGGGGTAAACATTATTTTCCTTATTTCTGCTCCAAGACATAGGTTGAGGGTACTCGTTAGAACCGCCTCAATGAGGCGGTTCTAACGAGCACCTAAAATCTATGTTTGGAGTATAAATAAGGAAAATAGAACAAATTGTCATCAGAAATTTACCTTTTTTTGGGATATGAAAAATACACTATATCACACGGATGTGATATCGTAATGTAACGAGTGCCTGCCCAGACACAGTGGTGCACGTCAGACTACCCGTGCATATAACCCCTTTTGGTTTCATTGGGTGGTAGGGCTTGATATGTTATTTCATCTCAATGTCGGTTAAAAGGCCCCACAAAATTGGAATCTGCCTAAATGTGCATAAAACAGTAATTGTGGTTTAACGTTCTCGTCAACATTATTTAGGTCATTTTTGGAGACGCCGCTTCCAGTTTTGTGGGACCTTACCCGACATTGTGATGAAATGACAACTCAAGCCCTGCCGCTCAATGAAATCAAAAGGGTATTTTATAAGCATGGAGGCTCCGACTCGCACCACTTTGCTTGCTCAGTCCCAAGACCTGTAAGCGGTTAACCATTACTCGTGTGCGGTCGGATTCAGCTCTTCGTGGAAGCACCATGAATCTCAATCTATTTCTTCAGGCCCCGATGGGCGGGGGGCTAACCAAACGTCGTACAGTAATGGAGTTGACAAGGTTATTCATTATGCATATTGACGAAACACGCCTATCTTAATGTACTGAAATTTCCACACCAAGAGTGAAAATTTTCTGATAAAAAATCTGATTTGTTTTTTTTTGATAATTCTACTCAAAACGTAGATTGTGGGCACCCGATAGAATTGCATCCTCCAGGCGGTTCTAACGAGTACCCACAATCTGTGTTTCTGAGCAGAAATAAGACAAATGAGGTATACCCCTGTAAATCCCAGTTTTACTATATAAAAGTGTGGTGTCGAAATTAAATAGGCATGTTTGCGTGATTGACTTGTGAATGTGGTGACATGAATGCACATATTGTACTAAAGGTTAAAGCAATGCATGATAAAACAATGGACAGTGGCAAACTGCGATGTGTCAGTCAGTCAGTCTGAAAGTTGCTTTAAAATGGCAATATGGCATTACTTACAGATCACTGAAGATCGTATATGATTAACATTTTCCCTATTGTTTCAGTTGACGCAGTCCAAGGAATGGTTCGGACAGGACCAATCTAAACAGCACGCCGATTGCATCCGAAGTGAAACCAAAACGGTTACTTAGGGGATAACTGCATTCAAAATTGTCATTTTCTGAGGTAAATCGGCGGTTTTACGGTCGGAAATTTCGTTTTACGGCGACATGTCAGCGCAGCCCTAAAATGTAGTTTGCGATCGTAAAACCGACAATGACAATTTTCAATACATGTGCAGTCATTCCCATTCTATTGCACTTATTCGGTTGTTTTCTTTCAAAGTTTGCTTTTTTGCACAAAGAGGCATGCGCTGTGAGCTGCGAAAAACCGAATACCAGCCAATGGAATGCGACGTTACATGATGGCATCGGATTTCAGACACTATTTCACAGGAGATACCGTCGCAAAAACGAACGTGTGTCATTCCAGTAAAACAAGCGGTGTAAGTAAAGTGACACAAAGTATGGCTTGAATTGGTTTTGTTTGTTTGTTCGTTTGTATTGGCGTTTAACGGCCCAGTCAACACTATTTAGGCCATTCCACATATTTCCCGGACAGGCTTATACGTAAGCGGTTAACCAGTACAGTGCACACTCTTTCGTCAGAAACTGACAACTGCCCTTCTTGAATCAGCGGAAGGGAGAGAATGACCGTAGAAAAGATGTCATGATCAGTCTCCACGAAAGAATGTTGCCGACCCCGGCGGGAGTCGAACCCGCGTCCTCCTGATCACCAGTCAGACGCGCATCCGACTGAGCTACCGAGGCCGGCTTTGGCTTGAATTGGAGTCCATTAAATTCAGAGCAAGTGCATATGTAAACCGTGAATTATCAAATCAGCCTGCGTTAGACTACAACCGTCCGTGTCTGTAAGAAAACGTTAAGCTCAACAGGCATCCAGACACGTAGTACACAGCGAAGATTCAGATTAGTCTCACGTCTGTCTTTGCTATGGGAACATGCCAGGAACTAAATTCTCGCTCGTACATGTGCATATTTTGAGTCATTCGTTATTACAATACTTTTTTTGAAATCGCAATTCCCTCGCGCAACATATTTTCTATGATCACAATCATGTTGTACAAATTAAACGACAGAATCTCAGTATAATCTTTGCATCGTTACATTCACATTCATGTAGCAACAGAGAAGATAAGTACTTTGTGATAACTGAAGGATATTTCTCCTTATTTCTCCATCATAGTAAAAACCTATGTTGTGGGCACTCATTAGAACCGCCTCACCGAGGCGGTTCTAATGAGTACCCACAATATAGGTTTCTTCGAAATTCGCAAAATTGCAGTATGTTTCCTCTGGCTTTCTTTGCCGGATCATCACAGGGTCACTGATGAGGCTTTATTAGCCGAAACTACGTAGTATGACCCATCTTCTTTCTTATGAATGTTTTCATTGCTCTTAAAGGAACTCATTTTTGATTTTTATTTAAGGAGAACTGACAAATCTATCATCCATTTATCACAAAATACCTATTTCATCAGTTGCTATGCATTCACTGAAAATCGCCCCAACGGTACTATCAGTACTTTGATTTGAAATTGCCTCAGAACCGCCTTTATGGAGCACCAAGAAAAAAGGGCGCACTGGTTAACTTCTCTGCCTTTCTGTATCTGGCATCAAAACATACTTTTTTAGTCTCATCACGTGAACAAGTCCGTGAAATGAAGACCCCCCTAAACCCCACTTTATATAGTGAAAACTGGGGTTTACGGGGGTAAACCTTATTTTCCTTATTTCTGCTCCAAGACATAGGTTGTGGGTACTAGTTAAAACCGCCTCAATGAGGCGTTTCTAACAAGCACCCAAAACCTATGTTTGGAGTATAAATAAGAAAAATATCGCAAATTTTCATCGGAAAAATTACCTTGTTTGAGGTTTGAAAAATACACTATATCACACTACGGGTGTGTTATCGTAATGATAATATTATCATACCACCAATACGCATTACGAAAACGTTTACAGAGTGCTATTAACAAGTGTTTTATTAATTGATTCGCTGTGTGAACTCGACTGAAACTTTTTTTACAAGATGAATTTTGCTGATCTGCGAAAAAAACTGATGACATCCAGGAATGGCAAAACAAATTAATCATTCATTTATTATCCAGTTTCTGATGCATTTATCAAATAAAATTTGAAAAAGTAGTCTGATGTTTGCCTTTATATTTATGTCTTCACCAGCCAAGGGTTCTTAGTCTATTTCGTCTCATATATCTGCAATGTGGCGATTTTATCAAGTACCCACAAACTATGTGCGTCACACTGTGACAGAGTAATGGAGGGGATGATTGGGTGTGGTCGTGTATATCTTGTATAACTGGGGCGTCCAACTCATGTTGGCTTACGGTTTGGCAAGGCCTACTGTCCTTGCAGTAGGCAATAGTAGAAGGGGAGTGTTGTTATTTCTAAGTTCTAAAGTTCCATTCATTTTTTTCTTTCTCGCCTGCCCCCCCCCCCAACTTTCGTGTCCTCTACCGTCGCTTCTATCTCTTCCCCCCTACTCTGGGAGATGACACAAAATGACCCACAAGGGTTGACTTTTGTTAAACCTCACTCACCCACTCAAAAATGCTGCAATCAATTCTTCAAATTCGGGTTGTACTTGTATGGAAGAAAATAATCGATTATGGGACAGGAAATCCCAACTTTTCGGGTCCATCGGACACGTAGGAAACTCGGCAACGCCTCGTTTCCAAAGTGACCGCCAGGCCCTCGTCTTTCCTCAATGAACAAGGTGAGCAACAGATAAGGTAAATATTTTGTGAAAATGGAAGGATAGTTTTCCTTACTACTCCATAAAAGCCTATGTAGTGGGTATTCATTAGAACCGCCTCGTCGAGGCGGTTCTAATGAGTACCCACAACATAGATTTTTATGGAGAACTGACAAAAACTATCCTTCATTTATCACATTTTAGCTTCAAATGTACTTGCACACGTCCCAAGTTTATCGTTTCTCTTCCTTTCACATGCCCAGAAAGCAGCATGATTTTTGTAGCACTTGCTTCAAACTTAATAATACGCCAATACGGGAAATCTCTGTTTGCCTAGGGCAAAGAATCAAGTTTTCCACAGTTATTAAATTCGAATGCTGATTAAGATTTTCTTTATTAAGGCAAGTATCAGGTTTGTTGGGATTTAACAAAAGAATGTCAATTAAAATGTAAATTAAAATTTAAAGCTCTATCTCGTTCATTCTCACGCTAAAACACAGAAAGCAGAAAATCTGTCTCATACGCGCAGTTCCAAATACGACTACATGTATAACAGTTTGTCCTATGAGCACCCACGTAAACCCCATTTTATATTGACAAAAATGGAATTTGGAGGGTTATGCAGAAAAGTTTTCTTAGTTTTGCTCAAAAAACTAGATTGTTGACATTTCGATAACATATAGTTGTGGCATACGAGGGTAGGCTGAAAAGTTCTCAGCCTGACCAAGAATCAGGCATCGAGCAGCCATGAAATTTTGTATTCATTAAATCCAAGCCTGTATTACTTGATTTGACTCAAATGAGTTCAAGTTTACCTGAAATAACGTAGAAATTCTAGGCTTTGAGAGAGAGAGAGAGAGAGAGAGAGAGAGAGAGAGAGAGAGAGAGAGAGAGAGAGAGAGATTTCCATCACGCTAACAAGTCCTCGTAATGAACACCCCTCTAAACGCGACTTTATATAGAGAAAACTGGGGTTTACCGGGGTATACTTTATTTTTCTTCTTTCTGCTCGCATTTATATAGGTTGTTGGTACTCGTTTGAACCCCCTCGATGAGGCGGTCCTAACCAGCACCCACAACAGATGATTTGAGTTTTAGTAAGAAATGTATTACATTGTTTTACAAGAAAAGTACCCAGTTTGGAAACAGGAAATACGAGGGTAGGCTGAAAAGTTCTGAGCCTGACCAAGAAGCAGGCATCGAACAGCCATGAAATTTTGTATTCATTAAATCCAAACCGTTATTACTTGATTTGACTCAAAAGAGTTCAAGTTTACCTGCAATAACGTAGAAATTCTAGACTTTGATAATTGATACTAGCACGTATTTGAGAAAATGGACAAAATCTGGCATCGTGGTTACATCAAGTACTCTATAAAAAGGGGTTAGCTCCTAAGGACATCCATGCCGATATGGTTGTTACATAAGGGGATGATGCTCCTTCGTATGCAACCGTGAAAAGGTGGGCAGCAAATTTTAAGATGGGCAAGGACAGCCTTGAAGATGATGACCGGTGTTGACGACCCACAACGGCAACAACTGCGGAAACCATCAGCCAAGTGCACAGGGCCGTGATGGATGACAATCTCTATATTTATCAAAAATAAGAAAAATATATCACAAATTTTCATCTGAAAGTTTTGGTTTTTTTTTCGGCGGTAAAATTTACAATGTATTTGTAAGGGGTGTTTTCGTGATGTATTCGTCTGGAGATTCTAACATTCTGACGATTATTTCACAGGAAACGACTTAGCCTCCGGACACGTCAGAATCGCTTTTTGACTTTAATTGTTATGTAAAGCCTTCTGTTTAATTTATAAGCTTCAATGTCTCTCTCCCAACACTTCAGCAAAATTTGACTTTCTTTCCACGGCGTCAAGACAATATTTCCACACTCCAGCACGAGGAGATTAATAAAGCTGTACCAGATTACGCCCTGAAGCGACAGGGAAACGTGTCGCAATAGCCTGTCTTTATGTGGATACGCCAATTCAATCTTCTTTTAGTTATGTTCTTCTTTCGACTGCGTGCAATATTGGTACTGAAGCAGCACACTAGACATCACGTAAACAAGTCCGTGAAATAAAGACCCACTAAACCCCACTTTATATAGAGAAAACTGGGGTTTACGGGGGTAAACATCATTTTCCTTATTTCTGTTCCAAGACATAGGTTGTGGGTATTCGTTAGAACCGCCTATGTTTGGAGTATAAATAAGAAAAATATTACAAATTTTCATCAGAAAAATATACCTTTTTTGAGGCATGAAAATGCACTATATCACATGGATGTGTAATACCGTAATGAAAAGTATTCCTATGCATGCAACTTCCGTGGCAGAGCACGCTATGCTAGTCTAGCACTCCAAAAAAAAATAACATTAAATATTGTATACTCTGTAGACCCAGTCCAGACACCACAGAACCAGGGTCCACAGTGTTTACTTATAAAACATATTTTGTCAATCTTACAAAACATAAAATTAACAAGACATCCCACAATTGGAATGGGACATGTCCCGAGCGCATGGTTGATTTTGTGTCATTACGATAAACCATCTGTGAGGCATAGTGCATCTCAAAATTGACATTTTTTTTCTGTCGAAAATTTGTGATTTACTCAAAACATAGCTTGAGGGTGCTCGTTAGAACCGCCTCATGGAGGCGGTTCTAACGAGTACCCACCCACACCCTATGTCTTGGAGCAGAAATTAGAAAAATAACGTAAACCCCCGTAAACCCCAGTTTTCTCTATATAAAGTTGGGTTAGGTGGGGTGTTCATTTCACGGACTTGTTCACATGATGTGTTACATGTCCTCACATTGGCAAGTCCATGTTATAAACGCCCCTGTAAACGCCACTCTATACTATAGAAAACTGGGGCTTACAGGGATAAGCATTATTTTTCTTATTTCTGCACAATAACATATGTTGTGGATACTCGTTAGAACCGTCTCATTGAGGCAGTTCTAACGAGCACCAATAACATATGAGCCAGCGCACGACAAAACCTACAATAAGACATGTGCGCCCATTGAAGACTCAGATCAGCCTGCGCATCCATATAGTCTAACCAGAGACTTCTCTTGTTGCATGGAGGAGCATTGGGCCCCCTTAGCTATCCTTAGAGCGCACAACGAAGACTCTGATCAGACTGCGCGGATGCGCAGGCTGATCTGAGTCTTCGTTGGGCCAACATGTCTTATTGAAGGTTTTGTCATGCGCTGGCTCATATATTTTGAGCATCAACAAGATTACTATCACACTTAGTCATGAAAATTTTAACAGTTTTGGACAATGTGAGAATGTACTTAGTCACACGTATGTGATATCGTAATTTACATGTTATATACAATGTATGAGCTATCAAAAAGCCACTCGTCGCTCTGAAATCTCTACCTTGATCGAGTCGCAAGAAAGAAACTAAGTTCTGGTGTTGATGGTTGGGTGGTTTTCTTTCGGTCTTCAATGTTTGCTGGCCCCCGCCCTTCGGGCTTGAAGAAATAGATGGGCTGCACGATTCTTCCACGCAGAGCTGAAACTGACCCGCACACGAGTACTTATAAACCGCTTAGAGGATCTAAGCCTGCCCAGACAAAGCGGTGCGAGTCGGACCGTCCATGCTTATAAGCCCTATTGGTTTCATTGGGCGACAGGGATTGAGATGTCATTTCATCTCGATGTCGGGTAGAAGTCCCACAAAATTGGAAGCAACGTCTTCAAAATGACCTTCACAGTGTTGACGGGGTCGTAAAACTTCAAATCAAACAGTAACATAAAATTATTCCTTTGCATGCGATTTCCGCGGCAGAGCACGCTATGTTAGTCTAGTAGTCCAAGTCCATAAAAATGACACTGAAGTTGGTAAACAGTGTAGACCCAGTCCAGGCACTACAGAATCATGGTGTATACAGTGTATATTTAAAATACATATTTTGTCAAACTTACAAGAAATGAATCTAACAAGACGTCCCAAAATTTGAATGGGACAGCGCATGCACGAAGCTAAGTTCTGATGTTGGTGATTGGGTGGTTTTCTTTCGGTCTTCAATGATCCTTCTTATAACGCAGACCTTTAATACCACAAGCTGAGCTTTTACAAAAAAGCTAGGTCTATACCCTTAGCACTTACTAAATAAGAATGTCAAGAGTTATATAAATATGTTTTATACAATTAACTGTTTTAGTAATATTTTAATTGCCATCATGCCGACTGAATATGAAGTATAATGTCTAAAATGTCAACGTTGCAAATGTTGTAATTTTGTCAAAATTAAAAAAAAAGGCACACGTGCAACTTAAATATGCCTGTGACATCTTATCAAACGGAATGCTTGAGAGCTGTTGGAGAAGTTACGTAGACAACTTTCCTACATTTTGTAGAAGACTAAATAAAGATTAGCACAACAATTTTGCTAACGGCCAGGGAAGTTTATTAGCTCGCCAAAGCCGAAGGCTCCTTATAGGATAGACAGTCAGTCGTCCAGCGTGGTCAAGAATTTGTAGATGTATATTTTGTATTAGCCTGTAAAAATATGACACCACATATGGGCATATACAAATGTGATAGCAATTCTGTGCCAGAGCTCTGTCCTTGGTCCTCTTTTTTGTGTGAAAGCTTATACTTATTATGGGCCGCTTTTTCTTCTTGTGAAAGTTTATAGAAAGGTCAAACCTGCATTGAGGGTAACTAATGGCTGTACTTCCGCGTTTAACTCAACGTTTATAATGTATGGGCGTAGACAACTATGGCCACTTCACTGGAGACCCCCAACAGATTAGCTGTTAATACCCTATCCCTTCTCTACATGGCATTCCAGGACTACATGTACGAGTCATTGTAGCTTCACCGTGGCAACAAGTAACACCTATGTGGCTGAAAATGTTGTGACTGTATATTTACGTTTATTCTGTTTATTCGTCCCAATAATGAATCTGGATGTAAAACTCCAGTTCAATAGCTACTGAGTGTGATCCGAGTGAATTATTCATCACCAGAACACACAAGTTGTTCCGACCTATTCCAGCTCATGGCAGAATCAACACAATGCTTTCTATGAACTACGAATGCTCAGATCAGCATGCGCAGTAGCGCATGCTGATCTGTGCCTTCGTAATTCAAATCTGAACTAATTCGACCAGGGCAAATCCGAAGTATGAACGGAAAAGACCGATCTTGTTTTAGAGATATGCGCAGTAGATGGCGTTTTGGCGTACTGCAGGCCACAATTTCTTGGCCTTGGCTAGCACGAACGCAGCCTATTTTACAATCCTCGGGCGGTGTTTCTGAAGTTATCTGTCCCAGAGGAGATCACAATAATTCTTTCATGGATGGTTACATCAAAGCAAAATATCAGTGCAAAAAATCGATGTTGGTTAACTAATCATGGAAAGAGACGTTTGCAGTGGTGTTAAAGGAAATAAAACAGGGTGGCCTGCAAAATTATGTTTATTGGTCTCCGTTTTATTTTATGAATCAGATATGGTTTATTGGTCCTTCAAAGCCATTAAATAGCAGCTCTGGTAAGTGTACAGTAGCCGCGAGTTTGAGCAGTGGTCCACCAATGGTCTTTTTTTTTTTTCATTATTAAAACACGCCTATATAAATACATTGTAAACTTTGCCGCCGAAAAAGTGAAAATTTTAGGATGAAAATTTTTGATATTTTTCCTATTTCGGCTCAAAGTATAGATTGTGGGTACTCGTTAGAACCGCCTCATCGAGGCGGTTCTAACGAGTACCCGCTATCCATATTATAGAGCAGAAATAAGAAAATAAGGTTTACCCCTGTTAACCCCAGTTTACTATAAAAAAAGTGGGATTCAAGGGGGTCAAAATTGTATAGGCGTGTTTTCATGATGGTTTTGTTTGTTGTTTTAGTTTAGCGGCCCAATCAACACTATTTAAGTCATTTTTGAGCCGGTTAGTTTACCTATCCACACTATTCCTGGGCAGGCTTGTAGGTATGCAGTTACCGAGTACAGTGCACGTTGTTTAGCCAGAAACTGACAACTGCCCTTCTTAAATCAGCGGAAGGGAGAGAATGACAGTAGAAAAGATTTCATGATCAATATCCACGAAAGAATGTTGCCGACACCGGCAGGTATCGAACCCGCGTCCTCCTGATCACCAGTCAGACGCGAATCTGACTGAGCTGCCCGATGGTGTTGAAATAGAACAGAATAGCCTTTTGTCCAGACTTACGCATACACAAATGCATAGCTACAGATGAAGTATTTTGTGTTAATTGAAGGATAGTTTTCCTTATTTCTCCATATAAACCTATGTTGTGGGAACTCATTAGAACCGCCTCGCCGAGGCGGTTCTAATGAGTTCCCACAACATAGGTTTTTTATGCAGAACTGACAAAACTATTCTCAATTTATCACAAAATGCTTACATTATCTGTTGCTATGCACAAATATGTGTATATATTAAAAAAATGTTGTTCCTTACTTCCATTTCCCTTCATGTTCCTTCATGATATAATAATTCTAGATTTTAAAACATTTGATTGTGAGAGGCACGAATGACAGCGTTTTTGATATGTACATGTATATGTTTTCCTAGTGTGCCTCTTCTGGGCATTAGATGAACTTAATCCCAGATCCCAGACGTTAGTTTAAACTTTATTTATTGTATAATACATACATCAAATACTAGCATGCACATGTTGAAAACATAGCTACACTAGTATCATACAAATTGGATCCAGAAGTAAGCCAAATGACTTATTTCAATCTGTATCCCTGAATTACAATTATACTGGTACTGTTCTAATTTACTTTGTGTTAAACTCTTTGTGGGTTACTTTATATAAATTTTCCCAAAACATTGTCATTGAGAATTATAAATGTGTACAGCAAAGAAACAAAGAGTATTACAAAAGAGACTAGAATAGAAATGTGGCTCCACGGGGTGGGAAATTTGAAGTAAATACACCCTTATATTTTGATATGTAAGGAACATGTCTTTACGTAGTACATGTATTAGTGAAGTTGTGGCTGTAGGCTGTCTCATGAAGAAATGATACTCTACAGGTCGTGATATTGGTATGCATGTACGTGGGTGACTTCAACAAAATCGTTTAGATTTAAGAATGCATTGCCTCCATTCTGTACTGCTATAACTATTTGAATATTATCGTTTTCTGACAAATCGGCATGAAGAAGATTGTTTAGAGATGGTTGGCAGATCATTGAGACACTGTCTATCATTGAGACAATGTCTTCTAGACTTTAAACCGAGGTGGTCTTATTGCCAATCGGATATACAACTAAGTCACCCTATATTTTTATGTTCTCCGATCATGGTACAATATAATACATGCAGTTACGCGAGTTCTCATTCACAATGCGTATTTTTCTTGATACTGAATGACATAAATGTAGCCGCATCTTGACTCAGGTAATCTGGCATCTAGAGCTTACATTCATCTCGATCTGCTTTTGTTTTCTTTGTTTTGTCAAGAAACCTATTATACCTATCTTCTGTAAGATAAAAGACGGGGTAGTGTTGCAGACTAGAAAAGAATGCATTACTGTAACTGTTCTAAAGAGCATCGATAACGTAACTAAATAAACCCTCGCCGTGCTGAATATTGCAATATGTAACACTCCTCCCCGATTTTCAAACATTTGTGTTGTGTGCATTCAATTTTACCATGGATTCAGAAACAGAATGGAAATCAGTATAGATCCTGATCAGCTGGCTTCAATGAAGCCAGCTGATCAGGATCTATACTGTTTTACAAAAAGGACATAAAAGATGTCAGCATGGATTGGGTTTAGTGGAACCTATCGGGCGGGCAGCCTAAGTGAAGCAATTTTCAGAATACTTACGACATACTGTATTTACTTCTTTATTGACTAGAGTGTTTTTCAATCCATGAAAAGCTGATAATACTGAAATGTACATACTGCTGTTGCCCACGTGGTTATGTTGCCCACGTGGTCAACAAAGTTACATCGCCTGTACATTAACTCATGACGCACAGGGTCCTCCTTGTAATGGCTTTGGTCGATTCCCTTGATGTCATATTTGATCTATTTGTTAACAATTAACAGCAATTCCTATACCCGGATCAAACAGTGAAGAATCTGACCCGACATCGCTTTTAATTTGGTTCTACACGGTTTGCCAGTGCCGCAGACATATTAAACAAAGCTCAGTGAAAAAGGGCCTGCAAGTACCACAAACAGAACCGCAATAGTTTAATGCAAAATAGTATAAGTAAATTTCCAGCCTACACTCTGAGACAATCAACTTGCAAGTGTTATACGAAGAAAACTGACAATAAACTGGCAGACTAAGTAGGTGTAGTCAAAACGCTTTTGAAGCTTAGTGGCCTCTTCTGTCTGACAGTTTTGACATGTTCACATAAGGCACACCTTTATCCATGCCAGCAAAGAATGGCTGGCCAACGTCGTGTCGATGTAGACCTGGTTTTGGCCCGCTGTTGCTAGCTGGGTAGGAGATTTCACGTAATGATTTTTAGGCGACTGTTTGTCAATTGACAAAGCACAGCAGCCTTACTTGGATGATGTACTGATTTATACGATATCCAGGTAACCTTTTTTGTTGTTGTTGATGATGTTTTTGCCGCGTGATTCTGCGTTGTGTAAAGAAAGCTTTATGTTCAACATTCACTCGGCCTATATGCCGGGTCAAAGGCAAACAGTGCAGAACTATATGCCGCCAGGATATGCAGCGTCTGATCAGGGTCTACACTAGTGGCGTAAAATTCAGAAATTTAACGGTTAAACAAAACAGTCTGAGTCACCGTTCAAGACCCCTATCCGAGCTCTGAGACTTTGCTGCTAGCTACAAAAGCTGTTACATGTGTCAACAGATCGGAATTCAATGAATGTATTTGTACTTCCAACATGAAGCTGCATTATTGTAATGAAGTGCTTTATCAGGTACCCCCTATATTAAGTACATTGTAACACATTGACCTGATAAAGATATGCTATCTCGGGACATGTAAGCTTTATCAGGTCAATGCTATGAACTGGACAACTGATAAATGGAATACCGGATTCGTGTAAAATGATATCAAGTTTAACAGGCTCGCCTTCGAGAACGCATGTAGAATCGCTCGGCAAGCCTCGCGATTCTACACGCGCTCTCGAAGCCTTGACTGATAAACTTGATATCAAATGAAACGAACCTTGTATTATTCTCTATATGTTCAGCATTACCATTCGATTTAGAAAAACGTCTAACCCAGTTTTGTATGTTAACCAAAATCAAATTTTGCAGCCTGTCAAGCGATGTCCCGATAACTTCAACCTAAAGGCCTGAATATCCCACAAGATGACTGAAATCTTCAATGTTATGATTCATATTCTGATGTCATAGATAGCTCAGACATCTATAATTCCAAGATAAGTATTGACTTGTAATTTTTCTGTTGCTGTCAGAATATGTCAAAGCTTATCATCGAATTTCCCATTTAGAGTTGGACGTTTCATCCTGAAAGTGGATTGACGTCGGGAGATTTATTACCATTTAAGGGGAGTTATCTGCTCATTTCCATGCTATGCATTTATAATGCATTTTTGTCTATTCTCGTCTGACAACGGAACCAATTTAATATAAATGTCTAGAGATATCATATCTTTTTCATAAATGCTACCAGCCAGTTTTGTAACACGTCTATTTTGATACAATAACTACCTTGGATAGCGAAGATGTTACATATATGGAGGTTGAATCATATATAGACATGTCTAGGCATCGTGAACATGGAATATTCGGTACGCATCACGAAAACACATCTACACAATTTTGATCCCCTTGAACCCCACTTTTAATTAGAAAAAAAAACTGGCATTTTTAGGGATAAACATTATTTTTCTTATTTCTGCTCTGATATTTTGAGCAGACAAAAGAAAAATCTCACAATTTGTCATCGATTTTTTTTTTCGGCAGTAACATTTACAATGTATTATCGTAATGGATAACAAGTCCATGTAGTGACATTCCGTCCAACATGGTGTCAGAAATGATAAATATTAGGTAAAAAATGTAACATCTTTCTTATTTGTGCGTTCAACATAAATTATGGGTAGCCTTGAGGCGGTTCTAACTATATAGTACCATAATCTATGTTTTGAGCACAAATAAGACAGATTGATGTTTACTCCTCTAGACCCCACCTTTCTCTATATTGGCCCCCGCTATCGGGGCTTGAAGAAATTGATGGGCTGCATGATGCTTCCACGCAGAGCTGAATCCGACAGCACACGAGTACTAGTAAACTACTTACAGGATCTAAGCCTGCGCAAGCAAAGCGGTGCGAGTCGGACCGTCCATGCTTATTAACCCTGTTGGTTTCATTGGGCGACAGGGCTTGAGATGTCATTTCATCTCAATGTCGGGTATAAGTCCCACAAAATTGGAAGCAACGCCTCCAAAATGACCTAAACAGTGTTGACGGGAACGTTAAACCTAAATCAACCAACCAACTTTTTTCTATATAAAACGGGGTTTAGATGGGACTTCGTTAGAGGGGTATTCGTTTCACGGACGTGTTATCATGATGACAATCCATGATCGCGAAGGCTCTGTTATTGTTTTCTCTTGCGTCGTCTCATGTTGCAAGGTGTGAGATGGACATTCTTTCTCTGTGGCATTGGTCCATACCACAATTTATTTATCATCAACAATCGGTTGTACTCGCACCAGGAGATGCACATAATTAAATACTAAATACATATGCACGGCGTTATGTTGATAATGTGACGTCAACATCGAAGCTGCATGTTCATTCTCTCTTTCATACTTCTAAAACGGTTTCTCTATATAAAGTGGGGTTTAGGGGTATTCATTTCTCGGACTTTTTCAAGTGATGAAAACGTCTATTAACCCATTTCAGACTGGAAACCCCTAAACGGGTACCTTGGCAAACAGTGCAGGCCCAGATGAGACGCCGCAGAACGCGGCGTCTCATCAGGGCCTACACTATTTGCAGAAAGTTCAGCCATTTTCAAGATCAATTTTGAAGATACCACAACCTGTCACCCCTAATTCTAGAAATGGACTCCTGGTATATATAAGGAGGAAGATTCCATTTGGTACAAAAAGGGTTAAAATAGGAGGAAAGGGCACTCTACAGGGTAGGGTAAAGCCTTATTTTTGCCAGTGCACGGCAATTCTTACAAGTCCATCACGAAAACACACCTATATAATTTTGACCCCCTTGAACCCAACTTTTATATAGTAAAACTGGTGTTTACAGGGGTAAACCTTTTTCTTATTTCTGCTCTAAAATATAGACTGTCGGTACTCGTTAGAACCGCCTCGATGAGGCGGTTCTAACGTGTACCCATAATCTATATTTTGAGCAGAAATAAGAAACATGTCACAATTTTTCATCATAAAATTTTTATTTTTTTTCGGCGGTAAAATTTGCAATGTATTTGTATAGGCGTGTTATCCTAATGCTGATCAGAATCTTCGCTTATCGCACGAACCTTTCATATATAGCCTTTTGGGCTATCAAAAAGGCAGAAGAACGACAACTCTTGCCACAGTTGGTGGGTGTACAGGCTGATCTACGTCTTCGACAGTCGCACTGGCTATTATTGTAGGTTTACCATGTTCTTGAATTAGTTTCGCATTTCTCAGTGCTCTACGTTGCGATAACACATCCGTGTGATTTTGTACATTTTTCATACCTCAGAAATGGCAATTTGTCTGATGAAAATGTGTGATAATTTTCTTATCGATACTCCAAACATAGGTTTTAGGTGCTCGTTAGAACCGCCTCATCGAGGCGGTTCTAACGAGTACCCACAACCTATGTCTTGGAGCATGTTTACCCCCGTAAACCCCAGTTTTCTCTACATAAAGTGGGGTTTGGGGGCGTCTTTATTTCACGGACTTATTCACGTGATGAAACCTACACTGGCTTCCCAGGAAGCATAATCATCCTTCGACCTTGACTAATATTCTGTACATTGACGTCGATAGATAACTCCCTTACCTGGCCGACGCGACCAGCTAAATCAGTAAGGGACCCTTTCCTACGAAATAAAAATAAATCATTTATAGCGACTAAATTATCAGTTAGACTTGAGCGATTTTTACTGTTTTGAAAAAGAAAACAAAATAGGCTAGTACTTTTAATCTTCAGACCCAGGATTCTTTTTAAGGTCGTTTCAAGATCATTTCAATTTCAGTTGGGGGAAAACAGGTGTAGCCGGAGAAAATCCACCTGACCGTGCGTTATAGAACTTGGCGTCTCACGTGTGACCCGAACGTGGCTCGAACCAAAAGCTGTTAGAGACCTTATGATTAAGAGACAGCCCTCTTAGACAATACGTTAGTCTGACTCCAGACCCTTGATTCAGTCCCTTTCAGGGGAAGATAACTTGAAATTGGATTAAAGAGGAACAGGATAAAATAATGAAAAGAATGAGAGAGAAAACGACTGGAGCCAGTCTAACAATACGTGTGTGTTGTTCAGTGGTACACAAACAGACTCTGTGTGCCCTGAAATCTCTTTGATAGCGCTATTATTTATTTGACCGGCCAAATCGGCTTTAATATCGCACTTGTTATAGAAGATCAGATTGAATAATGTGGCAACTAATTTTCTCTTTCTGATATGAAATCGATAACATAAGACGCATTGTGATATCAAACTTCAGCATTCTCCCAGGAACTGTCAGGCAAACTAGCACTTGATAAAAATTGAGCGGACCACGATCACGAATCATTACAATTTTATAGCTTGAACATGTACAAAAACTGCAGATTATGTTTCCGTTTACACGCTTTTGCCTTACTCGTTTATTGATATATGCAATTTCAGCTGCGCAGGTCCTGACACAGACAAGAGAGAGAGAGAGAGAGAGAGAGAGAGAGAGAGAGAGAGAGAGAGAGAGAGAGAGAGAGAGAGAGAGAGAGAGAGAGAAGTGAGAGAGAGAGAGAGAGAGAGAGAGAGAGAGAGAGAGAGAGAGAGAGAACTGTTACTGACGCCCCTAGATGCAATCACACACTGTGTTTTGACATGATGAATATCCAACATACACACACTCTACCGCCGCCGCCCATCGGGGCTTGAAGAAATAGATGGGCAGATGATGTTTTCACGCAGAACTGAAACCGACCCGCACACGAGTACTGGTAAACCGCTTAGAGGATCTTAGCCTGCCCAGGCAAAACGTTGCGAGTAGGCCCGTTCATGCTTTTAAACCCTATTGATTTCATTGGGCGACAGGGCTTGAGCTGTCATTTCATCTCAATGTCGGGTAAAAGTTCCACGAAATTGGAAGCAACGTCTCCAAAATGATCTGTACAATGTTGACGGGGACGTTAAACCTCAAATCAAACAAACGAAACATTTACACTCTGTCGTATATAAAGCTTATACATGTGCACTGTGGGAGCTCTGTGGAACTGCCTTACTTGAGGCGGTTGTAACGAGTAAACAAAATCTATGTTCATAGCAACAATGGAGCAACAATAAGAATAAAATCAACGATTACGTTCATGCAGCTTTTCAAATCACCAAAAAATGCGTTTTATTTTGTTTTCCTTCTTCTAAATATTTGAGATATTTATAAGGTTGTGGACACAGTTCTAAGGAGTATCCACAATCTTAGTCTTTCTCTTTCCTTTCTCTGTATGTATATATAGAAGCCTCCGTGGCGCAGTGGTTATGCTACTCGCCTTGTAAACCAGGGATCGCAGGTTCGATCCCGGGCTTCTCCAGACTTTCGGATGAGTCTTTAAACCGAGGTCCCGTCTCCGTATGACCTTAGCTGTTGGTGGGACGTAAAATTCAAACACTCACTCACTCTGTATGTATACTGCAACACCCTCTCACGAGGATTCAGTGCAGGTGCACATTTGCAGGATGAAAGCCTACACAGTAATCAAGAAATTACGGTAGGGTATTTTACCTGCACAAGGGATGGTTCTCCCCACACAGGAGCAGCATAGGCAAGTGCACTAATCACTGAGCTATCACCCTATATCCTAGGTCTTGGGAACGAAATAGGGGAAAAAAAGAGTATACCCCCGTTAACCCCAGTTTTCCTTTGTATATACTATAACCGAGCTATCACCACACAACCTAGGTATTGGGAAAGAAATAGGAAAAACAGCGTATGCCCCCATTAATCCCAGTTTTTCTTTGCATCACGAAAACATGCCTTTATACTTTTGACCCCCTTGAACCCCACTGTTATATCGTAAAAATTGGGTTTACAGGGGGTAAGCCTTAATTTTCTTATCTCTGCTCTAAAATATAGACTTTGGGTACTCGTTAGAACCGCCTCGATGAGGCGGTTCTAACGAGTACCCGCAATCTATATTTTAAGCAGAAAAAGCATAAAACACAATTTTTCATCTTAAAATTTTCATTTTTTTTGGCAATTTATCTTACAATGTATTTGTATAGGCGTGTTTTCGTAATGAAACTATAAAGCCATGTTTACAGGGGTGTTCATCAGATATGTGGCCAAGTAGCACATGATGCTTATTTATATTCCTGAACCACAGAAATCCAACACAGTAACCAATTACTGATGGACAGGAAAATATTTAGTGAATTACCTGATGAATCAACCAGAAGGATATTATTTTCATAACCTGGTACGCTATGTCTCGTGAACAATGGATGCCCACAATGTATGAAAAAATGTATGTGCCATCTAAACCCAGGTACCTATGAGTCACATACTCTGACTGATATATGTCCTCCCAGCAGGCACTCAACCTTAAACTAACGTTGAAACAACGTTGAAAACGTTGTTTCAACGTTAGTTCAACGTTGAGCCAACGTTCTATGCCTGCAGGGCTACCATGAGAAAACATGGGACCCCCGTCCTCGAGGCTTGTCATCAGGTCGAACACAAACCAACCTGCTCACTACAGTTTCGATTTGTTTGTTTGTTTGTATTGGAGTTTAATGGCCCAGTCAACACTATTTGGTTCATTTTTAGCCGGTCGGTTTACCTATCCCCAATTTTCCTGCTTTAAAAACCTTATTTATATTTTTTTCTTATTTATATTTAGAAAGTTTCAATAATTCTTTCTTTATGTTTTCGTCAATCAGCGTCCTCTGGTTAGAGACGCCCTTTGGGACTGTTCAAAAGTGGTCTTAATGACCACTTTTGAACAGTCCCAAAGGTGGTCCTAATTGAGGAATTAACTGCATTTTATATTGTCTTATTTTCAGAGTACAGCACAATGTTTTCTGGATAATAAATGTCAAAACAATTAATTGCAACTTTTTGGTTTTGCCATGTTGAATAACATAAAACACTGCCATGTTCAACAACATAAAACACTGAAAAAACGAAGCACCTTTTTTAATAATTCACGTGACTTGTTAGAATATTGATTATTTCATCACGTTGACACCCCAATTGGATTAATATTTTCTAGTCCTTTCACTTCCGAATTTAGAAACTATTTGTCACTGATGAGGCCTAATTGGCTGAGGCTTGCTGGTCTGGCCCAGAAAAATCTTGTTTACTTCATGGTTTTCGACTCTGTGCTGTAGTCATTGCTTCCAAAGTATAACCCTTTTTCAGAACATTTACATAGGAAAAACTTGCGTTTACAAATGTGCTCCAAATCATAGGATATGCCTAGACACAGAAATGAGAAAATTAACGCATATTCTTGTAACTGCTAAAATGCGAAATTTACATGGGTGTACGTTACATGGATTTGCCAGCTCTAACAGCGATGTAAGTGCATACACAAGAAAGAAACCAAGATTCAAGGTTTCACTACAAGACTAGTTAGTTTCGACCAAGTACGCCTCATCAGTGACCTTTTTACATGTGTTATATAAAATAAGCTAGTCTTCATAACATATGCATTACGATAGCACACCCATGTAACATAGAGCATTCATTCATATCTCCAAAATGGTTATTTTTCAGATGAAAATTTGTGATATGTTTCTTATTTTTATTCCAAACTTAGGTTGTGAGTGCTCGTTAGAACCGCCTCATTGAGGCGGTTCTAACGAGTACCCACAACCTATACCTTGGAGGAGAAATAAGGAGAGTACTGTATACCCCGTAAAGTCCAGCTTACTCTATCTACACGTATATATAGAGGGGGTTAGAGGGATGTTCATTACACGGACTTGTTAACATCTGGGGTGTATTGGGGGTGGGGGTGGGGTTCTATTACGGATGCTAAAGATGCACGTAATAAACTTACCTGTCACAGTAGATAAGCACAGCAAATATAGTACTAATGTTAGTAAATCCATTTTAAGAGGTTTAATCCTGACAAGTTAAAATCCTTTCCATAGCTACAGGTCTTTGAAAGAGTTTCACAATAAATATCCTGAGAGTTAGGCGCCAAATATGTTCAAATTCGTTGATTTGCGAATGCTTTTTTAGCTTTCAAACTGCTTTAAAAAGTTCACTCGTGTACAGATGAAAGCAACATGCACAGATTTATAAGAAGAAACATCTACGTATACATGTACAAGTGTATATTTCAGTCGGCCACAGGTTCGAGTCATTTTATTGTTATTTTGTTATTTTAGGTATAAGCAGTCGGTAAACCACAATAATGTTTAGGAAATAAAATCATTTTCAGTGTAACAATGTGACCTACCGCGTGTTTTTCTTTCATTCACACACACAATACAAATGGCTTTTATAACCTTTATTCTAAAGGTCAGGAGATGAGCACAGCAGGCCTCTAGTCAATTATGAAAATAAACGAATTTGTCCCGATTTTATTGCATTGTTATTGTCAGTAGCAAAATGCTGTCATTTCAATGTATCAAAACTATTTATATATCAAAACAATATTTCAGCGCGTAGAAAAGCGTTGTTTTATATATAGTTACAGCATTTTCTACGTATGACTCAGGTTTAAATATTGAAGTTAGTATTTGGTTTTTAAAAGTCTGCATTCATACGCGGATTTCTACACAACGATTAACGTTGCTTGGAGGAAAACGTTAAATTCACCAAATGTATCCTCGCCAAATTTTACCCATAGTCACAAGATACACTATTGTTAGGCAGAAATAGCATCACTATAAATGTCACAATCTATTCCTTTATCAAGCGATTTCATATTTTTTCTCACTCTCCATTAAATGAAAACACACAGCAAGCAAAAGAAATAAATTAAACCGTCTCTCTTTCCTAATCTTCCTTCTGTCATAAAGTATCAAGAATGGATTTTCGGTGATCCTCTCTCAGCGCGTCTGATCTATTGAACGAACAAGCGAAGAATGTGTGTTCAGTCTCTCGATTCACTGAATCCTCATCCTAGCCAGCATGCTACACCGCTTGTCTACTATCGATATTGGTTATTTGACAGAAATATTGTTCATTATTTTGTATAAAACATATGTAGCTGTATTTGTTTATTTTTTGTTCTGCTGCGTTTATACAGCAGGAAAGCAAAAGATACAAATATTTGAAGGTCTGGTAAAAATCTTCCGTTGTTTTTGCTTCAGCTGATTGTGATTATTAACCATTTTTATACCAAATGGAATCTTCCGCCTTATATATAGCAGGGATCCATTTCAATATTTAGGGGTGTCAGGTTGTGTTTTTGGAAAAATGGCTAAACGTTTTGGAAACAGTGTAGGCCCTGATCAGACGCCGCGTTCTGCGACGTCTGATCTGGGCCTACACGGTTTGCCAATTACCTGTTTAGGGGTTTCTGGTACAAAAAAGGGTTAGCCCGTCTTAGAAGGCAAATCCACGACGGGTCATTGGTAAACAGTGCAGAGCAAGATCAGACGCCGCAAAAACAGCGTCTGATATAATGGGTCATTAAAAAGACGAAAGTCAATAATTACAGACAATAACTGAAAATGTCATCCCTAAATTTCGAAATTTTGTTTGTTTGATTTCAGGTTTAACGTCCCCGTCAACACTGTAAAGGTCATTTTGGAGACGTTGCTTCCAATTTTGTGGGACTTTTACCCGACATTGAGATGAAATGACATCTCAATTCCTGTCGCCCAATGAAACCTATAGGGTTTATTAGCATGGACAGTCCGCCTCGCATCGCGGTTCCTGGACAGGCTTAGATCCTTCTAAGCGGTTTACCAGTACTAGTGTGCGGGCCGGATTCAGCTCTGCGTGGAAGCATCATGCAGCCCATATATTTCTTCAAGCCCCTATGGGCGGGGGCCGGCTAAATTTCGAAATGAAGTCCTGTTGAACATTAGAGATGATTGTTCTGGTGGGGCGGGAGCGGGAGATTTTAGTGTCAGTACAAAATGAATGGTCAAGAGTTTTAGGCCATTTTCCAGCCTACACTCAGAGACAATCGACCCCACCAGCTCAATAAGTTCTTTGATTTCTTAAAGGCACGACAACCTTCGTGAAATGAACCCCCCTAAACCCACTTTATATGGAGAAAATTTGGGTTTAAGGGTGTATATACCTTAATGTTCTTATTTCTGCTCAAAGATAGAGGTTGTGGGTACTCGTCAGAACCGCCTCAAAGAGAAATGAAAGGTATGCAAGAAAGATTGAGAATCTCACATTTGTGTGAGGGGTGGATAGAAAATCCCTCCCTCGGGATTACAGTCCGGCATCACTCGGCAAGCCTCGTGATGCCGGACTTTCACCCTCGGAGCGGATTTTTCTATCCACCCCTCACTCCCATGTAAGATTCTTATATTATGACACGGGTGAATTATCGAAATGTCAATGTCCATAACACGGATTTCTTCTTCGTTTTTCGTTTATCTCTTACATGTGCAGTAAGACCACTTAAAATTAAGTCTAATTCACCTTTAAAAAGGTTGCAGTTATTCTTTCTTTGTGATTTCTGCATATAGCCGTCATCTGGTCAGAGACCACCTTTGAGACTGCTCAAAAGTGGTCTTTAAAAAAGTGGTCTTAAATACCACTTTGAGAGAACACCTTTGAGACTGCTCAAAAATGGTCTTCAAGACCACTTTTGAGCAGTCCCAAAGGTGGTCTTAATATAGGAATTTTACTGTATTTCAATTTATGATTATCTGACAGGCTAATCAACATGAAAGAAGGTTATTGATTAGCGACATCTATTTTCTTTCCTGTTATGTACGGGTGGTCTTTTGTTGAACCAAAAAATAAAACAGAACATACACAATCTCGAATCAAAGTTTCTTGGCCAAACTAGCTAGTGTAGGCAAGTTATGTCTCATCAGTAACACTCGTATTAATTTACAAAGCCCAGAATGGGTACAATGATTTCAAAAAGATTAAAAATATAAACTACCGGTTTTTGTTTGAATTGAGGTTTAACGTTCCCGTCAACATTATTTAGGCCCTTTTAGAGACGCTGCTTCCAATTTTGTGGGACTTTTACCCGACATCGAGATGAAACCAATATCAATCATCATTCCAAATATAAACGTAATCCACCATACGATTTTGAAAATATAAACTCTTAAAATATCTAATTAAAAATTTCTAAGTCTGTGACCTTGACATTGAGCTCATGGGTATGGGATGGGGTATCCCTGAATAAAATGGACAGGTATCTAACATCATACAAAATATAAACTCAATCCATCGTACGATTTGGAAAATATCAACTCTTAAAATATCTCATTAAAAATTTCTAAGTCTGTGACATTGACCTTGAAGCCCTAGACACGAGTTGGGGTATTGCCAAATAAACATTTGGACCTGTATCTATCGTCAGAGCAAATATAAGCCAAATCCATAATATGGTTTGGAAAATTTAAGCTCTTTAAAATCTTTAACATTAAAATTGTCTAAGTCTGTGACCTTGACCTTGAGGTCTTAGTCATGGTCGGGTATTGCTGAATAAAACATTGTACCTATATCTATCATCATATCAAATATGAACCAAAGCCATCATAAAAGTTCAGGTTCTACCAGGTACTAATACCTTAGCCGGATTCTTTAACATTGAACATTTCTTAGTCTATGACCTTGACCTTGAGGCCATGGGCATGAGTGGGGGTATCGCTGAATAAAACTTTGGACCTATACCTCTAAGCATACCAAATATGAACCAATTCCATCGAATGGTTTGGACATTGTGATTTCTAAAATGTTCAGGATCTACCTGTTACAAATACCTTAACCTGAGTCTTTAACATTAAAAAATTCTAAGACTGTGACATTGACCTTGAGGTCACAGACATGGGTGGTGGTATCGCTTAATAAAATTTTGGACCTATATCTATCATCATACCAAATATGAACTAGTTCCATCGAATGGTTAGGAAAAGATGAGTTCTAAAAGTTCAGGCTCTACCTGTTACAAAAACCTTAACCTGAGGTTACAGGATCACGCACGTACATACACACACGTACAGACGGACGTACACATGTACGCACGTACATGCGTACGCACGGAAAACCGAAAAACTATATGACATAATGTAAGACATAATGACATCTCAAACCCTGCCGCCCAATGAAACCAAAAGGCTTATATGCATTGGACGGTCTGACTCACATCACTTTGCTTGCGCAGGCTTAGTCCTTCTAAGCGGTTTAACCGGTTCTTATGTGTGGTCCATTTCAGCTCTGCGTGGAAGCACCATGCAGCCCAAGCTCCGATGAGCGGGGACGTTATAAACTACCGGTGGTAAAAACAAAACAAAACGGAAAGCAGTGTGGGTTCCGATATGATGACCCGTAATGATCACAAAGTAGAAGTAAAACAAAGATCGGGAATCGATACAATTAACTTACTCCAGCCATCAAAGACACCAAAGGGAAAGAAACACAAACATGAAGCGACCAGACCATAATGGAAACCTAAACAAAGGAAGGCCATAAGGGCAGTTACTTTCCCACAAAATGGCCAAATGGCCATCCAAAATTAAAAGACACAAGTGATACACCACACTAAGTAACAAACAACAACATAAATAAACCGCCACAGAAGAACCGCCTTGGAACGATCAATGGAAAGAATTCCACTGGGGGGGGGGGGGGGGGCTTAAATCGATTTTACATGGCCATAATCCTCGCCCTTACCTCTGTCACGGTATACACTAATTTTGTTTAGTCCGCATGAAGGCTTCCTAACTCATCAGTGTAACATCTCCGAGAACATACAAATAAAAAAAAACTACAGAGATGAAACACGGTTGAGGACTCGACAGCAAACAACAACAGAATTGCTGGAGCAAAAGAAAACCAACAGTTAGACTCCGAGGGGCCCGACCACAGACGGAGCATCAGGCGCCAACCAACATAAAGAATACTAAAATAAAATTCCATTTATGTTTTTACGCTGGAACCGTCATATAAGTATATTTTGGTGTACAGTGCAGTAAAGGTTGGTTCTTCTGTGGGTCTGTGGAATGCAGTTTCTTTTCCTAATTTGAAGTTTACGCATTACCATTAAAATAGAAGTGAAGGCAATGATCAGGAATTGATAAAAGTTCCTCACACCTCCCATCCAAGACACCAAGGGCATTACAATAACACACCCGTGCGACATAGTGCATTTTTTCACATCTCCAAAATGGCTACTTTTCTGACGAAAATCCTTGATATTTTTCTTATTTATACTGCAAACATAGGTTGTGGGTGCTCGTTAGAACCGCCTCAATGAGGCGGTTCTAACGAGTACCCACAACCTATGTCTGGGAGCAGAAATAAGAAAAATAATGAATACCCACCTAAACCCCAGTTTTCTCTATATAAAGTGGGGTTTAGGGTTTTTTTTATTTTACGGACTTGTTCACGTGATGGGAAAGCAACACAAACGTAAAACCCCTTCACTATAATAAAACCGTCACAAGCGGACAGCCAAAAGGACAGTTACTATCCAACAAAATGGCCAAACGGCTATCCAAAATAAAAATATATTAGCCATGCATAGAACTGTATGCGATTTTCTCGGGACAGAAATTTTTGAGAGAAGCCACTTATTTGATACAATTTTCTTTGTAAGTAGTTTAGGTCATTGTATCAAAGCGTTAATCCAAAATCATTAATCCATAGACAAATGACAAATATCAATGTTCAGATAAACATACATGGATTCCAGAAGAGTGTAATCAGGCGTTTAAGATGTTTAACAGGCTCTGAACATTTTAAATCATTATCTACAAATACTCCTAA
Source organism: Lucinisca nassula (assembly GCA_963580285.1). Classification (NCBI taxonomy): domain Eukaryota; kingdom Metazoa; phylum Mollusca; class Bivalvia; order Lucinida; family Lucinidae; genus Lucinisca; species Lucinisca nassula. The sequence continues at coordinate 138,202,379 of OY757014.1, forward strand.
GATCTTATCACATTTTGCTGTGTTCAGTAACTCCTGACCATAGCAGAGCTTGAGATTATCATAATTTAATCTTTGTCGTTTCTGACTTGTTGTAACAAACATTACTTTAGTCTCTGTGGAGTTTAAAACACTACCATTATTCTTTCATCAAATATGAAGTTCATTTAATGCAATCTGCAGCTGCTCTTCAATTTTGTTTTGAGAGGTACATACAAAGTCGTATCGTCAGCGTATAGGTCAGTGATTACATTGCTGGTGTGTAAAGGCAGATCATTAATAAATATTAAAAATAAACAGGCCCTAATATAGAGCCCTGGGGTACTCCACACAGGACTGATTTAAATGTAGATTTGCAGTCACTGACTTTGACTTGTTGCTTTCTTTCCATTAAGTAAGAGTTCAACATGGTAATTCTTTTATTTTTTTATGCCATATAATTCTAATTTCTTAAGCAGAATACTGTGATCAACAAGATCCAATGCCTTCCTAAAGTAAACTAAGACAGACCGCATCATTTGTTCTTTATCTTTTGCATTCGGCCAGGTATCTATCACATTAGTAAGTGCCGTTTCACATGAGAGGTTCGACCTGAACCCAGGCTGTGTTTTATGAAGCAGATCATTTTCATTTAAGTACTGCAAAAGACAGTCTGAGACATGTCTTTCACGAATCTTGGACAGAATAGGAGAAACTGATATTGGCCTATTGACATCATCTTGTGGGCCATTTTTTTTTGTGACGTGAAGAGACTTTTGCCTCCTTCCATGTATCTGGAAAACATTATGTATTAATGCTTTTGTTACAGATGAAGGCGATGTCAACAGCTAGTACATGTTTGTATGGTTCGGCGAGTTTAATTTGTCGTGGGCCACATGTATCAGTCCCTGTTGCCTTTGTTATATCTATGATTGACATATGATATACTTAACTACTTTGTCCTTATCCATAACTGGGATTTCAAATTTAGTGCCATTTGGTATTTTGTTTTCACAAAATTCTTTCGGTTTATTATGATACATAGTATTACTGACGGGCTCATTTTAGTTTAGCTGCAAAATTGAAAATGTCATTAAAAGATTAATCAATTTCAGAGTGGTTCTCAGTGCATGAGTCACCTTCAGATTTTGGAGATGATATATTTGACTGGGTTTTACATCATAGTGTAGTTTATATTTTCTTGTCCTTTGGGACCATTGTTTCCATTGTGGAATTTTGAAAATATTTGAGGGTCACTGATGAGGCCTAAATGGCAGAAACTAGCTAGTCTGGCCCAGAAAACATGTACACTCCATATTTTCCAGTTCTGTGGTGTATTCCTTACTTCCAAAGGATAACCCTTTCTAGAACATATTTACCTTTTCCGGCACCAACTTCTCGGAATATGTTATAAATACTACCTGGGCCCAGGATTACATTGCGTACTTAAATTTTAAGTACCTACTTAAACTAAGTATTTACTTAACTGGCGTATAAAGTGAACCACAAAGAAATTCGTTCGTTTAAGTCGATACTTAAACAAAGAAAATACTTAAATATTTAAGGTAACCCAGGTAGGTACCTTAACTTTTAAGATTTGACCTTGACACATGAATGTATATATCGATAACGGCAAACCTTAGGCCTTTTATTTGTTAAAGGTCATAGTGTTTTCTTGATATGCGAGAGGTCCCGTGTTCGAGTCCCGATCCGCTCATTTTTTCCTCCCTGTGGGGCAAGTCTACTTGCCATAATGGTGCTGGGCTGTATTTCTCCCTTGATGTGTCAAAGTGTGCGACGAACAGAGCTGTGTAAACTTCCTTTTACATAATACTGTTTATCATATGACGTTATTGATAAGCAGTGGATAATGTCGTGTAATAAAAATCGTATGACCACAGGGTAACAACACCTGCGCGGGATTACGTAACGTCATGACGACGTCCATGTCAACCATGCATTTTCTGTGAAGCAAAGTGTCAAATTTGATGGCGATAAAATCTAATTTCAAGTGGTCATATGATAAACAGAATCTTACACTCGTGGTCACTTCATATGAATTTTATGAAACTCGCCAAAGGCTCGTTTCATAAATTTCATATGAAATGACCTCTCGTGTAAGACCCTCTATATAATACTGGTGACAGGGCAATAATTAATTGTTTAGTGCGGGAAGGTTATTATACGTGAGAGGTTATCCTAAATGACTTGGTTGTTTTTGTCAGGGTGTGTGTGTGTGTGTGTGTGTGTGTGTGTGTGTGTGTGTGTGTGTGTGTGTGTGTGTGTGTGTGTGTGTGTGTGTGTTTGGGGGGGGGGTGGTGTTGTCGGCGCATATCACTTTTGTCTGCTAGTTAAAAACTGATCCTTTGGCACATCGGGTCCATGTTCCTACGCTTATGCCCTGCTAGTTTTACGCATACACTGTTCACAACGTCCATATGCCGTCTTTATATGCCACGTGCATTTATGAAATGACTTGTGTTTCTGCTGTTCATGAAAGTATAAACAAAAAGGGTCGCCTGCAAAGTCAATGAACTCTGAAGGGGTTCATATAAACTTTGCTAGCGACCCGCTGTCGTTCATACCTTCATGAACACCCGAAAAAATATTTCTTACATTTACATTCTTTTTTCCTCATCACTCGGCGAAAAAATTCTTATAAGGCAAACTGTTAAAGCTGAAAAACATTTACACGCTGTTTTTCTACAAAGAGCGGAACAGCATTGTCGTCGTCAACGCCCATTGAGATCATAGAGAACCATGGTTTAGGGTGTAGACTTGTGTCACTTGACGTCATTGAAAACCATGTGATTCGATGCGTTCATGGAAGTATGAACAGGCGTATAGGTTTACAATAGGTTTTACACTTGAAATGTAAATATTAACTATTTTGGCGTGAACAACTGTAACGTATGTCAACGATGTACATTTGTTGGGCAAATGGTCAAGGTAAAAGCAATAAAATCCTATTTAAAATCCAATTCGAAAGCCCGTTTCGTAACTTTCATATGAAAGGACCATTTGTGTAAGATTCTCGATATCAAAATTAATGAAATACAAAGAAGTTTTTTTTGGATTGATTGATTGATTGATTGATTGATTTGAGATTTAACGTCCTCGCAACACTATTTAGATTTGATTTTGGAAGTGTTGATTCAAATTGTGTCGGACTCACGGTTACCCGACATTGAGATGAAATTACATCTCAAGCCCTGTCGCCCAATGAAACCAACAAGATTTATATGCTTGGACGGCCCGACTTGCACCACTTTGCCTTGGCAGGCTTAGACCTTCTAAGCGGTTACTGGAGGTCGCGTGTGGTCGTTGTGTACTGGTTGGGTGAGGCGAAGGTGACGTGTATCTTGCGTCACTGGGGCGTCCAGCTGATTGTGACAAGGCCTGCTTTCCTAGCAGCAGGTAGTGGTAGAGGGGAATGTTGTTATTTCTTCTGTTTCTGCACATCCAATCATTTGCCTCTTCTCCCTGCCTGGGAATTCTCAATAAAAATGAGTTTGATGCGTTCCACCTCCCTTTGTAAGCTCGTGCATGTGAGTAATTAAGTGTGTTTGTGAGTGAGTGAGCGCTTTATGTCTCACCTCACTCATAAAAAGACGGGGAAATCCAAGATCGAATGTACAGTGATTTTATATTCATGTTTTTTTTTTTTTTTTTTTTTTTTTTTTGTTACTCCGACTGGAGCTACGGTTTTCTCCGTGTTTGTCTGTATGATGTATGGTCGTGTCCTTAATGACTATATCAGCTACATACATGTAATGATGACATCCGAAAACAATATCGTAGCTGGGGTAAAGTGTCGGAGTCTTCCCTGTTCTTCACCGTAGCGCAGAATATGCTTATTTTCTTAATTATCGACTCTACCAGATTGTTTTGAATATTATCCTATACGACTAACGGTGTAGCGTGAGATCTTTAAACCCATGAGAAAGTTAATACCAAGGTATATCTGCGCATGCGCAAGAAGGCCGTGAGAAATGTCATCCATTTCCTGTTAGCCCCTGCCCCTTTCATCTTGAGCCTATGTTAAAAATGCTAACACTACGAACTTTAAATAGAACACTATTTAAAACAAGCTTTATTTATTTATTTATTTACTTTCGAAAGATACCCGTATTAAATATGCTATAAATAGGTATCACGTGTTCAACGAGAACAAAATATATGCGGGTACATGTATTTTCTTGAAATTATTACGAAAAAAAACGCCTTTAATTTAAAACCCATTTTTATACAGTAAAACTGGGGTTTACAGAGATGTATATTATTTTCATATTTCCGCTGGAAAACATAAATTGTAGGTACTCGTTAGAACCGTCTCGGCGAGGCGATTCTAACGAGTACCTACAATCTATGTTTTCCAGCGAGAATACGAAAACTATCAGAATATTTTATCTAAAAATTTGATGGTAATGTTTCAATGTATTTTTTTATGGGCGGGTTTTTGCAATTAATACTTTTAAAAGCAAGTTCTTTGGCAATTATTTTAAAATTATTAATCTGCCTAAATAAGCCTGATCTCAATAGAAGTGCCCTGCTACAAAAAAAAAAAAATAATAATAATGATAATAAAATAACAATAATAATAACAATTATAGTAAATTATAATGATAATATTAATCATAGTCCGAGTAAGCATGTACACTCTTACCTTTTCAGTTCTACGGTGTATTCCTAGCTTCCAAAGGATATTGAATGGAATATAAATTATAGCCATATACCAAGGAGATTAACATGTGTGATTTATGGTTTCCCATTTCCTGTTGTCCCCATGCTTATCAAAACACAGTGACTAATTTTCACACCTTTCTGCTTATGTGGGGTAATAATGCCTAATGTCAACTAAACAGGTTTTCTCTTAACAATAAAAGAAACACACACACATAAAATACAAACTTAACAATTCAATACTTAAACTTAAAAAAAAAAACAGTAGTAATAACAGAACCCAGTGCTTCATATCAATCCGACCCACCGGGGCTCGAAGAAACAGATGGGCTGCATGGTAGCTAGGTAGGCAGGTAGGAAGGTATATAGGTAGGGTGCATGGTCTGGTGGGTGCGTGGCTGGATGTGTAGGTAGTTAGGTAGGCTTACTTAACTTCTTCCTTCGACGCTGTAGGTTTCGTTTGTTTGATTTAAGGTTTAACGTCCCCGTCAACACTGTAAAGGTCATTTTGGAGACGTTGCATACCATTGTGTGGGACTTTTACCGAAATGTCATCTCAAGCCCTGTCGCCCAATGCAACCAATACGGTTTATAAGCATGGACGTTCCGACTCGCACCGCCTACCTGGGCAGGCTTAGATCCACTAAGCGGTTTACCAGTACTCGTGTGCGGTCGGATTCAGCTCTGCGTGGAAGCATTATGCAGCCCATCTATTTCTGCAAGCCCCGATAGGCGGGGGCTAACGACGCTGTAGTAGGTAGGAAGTTAGATAGACAGATCGGTTTTGTTTGTTTGTTTGATTTGAGGTTTAACGTCCCCGTCATCACGGTACAGGTCATTTTGGAGACGTTGCTTTCATTTTTGTGTAACTTTGGCCCGACATTGATGTCACCTCAAGCCCTGTCGCCCAATGAAACCAATAGGGTTTATAAGCATGAACGGTCCGACTCCGACCGCTTTCCCTGGGTAGGCTTAGAGCCTCTACGCGCTTTACCAGCACTCGAGTGCGGTCGGTTTCAGCTCTGTGTGGAAGCATCATGCAGCCCATATATTTCTTCAAGCCCCGATTGGGCGGGGGCGACAGGTGGATAGAGTGGAGATATGCATGTAGGCAGGTATATTACGAAAACAGGCAAATTCAAATATATTGACAAATTACTACCACCAAAAACGAAAATTTTCAGATAAAAATCCTGATATTTTTCATATTTCTGCACAAAACATACATTGTGGGTACTCTTTAGGCCCGCCTCGGCGAGCCTGTTCTAACGAGTACCCACAATCTATGTTTTTGAGCAGAAATAAGACAAATAATAAATACCCATGTAAACCCCAGTTATAATATCTAAACCCCAGTTTTAATATCTAAAAGTGGGCTTTAAGGGGATCAAAATTATATAGACATGTTTGCGTGATGAGATAGGAATGGTAGGTTTGGGCTGGTAGCGATGGTTATGTAGGTAGATCTATAGGAAGGTCGTAGGTAGGATCGTATATTGTTTGCTTTTGTTGGTTGGTAGGTAGGTAGGTAGGTAGGCAGGCAGCATGTAGGTAAGTAGGTATTACGTCCGTATATCGATAGTATAGGTAGGTATATAGGAATGTTGCTAAGTAGGTATGTTTTTGTTTGAATTGGGATTTATGACCCGGTCAACACAATTTAAGTCATTTTGGAGACATTGCTTCCAATTTTGGTGGACTTTTACCCGACATTGAGATGAAATGACAGCTTCAGCCCTGCCGCCGAATTAAACCAAAAGGCTTTGGACGGATTGACTCTTACCACTTAGCCTGGGCAGGCTTAGTCCTTCTAAGCGGTTTACCAGTACTCATGTGTGGTCAGTTTCAGCCCTGCGTGGAAGCACCATGCAGCCCATCTATTTATCCAAACCCCGATGGGCGGGGGCGACTAAGTCGGTATGTACGTAGGTAGGTAGATATACAGTCCGGCCCCGCCCACCGGCGCTTGAAGAAATAGATTGATTGCGTGGTAGTTAGGCAGGCATGTAGGTATGTAGGTAGGGTAAATGCAGGTAGTTGGGAAGGTGTAGGTAGGAATGTGACAGAAGAACCGCCTTGGAACCGCCTTGGAACGGTAAGTGAAACGAATTCAAATGGGGTGTGTGTGTGGGGGGGGGGTGCCTGAATCGATTTTACGTGGTCACAATCCTCGCCCTTACTTCCGTCGCGATTCAGACAAATATTATTTAGCTTAATTTTATCAAATGATACATTTTACATGTTCTTAATGGAAAACGCTAAACTAATTCAACTTATATTTGTTAATAAAAATGTCATTTTATAAGTTTAGTATTCCTGGACCAATGTGATATTTGTTGATTGTATATATATGTATATATTAGGTTATGTTTTAGATAGAGGACCATATGTTAGATTAGTAATTGTACTAAATATGTTATCCTCTGAAAATAAAGACATTATTATTATTATTATTATAGATGTCATTTCATCTCAAGGTCGGGTAAAAGTCACACAAAATTGGAAGCAACGTCTCCAAAATGACCTTTACAGGGTTGACGGGGGCTTAAACCTCAAATCAAACAAAACCTACCTTCCCACCAACACCTTCCCCCACCTTACCTGTTTGCCTGAATCTACCCCGCCCATCTGGACTTAAAGAACTAGATGGGCTGCATGATTCCTTACAACCTGAGTACTGGTAAACCGCATAAGCCTGCCCTTAGCCCCCGCCCATAGGGGCTTGAAGAAATATATTGGCTGCATGATACTTCCACGCAGAGCTGAATCAGGTCCGCACACTGGTACTGGTAAACCGCTTAGAGGATCTAAGCCTGTCCAGGAACCGCGGTGCGAGGCGGACCGTCCATGCTAATAAAGCCTATTGGTTTCATTAGGCGACAGAGCTTGAGATGTCATTTCATCTCAATGTCGGGTAAAAATCCAAATTGGTCGCAGTTGGTCGCAATGTCTCCAAACTAACTTTCAAAGTATTTAAATCTCAAGCCAAACAAACAAGCAAACAAACATTTACCTACCTTCCCTAATGCCCCCGCCCATCGGGGCTTGAAGAAATATATGGGCTGCATGATGCTTCCACGCAGCGCTGAAACCGACCCGCGCATGAGTACTGGTAAACAACTTAGAGCATCTATAAGCCTGACCAAGCAAAGCGGTGCGAGTCGGCTCGTCGATGCTTATAAACTCTATCGGTCTCATTGGGCGGCAGGGCTTGAGATGTCATTTCATCCTATAATGTCGGGTAAAAGTCACACAAAATTGGAAGCAACGTCTCAAAAATGACCTTAACAGTGTTGACGGGGACATTAAACCTCAAATCAAGCAAAACCTGCCTTCCCACCCCCCCCCCCCCTTTACCTGCCTACCTAAATCTACCCCGCCCATCTGGACTTGAAGAACTAGATGGGCTTCATGATTCCATACCACCTAAGTACTGGTAAACCGCATAAGCCTGCCCATAGCCCCCGCCCATAGGGGCTTGAAGAAATATATGGGCTGCGTGATGCAACCACGCAGAGCTGAATCCGGCCGCACACTGGTACACATAACGTAAACACGCCTATACAAATTCATTATAAATTTTACCTCCAAAAAAGGATTTTTTTAAGATGAAAAATTGTGATATTTTTCTTATTTCTGCTCAAAATATAGACTTTTGGTACACGTTAGGCGGTTCTAACCGGTACCCACATTCTATATTTTAGAGCGGAAATAAGTAAAAAAAAAGGTCGACCCCCACCCCCAAACCCCAGTTTTACAAAATAAAACTGGGGTTCAAGGGGGTCAGAATCATATAAGCGTATTTTCCCGATGCCTTAGTACTTGTAAACAGCATGGAAGGACTAAGCCTGCCCAGGCAAAGTGGTGGGAGTCACACCGTCCACTGTATATAAGCCTTTTGGTTTCATTGGGCGACAGCGCTTGAGGTTTCATTTCATCTCAGAGTCGGTAAACGGCCCACAAAATTGGAAGCAACGTCTCCAAAATGACCTGCATAGTGTTGACAGGGACGTTAAACCTCAATTCAAATAAGATATCATAAAACCGAGCTTTGCATATTCAAATATTGTATGAGTTCTTGTTTCTGAAGGGACCCCATAGAAACAGCGTTTTGATGCTACTTTGTGACCAATGTTTGCCCGCACAATTTGAGATCGAGTGTGATCCTTCAATTACACAGGTTTTATAGTATATAAAACATTTTTCATGGTTTATGCAGTGAAATGGAAACTAAACCATCATATTTTCTATTGTCTCCATCCATTCAAGCAGAAGCAGAGATTTTTGACGTATCGCGGGAAATTTGTGGGCCGCCTACATCAATGTGTAATTGAAACTTACGTACTAATCTTCGTGAAAATTTCCGTCAAAATTACGACTTCATCCGAAGTTAAATACTTAGCTAAGTAAATGAAATAGGTGGCTTTCGAATGCACTTTTTAAGGAAATACTTTACTAAGACAAGAACTCCTCCTTAAATCGTTAAGTCGACCTTAACTTAAGTAACGATTGTAATCCTGGGCCCTGGTTTACTCTGATTTGCCTCAATGTATATTTGATATTTTTTTCCTGTTTGGCTTTCTTTATTAACTGTGTTACTTTATTCCTATAAGGCTTATATTCATTATCATTCCCGAGTGACTTATGCCTGTCTCTGTACTTCATTGTGTCTAATATATCAGGTGTTATTCTTTGTGGTTGTTTCTTATGTTTAACTCTGTGTTGCTTAAGAGGTATATTTTTGTCAACAACTTCCAGACATAGATCACTCCATGCTTCCAAGTTGTCATTGGGGTATACATTATTTTTCTTATTTCTGCTCAAAATATAGATTATGGGCGGTTCTAACGAGTACCAACAATCTATTATTTGAGCAGAAATATGCAAAAATATTAGGATTTATTTTTATCTAAAAACAAAAAAGTTTACCAATATATTTCAATAGGCGTGTTTTCGTGATGAAAATTAAATCATTTCCAAGGGAATAGCTTGAAGATCAGCTAAAAAGTGTTCTCATCAAAATCTTACCAAGAGCTGTAAGTTACAGAGTTGTGAGTACACCTTAGAACCGCCTCAATGAGGAGTTCTAACGAGCACCCACAACCTAAGTTTGGAGTATATGTACATGCAAGAAAAATATCATAAATTGTCACCAGAAAAGTAACCACTTTTGGAGATATGAAGAAATGCACAATGGCATACGGGCCTGTTATCGCAATCATTAAGTGAACACATCCGTGAAATGAAGACCCCCTATACCCCACTTTATATAAAGAAAACTGGGGTTTACGGGGGTATACATTATTTTCCTTATTTCTGCTCAAAGACATAGGTTGTGGGTACTCGTTAGAACCGCCTCAGTTAGGCGGTTCTAACGAGCACCCACAACCTATGTTTGCAGTATTTGTAAGAAAAATATCACGGGTTTTCATCAGAAAAGTAACCACTTTTGGAGCTATGAAGAAATGCACTATGGCATACGGGCCTGTTATCGCAATGAAAAACGTTTCGGCCGAGATCAGATGCCGCATAAAGGAGAATCTGATTTGGTCTACAGTGTGCTTAAAGGCACTTATCATCACGTGAAAAAGTCCGTGAAATGAACACCCCTTACACCCCACTTTATATAGAAAAAACTGGGGTTTACGGGGGTAAACAATTTTTTCTTATTTCTGTTCCAATACATAGGTTGTGGGTACATGTTAGAACTGCCTCATTGAGGCGGTTCTAACAAGTACCCACAACCTATGTTTGCGGTATAAATAAGAAAAATACCACAGATTTTCGTCAGAAAAGTTGCCATTTTGGAGATGTAAAAATTGAACTCTATCGTATGGGTGTGTTATCGTAATGTTCTTGATTATTGAGGACTATCATTTTATTACATAACATTTTATGGCCCTCAGTGCTGACTGAAGAGAAGTCCTCTGTCTTCAACAAGAAAGGGGCCTCCTTGGGGAAAAAGAATAGTTTACCAACTGTTGACTAGAGTGTACATTATTTATTTTCCCCTTAAGTGCCTTAGTCAGGGAGTTCAACAAGAGCCACTAATCACCCTATTAAAGACTGCCTTTGATCTGTTATAGACAAGGGGCAATAAAACAATTGTGAACACAAGGTGTGTTCTACTGTGGCAAGAATAAATGCCTTTATCCCATTGTATATTTGTGGACGTTCTATTCATGCGATTGCTATATGTTGGACAAGTTCATTTGTCATCTAAGGGGTGGTAGGCCTTTTATTTTTAGGACGGAAAATTCTGCAAGCAAATAGTGCAGACCCTGATCAGACGCCGCTCTCTGTGGCGTCTAATCTGGGCCTGCACCGTTTGTTAGGGGTTTCCCGCCTCCAGTGGGTCAAATAACAGGTTGAATAGTCCGAGTCCCTGCTCAGATACTTTTTCCAATCTTTCTCTCGTCAGAGACTGTAGACCCACCAAAACGTACAGTGTTTTGATCATTTGATAGTATGTGACACTGTCTCTAGCACCGTACTTTGTTGCGCTGTGCCTAAACAGTTCCAACAATTTAGGAATTCATTATTAATTTTACTGCCTCACTGGTGTATAAAAAGAGGTTTAATTGTCTGATGAAAATTGTTAATTGCAGAAATTATTTGAACCACATTGATCTGCGAAAGCAATCACGAAACTACGAAAACGTTCACCAAGTGCTAAAGACATATGTTTAAATAATTACAAAATGAAAATCATATCGAAACAGTCTCTCTTGGATTCTCATCATTATGTAAGCCTGTGGGTACCGAATGCAATCAAGTACGCAAAAAACGATATCTGCCCGAAACTACTAATTTTAATTGCATATCTAACATTTAGGTTCTACTATTAGTTTCCGCGTGCTTTGTAACCTCATAAGGTGGGATATGGCATGATCATTATCACCATGTTATCCCAGCTGTTTCGGTTATCGTAAGCCGCAACAGACAAAATACAGTAAAATTTCTGTATTAATACCACCTTTTTGACTGTTCAAAAGTGGTCTGCAGACCACTTTTGAACAGTCCAAATGGTGGTCTGTTACTGGAAGATAGTGGGTATAGAAAACAAAAACGAAGAATCATCTTGTGAACACGCCCGAGAAATGAACATCCGCTAAGCCCCCAATTTATATAGAGAAAACTAGGGTTTGCGGGGTATACATATTTTTTTTTCTGCTCCAAGACAAAGATTCTGAGTACTCGTTAGAACCGCCTCGATGAAGCGATTCTGACGAGCACCCGCAACCTATGCTCGCAGTATTAATAAGAACAATATCACAGCTTTTCATCAGAAAAGTAGCCATTTTGGAGACGTGAAAGAATAAACTATGCCGCACTGGTGTGTTATTGGTTTGGTCGCCATGAGGCGGGCAAACCGGGTATAATGACCAGATTGTAACTGTTCCATGGAGGGGCACGTGACGCAATCAACCAATCAGCTTTAACGATGATGCAATACTATACTGCAATTATAGGATGCTGCGCCCGTCGATGTCTATTTATAAATCGTTTCCAGATATCTATTTATAAAGCGTTTCCAAGAAGTCAAATCAAATAAAAAAAGTTACAGTAGAAACAGGTCCTACTATCAGTTTCGTCCTTTTGATGTAACCTCATAATTAACCCATAGATGCCAAAAATATTCCACTTTTATAAGCCTGGCGTGGTCATTTTCTAAGCATAGGGATGCCATTTTTTTGTGGTAAGTTTTACAAAAAAGCATGTACGTTGAGCAAACGGTTTAGATCTTGATCAGATGCGGCGTCTGATCTGGGTCTACACTATTTGCCAATGTCTCAAAAAGGGTCGCTAGGCATATATGGGTTATTTCGTCAATGTACTTGATTCCAGTTGGCCTACCCCGTGCAAGGTGAAATTATCTTAACTGCCGTATTCGACTGTTGTGACTCGAAACTAACCCTATGGTCTGTATAACCCGTCTTCTGCATTGGGATCATTATAAAACATCAACATGTATGTGCTAAAATCTCATGAACTAGCATTATCAGTTCATTACGAAAACACGCCTATTCAAATATATATACAGAATTTTGCCACCCAAATGAAAATTGTCCGATAAAAAATTCAGATTTGTTCATATTTCTGCTCTAAATATAGATTGTGGGTACTGCTTAGAACCGCCTCGATGACGAGGGGTCAAGATTAGGTAGGCGTGTTTTCGTGATGTGAGAAAATAATCTTTTTTTCTAGTCCAAATATAGATTGTCGGTGCACGGTGTTCTGAACCCCCTAAAAGTGAAAATAATGTACCCCTGTACACTCAACTTTCTCTATATAAAGCTGGGTTTATAGGGTTGTTCAGTACTTATGCGGTAGCCTCAAAGTGATTCTAGTGCCTGGTTACCTTCGTTGTTCAGTGCACGGACTTGTTGATGTAATGCTTTTCTTTTCTTAAGAATTTGTAAAAGACCCCCCCCCCCCCCCACCAAAAAAAAAAAAAAAAGAAAAAAACGCCTATAGATTACAAAAGTTAATTCTGTCACTTGAGTCACACTTCTCTCGGAGTCTCAAACTTTTCATGGTCACTCAGAATTTCCAGGACGAGTTTACGAAGAGAATTTGACAGTTGAAATCAGTAAAAAATAGTTTTGCAGAGTGCAGTTACATGCAGATAGTCTAACTAGCTGATAACTTATTGTGTAAAAAAAATTCCGAGTTGTATTTCACGAAGTAAATCAATCAGCGTGCTTGTTGTAGGGTGGTCTCTATGAAAGTGATATGTCATTTTTTCTTCATTTCTATAGCAACTTTTATAAGCGGTGGGTGAAGAGAAAAAAAGTTTAAAACCATGATTGCAGAACTTGTCTCGATCGTGCCTCGAACTCAGGCAGAAAGACACCTCCTATCCTACCAACATGGTCAATTTTACAAAACATGCCATTGTTCATCGCATGTCAAACGAGCAATTTAAAAGCTTAACATGTACATGGACGAATTTTCCACCAGCATAAAACCTGTGCGAGTGAGCAGCTCGCAACATTCAGCCTTCTCTGTTCATAAATGCCGATTTTTTAACCATTACAGTTAGATGCGCACCGACGTTGCGGTTTTGCTCCTCGCCTGGTCCGTGAATATGTTTATTCGTAGATTGTTCTCCTTTCAATGGTTAAAGACGGACAGCTAACACTGAAACAGTTTCCGTAAAAGCCTTACCAGGAATCTCGTGCTTATTTAGAGCGACAACATCGATGCAACGTCAAGACGTGGCATCGTCTTCATGGGCATGACATGGGTCTTTTTCACAAAGGCGACCAGCACTGGCTTAAACGAGCCTGCGAGTACGCGCAGCCTTACCAAGGCCTTTGCTGCTCTCGGATATGTAGAAGAGAAGTTGCGTTTCAGTTGCCTACGCACATGCATTTTCAAAATATATGATTATAAGGGAGGTAATATAGAAGAAATGATTAACATTTACAGCCCCCAAAACCTGGGAAATCGAGTGAAAAAGAATGTGAAAAATATTTTTTTTTTTTTTGTTTGTTTGTTTGTTTGTTTTTTTTTTGTTTTTTTTTTTACCAGTTGATAACTTTACTTGAAAAAAAAAAAATTGTAAAACAGCACAAATGATTGCTTGCAGGTAAACTTCAACCAAATGCGGACACCGATGCTAACGCCGACGCCGGACGCTGGACGCTGGGGGTATGGCAATAGCTCCCCCTTACTTTCGAAAGGCGAGCAGATTTTCAACTTTACAAACTAGGGAAGCCTTCCTTTTAAAAGGAAACTTTATTACCGTATCTCGAAACACACCTATACAAATACATTGTCATTTTTTTGGCCAAAAAAAAAAAAAAAATTTTTAAAAAGAAAAAATGGAATATTTGCCTTTTTTGCTCAAACCATAGATTGCGGGGAGTCGACAGAAACGCCTCGACGAGGCGATTCTATCGAGTACCCACAATCTAGTGTCTCCGAGCATGAATACGGAAATTAATGTATACCCCTGCAAACCTGTGCTTTACTATATGAAAGTGAAGATTATATTTTCTTGTCCTTTGGGATCATTGATTCCATTGTGAAATTTCGAAAATATCTGAGGGTCACTGATGAGGCCTAATTGGCCGAAACTAGCTAGTCTGGCCCAGAAAACATGTACACTCCATATTTTTCAGTTCTGTGGTGTATTCCTTGCACCCAAAGGATAGCCCTTTTATAGAACATATTTAACTTCACTTCAACTGGTGTATGGGAATGTGTGGCGGTGGTAAAACGTCTCCCTGCCCTACATTATAGTGTAGATTATATTTTCTTGCCCTTTGGGATCATTGATTCCATTGTGGAATTTTGAAAATATCTTAGGCTCACTGATGAGGCCTAATTGGCCGAAACTAGCTAGACTGGCCCAGAAAACACGTGCACACAATATTTTTCAGTTCTGTGGTGTATTCCTTGCTTCCAAAGGATAACCCTTTTATAGAACATATTAAAGGGGATCACAATTCTATAGGCATGATTTCGTGATGGAAATACAACTTTAAGGACCTTATGGTTGCTACTATGTTGGCTCTGTCCAACTGAAAAAGGGGTCTACTCTAAAAGGGGAAGAATTTGCTGCTCAAGGGGTCTACTCTGAAAGGGAAGAATTTGATCCAAAGGCGCAAATTCTTTCCTTTAAGAGTATATCCCTTAGACATATCCAAAGAGAAACTACTTTAGCAGGAGTAACCCCACCCCTTTAAAGGTGCATTTTTGAGCTATCTGGGAAAAATGCTTCCAAAAATAAAATACATATAGCCGGTATTTTTCGCTAAAACAATACAAATGAATGCATTTTATGCAAAAATGCGAACAATTATGATGACAGGTAAACGAGTTTGAGAGGGATTCCCTAACTAGGTTTCGAACACTAGTTAGATCTATTTTTAGTTCGTGACAAAAATAGAATCCCCATATATGACGTTATGCGACGTTCATTTTTGGCCTTGTTCGCTTAGGCCATGCCTGAATCGGAAAAAATATGACGCTGAATGCCATGCTATAAGTAACGACACTCAGAGACGATACTGTCGCCATGTATGTGTAAAGTGACAGATTTATTTTTAGAACAGAAATTCCGAACACATGTTATGAGCGAAGGGTAAACACGAATGAAAACGACCATTTTCAAAAAGTTCTGAAGCTGTATTTGGCTCCAAACTTGTACACATGACAAAGGAGTATGCATTGAAGATAAAAACCAGGAAAAAAAATTGAGACCCGGTAGCTCAATAATGCACCTTTAAGGCGTATCTATTTCCCTTATGGGGAACTTATAACAGCCGTAGTCATTTTCGCAAATTTTACGTCTTGCAATGCCATTATGGAGTAAGTCCATGGGGCCATAGAAACGAAAAACAACAGAACATAACTACTACTACTCACAAAGAGTGGCTGGCTGCGGTAGCTCAGTGGGATGCAGTCTGACTGGTGATAAGGAAGACTCGGGTTCGATACCTACCGGGGTCGGCAACATTCTTTCGTGGAAATTGATTATGAAATCTTTTCTATGGTCATTCTCTCCCATCCGCTGATTCAGGAAGGGTAGGGGTCAGTTTTGGGCGACAGAATGTGCACTGAACTGGTAAACCGCTTACGGATAAGCCTGCTCAGGAAAAGCTTGGATAGGTACACTGACAGGCCCAAACATGACCCAAATCAGTATTGACTGGGCCGTTAAATAAAAAAAAAACTTGCAAAGTTTACTTCACACAGATAGGAACAGATTTATATATTCTGAACAGCTTTCGGTACGCTAATAGCTCTAATAATACGTATATGTAAATGAACGTTATTTTTCCTTATAAAGATCGCTGGGTGTAACGGGCCTCCGTGGCCTAGTGGATAAGAGTGCTGACTCTTAATCATTACGTCTCTCAACGCTGTAGGTTTGAGCATGGCCCAGGTCACATAATGAGAAGTTCTGCAACGGAAGATCAGGAGGTTTTTCATCGGGTACTCCAGTTTTCGCTCACCTATGATTAACGATCGGCTTGATGTGAGTGAAATAATCTTGAAAGGATCGTAAAACGAAACATAAAAAAGATCGCTGGGTGTGTAAAAACATGTTCATGTCTTTGCTACTAGAATTAACGTCAGTGCCAAGGTCGAACCTTCTCACTCTTCCAAATATATAAAATATTTAGGGAGCGAAACAGTCATAACGTTAATGGATTTCTGTTCAAAAACTTCATGACTACTAAGTGACCTGCCACCAGTTACAGACCGAGTTGTTAAAAGATTTTTTGGCGCATTCGATGGGAGCTATTGTATCTGATAGCCACTCAATACTTGACGTTTTACTAATCAGTTTCTTTTACAATTAATTTGTGATCCAGAAAGATATACAAAAGGATTGCAAATTTCAGTTTTTTGCGGAGGGTACTCCGCTCAAAGAAACTGTCGAGGTTTAAGATACAGTCTTATTCGCAACACTTTGTCTGGGCAGGCTTAGATCTTCCTAGGCGGTTCAGCAATACTTCAAAGTTCGGTCGGTTTCAGCTCATGCAGTCCAATATATTGCCCCAAGGTCTGATCGGCCCCCGTCCATCGAGAATCGAAGAAATAGATTGGATTGCACGATGCTTCCACGCAGAGCTGATACCGGCCGCACATGAGTAGTGTTAAATCGCCTAGAAGTTCTATGCCTGTCCAGGAAAAGTGGCTCGAGTCGGACCGTTCATGCATTTCAACCATTTAGTTTCATTGGGCGACAGATTGGAAGCAATGTCTCAAAAAAGACTCATACAGTGTTAACAGGGACGTTAACAACAAATGAAATAGAAAACCAAGGCCCTATAGAAGGCATGATGACTTAAGAAAAATCTTTTTATTATATACCCAGAAAATGTCCCGTTTACTTAGTACAGAAGTTACCGGTCAATATTTTTCCATATTGCCGTAGTCAAGTTCATATTGCCCGGAGATAAGAAGTCTCGTGCATAAAAGGACTACTTTCAAATTTCTCAGTTTTGAATCTTAAAAATCGGCAGCCATCTTGTCATGCGAATCGATTGACAGAACGTAAAAGAAAACAAATATCGACTGTGACAAACAACATGAAGCGCATTTTATGCTAGCAAATATGACCTACCTGTAATCTGAAAAGCCTTTACAAAATTATCTCACAAAATCAGGAGTACTTTGAAAGAAATAAAACGGACACTTCGGAAAAAATGGCGTCCTGCGTTGGGAAACGTCAATGTTTTTAATGACGTCACATCCACCAACGTTAACGTAATCTTCACATTGGCGCCATTGGGCTTGGTTCTACAATGTGTAGGAAGACACGTTGCGAGCTGCATTATTTTCAATTTCAAAGCAATTAAAGATATATAAAGTGATTTTACACTCAGAGTTCTATGCTAGGCAGTCCTGAATTCTAACGGACAGTTCCAGTTTTGGGTATATAATAAAAAGGTTATTGACTTTATATTGTGAAATATTCGGCACTCGTTCATATGGCGGAGACGCACTCGCAAGCTCTTGCGTCCTTCGCCATATGAACTCGTTCCGAATATTTCACAATATAAAGTCAATAACCTATATTCTAACATGACGTTAACGTTTTTCCCATTGAACCCAGTGGAAACGTCAGCGTTTGCAAATATGCGATAATTCACGTCGTCAACGTGGTGCGTGCAATTTGGCGTCATCGTGACGTTGCATGTAAACATTTCCTTCTGTCGACATCCGCTGCAAAATAGTCCCCAAGATAACGCTTTGTTACTACTGTATTTCAGTTTAGCATCATGTTAGAATCGAAATAATTTCCACGCACCCGGTGTGTTATCGTGATTAACACACGGTGTTGTCGGGCAGATGCGAATATTAATTCACTCCGGCTTCGCCGTCGTGAATTAATATTTCGCAATCTGCCCTCCAACACCGTGTGTTAATCACGATAACACACGGTACGTGGAGATTATTTCTTAAATTATATACCCGTTTGAAAAACAACAACAACAACAACAAAAACGGTCGTATTAAATTATGCTGGGGTTGGTGTCCGTCCGTCCGTTCGTAAACTTTTTTGTCGTTTCCGTATAACTCCTACTATACAGTTTTCATCCGATTAAGCCTAAAAAGTGTATGTAGTAAGCTAAGATGCGAAGATATGCCTTAAGTTTCGAGAATTACTGTCCACCAAATATTAACAGAGTTATGACCTTTGAAAAATTCGGTTTACATTTTTGTTTGGTTAAGTTTTTTGCTATACATGTGTAAACCATATGTAAGTTACATTTAGTTTATACTTGCCATGGCGTTAAACAATTTACCATAGAATACTCATCACTACCTACCCCTCCTGATACCAAGGTCACAGACTTCGACATTTTATATACACGTTTTGTATTAAAAAATTGAAGTGGAGGCAATGATCAGGAATCGTTACAATCAACCCACAGCTCCCATCAGAGACACCAAAGGGAAAGACACACAAACATGAAACAACAGACCCAAATGGAAACACCAACAGCGGAAAGCCGAAAGGACAGTTACTTTCCCATAAAATGGCCAATATGCTATCCAAAATAAAATAATATAAGCGACACAAACATCCATAACAAAAACAAACCGCGACAGAAGAACCGCCTTGGAATGGTCAGCGGAAACGAATTCCACTGGGGGGCTTAAATCGATTTTACGTGGCCACAATCCTCGCTCTTACTTCCGTCGCGATTTAGACAAATAATTTGCTCAGTCCGCATGAAGGCCGCCAAACTTCAGACAAAACATAAAAAAAAATATACTGCGACAAAAGAACCGCCTTGGAACGTTTAAAGTTTATTATTTTTATTAAAAAAATGCATTAAGAGGGATAATGATATCAGCTGGCTCAAATCAGAATGTAGACTGACAAGACCAAACCTATTGGATGCTTTTTGAAAGCAGCCAACTTGTCGTAAATTCACTATATATACACTGTGTATTCAGAGCCACTGTAGATGAGAAATGGATTGAGCTGCATTGTGCCTCCGCGCAGAGCTGTAATCGACCGAACATGAGTTCTGGAAAACTGCTTACATGTAAGTCTAAGCCTGTGTAGGAAAAGTGGTACATGCATAAGTCGGACCGCTCCTTAAACCATATAGCGACGCCTTTGACCGGCTATTTCATCCCAGTGTCGGGTAAAATTCCACAAAACCGGAAGTAACGTCTCCAAAATGACCTAAATAGTGTTGATGGGGACGTAAAACTTAAACACAAATATAAAAATTCATAATATAAAATTTACAGAAAAAAATTAGTCATCGGAAGAGATGGCAAATCCCCCGACCAAAAGCGAATATGGCCTTCAGAAGATTGTTCACCAATAGAACGTGCCCTAGGATTAAACCAGCAAATATATCACAAAGGTATTCGAGATATGGCCATCACAAGATTATACTGTCAGGGGAGATAAATACATGCCTTCTCGAAACCTTGCCTGATAAACTTGATATCAAAAGACACTCACCTGGTATTCTCTTTGTATATTGAATGTTTTTTTTTCAGTGAGCAGGTTCAATATCGATATCAAGCGATGATTAATGAAATTGAAATCTTCGAGAATTACCTTATCTTTACGCTACTGAAAATATTTTCCGATTTGATTAGAAAATTACTGGAACACACACGGTATGTAAGTACAAGTTGATAACATTATCACTTGTTCCACAACAAGGTTAATAAAGCTTCTTCGATCTTGATTTGTAGTAGTTCCTACTTGTGCATAGACATGTTAACGTCAGTTTCAGGCGAAGGAATGTACACTAATTGATTAACCGTTTAAACATTGACTCGTATATAGAGGATCTTACATGAGTGTTCATGTATTATTGAATTTATTAAACGAGTTGAGGTAAAGGGATAAAATGCGAGTCTTTGCCGAGCATTTTATCCCTTTTCCTCAACGAGTTAAATAAATTCAGTAATACATGAGCACGAATGCAAGATTCTATTTATCATATGACACTTAAAACGCATTTTATTCACGATTGTTTACAAAAATGTCGATATTCCGCCGTTAGTAAATGTGACGTCGTTACGGATGTCATACATGTAACGTTACCGGACGTATCTAGCTTATTTGCATATTTAATCCACTAGTGGATTATCGAAAATAATGCATGGCGTTATTACACTCTCAGACGCGACGTCATATGATAAAAATGTATATATGTTACTGATAACCACGGCCCCCGCCCATCGGGGCTTGAGGAAATATAATGGTTGCTTGATGCTTCCACGCAGAGCTGAAACCGACCCGCGCACGAGTACTGGTAAACCGCCGAGAGGATCTAAGCCTGACCAGGCAAAGCGGTGCGAGTTGGCCCGTCCATGCTTATTAACCCTATTGGTTTCATTTGGCGGCAGGGCTTGAGAAGTCATTTCATCTCAATGAGGGTTAAAAGTCCCACAAAATGTGAAGCAACGTATCCAAAATGACATTTACAGTGTTGACGGGGATGTTAAACCGCAAATCAAACAAAACAAAACAAAAACTTATAGGCTCGATATGTCCACAATAGTGTTGATGATTTCATTCATCTTTGCAACAGAACGTGTGAATATTAGTAACACGATGGACTTTGAAAACAGAAGAGACAGTGTCCATTTCTGACTGCAACGTTTGTGGCGTCAATAATGTTTGTTCTGCTACTGGATGCACCTCATACATGTAACTTTCACCCTAATGTAAGAGTCCACATCACGAAGATACGCCTATATAATTTTGACCCCATTGAACCCAACTTTTATACAGTAAAACTGGGGTTTCCGGGGGTATACCTTATTTTTCTTATTTCTGCTCTAAAATATAGATCGTGGGTTCTCGTTAGAACCGCCTTGATGAGGCGGTTCTAACGAGTGCCCACAATCTATATTTTGAGCAGAAATAAGAAAAATATCACAATTTTTCATTTTTAAATTTTCATTTTTTCGGCGATAAAGACGCCAATGTATTTGTATAGGCGTGTTTGCGTAATGATTTCCCGAGAACTATAAGAGTTTCATAAATGATACTTGGTAAAAGCTTGCATCTAGGAACAGAAACTTCAATGCAAGCATTCACATCTGACCTTGACCTACATTTCATGGTTCACTGACTTCGTGAATTATTGCCACCACCCTAATGTAAGAGTCCATTTCTCGAGAACAATAAGAGTTTCATTAATGATACTTGGTACAAGCTTGCATCTAGGAACAGCAACGTCAATGCAAGCACCCATATCTGGCCTTTCATGGTTCACTGACTTCGTGAATTATTCCGACCGCCCTTACTTTCACCCTTAAGTGACAGTCCATTCCTCGAGAACTATCAGAGCTTCATTAATTTTCTTGTCTAGGAATAGCAACTTCAGTGCCAGCATCCATACCTACATTTCATGGTTCACTGACCTCGTAAATCATTGCGACCACCCTAACTTTTGCCTTCATGTAAGAGTTCATTTCTCGAGAACTATAAGAGCTTCATTAATGATACTTGGTACAAGCTAGCATCTTGGAATAGTAACTTCAATACAAACATCCATATCTGACCTTGACCTACATTTCATGATTCACTGACTTTGTGAATTATTGTGACTATCCAAACTTTCACCCTCATGTAAATGTCCATTTTTCAAAAACTATAAGAGCTTCATTCATATCACTATGTACAAACTCACATTCAGCAATAGCAACTTTAACCCTTCTCTTGCTGAATATTCATTTAAGCCACACCCATTTCTGTCTATCAACCAATCAAATTACTTTATGTAATTTATTGCTACAAATTCATAAACTGCATGTCAAACAGTGTAGATCCTGGTCAGATGGCTTCTTCAGAAGCCATCTGATCTGGATCTACACTGTTTCCAAAGATAAGGGTTGTCGTGAACAGCAAGATAAGAGTTGATGCAACATCCATATCTTACCTTGGCCTACATTTCATGTTTCACTGACTTCCTGAATTATTGCGACCACTCGAACTTTCAGCCTAATGTAAGAGTCCATTTCTCGAGAACTATAAGGGCTTTATTGACGATACTTTGTCCAAGCTTGTATCTAGAAGTGACAACTTTTACATTGACATAGATTTCATTGTTTAGTGACTTTGCACCCCCACACGCGCGACATAGCCTTCGATGGAATTCTTGTTGTAAAATTGGCCACAAACAAAAAACAAACCTGGAACCTTATAACTGGAAATGTACCACTCCAAACTTACTAAGTGGAAGATACCATATATGTTAATATGCTGTCATTTGAGTATTTTAGGGTAATTTCGTTTTCATTTTTTGAGTTCTTGTCTGTTCAAAATTGCAATGCAGCTCGCACCATTAACTTTTAGCACAGAACAGGAAGAAAGAAAGATACATCTAGTTTCTGAAGTTACAAAAAGAACAATATCCCACCTGTGGATGCTAGATTGGCATGTTCATGTTCTTAAACGTGTCCTGGTTTTGCAAACTATCATCAGGCCTGTGTGGAGCGCTGTGGTGCAGTGGTAAAGCATCTGATTTGAGATCGAGAGGTAGCCGCTTCGATACCCCCAAGCGCCACGTGTTGTTTCCTTTAGCAAGAAACTTTATCCACATTGCTTAGTACTGGTTCTACCCAGGAAAAGAGGGCCACATGGAAGATTAGTACAAAATGTGTTACCCTCTGTAAATAAGGTCGATTATTATTATTATTATTAATATTATTTGTAGTAGTTCTCGTGCAGTACAGTGTTCAAGCGAACTGAACGCGCCTATACAAATACATTGTAACCTTTTCATTAAGCATCATTGAAGTACGAACAACATTACGTCGCGATCGTTAACTATTTTCTTTTCTGTAAAAGTAAATATTACTAGATATCAGTTGGCAACACTTATGAGAAAACAGTGAATACATGCAGCGATAACTCATACGTACGACATGGTGCAATTTTTCTGATGAAAATCAGTGATATTTTTCTTATAAATGCTTAAAACATAGGTCGTGGGTGCTCGTTAGAACCGCCTCATTGAGACGGTTCTAAAGAGTACCCACAACCTATACATTGGAGCAGAAATAAGAAAAATAATGTAAAACCCCGTAAACCCCAGTTTTCTATATATAAATTGTGGTTTAGGTGGGGCGGGTTGGGGGTCTTCATGCGTGATGTGGGCCAGATTGCAACCATTTAGAATCCCGATTGATGCATGTACATGTAAAACTTGTTAGACTAGTTACAGCGATTTGTACAGAAATAATTCTAAGAGGAATCAATCCAAGCCAGTTCTGATAATATACATCACGTGATCAAGTCCGTGAAATGAACACCCCGTACACCCCACTTTATATAGAGAAAACTGGGGTTAAAGGGGATGAACATAATTTTTCTTATTTTTACTCCAAGACATAGGTTGTGGGTACTCGTTAGAACCGCCTCAATGAGGCGGTTCTAACGAGCACCCATGACCTATGTTTGCCATATAAATAAGAAAAATATTACCGAATTTCAACAGAAAAGTAGCCATTTTGGAGATGTGAAAATGCACTATGTCGCACGGGCATGTTATCGTAATATAGGTACAACCAGGACAACATTTAGACTATGCCATCAGCGCCGAAACAGTTCCATATCGCCATGGGCCTTTGAATATAAGATAAATTAATATATTTTGATCGACAGACATATCTGTATTCTTTCAGATGTCAAAAAGCACATCCTTCTGAAAGTTGGAATTTTAAACTTCATGGTATCCAAACATCTGGACTGGAAATATATCCATCTGCATTTTCCTGTGCTACCTGTTGCGTTTTTTGCTCCATTCAACATTTCCTGTGAAACATCTACCTACATGTACATGTAGCATATGCTCACCATAGAATTTCAAACCTTTCTTTCATGTTTCTTTTGAAGAATAACAACAATCAAAGCACTAAAAGCATAGCCATTACGACAACACACCCGTGGGACATAGTGCATATTTCCCATCTCCAACATAGCTACTTTTCTGATGAAAACCATGGTATTTTTCTTATAAATACTGCAAACATAGGTCTTGGGTGCTCGTTAGAACCGCCTCAGTGAGGCGGTTCTAACAAGTACCCACAACCTATGTCTTGGAGTAAAAATAAGAAAAATAATGTATACCCCCGTAAACCCCCGTTTTCTCTATATAAAGTGGGGTAAAGAGGGGCGGGGTCTTCATTTCACTTATTAGTTCACGTGCTGAGTTGGTTGATTTTCTCAGAGAGTAGGCTGTGAAATGGTCCTGAACTGTTTCGTCTCGAATCATTCCGATAACACACACGTGGCACATGAAACTCCAATATCAGGCCATTTAGGTATAAATAAATTAAAAAAAAAAAAAAAAATAGACGTGAAGGCAATGATCAGGAATCGATACAATTTACCCACAACTCCCATCAGAGACACCAAAGGGAAAGAAGCACAAACATGAAGTAACTAGACCCTAAAGAAAACATCAATAGCGGAAAGCCAAAAGGACAGTTACTTTCCATCAAAATGGCCAATTGGCTATCCCAAAGAAAAAAATACAAGCGACACACACACTCAAAGACAAACCATAACAAAAATAAACCGCGACACAAGAACCGTCTTGGAACGGTCAGTGAAACGAATTCCACTTGGGTGTGGGGGTTAAATCGATTTTACGCGGCCGCAATCATCGCCCTTACTTCCGTGGCTATTTAAATGAAGGATAGTTTCGGCAGAAAAAAATACGTTTACTTCCAGGCAGATGTCAGCTGTAATATTATTTTGACGATTTATATGTTGCGCCTAGAAATATGATAATTTTGTTTGCGGTTCGCCAAGTACTACTGTTGGGTGTTAAATAAATTACCACATAACAATCAGAATTGCAAGAAATAACATTTATCTGGAGATTACTTAAACATTCTGGAAATTCATCTCTTTTTTCAAGAGCACAGAGAATATTAAAATAACAAGCTTCAACTGATTAGGATCGTAATAACTTCTCATAATTTGGGATTCTTAAGGAGAATGGATACATCTTTAGGGGAGGCAACTCCTGCAAAAGTATTTTGCCTCCATCGTTAATAGGGGTCATCTCTTAAAGGAAATAATTTGCTCCTGAGGAGCAAATTCTTTCCTTTAAGAGTAGACCCCTTTTAGTTGGACAGGGCTTATAGAAAAGCCAACAGGAAGTCCCGAAAATTGCCTCTGTGTGAAACATGGCAGAAAAATCTTTCAGGTGTTCCCATTCCCCTTAAAGACACATTTTTCGATTACATAACATCCTAATGACCGTTTATTAAAGAATCCAGCATTGAGATAAAATACACTTGGGGTATTCAGGCTGTCATACATCTATTCATTTACGAGTACACCTAAGTCCTTATTTTGATTGGCATGGAAGAATCAACAGCACTTTTTTTCCAATTTTATATTTAGTAGCCATTATTTATAATCATTACAGAAAATGCTAATTCAAATATATTGGTAAATTTTTTCCACCAAAAATGATTTTTTATTTCAGATAAAATCCTGATAACTTTATTATTTCTGCTCTAAACATATATTGTGGGTACTCATTAGAACCACCTCGGTGAAGCGGTTCAGACGAGAACCCACAATTTGTTTTTACAGTGTGACTGCTCGTTAGAACTGCTTCCATGAGGCGGTTCTAACGAGGACACACAATATATGTTTTTCAGGAAAAAGGAACATCCCTTAAACCCCACTTTCTATAGAGAAAATGGGGGTTTAAGGGGGATACATTATTTTCCTTATTTCTGCTCCAAGTCATAGGTTGCGGGTGCTCGTTAGAATCGTCTCATTGAGTCATAGGTTGTGTGTACTCGTTTGAACCGCCTCATTGAGGCGGCTCTAACGAGCACCCACAACCTTTGTTTGCAATATAAATAAGAAAAATAAATTTAATTGTGTTTGTTATTTTAGTTTTAATTTCTTTTTTTTTTTTCTCTTTTCTGATATGATTGTGTCTAAAACAAAGAACATTTTATAGTTCCATTTTGACTGAAACTATAAAATGCTAATGTTTTAGACATTATATGTTTTGTGTATCACATACTTTCAACCAAAATAAAATAAATAAATAAATAAATAAAGGTAAACTGATTGATTAAATTTTGAGGTTAATCAATTCATTTACCTTGTTTGTTTACTTCTTTGCACTTTTGAGTAAAGGAAACAATGGATATCAGTGTATTTCTTTACTTTATTTCAAAATATTAAAAGAAGTTATTTAAACAATATGTTGTTGGAAACAATCTCAGTAAATTATTCTATCACTCAAGTACCCTTATTGAGCCCCCTATTAAACAAGAAATCTGCTAATAATCACCTCATAATCACTTAGAAAAGATAAGCCTTTGATGTGCACTATGGTGCGAATGAAATGTTTATTGGAGATCATCAGACAGGCCACCCCTTTTATATAAGGAAAAAAATGTGTCTTTAAGAGAACCAAAAAGACCCGGCCAGATTCTGGCTATATCGCGGCCAATGGATGGCTTTGTCGTATTACTTACATGTAGTGGTTTCCGTATCATCATGATATTTCCGTGTTTGCCCCTTAGGCATTTGAGTGCGTTTTGTCAAGCCTAATGGTATTGCAGTAAGCTAACTGAGGATAAGAAACTATGAATTCCAAAGGTCAAGGTCATTCAATGACCGGATCCATGGTTATTATCAAATTAATTAATTATAGTTTTCTATTCTGCCAGGCTAAGGCCATATTATATTGAGAAACTGAAATGATCGAAGTCACACGATAAAGATAACAACAAGAGGACCATGGGGTCCTGGTCGCTCCCTTGAGCCCTGTGCATATTTGTTAGTACGCACTCACCTGATGCTACATACCAAGTTTCAAGACGACCAACCAAGTGATTCGAGAGATGAAGATTTTTTTAAGGTTTTTACCATAATAAGGCATGGTGGCCTTCTTGGTCACATGACCTGAATCATTCAACTAAACTGGCGTGACACCATGTCCATTATATAAAACTGAAATGAAATTGGCCCAGTGGTTTCTGATAAAATGTATTTTGAAATGTCACTGGACCTGCAATCCAAGTGACGTTGTGCCAAGGCATCAGATGACCTTGACCGTTTAGCATTCATTTTGTATCTATTCTCATGTCACAGACCGCAATGTTTTTCGAAAAATGAATGGTTCCATCTTTTCACCATTTAAAAGCGATACCAACCAATTTGACATGGATGTAAAATAGGTCACGATCAACCGAGTGCCATCATTGTTGCAAACTTGCTGGTACTCAGTCACCCAATGCTACATACCACATTTCAGAACAATCGGCCCACGAGTTCTGGAGAAGAAGCTTTTTATGATTTTTACCTTATTCAGGCATGGGGGCCATCTTGGTCATTTTGACCTGGAACATTTGAATAAATTTTTGTTCCCTTATTCTTTAGGCTGAATATAAAATTTAAATGAAAATGGCCCAGTGGCTTTACAGAAAATGTATTCTAATATGCCAATGGACCTGCAATACAAGTGACCTTGGCCAAAGGTCACCGAATGACATTGACCTTAAGCATTCATAGACATTCAATTGTTACCTATTCTTTTTTCAAAGATCACAATACGTTTTGAAAAATGCATTGATTTACCTATTTCCCATGGAGTTAAATTTGACCTTGGGGTAAAATAGTTCAAGGTCAATCTAGGATCATCATTTTTGCAAACATGGTAGTACTAAGTCACCCGATGCTACAAACCAAGGTTCAAGACATTTGGCCGAGTGGTTCTGGAGAAGAAGGTTTTTTTAACGGTTTTTACCATATTTGGGCATGGCAAACATCTCGATCATGTGACCTGGACCATCCAAATAAATGTTTGTTCTCTATGTGTCCCAAGGATGCATATAAATTTCAAATGAAATGGGCCAAGTGGTGTCAGAGAGAAAATGTTTTCTACCATGTAAATGGACCTGTAATACAAGTGATCCTGGGCCAATGACCTTGACCATAAGCATTCATAGACAGTCATTTTTAACCTATTCTCGTATCACAGACCACAGAATGTTTCGCATCACGTGAACAAGTCCGTGAAATGAACACCCCCTTAAACCCCACTTCATATGGAGAAAACTGGGGTTAACGGGGGTATACATTATTTTTCTTATTTTTGCTCCAAGACATAGGTTGTGGGTACTCTGTGGAGCGCTGTGGTGCAGTGGTAAAGTATCGGCCTCGGGATCGAGAGGTACCGGGTTCGAACCCCACGAGCGGTAAGTGTTGTTTCCTTGAGCAAGAGACTTTATCCACATTGCTTAGTACTGGTTCTACCCAGGAAGAGAGGGCCACATGGAAGATTAGTACTAGTTTACTAAATGTGTTACCCTCTATAAATAAGGTCGATTATTATTATTATTATTATTATTATTATTATTATTATTACTCGTAAGAACCGCCTCAATGAGGCGGTTCTAACGAGCACCCACAACCTGTGTTTGCCGTATTTATGAGAAAAATATCGCCGATTTTCATCAGAAAAGTAGCCATTTTGGAGATGTGAAAACATGCACTATGCCGCACGAGTGTGTTATCGTAATGGAAAAATGCATTGATTTATCTATCTCCGATTGAAAAGCTGAAGGAGCTGAATTTGGCCTTGCCATAAAATACATGTAGGTCCAGGTCAACCTTGGGTAATCATTTTTGTAAACTGGGTAGTATTCAGTCACCTGATGCAACGTACCAAGTTTCAAAACAATCGATCCAGTGCTTCTGGAGAACAAGATTTTTTAAGGTTTTTACCATATTTGGGAATGGTTGCTATCTTTGTCATATGACCTTGACCATCCCAATAACTTTTTGTTCACTGAGTGTCCTAAGGCTGCATATAAAAGTTTAATGAAATTGGCCTTGTGGTGTTAGAGAAAAAGTATTCTAATATGTAAATAGACCTGCAATGTAAGTGACCTTCTCCGATGAGGCGGTTCTAACGAGTACCCACAATCTATATTTTGAGCAGAAATAATAAAAAATTACACTTTTTCATCTTAAAATTTTCGTTTTTTCAGTGGTAAAGTTTATTATGTATTTGTATAGGCGTGTTTTCGTAATGGCACTATCTCGCACGGGTGTGTTGTAGTAATGGAAAGAATTAGTCAGAAAACGCAAGTTCAAAGACAGTAATACTGTAAATTAAACCATTTTTATTGCCCTTTGAAATAGTTATTACTAACTGGAATTCTTTGGAATCCGATTATTTTACGCGCCGGTTACATGATTCCTGCAAATGAAATTGGCATAAGGACAAGGCACAAACTGCTTGTATGTATCTAGAGCATATATGTTGTTTCCTGCAGGATGCCTTTTTAACCTGCATATGATATTTGAAAAATTCAAACCTCGGACGTGTACCCAGGATCTATGGTTTGGAGCGGAAATCAAGAAAATAATGCAACCCTTATAGACTCCACTTTTCCATAGATAAAGGTGGATTTTAAAAAGCTGTTCATTGCACCAACTTCTTAATGTGATTTATCAGTTACCCCCTATATATATTGCATTGTAACACACTGATCAGATAAAGATATGCTATCTCAGGACAATTGAGCTTTATCACGTCAACGTGGCATTGCCTTTTTATGAATGAAGCAGACTACCGGGAAATGGCTAAAATGTTTTTATTAGTGGCAGAAAATGCAAAACAATACATTATACATAACAAAAGAATAATAATGGCCAGCTGGTTATATTCCTCCGACCCGCAAGGTTGGGACGCACTGAGGACAATCGATAACTGATCGTAAATTGCCAATTTGAAGAGTTTACAAGTAAAGAGGATAAACTGAAAAAGAAAATACCAGAGTTGTGTCTTTTGATATCATGTTTATCAGGCTCAGCTTCGAGCTTCGGCAAGCCTCGCGATTCTACAAACGTTCTCGTTTGGTGTATTCCTTGCTTCCAAAGGATCTAACTTCAAAACTTATTTATTTTCACTGTATCTGGTGTTGTGTAGTGTGGCGGCCGTAAAACGGCTCCCCGTACATTATCATAGTGCAGATTATATTTTCTGGTCCTTTGGGATCATTGAGTTCATTTGGTATCATTTTGAAAATAGAGTTCTGTTTAAGCCGGTGCTAGAGGGCGTGGCTGGTGTTGCATATTTCAGTACTGGTCATGAACAGACTCAATCAAAACCGAGTCTGCTATTTTCGTTTATTTGGTGTATTCCTTGCTTCCAAAGGATCTAACTTCAGAACTTATCTATTTTCACTGTAGCTGGTGTTGTGCCGTGTGGCGGACGTTAAACGTCTCCCCGTACATCATCATAGTGCAGATTATATTTTCTGGTCCTTTGGAATCATTGAGTTCAATTGGTATCATTTTGAAAATAGAGTTCTGCTTAAGCCGGTGCTAGAGGGCGTGGCCGGTGTTGCATATTTCAGTACTGGTCATGAACAGACACAATAAAAGCGAGTCTGCTATTTTCGTTTATTTGGTGTATTCCTTGCTTCCAAAGGATCTAACTTCAGAACTTATCTATTTTCACTGTAGCTGGTGTTGTGCCGTGTGGCGGCCGTAAAACGTCTCCCCGTACATCATCATAGTGCAGATTATATTTTCTGGTCCTTTGGGATCATTGAGTTCATTTGGTATCATTTTGAGAATAGAGTTCTGCTTAAGTCGGTGCTAGAGGGCGTAGCCGGTGTTGCATATTTCAGTACTGGTCATGAACAGACTCAATAAAAGCGAGTCTGCTATTTTCGTTTATTTGGTGTATTCCTTGCTTCCAAAGGATCTAACTTCAGAACTTATTTATATCAAACGACACGAACCTGGTATTCTCTATATATTTGCGTCTTGTATTACAATCTCCAGGTTATATCGATGTGAGGAGTTGAGATAAAGCTAATTCAATCCCAGAAATCAGCTTTTCTTAATGAAGTCATTTACAGAAGCTCCAAGATAGACAGTTATAAGTTATCTCTTGTACTTGTGAATAATTGTTTGACATCACTTGATAAGCATCGATCATGAAACTTAAGAGCTGCGAATCTTGAACAATCAAAGCGCTTGCAGTTATACATCACGAAAACACGCCAATATAATTTTCACCCCTTGAACCCGACTTTTATATAGTAAAACTGGGGTTTACAGGGGTAAACCGTATTTTCTTATTTCTGCTCCAAAATATAGATTGTGGGTACTCGTTTGAACCACCTCATCGTTAGAACCGAGGCGGTTCTAACGAGTACCCACAATCTATATTTTGGAGCAGAAATAAGAAAAACATCACAATTTTTCATCTTAAAATTTTCATTTTTTTTCGGCGATAAAGGCTACAATGTATTTGTAAAGGCGTGTTTTCGTAATGGTAGGTCGATTGTATCCGAGTGTTCGCTGGCAAAACGGTCATGAACGGAGACTTGACTCCATTACGAAAACACGCCTATTAAATACATTGTGCATTTTACCGCAGAAAAAAAACAACAACAAAGATTTAAGATGAAAATTTGTGATATTTTTCTTATTTCTAGTCAAAATATAGACCGTGGGTACTCGTTAGAACCGCCTCAATGGGGCGGTTCTTACGAGTACCCACAATCTATATTTTAGAACAGAAACAAGAAAAATAAAGTATACCACTGTAAACCCCAATTTTTTACTATATAAAAGTGGGGTTTGAGGGGGTCAAAATTATATAGTCACGTTTTCGTCATGCATTCAATTCAAGTGCTTTTTACCCATTGCAGGCGGGAAACCCCTAATGGGGTACAATGTAACCTGGCAAATAGTGCAGGTACAGATCGGACGCCACTGGGTTTGCACTATTTGTTAAGAGAATTTTTGTCACAAATGGAATAAAAATGAACAAATAGGCCTTGTCCAACATATAGCATTGGAAGAGTACACCAGTATGCAATGGGTTAATAAATATTGAGACAGGTCTAATGAGCACCAACAATTTATATTTGGACAAGAAAAAAAATATTTTTTTTTTTCAGAAAAATGCTAGGTCTAGAGATAAGAAAAAGACGCCATTTTTGCGCAGGGGTTTGTAACATGGAAAATATACTAATACCTTTGCTCAAAATGTGAGTAGCTTTTGTAACTTCAAAAGCTACTCACATTTGTCAGCAAAAATACCAATGTATTAGATATCATATCAACAATTACAGTTAAGAATTTGAGCACTAACGAGCCCTGTAAGTTAACGAGGTTTTGAGCAATTGTGACCAGTTCGTTACATCACGGACACCCCACCACCCCACTAGTTTTAGCATGAGAAAAGTAGGGTTTACAGGGGTATACATTACTTTTTTTCATTTCTCCTCCAAAAATAGGTTATGAGTACATGTGAGCCTCAATGAGGCGGTTCAAACGAGCACCAAACACCTATGTTTAGAATGTAGATGTCATAAGGAAAGAAAAAAAGGCTTTTGACTGTTTGCAAAAAAAAAAAAAAAAAAAAATGAAGGAATGCCCTATTCCGTACGGATGTGTTATCGAAATATCTATTTGGTGTATTTTGTCATAAGTTTTGCATGGGCGTTGTGCCTTGTTTGCCTTCCTGTTACTTAACACGTGGATTGTGGGTGGACGTTAGAATGAGGCGGTTCTAACGAGTAACCACAGCAAATCTCTTGGAAATAAGGCATATAATGTATATTCATGTAAAACCCGGGATTCTCTATAAAAAGTGGAGTTGTTACATTACACCGAGTTGTTAACTTGATGTCTTACTTCTTCGTTTGCCGAGGTAAGTAGCTCACCGCGCGTCTGACTGATGATCAGGAGGTCGCAGGCTCGATCCCCGCCGGGCCGGCAACGTTGATTATGAAATCCTTTCCTCAGTCATTTTCTACCTTCCGCTGACTCAAGATGGGCAGCTGTTCGTTTCTTGCGAAAGAATGTGTACAGGATAACCTGTTATGCATAAGCCTGCCCCAGAAAAGGGAAGTTACACCCACAGGTTCGATATGACATAATAAGTGTCGACTGTGCTGTTGATCTCCAAACAAACAAATCAAATAAAACTTTTTTCCGTTCGATCTGGGTAGCTCGAAGGTTGGAAATGCCTCAGAAACAACCATCACGTGATCAAGTCCGTGCCACATAAACTCCACTTTATATAGAGGAACCTGTGGTTTACCGGGTATCATTATATTTCCTGTTTCTGCTCCAAGACATAGGTTGTGGGTATTCGTTAGAACCGCCTCTATGTTTGGAGTATAAATAAGAAAAAGATCACAAATTTGCATCAGAAAAAAAAAGTCCGCAGGTACGAAAGAAAACACTATACATGTATCACAAGAATGTGTTATCGTAATGAAACGTTAAACGTTTGTTAGCGCTCTGCATGCTGGGTATTTTTATAAATTTATTTATTTTTTCGTTTTGAAATATTTTTCTATTTTTCCGAGAAAATAGGATTTGGCATCCTCTGGAGACAATTTGCATGAGATGTCATGTCCTGTTTTCTGGGGAAAATAAGAACAAACCAGTGCTTCAGCTGAAGTGCAAGACCCAACGGATGCTTTTAGCTTTAGTTTTTTTCTTTTAGCTTTAGTTTATACTAATTTATTTTAGTTCGATTGCGATGAAAGCTTTAAGCTTATTGAATCGCTCTCGAACACTCATTCCGGGTGTTTTCACGCGCGAGAGAGAGAGGCAGTGGCTTTAAGACCACTGCTACCCATTTACACCTGGGTGGAGTGGGGGAGTGTCATTACGTGTCTTGCCCAAGGACACACCTCGATACCGGTGGCGGATTCGAACGCACAACCTCTCGATTATGAGTCGAACGCGCTAACCACTGCGCTATCGAGGCTGACATGCTTTATATGTCAGCATAGCTTTATGAGTGTTACCATACATGGCGGCCATTTTGGTCATGTGACCTGGACTAAAAACGGTTCCCCCAATAAATGCGCCTTATCGTAAGGAGCAAAAATTTATCTGATATTTTAGTACTGTATTCTGAATCGTTTGCAGGATAAAATGCATTCTCACTTTTCCAATACAAAAGCATATGTGTCAAAGTTTGACCTAGGCACAAAGAAGGTCGAGCTCAACCCAGGGTCACCATTTTAACAATTTATGATGGGCCTACGTCCCAGATGCTATTTATCAAGTTTCGTGGAAATCTGCCCAGTGGTTCTGGAGAAGACTATTTTTGATTTTTTTTTTTTACCATATATGGCTTGGCGGCCATTTTGGTCATGTGACCTGGACCCCATGAGCAAATTTTGGTTTCCCCCATCAAATAGAGGCTCCATATGAAATTTGACTTCAATCGGCCCAACGGTTTCCGAGAAGAAGCAGTTCGGAAATTTTCACATTTTTCGCCTCGGCGAGGCTATACTAAATGGAATGTAATATTTCGCAAGTTCATTGGTTA
This sequence comes from Lucinisca nassula, assembly GCA_963580285.1. NCBI lineage: Eukaryota > Metazoa > Mollusca > Bivalvia > Lucinida > Lucinidae > Lucinisca > Lucinisca nassula. Next base: position 138,237,361 of record OY757014.1, read on the forward strand.
GATCTCATTGATATCTATCAGTATGCCAAAAAATGTTTAAATATTACAAGCGGTTAAGTCACTATCACTAATTTTCACAAACGGGTTACGGACGGACAGACTGACAGAATGACACGGTGATTTTAGGGCACTCTTAGAAAATCAACCGACTTCAGTCGGTCGCTTTTTCTGCGGGTCGTGCAATATGTGCTGAATTAGCCTAGAGAGTGGTAAAGATTAAACCGGCAAACCTGTATTCCGTCTGCACCGCATCAGAACATGTACAATGTAATTAGGGACGGACAAAACATTATCGTTACACTAAATACCTGCATTAACAATATTAGCCTGTAACATATCGCACCTGGAAACAATAAATTTGAGTAATTCTAGACTTGTTTCCAGTTAATTTCCTTATCTTTACGCTGCTGAATCAACTTCATTCCTCGATTAGATAAATAACAGTATCTGTAGAATGAACGCGCAATCTGATTTACCTGATAACGTCATTATTGCATATTAAAGGGGTTTGCCGTAACTTTCCAAACATTCTACATAGACAAAGTCTTGGCATCGTGCAATCTAACATATACGGAACCCTTGAAGGACCATTTCTTTTCCAGTATCTAGCAGAGTGAGTGAGTGTTTGAGTTTAACGTCCACCAACCGCTAAGGTCATACGGAGACGGGACCACGGTTTAAAGGCTCATCCGAAAGTCTGGAGAAGCTCGGGATCGATCCTGCGACGCCTGGTTTACAAGGCGAGTAGCGTAACCACTACACCACGGAGGCTGCTAGAATCTAGCAGAACAGAAATTAAAACAATCATTTCGATAACACTCCCGTGCGACATAGTGCATTTATTTCACATCTTGAAAATGGCCATTTTGCTGATGAAAATCTGTGATATTTTTCTTAAAAGTACTGCAAGTGCTCGTTAGAACCGCCTCATTGAGGCGGTTCTAACGAGCTCTTGGAGCAAGAATAAGAAAAATAATGTTTGCCCCCGTAAACCCCAGTTTTCTCTATATAAAGTGGGGTATATGGGGTGTTTATTTCAGGGACTTGTTCACGTGATGAAAATTAGAGTGGAATAGAAAAAAGAAATATGTCGTTTAAACAACATATTTCTTGTTTTCTCTTCCACTATCAAAAGGTGGAATGGAATTCAAAACAATACAAGAAAAGATATGACACAAAGTGCCATATCAAGTGACTCGATTGTGATTGCATTGTACCATTTCGAAAAAAAAACAACAAAAAACAAAAACAAAAAAAAACAAAAAAAAACAGGCAATGATATCTCATTATTAAAGCCGTTTAGTTATAAACTTATAAAATAGAATTACATGAACACTGAGTTTGCAGTATCAAATTCCGGTTGTACATTTTTGTTGACTTCCATAATTATATTGAATATCTAAAATGACATGGAAGCCTGTGTTGAATTTAATAATGTATAGTTACATTTCCAGTGTAAAATCTAATGTAAACCTATAGAAAACAATGTAGTTCCTACTTCCACGCACGCATCGAATCACATGATTTTCAGTGACGTCAAGTGACGTCATTCTAAACCATTGTTCTCATCAGGCGTTGATGACGTCAAAGCTGCTCCGCTCTTTATAGAAAAACAGCGTGTAAATGTTTTTCAGCTTTATGGTAGTTAACCCAATCACGGTATAGGCAACTTTGCTTCCCTCTTTAATTGCACGCCGATGGGTCAGGCCTCAGATTCTATGACGGCTCCAACGTAAAGGCTTATTGAGAATTAGAGAGATCTAATTCAAGGTAATGTTGGTTGGTGCCTGATGCTCTGTCTCTGGTCGGGCCCATCGGAGTCTAACTGTTGGTTTTCTTTTGCTCCAGCATTTTAGTGGTTTCTTGCTGTCGAGTCCTCACCGTTGTCTCACCTCTGTGGTTATTTGATTTTTGTGTTCACGGAGATGTTGCACTGATGAGTTAGGAGGCCTTCATGCGGACTGAACAAATTATTTGTCTAAATCGCGACGGAAGTAAGGGCGAGGATTGTGGCCACGTAAAATCGATTTAAGCCCCCCAGTGGAAATCATTCCACTGACCGTTCCAAGGCGGTTCTTCTGTGGCGGTTTATTTATGGTGTTGTTTGTTACTTACTGTGTGTATCACTTGTGTCTTTTTATTTTGGATGGCCATATGGCCATTTTGTGGGAAAGTAACTGTCCTTATGGCCTTCCTTTGTTTAGGTTTCCATTATGGTCTGGTCGCTTAATGTTTGTGTTTCTTTCGCTTTGGTGTCTTTGATGGCTGGAGTAAGTTAATTGTATCGATTCCTGATCTTTGTTTTACTTCTACTTGAAAAGTTTGCCCTATAAGCATTTTTTCGCCCAGTGATCAGGGGCAAATAAAGTAAATATAAAAATATACTTTTTTCTGCTTTTCATGAAAGTATGAACGACAGCGGGTCGCTAGCAAAGTTTACAAGAACCTCTTTGGGGTTCATTTACTTTGCACGCGACCCACTGCGTTAATACATCCATGAACTGAAGAAAAAATAAATTTCATTTCTTAAATATTTCACAGAGTTGATTTCGACCATGATTGATCAGTGCAGTAGGTCGGTATTCAAGGCGGTTTCTATAATTCCATTTGCAATATGCCTCCGCCATTGGGACTATATTTTGTCTAAAGTGAAGTTGAAGAAAAGCATCCGTACTTCCGGTGAATTTAAGCCTTTTAAATTCTGGAATGGGTTGTGCAAAGCTAGATTAATGAAAACGGTCACAAAGAATGATGCTTGCTGATACTGTTAGAATATAGTTTGAAGCGTGATACTAAAAACTGGGTGGATATGCGTCCCATCAACAGCAACACCGTGATTTTGAATGTCTTCCTTTCGATGACACACATCTCGGGGGAAAAATGGCACAAAAATGCTCCCACACAGATTTGGCAATTTTTTATACAAACGTACAGGACATACCGGCTAAGTCAGAGTTTGTTTGGAGAATTCTGTTCTCAAATCAGAGTGATTTTCTCAACGTGAACAACCGACCGCAACTGTGCACTAAACGTGGAGTTGATGATACACTGGTTGGGTGCGTGTCACAACCTGTCACTCAGAGCCTCAAAAAATAAGATTGACTTCATATAAGCATGAAACATATTGTAAAATACCTTGAAAGCATTCTGTGATCTGTAAAATCGCAGGATATTCAAAATGGCGGTTTGTTTATGTTTTGAAACTGACAATTTTGACGTCATAGCAGAGATAAAAATTGTGACGTAGGCTTAATCGTAGCGCACCACTATAATTATAGATATACTGTATAAATTTGCTCTCTCTCTATATATATATGTAAACGAAATTTCTATACTTTTCTCGGTGTACCCATAAATACTGACAAATCGGTAGCTAAATCATTCTTGCCAGCTTTTTTCTTTGTAAATACACATAATTTTTGCCCCCGGAGTGGTGATAAAATGCGGGTGCCAGAAAATTTTGTAGCATTTGCAGGAATAAATGCCAAAAAGGTAAATAGATAGATACTCTGCAAGCACAAAAGAGCGGACCAACTTCGGGCCGATAGCAGACGTTGGTCCGGCATTCTTTGATGGCTGAGTATGTCATTACGATAACACATCCGTGTGATTAGTTCATTTTTCAAACCTCAAAAAAGGTAATTTTTCGGATGATAATTTGTAATATTTTTCTTATTTACACTCCAAACATAGGTTTTGGGTGCTCGTTAGAACCGCCTCACAACCTATGCCTAGGAGCAGAAATAAGGAAAATAATGTTTACCCCCCTAAACCCCAGTTTCTTGTATATAAAGTGGGGTTTAGGGGGGTCTTTATTTCATGGACTTGTTCACGTGATGATTACTTATTTTTTTTTCTTTTATTATTTTGGATAGCCGTTTGGCAAATTCGTGGAAAGGTGACTGTCTTTTTGGCTCTCCGCTTGTGACGTGTTCATATGGTGAACTTATTTTTGTGTTTCTTTCTCATGGGAGGTGTGAGCTAATGTATCGATCCATGACCATTACCTTAACTTCTTCTTCTTCTTCTTCTTCTTCTTCTTTTTCTTCTTCTTCTTTAAAGCTTAATTAATACAACTGATTTGATGGCATGCTTACTTAAACTTTTCTAAGATTTTCGTCGATGTCCATCTAGGATAATATTACGGCTATCAGTGGCGTTCAGAACAGGTTGAACACATGACAGTGTGTGCCTGTCCGCGTCAAACTCACCAACTGTGGTGATCCCTCGGTTTTCGTCAGACCATCTTGAAATCTAAAGGTTAATGAAGACCGAGGAGTCACAACTGCTGGGGATTGTGTGTCCGTCCGTATATGATTTAGAGCCACCTGAGCCTGCAGAGTTAACATCAACCACAGTATTTAGTTTCATTCCTTATACTGTTTTAACCCAGATCCGTCAAGCATACCCTGCGTCAGTTACCCCTAGAACCGGATGCGCGTCCGAGAAGGAGAACGAAGAGGAGGAGAACGTGACGGTATGGGAATAGACCAGTTCCTGGCTACTGATGAAAGTTTAAACATTATTTTATAAAACTTGTCAATGTTGTATTTTTTTGGAAGGCGGTATGTTTACGGTATTTTCGTCATGATTAAAGATACCGAACAAGGGCTGGAGATGATTTTCTAAATAAACCTCACTCCTCTACTGGTTTGCCTATATTCATGAATTTTGAGACAATAACCCTGTCTCCTCCTACCGTAGATCTGCAAGCAGCGCTCACTAGTATAACGGATCGGTGTGCTTTCTTTCCTGTCTTTGATAAAGATGATCCAGTGAAAATTTGTCAAGTATATAGAACAGCGTGAAGTTAGCTGAAGGAAAGCAGGTTTTTGCTGGAACAATCCTTACATTCATATCTTTTTCAACCTTTTTTTTGTGAACACATTTTGACCGATTGTGAAACAAAAGACCCACAACACATCCTTTGGATTTGCATGCATTTTTGAAACCGTGATAAACACGGGTTGTGCTTGGGGAGGGGGGGGGGGGGGTCGCTGTACATGTTAAAATTGGGAGTGTGTGTGTGTGGGGGGGGGGGGGGGGTGTTATCCTACAACATGGAGGCCTGACGTGCCCCAAGCAGACTTACTAGCCTGCTGTTCCGGATAATCTCGTGTTTCCTGGTAAATGGATGCGGAAACTGATTCGGACAGGCTGGGTATGCTGGGTAGGTTTTCTTTAACCCGGCCAAACGGTCAGTTGCGTGATTTGAAGACGTAGTGAAACTAGGGGCATATATGAGTCGCCTAGCATACCGGAAAGCCTAACATACCGGAGTAACTATGGGGGTAGTAAAGTAAATACTGGATGGAATGAGTTCCTGCTGGTTCTGCTAGCGAAACGGTGAGGTTTGGGAGATACATGTTGTGTCTAGGTCGGACACGGAGGCCTGACATACCCCAAGCAGACCTACAGATCGGTTGTTCCGGGATAACTCATGTTTCATGGGAAATTGGTGCGGGAAATGAATTGGACAGACTTTAGGATTTCTCGAACCAGGCCAATCGGTGGAATGCGGGAATTGGCGACGTCGTGTGTCTTGGCCAAAGAGAGGTCACCTAGCCAGTGCTGTGGGTGAGTATACTGGATAAACTCTGGTTGGGCAATGAACAGGTGAAAAGGCTTATTCCCGCGTTATATCGGAGTCAGCAGATTGAGAGCTCATGTTTGTTATGCTATCGAAACGGTGACGTGCGGGAGCTAGGCGTAGTAACTTGGTGGGACATGGCGATCAGACGTTCCCAAAGCAGACCTACATGTACCATATTTTTAAAAAGTAGCAGTAAGTTACAGCAAAGTTCATCATTTCGAGACATTAAAGATAGCGTTATCTTTCATGGGTCTGTCATCCTTACATACAAATTTACATATTATGCATTAAATTTTTGCCTGCTTATTTCTCTTCAACAGATAACGCGCTATACTCCCAGACAGTCTTTAATAATTAATCCCTATATGTCAGTTGTTATTTCATATCAATAATATAAAGAATTCAGAACTTGTAAATTTTTCGAAAGAATTAATACTTCTTGCATCTTAATTTGCACGATAAAACGTATCTATTAGCAGTTCAATGCATATGAATTGAGACATATTACATTCCGGCATTTCAATTCTGAAGCAAAAGACATGTTAGATGGCACAGATATGATTTGCAGAAATGGATATTCTGCAATGATTCCCACGCACGGAAACATAATAAATGTATTAACTCCTACACAGAATCAATCTCAAACAATTTTTCTATCTTTCCTTTTTTTTTTTTTCTTTTTCATCGCGTCTAATCCCAAAAACATTTTCTACTGGCCGGGCTTAAATCAATTTTACGTGGCCACAATCCTCGCTCCTGGTTCTGTCGTTGTTTAGACGCATTACGATAACACACCCGTGCGACATGCTGCATGTTTTTCACATCTCCAAAATGGCTACTTTTCTGATGAAAATTTGTAATATTTTTCTTATAAATACTCCAAACATAGGTTGTGGGTGCTCGTTAGAACCGCCTCATTGAGGCGGTTCTAACGAGTACCCACAACCTATATTTTGGTGTAGAAATAAGAAAAATAATGTTTACCCCCTTAAACCCCAGTTTTCTCTATATAAAGTGGGGTTTAGTGGGGTGTTCATTTCACGGACTTGTTCACGTGATGGAATAATTTTTTGAGTTCGCTTGAAGGATTTCTAACTCATCAGTGCAACATCTCCGAGAACATAAAACCCAAAGGAATACAGAGATAAAATAACGCGGACTCGACAGCATGGAATAACTGAAATGCTGGAGCGAAAGAAAAGCAACAGTTGGGCTCCGGTGGGCCCGGCAAGAGTCAGAGCATCAGGCACCACGACATTACTTCAAAAGCTTTAGTGAATCTTTCGGTTTGAGCCGTCATAGAGACTAAGGCACGACACACCGGCGTGCAATTAGAGCCACAACAGAACAATATCGAATCAGCCATAAGGGGTGCACAATTCGTACTCATCAGAATGCCCATTATCTATCTAAAAAACTTAATACCAAATCTAAAATAAAGATTGTCACGTAGCACACACTTTCTGACATGACCATAATGTTGATTTTTTATGCTCTTCGGAAGTGAAAAAAAAACAAACAAAACATTTGTTACATTTCATGCCTGAAAGAGGGAATCTTCTCCATGGAGTATCCATTCAATTAAATTATTAAGTTTTTTTTTTTTTTCCTATATAAGACTACACAATGTATTAGGAAGAGTAGTGAAAAGCGTGGAGAATCAAACGTAGACAGACTTAATGCACGAACAGGTCTGAATTGTAGTATAATTTAACCCTCATAGACCAAAGCAGATTTCTCCCAGATCTGGCATAGACTTTGGTGCAATATTTAATCGCATGCTTTTTGATGGCAGTTAGATAATTTTAAAATGTCAGTAATAGTACAAGAACTTGAAATTGCAATAAATCGTGTTTGTATGGTGTTTTGTGTAGTTTGGCGAACCATTATAGCGTAGGAATTTGTCCTAAATGTAATACGAGCATATGGGTGAAATTTCACAGAAATATAATAATAGTTCGTCTGTTCATTACTGACAATGACCAGTCTTAAAAACAGATATATAGACCACTATAGGAAGCATGTTTTGGATTGTTAATATGCAAATTGAGCTAAAACAATTGAAATAAAATGGCTTTGTGCCGTTGGTTCATGTTTCGTCTGTTTTTGTGTGTGCCTCCGTATCACTTTCTATAGTTGACTTGAGACGGCTGCGTTCTTGGATTGTGGCCTTTCGTGAGTGATATTTTCTTACTAGTTTGAGCACTTATTATTCCTTTACTAAATGACATATATGGAGGAAACGTCACAATGTATAGACCAGTATAGGAAGCATGCTTGAGATTGTTAATATGCAAATGCATTAACAAATACGTTAACACTTGATAAGTTATGGCCGTTTACAATTCCCGTTAAAGGCATTTATTATTAGACAGTAGGACACACCGTGTGTTCACAATTGTTTTATTGCCCCCTGTGATATACTGTATATAGCAGATCAAAGGCGGTGTAGCGTGAGATCTTTAAACCCGTGAGAACCTTAATACCAAGGTATATCTGCGCATGCGCAAGAAGGCCGTGAGAAATGTCATCCATTTCCTGTTAGTCCCTGTCCCTTTGTTTAAAATGTCTAAAGAAATCTGCTTACATTACGAACTTTAAATAGTACATTTTTTATTACAGGCTTTATTTTTATTTATTTGTTTATTTATTTACTTATTCGAAAGATGCGCGTATTAAATATGCAATAAATAGGTTTCCATGTGTTCAAAAAGAACAAAATATATGCGGGTACATGTATTTTCTTGAAATTATTATGAACCCCATTAAACTCCACTTTTATACAGTAAAACTGGGGTTTACAGCGGTGTATATTATTTTCATATTTCCGCTGAAAAACATAGATTGTAGATACTGGTTTGAACCGTCTCTGCGAGGCGATTCTAACGAGTACCTACAATCTATGTTTTCCAGCGGAAAAATAAAAAATATCAGAATATTTTATCTAAAATTTTGATGGTAAAATTTCAATATATTTTAAATAGGCGTGTTCTCGCAATTAATACTTTTAAAAAACAAGTTCTGTGGAAGTTTTAAAATTATTATTCTGCCTAAATGGATTGGAACGCTTGAGCATAAGCCTGATTTCAATATCAGTGCCTTTTTACTGCCTTTACAACAACAATAATAATAATAATAATAATATAACAATAATAATTACAATTATAATAAATAATAATGATAATATTAATCATAATTCGAGACATAGAGAAAACATGTACACTCTTACCTTTTCAGTTCTACGGTGTATTCTTAGCTTCCAAACGATATTGAACCCTTCGTGTTGTTGTTGTTTCCAGTTTCCCCGTGTCGCGGGTCGTCAGCTGGTGGGGTCCCAGGGAACTAATCCATTCTGGCACTACACCTTAGCCGTTCGGTGCTACCCCCATTCCACGTTGCCGGTGAATGGGGAGACCATCGCTCGGCTCCAGCCCCGTCCGTCCGTGTCTATCGTAAGTCCGCTGCAGTCAGTCCATTTTGTCTTCTACTCGACGTTATAATTTTTTTGCTTGTCAATATGCCGAACCGTGTCAGAGCAGGAAAGGGTCAATTTTGATATTGGTATTTTTGTTTTTTATTTTTTTTTATTTGATTTTTGTATATTTATGTAACGTATGTACATTTTTACATTGTTTGGTCTGTTTCCCCATCTTGTTGAGTGTTCTATTTTTAAAGTATATATGCGGGCGGATGTGCTTACCGCGCCACGGACCTGTTTTGTTTGTTTTTCTTGTGCCTTAAAGGTGGCGTTGTCCGTTTTAGGGCACGCCCACCCGCTCACAGTTGCTGGGGAGGACAGTTTTTGTACCTGCAAGATTAAGCTAGTGGTTTATATTTTGTGTTGTTGTTTTTTTGGTTTATCTGTACATACAATATGTAACATAATAACATGAAGTGCCGGCCTACGCCGTCTCGGGCTTGAACTCGTATTTATTTTGTTAATGAGTGACGTCTATCGCGGAGGATGTGCATATTAGGTTAATCCCTTTTTATGCATTTGCCATTTTAAGTTAAGAAAAAGTGATGCCTTCCTCGACGTAGGATGCCGCACTCTGCGGGACCATAGGTGGGTCAGTCGCCATGTTTGCATATCATTAACGCATCCTACGTGAAGGAAGGCACCATAGGAGGAAAGTGTATTCCTGCCTAGCCATTTGGAGGCCCGAGACAACGTTAGCCGATCTCCTTTGTGTTGTTGTCCTTTTTGGGACAAGCCCATCCGCCCACAGTTGCTGGGAAGGACAATTTTTGTACCTGCAAGGTTGTGCTTGAAGATTATATTTGTGTTTTGTTTCTTCTGTACAAACAACATATAACAAAGTAACATGGTGTGTTGGCTTCCGCCGTCTCGGGCCCAAATTCGTATTTATTTTAGTTAGTGGGTGACCTCTATCGCGGAGGATGTGGAAAGTAGGTCAATCCCCTTTCATGCTTTTTCGTTTGAAGTTAAGAAAAGGCGATGCCCTCCTCGACGCAGGATGTCGTATTCTGTGGGACCGTAGGAGAGTCATTTTGTGTCGCCATGTTTGCATATCACTATCGCATCCTACGTGTAGGAAGGCATCATAGTAGAAATAAAAGTATTCTTGCCTAGCCGTTTGGGGACCCGAGACAACGTTTGCTAATCTCTTTAGTCAAAGTGGTTAGTGCAAATTGTTATATAATCATGAAGGTCGCATACAAGCGTCCGCCTGCGCACGTGCGCAGTCGAGCGCTCCTATGCGATCTTGTTTTTAATGTTTCATATTTACACAGATAAAAATGTTTGAAATCGCTTTTTGAGAAAACTCTTCTTCTTCTTCTTCTAACTCCAGGTTTTTTATCTCTCTTTTCTATACTATCCTCTCTACTGTATTCCTATCCTACAACTATCGCTATATCTACCTATCTAGTGTGGTTGTATGTTGGTTTAGTTTCGCGTGGGTGGTTGTGTGTGTTAAAAGCCTTCCTTCAGGTCGCGCTAAGTCATGCCCTAGTTAATTAGTTAATTGCCCTTGTCTGTATTGATATGTGGCCATCTTGACCGTCTGTCTTTATTACGGTCATGGCGCAATTTGCTGTTTTTGGTGAGTTTTATGTTATGCGACAAGGGCAGTACGGAGGGCTGTATGATATACCAGGTGAGATGCGGTTTTTCAGTCGTGGTGGTATGCAGAAGGCCCTTTTGATGGCCCCCAGTTCATTCCATTTGGGTAACCTTATAATGTACATCCTTTATTCGAAAGCGAAAGTTGCGAAAAAAGAAAGAAAAAGATGTGATAAGGCGTCTTGTTTCTTATTTCTGTCCCACTTTTCTGTATGCGTTCCTGAAGGAGAGGCTTTGTTTGCTTGTGTGCTGTTGTGCCGTTTTCCTTTGGGTTGTGTGGTTCTCGATCAGCCAGGCTTTTGACGCAACGCTCCTAAGTGCAAAGTCCAAGGACCGCAACCACAGCGCTACGTCTCGTTCTGACTTCCCGTTTGCCTCACCCCCTCAGGAGCGGCTGGGCGACGGATTTTCCTTGTGGTGGGTCCATGCCCAGTCCCGGCGTGCTTTCGTGTGGTCCTCTTTCGGGCTGTGTGGCTCCCGATCAGCTAGGGCTTTGGTGCAGCGTTCATAAGTGCAAAGCCAGTGGGCCGCAACCACAACGCTACACCTTGTCTTAACTTCTCGCTTGGCACACCCCCTCTGGAGAGTGGGTCGGGGCCATGGATTTTCCTTGTGGTGAGTCCATGCCCCGTTCTGCTATGGTCTTCTCACAGTGATCCAGGGATCGCTGTCACCGATAGGCACTCCTTAGTGCAAAGCCGAGGCCGCAACCACAGCGCCTATCGTTGACTTTGTTCCCCTTTTCGCTGTGAGACGGCCGCCCTTTGATCACTACGGCCCTTTTTGGTTGGTAGCGTCTAAGGTGCGGTTCGAATATTTATTTTTACTGTTCTGAACTCGGGTCTCTAGAGATTTTGGTTTAAAGTATGTATTCTCGTACGGGGTGTGTTTTACGGTACAATGCGATTAATTTTTAGTCTGCGCCCTTAGTTTTCCCCTATATTTTGTCCAGGTAGTTTGTTTTCTCAAAGAATTTGAAGACCGCGTCCCTCATTTCCTGTGAATTTAGATTGAGCAGAGAAACCGCGTTTATCTCCCCTTGGTATCCTAATGTTGTCAGTTCTCCCTTTAGTTCCCTTCTGGCGGGGCCGTGTGCGGGGCACTCTGCGAGGTAGTGTTGAACACACTCCACCCCGCCACAGTGCCCGCATAATGGATCGGCCTCGCTATAGAAGATGTTGTGTGCATTTAGTCCGTTGACCCCGAGTCTTAGTCGTGTATATATGCGATCGAGCTTTCGGCTGTCGCTATATTGTACCAATTTCGGGGTCAAGGACTGACAGATCGAGTGTCTAAAGCCGTGTTGTCCCTGCCATATGCGCGCCCATTCCTTTTTGATGCTGGCCTTAATGATTAAGTATACTTCTTGTGGGGTGGGGAGGTAGTCAAGTGCCTTTCCTCGGGTCAGAGCTTCTTTGGCCAGTGTGTCTGCGCGCTCATTCCCCTGCACGTTGCAGTGGGAGGGGATCCAATCTATGTTCAGGGTGATACCTTGTTTTAGAATTTTGTGTATTAGGATATGAATGTCCTGCAGTATATCTGGTCTTGTAGTGCTATTCCCAGAGTTTATGCTTTGTATTGAGCTTAATGAGTCTGTTAGTATAACAACACTATCGGGTTTTTGTTCCTGTATACATTCCAAAGCTTTTTGTATGGCTATAAGTTCTGCAGTGTAGACTGTGAGGTGCTGGTTAAGTTTGAATTTTTGGTCGAAGTTTAATTCTGGTATTGTGAAAGCACACCCCGTTTCTTTTTTGTCAGCATCTTTGCTTCCATCAGTGAAAATTTTAAGCGCTTGCTTATAGTTTTCACTGATGTGTGATTCTGCGATCTCATTGCATTTTTTCTGTGATGTTTCATTTTTCTTTATGACACCCGTTAGTGTTGTTTTTGCGCATAGGCTTCTTAAGTTAAAAACTTCCGGATATGTTTGTTCCGCTGTTTTGACCTGCCCGAGGTCATGGTTTTTAATTAGGTCCTGGACTTTGATAATATAGGGGATCTTTCCTCTTAACCTATCTCTTTTAACATGATTGGGCGTGTCGGCGATCATTTCGTTTATGGGGAGGCTTTCCCTAAGACTGCTTGAGCGGGCCCAGTACTTGAGTTGCAGTTCATCCCTCCGCAGGTGCAGGGGCATGACGCTGCATTCAATCTCCAGGTCCAGGTTCCGCGTTCCCCTGTATGCCCCAGTAGCGATTTGGAGGGCCGTGGCCTGTATGCTATCTAGTTTTTTCAGGTGTGAGGGCGCCGCAGACGCGTATGCTTGCCAGCCATAATCAAGTTTGCTTCTTATGAGTGCTGTGTACATTTTGATCAGGGTTTTCTTGTCTGCTCCAAAGTTTGCCCCCGAGACCGCCCTTAGCACATTTAGGTCCCGCTGGGACCTGGACACCAGGTTTTCAATGTGCAGTCTCCATGTTAGATTGCTGTCAAAGTACATGCCCAGGAATTTGGCATGACCGGCGTACTTTATTTCCTGCCCGTCATACGTCAGCCTGGGCATGCCCTTTGTATCTGCGAAATTTCTATTGTAAACTACCACTGTTGTTTTTTCAGTTGACAATTTGAAGCCCCAATTTGTAGCCCAATCATGTATGGCATTTAACGCTTTTTGTAATGCAGGAATGGCACTTTTCGGTTTTTTCGCGGTTTTCCATACTAAACCGTCATCTGCGAACATGGATATTTCCAGCGGTAATGCATTAAGTGTTTCCTGCAGTGTGTTCATTAATAGGTTGAAAAGGATAGGAGATAGCACCGACCCCTGGGGGGAACCATTCTCGCATTCATAAAAACCGGACACCTCGCTACCTATTTTTACGTTCATTTTTCTATCAGTCAAAAAGTCTCTGATCCAGGTTAACATTTTTCCTTGAATTCCGAATTTGTTTAGTTTTAGGAGGACCCCCCTAGTCCATAGTAGGTCGAAAGCTTTTTCTAAATCCAAAAATATCGCTACCAGTGAGTGTTTCATTAGTTTTGCCTTTCGGATGGCGGATTCCAGTCTTGTGATTCGATCAATGGTAGATCTATGTTTTCTAAAACCTGATTGTTCATTTGCTAAGGGGTTGTTTTTCTCAATGTGTGCTGTTAATCTAGATGCTACCATGGTTTCCATGATTTTACATATGGTTGATGTGAGTGAAATCGGCCTATACGATTTCGGCTCGTGGGGGTCCTTGTCTGGTTTTAATATTGGGACGATGGTGCTCTCCTTCCATTGTGTAGGGAGGGTCCCCTCGTCCCAAGATTTATTTATTAGTGCGAGAAGTTGATTTTTTCCCTTTTCTGGTAGATTTTTTAACATGTCGTAGTGAACGGTGTCTGCCCCGGGGGCGGTGCTCTTTTTCTTATTAAGCGCGCTCTGTAGCTCCCTATGAGAGAAGTTCGCATTGTATGCACGGCACTGGCCAGCGCGATCGGCGTCTTGAACGGCCTGCTCAATTATTGGGTCCTGCGTTTCCCTAATGCGCCTAAAATTTGGGTCTAAATTTTCGTTACTGCAGACTTTCCGGTAGTGTTGTGCTAAGATTTCTGCTTTTTCATTGTTTTCGTGATATCTTGCGTTTCCTTGTTTTAAAACTTCTACCGGTTTTAGTGGTTTTCCATTAAATCTTTTTATTGTGTCCCAAATTTTCTTAGAGTTTGTTTTATATATGAGAGTAGACACAAAATCCCTCCAGGCTTGTTGTTTTGTTTGTGTTAAAGGGTATTTTGTTTCCTCCCTTACGCGTCTATATTCTTCTAAAAGTGCGGCTGTTTTGTTTTTCCTGTATTTATAGTATATTTTATTTTTCTTTTTGACTGCCTCGCTACAATTTTCATCCCACCATGGCAGGGTGTTTTTATGCTTATTTTTTGGTTGCGTTTTTGGTATTGATTTTTCACATGCCGCCATTATTTCCGAAACAAAATCCTCATTGCTTTTATCGATATTTGTGCCTTCGAGGGATATGTTAATGTGTTTAAGTTGCTGCCTAAAGAGGTCCCAGTCTGCTTTGTCTAATTTCCAACGTCGGGCAGGCCGCTGCGTTACGCATTTGTGAGTGACGTTGAGCGACGTCAGGATGGGGAAGTGGTCGCTTCCCATCGTGTCGTCTCCCACGTGCCACTCACTAGATCGGCATAGTGATGCGCTGACCAGTGTTAAGTCTATGGCGCTCGTGCTTCCGCGCTCGACGTTGAGTCGTGTGCCACACCCCGTGTTTAAGATTACGTAATCTGTGCTATTTATGAACTCGACCAGTTCTAGGCCTCGCCGTTTGTCGTATGTGAGGTTGTTGTTTGTCTCCCATAGTTCATGTCTGGCATTGAAGTCCCCCAAGAAAACTGATTTTTTCCCCACTTTTTTATAAATTTCATCATAATCGTCAGACGTTACATTTGTTTGGGGTGGTGCATAAAAGTTAACGATGTCTATGTTTTCATTTTGTCCAAAAAGTCTGACGATCACCACCTCTATTTCTTTTTTTGTGTGTCTAAATTTGATTTCTTCCGAATCTAGTCCTGATTTGATAAAGGTGGCTAGTCCTCCCCCATGTTTCCCCTTTTCCCTACTGAAACTGACCGGGGTTTTATATCCTGGAAGTTTTGTTGGTTTACTATCTTTTTTTGAGAAAGTTTCTTGAATAGCTATTACCTCCGGTGTGTAGCCTAAAGTTTCTAGATAATGGCCTAAGGCCCCGAGTTTTGTTCCGTTCTCCTTGCCAGACAGACTACGGGCGTTCCACTGTAACACGCGGATTTTAGCAGTGGTGCTGGGATCCATAATTAGGCAGTAATATATTTTTTGTTTTAACGGCGTGAGTTTTTACGTCCACCCTTGATCCTTGGTCTAGGATCGGTGGAGCTATAGTCCGCGTTTTTCCTTAAGAGCTCTTGTGGTTCGCGTTTGTTATGTTGCCTCCTTGGGATTATTGTTTTCCGCCTATTTTGTGCGGGTGCAGGTGCGGTGCTTATTTCTTTTTCTTTCGTTGCTTCTGTAGGTGATTGGGGGTTCTCGCTATTTGCGGTGTGTACCCCTGTGGTGCCCGACGTATTCATGTTGTCGGTTTCCATTATGTTTGCGGTGGCATTTTCGACGACGAGGTCTATGACCTCATCTGACGCCTTGGTGCTCAGCAGATTTTGTTTGTTGAGCTCGTGCAAGATTGAGCTCGTGGCTTTTTTTATCGCCGCGGCGATTAGCGTTTCGACCTCCATTTTTGTGTAAGTCTCCTTTGTGTTGTGTGCATGGGGTGCGGTATGGGCCGCACTGGGGGTTGCAATGTAAGCCGCACTGGGGGGTGCGGTATAAGCCGCACTGGAGCTCCTGATTTCTTGCGCGGTATTTTGTGTTTGGGCTTTTTTTGTTCCCAATCTCTGGCTATTTGACCGTTTATTAGGTCGATTTGCGCCTTGTAATTGAGGAAAATGTTGCACCCGCGCCATGCTACTCCATGGCCGGCTAATCCGCAGTTTGCGCATTTTTTATTGTGTTTAGTTTTGCATTCATTGTGCTTATGGATCCCAGCACAGTGCGGGCATGTGCTTTTTTTACTTCTGCAGTTTTTTTCCGAGTGTCCATATTTTTGACATTTTTGACAGCGCAAATACTGCAAAAAGCATGGTTGCAGAGGATAAGTGATATCGGCTGTACTGGTTAGCTCGAAAGTCGGTGTTTCCTTATTAAATGTCAATTTGACTAAATCGAGATCTTTGCCCCTGGACGCTATCCTACGTGCATCGCAAATCTGATAGCGCCCAAAGTCAAACAGCTCCCTGAGTTTTTCCTGCCTGTTATTTGCCCCGATGTTCAGTGTTGCGTATGTCATTTTTTGTTGCTGTTTATTGCGCGTGTTGTTTGCGCTACCTTGTAGTTCCGCTAAGCTTTTGCCTATTGTAATTTTGAGTTCGAGCCCCTGGTAGTGAAAACCCTTCGCTTTTACTTCTTTGGCAGCCGGGATTTTGAAAATGGGGCCATTTCCCTTCCCAGGGGCATGGGCTTCGATGACCTCCCCTATGTAGGTCTTGAAGCTGGTCGCAAACTGTTCCATTTTCTGTATGGGGAAAGCGCCCCCCACCAGCGCGAACATAACGTAAACGTACGTCATGCCCGTCGCCGCTGTTTGGCGCGCCTCCGTTCTTTCCTTGCTTGAGGCGGGGGTAGGGACGTGGGATTGAGCCCTAGCCCTAGCCATGCTCCCCTCTTTGTGGGTCCTCCCATTTTTTTTGCCCACTTCCGTGAAGCCCCCTTTCTCCATGTCCTCCTCCTCGGCCCCAGAGTCAATGACCAGGACTGAATCCAGGTCTTCCACCCCCTCCCCCAATCCAAGGTTTAAGGCCTTAGGTAATGGGCGCCCCTCGAAGGACTCCCCCTCTGAGTCGCTTGACAGGTATGTCCTATCCCGCTTCTGACCTGCTGCCTGGCTCTGATCAGTCTGATCAGGGGCCACCTTCCCTTTAGAAGACCCGGGTTTTGGGGTTGAGGTCATGTTTGACCCCAGGGATCCCGGCAAGGCGAGGGTTTTTTGCCTAATCTGGCCCTCCCAGTCCTTACCCTGAGGGGCGGGCCCTCCAGGGAGGGGCTCAGAGGACTCTGTCTCCGAGCTCCCCCCTGCGGGGATTGCCACCAGGTCCGCAACCATATCGCAAACATTCCTGGTGTTGTCCAGGCCCTCCCCCTCCCCAGCCAGCTGTTTTAGATCAGCAGAGTCCACCCCCGGGCCCGTACCCTGGGTCCCTGAGCCTGTCGCGACCTCATCATGTGTCTTTGATCTCATTTTTCTACCAATCAACAATACTAACAATACTAATCAACAATATACTAACAATATACTGACAATATACTAATACAATATACTAATCAAGATGTCACTTTTTTACACTTCTAGAAGCCAATTTTCACAGCTTGGAAAGGTGTGAAAATAGGTATGACACGGGGTATTGTGTCAAGAAGGCAAGATAAACACAAAAAATAATAACTGAAGAGAGAGATTAATACGTCCTACCTGTCCGAAGACTGAACCTGGAGTGTGAACCCTTCGTGGAATTTAAATTTTGGTTATATACCAAAGTGATTAACATGTGTGATTTATGGTTTGACATTTCCTGTTGTCCCCATGCTTATCAAAACACACTGACTAATTTTCACACCTTTCTGCTTATATGGGGTAATAATGCCTAATGTCAACCAAACAGGTTTTTTCTTAACCGTTTCAATAAATAAATAATAATAACAACAACAACAAAAAAAAAAAAAGAAGTAATTACCGAACCCACTGCTTACTATCAACCAATAAAAATCGACCCCGCCAACCGGGGCTTGAAGAAACAGATGGGCTGCATGGTAGCTAGGTAGGCAGGTAGGTAGGTATGTAGGTAGGGTGAATGGTCTAGTGGGCAGGTAGGTAGGCTAACTTTTAACGTCTTCCTTCGACGTTGTTTGTTTGTTTTGAGATTTAACGTCCCCGTCAACACTGTATAGGTCATTTTAGGGGACGTTGCTTCCTGGTGTATGAATGTCATTTGACGTGTCACCAGTAACAATTCTGATGTGGGACTTTTACCCGACATTGAGTTGAAATGACATCTCAAGCCCTGTCGCCCAATGAAACCAATAGGGTTTATAAGCATGGACGGGCCGACTCGCACCGCTTTGCCTGGACAGGCTTAGATCCTGTAAGCGGTTTACCAGTACTCGTGTGCGGTCAGTTTCAGCTTTGCGTGGAAGCATCATGCAGCCCATCTATTTCTTCAAGCCCCGATTGGCGGGGGCCAAACTTTGACGTAGGTAGGTAGGAAGTAAGGTAGATAGATTTGGTTTGTTTGTTTGTTTTGAGGTTTAACGTCCCCGTCAACACTGTATAGGTCATTTTAGGGGACGTTGCTTCCAATGTGGGACTTTTACCCAACATTGAGATGAAATGAATTCTCAAGCCCTGTCGCCCAATGAAACCAATAGGGTTTATAAGCATGGACGGGCTGACTCGCACCGCTTTGCCTGGAAGGCTTAGATCCTGTAAGCGGTTTACCAGTACTCGTGTGCGGTCAGTTTCAGCTTTGCGTGGAAGCATCATGCAGCCCATCTATTTCTTCAAGCCCCGATGGGAGGGGGCCAATCTTTGACGTTGTAGGTAGGTAGGAAGTTAGGTAGATAGATTTTGTTTGTTTGTTTGATTTGAGATTTAACGTCCCCGTCATAACGGTGCAGGTCAGTTTGGAGACGTTGCATTCATTTTTGTGTGACTTATGCCCGACATTGAGATGAAATGACATCTCAAGCCCTGTCGCCCAATGAAACCTATGATGTTTTTAAGCATGAACTCCGACGGCTTTGCCTGGGCAGGCTTAGAGCCTCTGTGCGGTTTACCAGTACTCGTGTGCGGTCGGTTTCAGCTCTGTGCGGAGACATCATGCAGCCCATATATTTCTTGAAGCCCCGATGGGCGGGTGCGACAGGTAGGTAGAGTGGAGGTATGCATGTAGGTAGGTTTATCAAGAAAACACGCCTATTCAAATATATTGACAAAAAATTACACCCAAAAACGAAATTTTGCAGATAAAAATCTTGACATATTTTCCTATTGCTGCACAGATTATAGATTATGGGTACTCGTTAGAACCGCCTCGGCGCGTCGATTCTAACGACTACCCACAATCTATGTTTTTGAGCAGAAATAAGACAAATAATAAATATTCCTGTAAACCCCAGTTTTACTATCTAAAAATGGGGTTTAAGTGGATCAATATTATACAGGCGCGTTTGCGTGATGCGGTAGGAATGGTAGATTTGGGCTAGTGGCGATGGGCTAGTAGGTAGATCTATAGGTAAGGTCGTTGGTTGGTTGATTTGAGGTTTAACGTCCCCGTCAACACTGTAAAGGTCATTTTGGAGACGTTGCTTCCAAGTTTGTGGGACTTTTACCCGACATTGAGATGAAATGACATCTCAAGCCCTGTCGCCCAAGGAAACCAATAGGGTTTATTAGCACGGACGGTCCGCCTCGCACCGCGGTTCCTGGACAGGCTTAGATCCTCTAAGCGGTTTACCAGTACTAGTGTGCGGGCCGGATTAAGCTCTGCGTGGAAGCATCATGCAGCCCATATATTTCTTCAAGCCCCTATGGGCGGGGGGCAGAGGTAAGGTCGTAAGTAGGATCGTAGATATGTATGTTTTGTTAGGTAGGTAGGCAAGCAGGAATGTAGGTAAATAGGTATTACGTACGTATATCGACAGGATGGTATGTAGATGTATAGGCAGGTAGGAATGTAATTAAGTAAGTATGTTTTTGTTTGAATTGGGGTTTAATGTCCTCGTCAACACTATTTAGGTCATTTTGGAGACATTGTTTCCAATTTTGTGGGACCTTTACCCGACATTGAGATGAAATGACAGCTCCAGCCCTGCCGCCCAATGAAACCAAAAGGCATTTGACGGACTGACTCATCGGCTTAGTCCTCCTAAGCGGTTTACCAGTACTCATGTGTGGTCAGTTTCAGCCCTGCGTGGAAGTACCATGCAGTCCTTCCATTTATCCAAGCCCCGATGGGCGAGGGTGACTAAGTCGGTATGTGCGTACGCAGGTAGGTCGGTAGGTATCCAGTCCTGCCCCGCCCACCGGGGCTTGAAGAAGTAGATGGACTGCATGGTAGCTAGGTAGGCAGGTAGGTACGTAGGTAGGGAAATGATCTGGTGGCTTCATGACTCGTTTGGTATGTAGATAGGTAGGTACGGGATCTAATATGTAACCCCAGGTCTATGAGGCCAGTAACTTAACCACTACACCACGGAGGCTTCTTTCCGTATGGGAACGGACGGTCAGACATACATTTACTTATTTCTACCTACCTTCGGCCTACCTACCTACCTACCTACCTACCTAAGTACCCTATTGGTTTCATAAGGCGGTAGGACTTTAGATGTCATTTCATCTCAATGTCGGGTAAAAGTCCAATAAATTGTTCGCAATTGGTCGCAATGTCTAAACTGACTTTCACAGTGTTGACTGGGACTTTAAACCTCAAGTCAAACAAACAAACAAACAAACAAACAAACAAACAAACAAATAAACACATACCTACCTTCCCACCAAGACACCCCATTACCTGGCTACCTAAATCTACCCCGCCCATCGGGACTTGAAGAACTAGATGGGCTGCATGATTCCCTACCACACCTGGGTACTGGTAAAGCCGCAAAAGCCTGCCAAGCGGGTGATGCGAGTCGGACCGTCCATGAATAAAAACCCTATTGGTTTCATTGGGCGACAGGTCTTGAGATGTCTTTTCATCTCAAAGTCGGGTCCCACGAAATTGAATTTGATTGATTTGAGGTTTAACGTCCCCGTCAACACTATTTAGGTCATTTTGGAGACGCTGCTTCCAATTTCGTGGGACTTTTACCCGACATTGAGATGAAGCGACATCTCAATCCCTGCCGCCCAATAGAACCAATAGGGTTTATATGCATGGGCGGGCCGACTCGCATCAGTTTTCCTGGGCAAGCTTAGACCTTCCAAGCAGATAACCAGTACTAATGTGTGGTCGGTATCAACTCTGCGTGGAAGCATCGTGCAGCCCATATATTTCTTCAAGCCCCCACGAAATTGAAAGCATCGTCTCCAAATGACCTATATAGTATTGACGGGGACGTTAAACCTCAAACAAACATACCAACATCCCTCCTTACCTACATACCTACCTACCTACCGACCCACCAAGACACATACCCTTACCTACCTACTTAAATCTACCCCGCCCATCGGGACTTGAAGAAATAGATGGGTTGCATGATGCCCGACCGCACATGAGTAATGGTAAACCGCTTCAGCCTGCCTAGGCAAAGTGATGCCAGTCGGACCGTCCATGCATATAACTCTTTTTAGTTTCATTGGGAAGCATGTCTTGAGATGTCCTTTTATCTCAGTCGGGTCCTACGAAATTGGAAGCATCGTCTCCGAATGACCTACATGGTATTGACGGGAACTTTTAACCTCAAACCCAACCTATCTACCTACCCAGCCACCCATCTTCTTTACCTATCTAGCCACCAAACCACCTACCTACTTACTTACCTACCTATACAACGTCAAAGCAGAAGTTAGAAGTACGAAGTCAGCTTACCCCCGTCCATTGGGGCGTGAAGAAATAGATGGGCTGCACGAGGCTTCCACCCAGAGCTGAAACCGACCGCACACGAGTACTGGTAAACCGCTTAGAGGATCTAAGCATGCCCATGCTAAGCGGTGCGAGTCGGACCGTCTATGCTCATAAACCCTATTGGTTTCATTGGGCGACAGGGCTTGAAATTTCATTTCATCTCAATGTCGGGAAAATTGGAAGCAACGTCTCCAAAATGACCTTATACAGTGTTGACGGGGACGTTAAACCTCAAATCAAACAAAACAAAAAAGAAATGTCCCTACAGTTTTTATTTATTTATTTATTTTTTTTTTATTATTTTTTTTTTGTAATTTGATAATCAACACCACTATGAATACGGACCATTTCGACCCGAAGTCCAGTCGCCGAGTGATCTCGGGCGTTGCAGTTTGGCTTTGGTCAAGTCAGACCCCAATATGAGTTCAGCTTGACAGAGTTGTCCTTAATCAAGATAATATCCTTCTACATTCTATAGTATCTGTTTGTCATTGGGGCCCCGCCAATCGGGGCTTGGTGAATAAATAAATAAATAAATAAATAAGTAAATAAATAAATAAATAAAATCACTAGTAACACAGCTTCTAATTTAAAGTTTAATTAATGTGCCAGCTTAATTTATCATTTAATATATTAAGAGAGTTTCGATACCCCAGACTCTTATAGAGTTATCGTATTACAATTCTCACGGCTGAATTCTCTCACACCCCTCCGTGAGGGATTTCAGCCACTTCCGGTGCGACTGAAGAATCTCACGGGTTCAAAAATCTCACGCTACAGCGGCCTTTAGTAGGATGATTAGTAGCTCCTGTTGAATCCCCTGACTGAGACAATAAAGGGGAACATCAATTAGGTACACTCTAGTTAACAGTTAGTCAATTATTGATTTTCTTCAAGGAGGCCCCTTACCTGTTGCATACAGAGGAGTTCTCTTCAGTCAGCACTAAGGGCTACATAATATTATGTAATGAAATGATAGTCCTCAATAATCAAGAATAAATGCCTTTAAATGTTTTGGACACTTATTCCTTTACCAATTGTAATATATGGATGAAACTTCACAGATGTATAGACCACTACAGGCAGCATGCTTGAGATTGTTAAAGTGCAAATGCATTAACAAATACGTTAACATTTGATGAGTTATGTCCGTAAACTAGTCTTATTAAATGGATTCGGATACTTATTACTTTACTATTTGGAATATATGGTTGAAACTTCACAGAATAATATACCATAATAGAAAGCATTTTTAAGATTATCAATGGGCAAATGCTCTAACATTTGAGTTAACAATTACCATTTATATGGTTTTTGGACTCTTATTTCTTTACTTTACTGAATTTTTGGATGAAACTCCTTCACATTTTTGCATATACATTAATATTGGGGATTTATAATTAGAGATTGTTAATGGGGTAACATTTGACGGAGTTGTGGACATTACCAAAGGAGAAGTAAAACAAAGATCAGGAATCGATACAATTAACTTACTCCACCCATCAAAGACACCAAAGAGAAAGAAATACAAACATTAAGCGACCAGACCATAACGGAAACCCAAACAAAGGAATGCCATAAGGACAGTTACTTTCCCACAAAATGGCCATATGGCCATCCAAAATTAAAAGACACAAGTGATACACACAGTAAGTAACAAACAACAACATAAATAAATCGCCACAGAAGAACCGCATTGGAACGGTCAGTTGAATGATTTCCACTGGGGGGCTTAAATCGATTTTACGTGGCCACAATCCTCGCCCTTACTTCCGCCGCGATTTAGACAAATAATTTGTTCAGTCCGCATGAAGGCCTCCTAACTCATCAGTGCAACATCTCCGTGAACACAAATAATCAAAGAACCACAGAGGTGAGACAACGGTGAGGACTCGACAGGAAGAAACCACTGAAATGCTGGAGCAAAAGAAAACCAACAGTTAGACTCCGATGGGCCCAACCAGAGACAAAGCAATTCCCCTTAAATGTTTTTTGGACTCTTATTCGTTTACTTTATGGACTTTTTGGATGAAAAGTTTTCAAATTGTCTATATACATAGGTATTGGGGATGCGTGGTTAGGTATTGTTAAAATGAAAATACATTTACATTTGATGGACATTACGCAAACACGCCTATACAAATACATTGCCACCTTTATCGCCGAACAAATGAAAATTTTAGGATGAAAAACTGTGATATTTTTCTTATTTCTACTCAAAATATAGTTTGTGGGCACTCGTTAGAACCGCCTCATCGATCTATATTTTAGAACAGAAATAAAGAAAAATAAAGTATACCCTGGAAACCCCAGTTTTACTATATAAAAGTGAGGTTTAAGTGGGGTCAAAATTATATAGGCGAGTTGCTGTATGAAAATACATTTACATTTGATGGAGTTATAGACATTCACAATTCCAATTAAATTGTCTTTGGACACTTATTCCTTTACTAAATAGAATATATGGTTGGAAATTAATAGAAATATGGACCGCTATGGGAAGCGTGTTTGGGATTGTAAATGGGCATAATGCGTTACTATTTTACAGAGTTATGGCCGTTAACAATTCCAAGCAAATGGTATTTTAACTCTTATTCCTTTACTTAATTTAATATATGATGGGACTTATTAGATGTATAGTTCACTAAAGGAAGCGTGTTTGGAATTGTTAATGGGCAAAATAACTTAACATTTGACAGAGTTATGGCCTTAAACATTTCTCATTAAATGGGCTTTACGTAAAATCGATTTAAGCCCCCAGTGTAATTCGTTTCCGCTGACCGTTCCAAGGCGGCTCTTCTGTCGCCGTTTATTTTTGTTATGGTTTGGCTTTGGGTGTTTGTGTCGCTTGTGTTATTTTATGTTGGATAGCCTATTGGCCATTTTGTGAGAAAGTGACTATCCTTTTGGCTTTCCGCTATTGATGTTTCCATTAGGTCTGTTGTTTCGTGTTTGTGTTTCTTTCCCTTTGGTGTCTCTGATGGAAGCTTTGGGTTGATTGTATCGATTCCTGATCATTGCCCCCACTTCTATTGTAGTTATTTTCCTTTACTTAATGTAATATAAGGATAAAATTCCACTGATATATAGACCACTTAAAGAAGCATGTTTGGGATTGCTAATTGGCAAAATGCGTTAACATTTGACATACTTATGACCATTAACATTTCACATTAACTGTTTTTTGGACTCTTAATCATTTACATTATGAAATATTTGAATGAAATTTCACAGATATATAGACCACTATAGGAAGCATGTTCGAGATATTTAATGGGCGAAATGCGTTAATATTTGACAGAGTTCTGGCCGTTGACAAATAGTAAATTGTTTTTGGAATCCTATTCATTAAATTTATGGAATATTTGGAGGAAACTTCAAAGATAAATAGACCACTAAAGGAAGCATGTTTCAGATTGTTAATGTACAAAATCCGTTAACATTTGAAATATGGCCATTAACAATTCCTAATAAATTTTGGACCTTTATTCATTTACATATTAAAATATTTGGATGAAACTTCACAGATATATAGACCACTATATGAGACATGTTTGGGAGAGTAATGACAGAGTACATTTGACAGAGTAATGGTCATTAACATTTCCTATTAAATGTTTTTTGGACGCTTATTCATTTACGTTATGTACTATTTGGATGAAACTTCATAGATATATAGACCACTATAGGAAGCATGTTTCGGATTGTTAAGGGACAATATACGTTAACATCTGACAGAGTTATGGCCGTTGACAATTCATATTAAATTGTTTTTGGAATCCTATTCATTTAATTTATGGAATATTTGGATGAAACTTCACAGATAAATAGACCAATAAACAAGCCGGTTTTGGATTGTGAATGTACAAAATCCGTTAACATTTGAGATATAACCATTAAGAATTCCAACTAAATTGTTTTTGGACTCATATTCCTTTACCCAATGGATAACATTACGAAAACACGCCTTTTCAAATACAGTGTAAATTTTAACGCCAAAAACAACTAATTTTTTGGATGAAAAATTGTGATATTTTCTTATTTCTGCTCAAAATATAGATTGTGGTACGTGTAAGAACCGCCTCTTTGAGGCAGTTCTAACGAGTACCCACACTCTATATTTTAGAGCAGAAATAAGAAAAATAAGTTTCACCCCTGTAAACCCCAGTTTTACTACATAAAAGTGGGGTTCAAGGGGGGTCAAAATTATATAGGCGTGTTTTCGTGATGTATGGATGAAACTTCACAGATACATAGACCACTAAATAAAGCATATTATGGCCAAGACCACAATTCTGACCATCTTTGATCTTATGTGATCTGCCCTGAATGGACAACATTTTTTTTTTTTTGTCTTTTTCTCCTTTGCTGTATGAAATATCTTGAAGAACTTTTATTATACGCTAAAGGAAGCAATATTTCTTCCATACCTCCTTTACTGTATGGAATACCTTAGCAAAAACTCACAGATTAATAGAACACCAAAGAAAGCCCACTGTAGCCAAGGAATCATATTGATATGCAGTAGTACGATATCATGCAGTGTTAGCAATGCTTTTGTGTTTCATTTCATTTCAAAATAAACTTACACCTCCCATCCCAACCAATAGTAGAATGAACATATCAACACGGGCATTTAATCCTACCGATCATCAAGTAAGCAGCACGTAATAGTTATAAATAAATAAATAAATAAATAAATAAATAAATAAGTAACATTACAGAAAACTGTTGTTCAAAATTCTGTGTTTAAATTTTCAACGATTATGGCGGCACTCTTGTCGTAAAGAAAATAACCGGAAGTCACTAAACTACTTTTAATACAAATCTATATTGTTCAAAGCTTTATACCATAAATCAGGATGTGTCTTAAAGTTTATAGCCTACAGTTTTTCAGTTTTTGTTTGTTTGTTTGATTTTTTTTTTCGTTAGTGAACTGAAATATTTTGGTATGCCAGGCATATTGGATTTAGACCGGAAGTGGACTCGTCTCAGATTGTCTCCGTTTCTCCGACTGAATGTAAGCGTTTGAATAACACCTATGTATGACATCTTTTCATTATCACATTTGTACCATAAACAGTATGTTGGAATAATAAAGATACTGGATTGAAAATATCATCTTACTTTTACATGTATTTTATCGTCCTCTTTATCATTTTACTCGCTGTATATTATTTGCAACAGGTGCCATTAGAGACACTGGGCTGTAAATTGACGATAAAATTGTAATTGAAAATTCTATTCTCATATTTGTTTTCATAAATTATATTAATATCTCGCACTGAAAAATCAACATGTGTGCATTTGATGTTCTCTCTCTCTCTCTCTCTCTCTCTCTCTCTCTCTCTCTCTCTCTCTCTCTCTCTCTCTCTCTCTCTCTCTCTCTCATTTTCTGTTTATCTCGTGTCTTTGTTTAACTACAGTATACTTTTGTATATTTTACCAGTAGAAAGCTATGCAGGCACAAAATGTTGACTCAACGTTGAACTAGTTGAGTGCCTGCTGGGAGTATAGACTACCATCGTTATAACAACAGTATTTGTTCCTTAACAATCTCCCGCTTTGGCGAATATTCCGCTACAAAGAGTCCCAATATGGGGTAGTATAATAGGTAATAAAGGTACTTTTCCCTTAACTGCTCAACGAAACAAGAGGCGATCCTATCAAATATCCACATCGTTTGTTTCTTGGAGTATTGATTTTTTACAATATAGTTTAATATTCGAATTAATCCGTCGCATATTGAGCAATTGAAAATGTCATAAGTTTTGTCGTTATACCGAATGTCGTTATAAAGTTAGAAAATAGCACGTAGGCCTACATCGTAATTTCATGACATGCGCGCTGTGACCCAGCTCGTCACAAGAAATAGATACAGAAATAATGAAAAATATTGTCATATGGTATTCACAAGAAAATGAATCTTGAACTTTTAAGATATGATATACGCATTTCAATTTCTGGACAACTGGAAAACTCTACAAAACTGCGACTCTAAGCAACCAACAAGGTCAGTTCATTTCTCGAGTCGGAATCCAGTATTCTAATCACGCAAACACGCCTATATAATTTTGACCCCCTCGAACCCCACTGTTATGTATAAAAACTCGGGTTTACAGGGGTAAACATTATTTTTCTTATATTTGCTCTAAAATATAGATAATAGTTACTCGTTGGAACCACCTCGTTGGGGCGGTTCAAACGAGCACCCACAATCTATATTTGGAGCAGAAATAAGACAATTATCACTATTATTCATTAAAAAAAAATAGTTTTTTTTTCGGCGGTAAAATTTACAATGTATTTGTGAAGGCATGTTTTCGTAATGTATAAATGTAACAGCGCAAGGGTTATCAAGTCTTTGCAAAGCCTTCGATCGAGTATGCACAAAGGATTGCTTTACAAGTTGGACAGAGTTGGCATAACGGGCTCGCTCCTGTCATTGTTTACGAATTATTTAAGTAATCGGTCGCAAAGAGTCGTTCTTCCAGGAGCCAGTTCAAGCTGGAAACCGATAAAAGCAGGTTTGCTCAAAGGCTCCATTCTCGGTCCCCTCCTGTTTCTGGTATACATTATCGACATTGTTAACGATATCCACTGTACAATTCGGTTGTTTGCAGAGGACACAAGTCTTTATATTATTGTTGATAACCCGATCGAAGCAGCTCAATATTTAAATGTCGATCTCGACAAGATACACCAATGTGCCAACAAGTGGCTAGTCAGCTTTAATCCAACAAAGTCCGAAAATCTCCTGCTTTCTCGCAAACTCAACAAACCTAACAATTCACCAGTCACCATGGACAATCAAGCCATAATTGAAGTCAACACACACAAACATCTATTTATCATATGACGTCGCGTCTGAGAGTGTAAAAACGCCATGTAATATTTTCGATAATCCACTGGTGGATTAAATATGCAAATTAGCTAGATACGTCCCGTATCGTTACATGTACGACGTCCTTAACGACGTCGCCTTTACTAATGGCGGAATGTTGCTATTTTTGTAAACAATCGTGAATAAAATGCGTTTTAAATGTCATATGATAAATAGAATCTTGCATTCGTGCTCATGTATTATTGAATTTATTAAACTCGTTGAGGAAAAGGGATAAAATGCGAGGCAAAAGCCTCGCATTTTATCCCTTTTCCTCAACTCGTTTAATAAATCCAATAATACATGAGCACTCAAGTAAGATCCTCTATGTCTTATATTCGCTAGTGACTGCACGTGGCTCGACCACCTGGACGAAGTTAGATCCAAGGCATGGAAAAGAATCAATGTCATGGGTAAACTAAAAATCTTACTCGACAGAAAATCTCTTCAAACTATTTATTTTGCATTCATTAGACCCCTCTTAGAGTATGCCGATGTCGTCTGGGACAATTGCACCAAGTATGAGGCAAACGAACTGGAGAAATAGAAGTGGAGGAAATGATCAGGAATCGATACAATTAACCCACAGCTCCCATCAGAGACATCAAAGGGAAAGAAACACAAACATGAAAGAACAGACCCTAATGGAAGCATCCATAGCGGAAAGCAAAAAGGACAGTTACTTTCCTACAAAATGGCCAATAGGCTATCCAAAATAAAATAATAACGAATTCCACTGTGTGTGTGGGGGGGGGGAGGGGGGGTGGGTTCGGGGGGAAGAGAGACAGGGAGCTTAAATCGATTTTACGTGACCACAATCCTCGCCCTTACTTCCTTCGCGATCAAGACAAATAACTTGTTTAGTCCGCATGAAGGCCTCCTAACACATCAGTGCAACATCTCCATGAACACAAAAATCAAACAACCACAGGGATGGAACAACGGTGAGGACTCGACAGCAAGAAACCACCGAAATGCTGGAGGAAAAGAAAACCAACAGTAAGACTCGAAAATTCAGATCGAGGCAGCCCGTATAGTAACCGGCGCAACCAGGCTTGTATCGCTAAATAATCTCTATACTGAAATGGAATGGGAAACGTTGGCCTCCAGAAGACAGAAGCACAAAATTACAACGTTTTATAAAATGTGTCATGGTACATGTATATCTCCGGTCTTACCATCTACGATCGGAGAAAACGTCTTACACACTCTTCGTAATCCCAACAATCTTCGTACGATTCAAAGCCATTCTCAGCTCTACTATAGTTCCTTTCTTCCAAGTGCTGTGAGAACTTGGAACTCCTTACCTGAGGAGACCAGACTTTTCACTACTACAGCATCACTTAAACATCATCTAAACCAGTACGTTAACCCTCCGCCTCGCTTCTACAATGAAGGGAAGCGCCTCGGTCAAATTCTTCATAGTCGATTGTGTACCAACGGCGGTCCTTTAAACAAACACTTATTCCCAAAGAACATTGTTCCACATGCATCGGGTACATGTTGTCTTATCGAAGATGCCAAGCATTTTCGTCTTCACTGTCCTCTCTATCACAACATCAGGAACGCTATGTTACGGTCTGTTTCCCAGCTTTGTCAGCCCAGTCTCGATGCCCTCCTCTTCGGCGATCAAAATCTTAATCATCGTGAAAATACGTAAATATTTCTTTCTGTTCATAACTATATTTTGTAAACTAAAAGGTTTCAAGTCAATCGATAAGTTGATATAAGAAACAAACGCAAAATAATCTTAGCCGATGTATTCTGTCTAGAGTTCTGGCAAATTCTATGTGATCAAGTATAATATGGTCAACGATGCACTAGATACCAGTAGGAACTGGATGTAAGTTGGTCCCCGTGGAGCCCCCACCCCATACATTTCTAGTTTTGTAGTTTTGTAGTCTCATCTTACTGTATTACCTCTTGAAAATTCTGGATATTCGTATATCACCAACAATGCTGCAAATGTATGATGGTTCCCAAGGGGCGTTCGTGATGGAACTGTGCTGCATCGGCGATGATCCGACGTTGCGACGTCGAAATATCGTTGATGCAGCGACGTAATGTCCAATCTCGACCCACTTGGGAACCACTATCACTTTTGAACAGCATAATCATTACTTTTGCAATCGACAATTGTCTTGATTTATCTCTGTTGTACCATTGGCAAGTATCGAGGAATACAGATTCGTATAAGTCCTTGATTTTCTTCCGAATCCCTTTTGTATAATGTCATTTATTTACACTTTGTATTTGTATGCTTGCTATACGAATAAAGCGCCACCGCCCATCGGGACTTGAAGAAATAGATGGGCTGCATGATGCTTCCATGCAGAGCTGTAACCGGCCGCACACGAATACTGGTACATGTAAACCGCTTAGAGATCTAAGCCTGCCCAGGCAAAGCGGTGCGAGTCGGACCGTCACTACGTATAAACCCTATTGGTTTCATTGGGCGACAGGGCTTGAGATGTCATTTCATCTCACTGTCGGGTAAAAGTCCGACAAAATTGGAAGCAACGTCTGTTACAACGCATAATGTAGTAATGTAGTAATTTCTTCATTTTGATTTTTTTTACTACATTATGCGTTGGCATAGTCGACGCGAAATGAAGTAAAAAAATTATTTCATTTCGCGTTGATATGCACCATATCGACGTATAATGAAGTAATGATGGTAGAACATAGCTGTCTTCGAAAAGACTTAGGAAGCAATACAGTTAAATTCCTACAATTTAGACCACATTTGAGACGGTTCAAAAGTGGTCTTTAAGACCACAGTTGAACAGTCCAAAAGACGGTCTTCCACAAAAGCACACTGAAGGTCAAAATCACAAAGAAAATGTAGCTTTAACCTTCCAAATATGCTTTAAAAACAAAATTTGTATTAATTTTAGGTGGTCTTAATAGTGGAATTTCATTGTATTTGATTAAGCCAGTAGAATTAAAATCGTACGCCTTGCGCTATTTTGGTCTCATGCCTGATGTCTTTCCCTCATTTGTGTTTTAAATTGGAAGCAACGTCTCCAAAATGACCTAAATAGTGTTGACGGGGACGTTAAACCTCAAATCAAACAAATCAAACAAAAGACAGACAGGCAGACAGACAGACAGACAGACAGACAGACAGACAGACAGACAGACAGACAGACAGAATGGACAAAAACTATATACCCCCTTGCATACTTCGTATGCCGGGGGTATAAATAGATGGGCTGCACGATGTTTCCACGCAGAGCTGATACCGCCCGTACATGAGTCCTCGTAATCTGCTTAGAAGGTCTAAGCCTGTCCAGGAAAACTGCTGCGAGTCGGCCCATCCATGCATATAAACCCTATTGCTTTTAATTGGACGGCAGCGATTGAGATGTCATTTCATCTCAATATCGGGTAAAAGTCCCATAAAATTTGAAGCAATGTCTCCAAAATGACCTAAATAGTCTTGACGGGAACGTTAAACCTCAAATCAAACAAACAAACTGTTGACGCATAATGAAGTAAAATTAAGTATGCCACCCATCGCCGCAAAATGAAATAATTCTTTCATTTTGCTCAAACCTCTTAGTATCGACGCATAATGAAGTAAAAACGACATTTTATTTCATTTCGCGTCGACTATGCCAACGCATAATGTAGTAAAAATTTCAAAATGAAGAAATTACTACATTACTACATTATGCGTTGTAACAAACGTCTCCAAAATGACCTATACAATGTTGACGGGGACGCTAAACCTCAAATCAAACAAACAAACTATACGAATAAAATATGTTTAATACAAGTCTTTGTCTGTTCCTCTGTTCAGGTACATTAAATGCATTGCATGTATATAGCTTTTCCAATAAGCTCGTATCTTTGATTGTAATGGGAATTCTCGCTCACTAGGGCCTTAAAGTAAGGATTTTATTGGGCACGATGTCGTGTTTGTAGTTTTGTCGATGGCCATTAACCCATATATGACAATGGAATCTTCCATCTTATAAATTTGGAGTTGCCCATTTTCAATTATAGGGGTGTCAGATTTGTTTTGTTTAATGTAAGTTGTACAAAAATGTATGTTCTTTGAGCAAACAGTGTAGACCCAGATCAGACGCCGCGTTATGCGGCGTCTGATCTGGGTCTACACTGTTTGCCAACGTCCCAAAAAAGGGCCACTAGGCATATATGGGTTAATGAATTTTAGATATCTTTACTGAACGTGAAAGCATTCCATAGCATTACGAAAACACGCCTATAAAAATACATTGTAAATTTTACCGCTTTAAGATAAAAAAGTGTGTTATTTTTCTTATTTCTGCTCAAAATATAGATTTGGGGGGTACTCGTCAGTTGCATTAGTTCAACCCTTTTGTCATTAAAGTATCACGGCTATTGATCTGCGAATTTCGGATTTGTGTAAACGTTGGCGTGTTTAGCCGGTATTATGAAACATACTCTGTAATTTTGAACCCTTAAAACCACACTTCTATATGCTAAACCTGGGGTTTACAGGGGTATACATAGACTTATATATAAGTCCTAGATGTTAATAGTTGTGTTCATGCAGTCCATATTTTATCTTAAGCCACCATGCAAGGCCAGGTTTTATTTTTATCCTAGCTCAAACATCGTAGAGAATTTTTACGCAGGAATGGCACATATGTTTATGGTATGAACTAAAAAATCAAATCTCATCAGACTTTATACGTGAACAAGTCCGTGAAATGAACACCCCCCTGCACCCCAAACTGTGGTTTAAGGGGGTGAACACAATTTTCTTATTTTCTGCTCCAACACATAGGCGGTTCTAACGAGCACCCTAAACCTATGTTTGCAGTAAAAATAAGAAGCTTGTCATGGATTTTCATCAGAAAAATAGCCATTTTGGAGATGTGAAAAAATGCACTATGTCTCACGGGTGTGTCATCGTAATGCATCCCCTGTTGACAGTGTCGTTAATTCGACAACACCCAATCTACCCATTACCCATTGAATACTATTGGAAACTTCCATTGCTATATGCTGGACAAGTCCGTTAGTCATATAATGGGTGTCAGGCCTATTTTTTCGTTTTTATTCTATTTGTGAAGGAAAATTCTGTTAGCAAATAGTGTAGGCCCTGATCAGATGCCGCGTTCTGTGATCTTCTGCGGCGTCTGATCTGGGCTTGCACTGTTTGCAAAGGTACCCCTTTAGGGGTTTCCCGCATGCAATGGGTTACAGTCCTTATTAGGAAAGGAATATGATCTGGAAAAAATCTAGAAAAGAAAAATCTGTACAGTTTAGACTACTTGTTGGAATAAAGACCGTTATTCCAACCATGCAAGGACGGGAATGCATTCATTTCAACAAATATGATATCAAATGGAAGTTGACGTTTATTATGATATACGACTAACATATAATAATAAAATCAGTTGGAAGTTAACAATAATTTCTTATCCTACATCTCCTAGATATGCGATTAAGCCAGGTGGTGGGATATGAGAGGTACTTAACAGAATATCCTGCCAACAACTAAGGCTGCTACGATTAATCGTATAATCGATTAATCGATCGATAAATTCCACAAAAATGATTATCATTTCTGATTTGCTTTTAATCGATTACTTGATAGGTACAATTTACTACCCAAAGTTATGCCTAAAATAGCTGGATGAGTGGCAAACAGTGCAGACCCTGATGAGACGCCGCATTATGCGGCGTCTCATCTGGGTCTACACTGTTTGCTCAGGCCTGTTGGTTCAAATATACATATGGTAAAGTCACACATATGGTAAGAGTCATGCTCAGACAGAAAGCCAGACAGGTAAAATAATGACAAAAATCTTAGCGATTACTAATCGATTATCGATCGCAATGACATGACTGATAATCGATTATCTTTTCAGCTCCGATTAGCCAGCCCTATCAACAACACAATTTATATGTAGAAATACAATGAAATTCCGCTGTTCAAAGACCACCTAAAATTGAGACTACATGCAGTTTTCTTTAAAAAGCTCATATAGTAGGCTGCAGTTATTCATTCTTTGTGTTTTCTGCATAAAGTGTACCATGGTTAGGGACCACCTTTGGGACTGTTCAAAAGTGGTCTTTAAACTTTGGGACTGTTCAAAAGTGGTCTTAAAGACCACTTTTGAACAGTGCCAAAGGTGGTCTCAAATTAGGAAATTTACTGTATTTAACCGTTTGCCCTGGGTTCCATCAAACCTAACTGCTGCTTTCGAACCGTCTTGATATTAATAGTTGTTGTTTTTTGCTCTGACACCGGCTTGTTGCTTTATCTTTAAAGCGTGGCCCGGATGTCCAATGCTAACGACGTCGTTAGTTAAGGTTTAGTTAAAACTTTGGTCATTTAATACGGCAAATATGCTCATATGTTTTCTGGACGACTTTCATAATTTCATACGGAATGATCACGAATATAAGATACTGTTTATCTTATACATGTAACGGTTTCAACCGCCCCCGCCCATCGGGGCTTGAAGAAATAGGCTGCAGAGCTGAAACCAACCGCACATGAGTACTGGTAAACAGCTTAGAAGTTCTAAGCCTACCCATGAAAGTGGTGCGAGTTGGACCGCCCATTTCATCTCAATGTCGGGTAAAAGTCCCACAAAATTGGAAGCAACGTCTCCAAAATGATCTATACAGTGTTGACGGGGAAGTTAAACCTCAAATCAAAGCAAACAAACAAACAAAGTAACGGTTTTAAATAAAATTTTATCGTGGAAGAATTTGAGTGGAAAACACGGCGGTGTCACTGACGGCGTCATGATATTACGCGCTAATATAACTGACTGTATTACATGCGCATAGAAGCCTCCGTGGTGTAGTGGTTACGCTACTCGCCTTGCAAACCAGGGATCGCAAGATCGATCCCGGGCTTCTCCAGACTTTCGGATGAGTCTTTAAACCGTGGTCCCGTCTCCGTATGACCTTAGCTGTTGGTGGGACGTAAAACTCAAACACTCACTCACTCATCACATGCGCATAACATTATGCGATAAATTGTACAAGAAAAAGACGTTACAACATTTAACGTCAAGGTTTCAACTAATGAAGCCAAGAAACCTGAAAAAAGGGGACTCTGTGCTTCGCGCTCTTCCGCACAATGATTTTGCACTCGATTGTTAAAGTTTTACGTCCCCGTCAATACTGTATAGATAATTCTGGGGACGTTGCTTCAAATTTTGTGGGACTTTTACCCGAATTGAGAGGGCCGGCCTCGGTAGCTCAGTCGGATGCGCGTCTGACTGGGGATCAGGACGTGGGTCCGATACCTGCTGGGTTCGGCAACATTCTTTTGTGGAGATTGATCATGAAATCTTTTCTACGATCATTATCTCCTTTCCGCTGATTCAAGAAGGGCAGTTGTCAGTTTCTGGCAAAAGAATGTGCACTGTACTGGTCAACCACTTACGTATAAGCCTGCCAGAAAAAATGTGGATAGATAAACTGACCGGCTCAAAAATGGCCTACAATAGTGTTGACTTGGCCGTTAACCTCCAATGCAATACGATACCCGAATACAGATGAAATTACATCTCAAGCCCTGCTGCCCATGCAATGAAACCAATAGGGTTTATATGCATGGGCGGTCCGACTCGCACCACTTTTCCTGGACAGGCTTAGAACCTCTAAGCGTTATACCAGTATTCATGTGCGGTCGGTTTCAGCTCTGCGAGGAAGCATTATGCAGCCCCATCACCTTTACCAAGCCCTGATGGGCGGGGGCCGGATTATCACTCAATATATCACCAGATTATATATGCGTGCTGTGTTAGAATATAAGAATCTGATATGGGGTTCTGTTGTAGATGAGCGTTTCCAACCCGAGGGATGACCGTGCTGAGCGGAACCGAGGCTACGCCGAGGTTACGCTCAGCACGGTCGTTCCGAGGGTTGGAAACGTCCATCTACAACAGAACCCCATATTGGATTCTTTTTCTTGCACAACACCTCCGATTAGTTTTGACAGCTCGCACATGTATATTGTTTACAAAATAAAAGTAGTGCGGAAGTATTTCCGGCAGTTGAATAGAATTGAAGCGCATTTATGTTAGTTGCCTGGGTCGGAGCACCAGGGTCAGAACATAAATTTCTATCCCAGGGTAAAATCACGGATTTCCTTGTCTGGTGTGCAAGAATACCCCTGTAAATAAGGTGGAGGATAGATTGGTGTTGTCGAGATAACGACAATGTCCACAGGGGATGGTTGGGTTAACAATACCGTTTGGCATACATCATTACGAAAACACGCCTATTTTGAAAATTTAACCACATTCCGGATAAAAAATCTGACAGTTTTCATATTTCTACTTAAAATATGGGTACTCGTTAGAACCGCCTCGGCGATGCGGTTCTTTCGAATACCCACCATCTATGTTTTTGAGCAGAAATAAGGCGGTTCTACCGAGTACCCACAATCTTTATTTTAGACAAGAAATCAGAAAAATAAGGTTTACCCCGGAAAAAAAAACAGTATTACAATACAAAAGAAGTAGGGTTCAATGCGGGTTAAACTATATAGGCGTGTTTTCGTGATGGTGTTATCTATAGAATCTGGACTGTAATCATGTGTTGGATTTAGCAAACAGTGTAGACCTAGATCAGACGCCGCTGCCTGAATGCGGTGTCTGATCAGGGTCTATACTGTTTGCTTACAGTACATGAATTTAATGGTCAGATGCCGCTGGACAGGGTCTACACTGATTGATTAAAGTACAGAAAGGAAAGTGTTAAACGTAAAGTTAAGTTGAATGGGAAAACCTGGCAGTTTTTTTTCGCCATATTTCAAAGAGAGACATCTTTTGAGATTTCCTGTTCGCTTTTCTATAAATTATGTCCCACTGGAAAAGGAGTCTACTCTTAAAGGAAAGAATTTGCTCCTGAGGAGCAAATGCTTTCCTTTAAGAGTTGACCCCAATTAACATGGGAGACAAAAATTCTTTAGCAGGAGTTGCCTCCCCTTAAGGTGTTCCGATTCCCCTTAACAAAAACGGTTCATCCTTTTATTTTTATTTCAGGCTACATGTTTGTTTGTTTGATTTGAAGCTTAACGTCCCCGTCATCACAGTATGGGTCATTTTGGAGACGTTGCTTCCAATTTTGTGGGACTTTTACCCGACATTGAGATGAAATGACATCTCAAGCCCTGACGCCCAATGAAACCAATAAGGTTTATAAGCATGGACGGTCCGCCTCGCACCGCGGTTTCTGGACAGGCTTAGATCCTCTAAGCGGTTTACCAGTACTAGTGTGCGGATGGTTTCAGCTCTGCGTGGAAGCATCATGCAGCCCATCTATTTCTTCAAGCCCCGATGGGCGGGGGTGGTCATTATTTCAGGCTACACTCACAGACAATCAAGCAACCAGTTCTGTAGATGCTTTGATTTTTTAGGTGGTTTTGACGAGTAACACTTATCGATAGTTGAAAAGACGAATAGGTAATTTGATACATGTATCATGGTGAAATAGTGTTACCGAGACAAATACCCCTGTCCCGCCCATCGGGGCTGGAAGAAATAGATGGGCTGCATGATGCTTCCACGCAGTGCTGCATGAGACGGACCGCACACGAGTACTGATAAACCACTTAGAGGATTCAAGCCTGCCCAGGCAAAGCGGTGCGAGTCGGTCCGTCCATGTTTATAAACTCTATTGGTTTCATTGGGCGGCAGAGCTTGAGATGTCATTTCACCAAAACGCCGGATAAAAGTCCGACAAATTTGGAAGCTACTTCTCCAAAATGACTACAGTGTTGACGGGGACGAACAAAACAAAAACACACACAAATTTCCCTGTTGGGGCGGCGAACAAATCATTTTTCAAAATTGTCTTAGGTTACGGGTAGGGGTCTAGTCAGATTCTTTAGGAGCAAATTCTTTCCTTTAAGAGATTCATTTGTTTGTTTTGAGTTTAACGGCCCAGCAGTATTAAGGTCATATCGAGCCGGTCAGTTTACCTAAACGCATTTTCATGGGAAGTCTTATGCATAAGCGGCTAATCAGTATAGTGTATAGTCTTTCGACTGAAACTGACAACTGCCCAGCTGCTTGACTGAAAGGACGGGGGAGAATGACTGTAGAAAAGGTTTCATGATAAATCTCCACGATAAAATGTTGTCAAACCTTCAGGTATCGAACCAGCGACCTCCTGTTCACCAGTCATCTGCGCACCCGACTGAACTCCTGGAAAGTCTTCGGGAAGTCTCTTGTGACACGAAGTGACAAGAGTTGGCAAGTGTATCCGACCCCACCCCCCCCCCCCCCTTAAGTTTGCCTGCACCTGCAAAATACTGAAACAATAAGTGTAATTCAGCCATAGGATATGTAGTGGAATCAAAGACTTTTGTAGAAGCACTGTAGATAAATATAGCAACACGTAATTGGTAGATACAGATATTGGCCATAAAGAACGTTAGATGTTGATAGTAGCTGAAATTTTAATTTGCTTTGACTGACAGTAGAGCCTGCATCTTGTCATATATCAGAGAAATAATCTAAAGAGATGTAGGGAGAATTGGCAGCTTCAAAAAATGTAGTGAATGGAATTGATCAGATATTTATCTGCAGAAATTACTATTATGTACATATTTATCTTGAGATATTTATGCTTCTGAATAGACATAGACACAGTTTAATGGGTAGAAAAAGATTTATTTGGAACTATAAAAGACAAACGCTAAAATACCGCAACAGGTCCTCACTCGTCCTCAAAAGAAAGTACATTTTACGGACGAAATTCTAGAATATTATCACGACTATACTCGAATAATAAAAATAGGTCCGTTGGCCCCGCCCATCGGGGCTTAAAGCAATAAATGGGCTGCACGATGCTTCCACGCAGAACTGAAACCGACCTGCACACGAGTACTGGTAAACCGCTTAGAGGATCTAAGCCTGCCCAGGCAAAGTGGTGCGCATCGGACCGTCCATGCTTATAAACCTTATTGGTTTCATTGGGCGACAGGGCTTGAGATGTCATTTCATCTCAATGTCGGGTAAAAGTCCAACAAAATTGGAAGCAAACGTCTCCAAAATGACCTTTACAGTGTTGACGGGGACGTTAAGCCTCATATAGCAAACAGGCCCACAGTAAAGGTCTGGTATTGTCAAGTTCCGGAAACGCTTTGTGGTATTTGTGGGAGTCGTGCGTAAAACACCAGGCCTCGAGGTTATAAAACCTTTTTTTCATGCTCAACTCAGCTGAGCATGAAAAAAAAAAAAAAAAAAAAAAAGAAATGCTCCTTATTATTAAAATACACACAAATATAAGGCAATTTGTCATGGATTTTTTTGTCCTGCTTATACATTTTAAAATGCCAACTGTTGTTGGCATTTTAAAATTTATGAGCACGACAAATTTCATGCTCAAGTGAGTGGAGCATGAAAACAATGTCTTATGACCTCTGACCCTGGGCCCAGTTCTTCAAAGGATCGTTAGCTTAACGAGCTCGTTCGTGATCAAATTGTTAACTGTTTTGGCAAGTACGATATTGAATATGCTATTATTTTTGCTTAACAAACACATGCATTGCTAATAAACACTATTGGTTTCATCGGGCGATAGGGCTTGAGATGTCATTTCATCTCGTTGTCGGGAAAAGTCTTACAGAATTGGAAGCAACGTCAGACTCTCCAAAATGACCTTTAAAGTATTGACGGGGACGTTAAACCTCAAATCAAACAAACGAAGAATACATAGCTTTTGCCATTACAAAAAACACGCCTATATAGTTTTGATCCCTTGAACCCCACTTTTATATAAAAAAAACTTGGGTTTACAGTGGTAACCTTATTTTTTCTTATTTCTGCTCTAATATATAGACTGTCGGTACTCGTTAGAACCGCACTTAAGGGAAGATATACACCATCAGGGGAGTTAACATTTTTCAAAACGAAAGGAATAACGTTTGAATTAAATTGAGGCTAACGTCTCCGGTTAACATTATTTATGTCATTTTGGAGACGTTGCTTCCAATATTCTTGGACTTTTACCCGACACTGAGATGAAATGACATCTCAAGCCCTGTCGCCCAATGAAACAAAAAGGCTTATATGCATTGGACTGTCTGAGTGCTTCTTTGCAGTTTACCAATACTAGTCGTGTGTGGTCAGTTTCAGCTCTGCGTGGAAGCACCATGCAGCCCATCTATTTCTCCGAGCCCCGATGGTCGGCGGCGAGGAAAAACGTGTGCTTTTAAAACAGACTAGAACTTAACTCTTATCCTGCTGTTCACGACAAACCTCATCATTGCAAACAGTGTAGATCCAGATAAGATGGCTTCTGAAGAAGCCATCTGATCAGGATCTACACTGTTTGACATTCAGTTTATGCATTTGCAGGACTGAATTACATAAAGAAATCTGTGTCGCTCAAAATCGGAAATGAGTGTGGCTAATTTGAATATTCAGCAGGATAAGGGTTAATTTTAGCTGGTCTTAAAAGGGGAATTTCACTATATACATTTAACCTTCATGTGCACATGAAATAAGAATGTACAAGAATATTCTCTTGTCACACCCATTTTATTGTTACATTAGCCAGCTGTAAACCCAGAAAGAATCAAAACGTTTGATTATAATTGGGCCTGATAATCCCGGTTCTGGAGGTACAGCAACGCGCCGAACAAAAACGTATTCATCGCATGCCTATGTACGAGCGTA
Source organism: Lucinisca nassula (assembly GCA_963580285.1). Taxonomy (NCBI): domain Eukaryota; kingdom Metazoa; phylum Mollusca; class Bivalvia; order Lucinida; family Lucinidae; genus Lucinisca; species Lucinisca nassula. The sequence continues at coordinate 138,278,718 of OY757014.1, forward strand.
ACTGGTCGCATGGCAAACAAATTTTGCAATGAAAACAGATAAGCATTATTTTTTATCTACAGCATTATTCTAACACAACGCGCCTATACATGTATATAGGCAATGGAAAATAACTGTGTTTTATTCTGCAACAAATCACGACGTGAAGAGTGACGTCATTAAAAACTGCCAATTAATGACGTCACTAGTCGATTACCTTGACGTTAGACGGTGTAACGTCATATTTTTGCATCGAAAACGTTAGTAAAGGATATAAATGCATGTGTTTCAGTCGATAATTTTGGCGGGATTTCTTCTAACAATGGCGAAAAGTTGTGAGATTTTGAAGGGAAGAACAGCATTATTGCCAATTTTCAGCCTGTTAGAATCGAAATAGATCAGCTCTAGTTTGTGATTTGTTGGGTAATAAATCACAGTTTGTCGGTCAGTTGAAAGTAGACAAATCACGCGCGCTACGCGCTCGTGATTTGGTCTACTTTGCAACTGACCTCCAAACTGTGATTTATTACTCAACAAATCACAGTTAGAGCTGATCTATTTCTTAAATTTACAACAAGCTGTACAAATACAGCACCATGTAAACTCTCAACATTGGTTGTGGGTGCTCGTTAGAACCGCCTCATTGAGGCGCCTCATTGAGGCGGTTCTAATGAACACCCACAAATTATGTATTGGAGCAGAAGTAAAAAACTAATGTACAGCCCTATAAACCCCAGTTTTCGCAATATAAAGTGGGGTTAAGGGGGTATTAATTACATGGACTTGTACATGTATCATCTAGGAGCCAGCTGTTGAAATCTAATGATGTCGTAAGTCAATGTATCCAATCGCTTGCCTTTCACGAGATATATCTGCAAATTCGCTCATTATGATATAGTTGTTGTTTTTACAGCAAAAATGTGTACCTGAAACAAATTATATTTTACTTGCGAGAAGAGTTAACCATTAGGTCTGGTCACCGCCCATCGGGGCTTGGAGAAATAGACTGGGCTGCAAGATCCTTCCACGCAGAGCCGAAAAGTACTGGTAAACCACTTAGGAGATCTAAGCCTGCCGAGGTGAAGTGGTGCGAGTTCGACCGTCCATGCACATAAGCTCTATCAAGTTGCTCATCATATGACTAATGTGCTCTTGGCCCTATTGGTTTCATTTGGCGATAGGGCTTGAGATGTCATTTCATCTCCGTGTCGGGTAAAAGACCCTAGAAGTTGGAAACAACGCCTCCAAAATGACATTAATAGTGTTGATGGGGACGTTAAACCTCAAGTCAAACAAACAAACAATAAGCATTGGGTCCCTAACGAGTTAGTTAAGCTAACAATACTTTGAACAACTGTGCCTGCATTTCGACAACACCACTTTGTGACATAGCGTATTATTTCTTATCTCCAAAATTGTGACGTTTCCAACATGTGATTTTTTTTCATACTTGTACTCCAAACATAGGTCTTGGGTGTTCGTTAGAACCGCCTCAATGAGGCGGTTCTAACGTGTACCCACAGCCTATGTTTTAGAGCAGATGTAAGCAAAATAATGTATACTCTTGTAAACCCCAGTTTTCTCTATATAACGTGGAGATTTGAAGGGTGTTCATTTAACGGACTTGCTAACGTGATGTGGTAGATATATTCATGTATAATAGCTGCACTGTGACAATGCTAACTAAAGGATGGAAACAAGCCCGTGTATTGAACACCTGCCTAAACTGCAGAGAAAACTAGGGTTTTCAGGGGTATGTATTATTTTTTCTTATCTTTGCTTCAGGACATTTCATTTGTTTTTTGTTTGATGTGAGGATTAACGTCCCCGTCAGCTCTGCATGTATACACATACACTGTATACATGTCAAACGTTTTGGAGACGTTGCTTCCAATTCTGAGGAACTTTTATCCGGCATTGAGATGAAATGACTTCTCAAGCCCTGTCGCCCAATTAAGCCAATAGGGTTTACAAGCATGGACGTCCAATTGTAGTCGTGTGCGGTTTCAGCTCTACCTGGAAGCATCATGCAGGCCATCTATTTCTTCAAGCCCCGATGGGCGGGGCCGTTGCTTCAAGACAAAGGCTGTGGGTACTCGTAAGAGCCGCCTCAATAAAGCGTTTCTAACGAGCAGTCACAACAAAAATAAGAAAACTAATGTCCATCACAAAAGTGACCAAGTTCAATCGCCTGAATAAATCAGTATAACGAACACCCCCTAACCCGAAGTTTATAAAGTAAAAACTTGGGTTACAATTTCACACATTTTCAGTAGTAAGGGAGATATAAAGGAATGCCGATCGTCACATGGGTGTGTTATTCACGGCTGGTTAACTCGTAAGGGGTAACCGTCGGTTATGCACTCAAAATCCTTACGGGAACTTCTGGTTATGCCTTCCGAGACCACAAATATGTCAACAAACAGGCGAGTGTTCCCGATATATGATTTGTAGTCATTTTTGTGAACATATTTTGAGAAATCGGGCAATGTTGTTCTCAACAACTTTCATTTCTGCATAAGAAAATATGGGTGTGGTCATGAAAAGGCAAGCGGTCGACTTTTAATTTAATTTCTCCCTGAGGAAGGTAGTCAGATATTTCTGTTTTGACCTGTTTTCTAGTGCCGAATGAAGGCATTTTCAGCTACCCGGACGGTGCGAAACTAATCCAACATGCCAAAATAACACGTAATTCAAACCACTTTCATGTTGAAATACATAATTTGCGAAATTTCCGCAGAATTTTTTCCAGGTGCTTTAATATTTGTGTCGATTATGACTTACGAGGTCCCATTACCCCTTACGGGAGCATTACCCCTTACGGTGTCAGTCCCAATACTAGCATGTAGGATCATGACGGTAAGTTTATGTTTAGTCATTACTGATGATGTACAAACTTAATCGGAGCAGCTTTGTTGATGTTGCACTGATGAGTTAGGACGTTTAAGGAGCGTTCCCACTCGCAGCAGTTGCCCTGGGCAGGCTTAGACCTAAACGGTTTACCAGTACTCAAGTTCGGTCTGTTTCAGCTCTGTGCAGAAGCACTCCAAGCCCCGACGGGCGGGGACGTATAGTAAAATGCGTATCTACTACTGTACGAGCATATCAGATAAATGCCTTGAAAATATAGCAATATCAGGTTTTCAGCAATTCGTTCGTGCACATGAATTTGGATACGTACGAGCAATTCATACGAGGGCACGGATTTCGATTTTAAGTTATCGTTCTGAATAAAGTTAACAGTATTAGCAATCGTACCGAGCAACTGCAATGTCTTCAGGGCTTTGATGAACCATTTGTGTGAATTATTGAATGAAGAAACGCATTTCAATCAGACAACCATTAGTTGGCTTTTTCTGTCCCCGTAAGGTGTAATTCTCCCGTAAGGGGTAATGGGTTCTCGTAAGTCATAATCGACACAAATATTAAAGCTCCTGGAAAAAATTCTGCGGAAATTTTGCAACTTATGTATTCCAGCATGAAAGTGGTTTGAATTACGTGTTATTTGGCATGTTGGTTTAGTTTCGCATCGTCCGGGTAGCTGAAAATGCCTTCATTCGACACTAGAAAACAGATCAAAACAGAAATATCTGACTACCTTCCTCAAGGAGAAATTAAATTAAAAATCGACCGCTTGCCTTTTCATGTCCACACCCATCTTTTCTGATGCAGAAATGAAAGTTGTTGAGAATAGCATTGCCCGATTTCTCAAAATATGTTTGAAAAATGACTACAAATCATATATCGGGAACACTCATCTGTTTGTTGACATATTTGTGGTCTCGGAAGGCATAACCAGAAGTTCCCGTAAGGATTTTGAGTGCATAACCGACGGTTACCCCTTACGAATTTACCAGCCGTGTTATTGTAAAAATGAAACAAAAATGACAACAACAACAACAAAACAACAAACAAATAGAACGTCAAATAGACCGGAAAAAGTTACGGAATTACGGAACCCGGGGAGGGACATGATTTTTTGAGCGTAGCTGTTGCAGCGTAGCTCCAGTGAGATGAGAAGTGATTTCTGCACTACTTTCGGTGTTACTGCATATGACACAATCACCAGTGAAAACATAGTACCCCGTGTTAACATAGTAGATTATTACGCCATGCGGTATCTTCTTATAGACTGCTTCACAGACCACCTATTTCAAACGGAATAGATGTATATTTTTAATAGACGAACTATGTAGCAGACTAATCCTTTTATAGTTCAGTTCATATAACCCAGTTAACAGCCCATTTGTACCATAAAAGCCCAAACCTGGCAACTTGCAAACAGGACAAACCCAGATCAGATACCACAGAACGCGGATTTTCATTATGACCTGCACTGCATACTTACAAAAAGGTTCAGCCATTTTTGCCAAATATTTCGTGGAAGCCACAACCTGACATCCCTGATTTTAAAATGAACTCATTCCATACTGATATAAGGAGTTTAGGATTCCATTCGTTTAAAATGGGTTAAAAGTACGCAGTGTTGGTCGATAATGTATTACCAAAATAAGACAGTTGGAATGAGTTTGGACAGGTGCACGTCAAGGTTTATATTGTAAGCAGTAAATTTTGCAGTTTAGACACAGATGAGACGCCACTTATTGTAGCGTCTGATCTGGGTCTGCTATGTTTGTCCCTAAAAAGGCTGCTAGACATATACTCCGAGTATGGGTTAATGTGTGTGAGTGTGTGTGTGTGTGTGGGGGGGGGGACAATGTTACTTTTTTGAAGCGACCTGTCTGCGTCCTAGGCATGTGATCATAAATAAAGCAAATTATCAGCTCAGACGCAAGTTCGATACTTGCCGGGTTCGGCAACATTCTTTCCAGGAGATTGATCGTGAAACCTGTTCAACGGTGATTCTATGCCGTTCGCTGATTCAAGAAGGGCAGTTGTTGGTTTCCGGTAAAAGACTGTGCACTGTGCTGTATTGACAATATCTAACCAAAGAAATTGCCTTAATGCCAGATCATTTCATAAATGGCCTCGTTGAGGCAATTTATTTTTATATAATAATAATGGAGTATAATGTCTAAACCTTTTCAAATATTCCTATGGATTGATATTGACAATAACTAACCAAAGAAACTGTCGTATGCAAGATCACTTCATAAATTGCCTCACCGATGCAATATATATTTAGAAAAATGTTAACAGAGTATAATGTTCAAACCTCTCTGAATATTCCGATCGTTTTTGGCACTCGGATTGATATTGACAATACCTAACCCACGAGGCTGTTTTATGCAAGATTACTTTATGAATGGCCTCGCCGAGGCAAACAAATATAAAAATGAATACGGAGTATAACATCTAAATCCGGCTTTGATCATTTTCGGCATACAGGTTGATATTGACATTACATAACCCGCAAAATTGCCTTATGCCAAATTGCTTTACAAACGGCCTCGCCTAGGCAAACTGAAAAATTATTTCGAAGTGTAACTTCTAATTTCTTGGAATATTTTTGACAACTGTTAGCATACAAATAGATAATGTACAGATCTAATCAACGAGATTCCTGAATGCCCAAAATTTCTTTATTTTAGCCTCGGCAAGGTAAAAAATTCTCCCACAGACACGGTCGTATAACTTTCAAACCGACGGGTATATTTTTATAATGTTTTGCATGCAGATGTAAATTGACACGATCAAGCTAATGATATTGTCTAATGCCAGATAGCTTTATAAACAGCCTCACCGAGGCACTTTTAAGGACTGATTACGGATTTATAACTTATAAACTGCTGGGAAAATTATGCTTATTTTTCACATGAAGATAAACATCATCAAGACGTAACCAAGGAGAATGTCTAATGCAAGATAAATAACCTCCCCAAGGTAATTTTTCAAAAACTGATTACATAAAATAACTTAATAGTCGCCAAACAAGTTCGCAAGCCGCAGTTATTTATTGCACGAACTATAGCTCAGCAGAAATCTTCAAGTAAACTGTCGAACTGCATGGTTGCTGTATTGCTCAAAAACATTGATTGTGGGTACTTGATAATACTGCCTCGTCAAGGCGGTTCTATCAAGTCCCCGCAATCAATGTTTTGAGCAGAGATAAGAAAATATCACAATTTTATATCTTAAAATTTCCTTTTTTTGCCGAAAAATTGACAATGTATTTGTACAGGCGTGTTTTCGTGATGGTTGTTGCGGGGTCTACACCTTAGCGTGACTTAATTTCAATATAGGTCTTGTTGCTTTAACACGACTTCTGGCCCAGAATAGCTTCAAACAGCTATGTTCATTGGATCAATATGAGCCTGAATTAAAATACCAATCAGACGCTAAATCAAATTATCAAAGCTACGCTCCATCAGCACTCTCAGTGCTTTGATTTTTAAATATGTTGTGCGAACAAGATATTAAGTTGTGCAAGATAATATGTTGTGCGGACAATATATTATCTTGTGCTGACAACACATTATCTTGTGCGCACATGATAATATCTTGTATGCACAACTTAATATCTTGTGCGCACAAGATATTATCTTGTTCGCACAACATATTTTCTTGTTTGCACAACATAGATCTTGGGAAATTGTGCGAACAAGATATTATCTTGTGCAGACAATATATTATCTTGTTTGCACAACATATTATCTTGTGCGCACAAGATATTATCTTGTGTGCACAAGATAATATCTTGTGTGCACAATATATTAAAATGTGCGGACAAGATATTATGTTGTCCGCCCAAGATAATATCTTGTCCGGACAAGATAATATCTTGCCCGCACAAGATAATATGTTATCCGAACAAGATAATAGCTTTCCTGCTCAAGATATTATCTTGTGCGCAAAACTTATAAAATAAAAAAAAAATCATGTCCCTTCCCGGGTTCCGTACGGAATACATTTTTTTTTCCTAAATTAGCTGGACACAGTAGAGAAAGTTCAGAAGTGGCAAAATCAATCCACATTCTAGACTTATCTTTATAAGGATCTTGTTTCGAAATTGCTTTGCCTGTCAGGCTAGCATAAAATTCTATACCTCGTCACACGCTTGTACCGTAATAACTAAGAGCGCATAAAATGACCATAATTTCTTCTCTGAAAGGGTATAATTACATTACCAATCTACAATATAAAGATAGCCTGGCTCAGCCATTAGCCTTCATCGTGTGTTCAGTAGCTATTATTGTTCTTCTGTAGCAGCCAGACCCTAAAGCGACATGTATTATCCCTTATATCCCTTACCGTCTAAAGTGGACACTTCCATCTTTTGACTTTGGACACGTCCGTTTGTTTGCATCACGTGAACAAGTCCGTGAAATGAACAACTCCTAAACAGAACTGAAGGCAATGATCAGGAATCGATAGAATTAACCCACAGCTCCCACCAGAGACACCAAAGGGAAAGAAACACAAACATGATATAACTGGGCACTAATGGAAACTTCGACAGCGGGAAGCCAAAAGGACTTTAACTTTCCCACAAAATGGCCAATTGGCTATCCAAAAGAAATATATATATTAGCGGCACACACACTCAAAGACAAACTATTTTGAAAGCGCTTTCTAAGTTTTGAATAGAAATAGAAGAACGAAGTATTTCAGTGATAAAACAAATAAAATGTTAGATTAAATAAAGAAAAAACGAACATCCTATTCAATGGTCATATCCATGTTTTCATTGTTTCAGCGTTGCATCCGACCCAAACGTTACCCATTCAGTCAACAGAGGTAATGGCCAAATGTGACCGACTCAGCATAAGAAGATAGATAGATATAACGTCTGTTGATATTTTCCCAGACGCCTTTGCAATGACGTCATGAATAACGTCGATGTGACTGAAACTTCCCCGCGTTTGAATGTAACGATTTCACTGCAAAAGCGGTCTCTTCTATGTAGTTCCAGCTAAAGGGATTTATTTCCCTGGCTAAGAGGATATATTTCATTTTAGCATAAAGGAAAATACCAAGTTTATGTCTTGTAGAAATCAAAGATATCTCTGTTGTGCATGTAATATTTGTCATGATTATCTCAGATTTATATTTTATTGACCAAATCGAGATCTCCGTTCATTTTGTCTATCATATTGCATTTAAGGGTAAAATGCATAATAAAGGCGTGTTTCAGTGCTCACAGCGGGAAATCGAGATGGTTAGCACCGTTCGAAAGGGCAATGATTGCTTTTGTCGTATTTGTCAATGAGCATGGTACATGGGAGAAAGATTCGTAAATAAAACCTATAGTATGAATATGACATAATTTTGGAAGACAAATTAACAGACCTTGTAACAATTAAGCTAATCAAAAGTATCACCGCCCATGCAATCTAATTCTCATCAATTATTGATAAAATGTCACTTTTCGCAGCAGCTGACGAGTGGGAATTTAGATATTGCCAGGAAATGGTGTAATAAAAATGGAACTGGTTTTAAATTCAAGATTAGCACTGTCTACATCTGCTGTTGCTTATGATAGCATATCACAAAAATTGACTCGTGCATTGTGAGAACCTCTCAGTATAGATACATTACAACAGTTGCGACGTCGAAAATCTTTATTATTAAAAACAGAACCAGGCAATATCACGTAGAAAGTCATTTAGAAAATTTGGTTTGGCTATGATCCACTTGGCGGTATTAACTGGCAGACAGGTTAAATGAACGTTACGCCTACAACTGTGATGTCAGATACCTATCATCTGCAGATTGTTATATAATGTTAACCATTGTTAAAGAAAAAAAAAACTTTAAAACTCTAGGAATTTAAGAAACTAACGATGAAACTGATAGAATACATTGCAAATATTGAAAGAATGTTAAAACTCAGCCATTAAATGTTAAACTTGACATGTTTAAAAATTATTAGCAGGACAAATTTCATGCTCAATTCAGTAGAGCATGAGAAATATCTTTTATCATAATTATGACGTCGCGTCTGAGAGTGTAAAACAACACGTATTACATTCGGTGATCCACTGGTGGATTAAATATGCAAATTAGTTAAATATGCAAACTAGTTAGATAACTTTACCCTTAACGTTACATCTACGACGTCCTTACGACGTCGCGTTTACTAATGGCGGAATATTGACGTTTTGTGAAACAGTCGTGAATAAAATGCGTTTTAAATGTCATATGATAAATTGCATCTTGCATTCGTGCTCATGTAATATTGAATTTATTAAACTCGATTCAATGATACATATTGTGAACCTATAGAAAACAATATTGTTCATACTTCCATGAACGCATCGAATAACATGATTTTCAGTGACGTCAGTCTAAACCATGGTTCTCTATTGTCGTTGGTGACGTCGGCGCTGTTCCGCTCCTTGTAGAAAAAACAATGCGTAAATGTTTTTCAAGTTTTAAATTTTGCCCTATAGCATTTTTTTTTGCCCAGTGATAAGGGCAAAGAATGTATGATCGACAGCGGATCGCAAGCAAAGTTCGTCGCGGTCATTTACTTTGCACATGACCCACTGCGTTCATATTTTCATGAACAGCAGAAAAATAAAAATCATTTCTTAAATGAACACTCATGTAAGATCCTCTACATAATCTCGGGAGTGAATCGTGCGGACGACAATGGAATTGCAACTGACGTCACATGGATCCCAAGTAGAAGCGAGAACAAGAAGGTTCGTGAGAGAGTCTGTATGCAGTTGCAATTTGAGGGGTGCCAGTTTTATATTATTCCGTGTATATTTCACACACATGTCCGTACTTTACCCTGATAAATCGACGTATTCTATGGCGTCTGATCTGGTTATTCATTTTTTGCCAATTTTCAATTTTCGTCACGCTAGACATATCCATGCATCGGTTTAGAAAATTTGGGCCTGTAAAATCGACTAACCCCCCACCCAGCCAACCCCCATCCACAAGTGGCTATCGGTGATGACCATTCTACGTCGGTTAGTCGTGTATTGTACATTGATTCTTACCTTGCCAAAGGGATCGATTCATGTTAAGCCCTCTTTGGTGCATTGTCGTTTGATTTTATCAATAAATCCAAAGCTGCTAAGTATAGAAACTTTTCAGACTGAGTGCTAAAATCCACGTGGCTTTCACTGATTTGTAGGAAATCAATGTTATGGTTATAAATAGAAATAGTCGCGTTAATTTTACCGCCGTGAGGTTAGTGTGTTGCGTAATAGGGTTATCTATAGAATCTGGACTGGTTTCCTGGGTTAGGTTTGGCAAACAGAGTAGACCCAGATCAGACGCCGAGTTCAGCGTTCAGTGGCGTCTGATCAGGGTCTACACTGTTTGCCTATAGTACATTTTAAGGGTCAGACGACGCAGAACGCAGCATCTGATCAAGGTGTACATATTTTGCTTACAGTCAGGAAGTTAACGATTAAAGGAAATGTTAACAGTCTAAGCCACCATTCATGATCATTTTTTCAGCCTACATTCAGAGAAAATCGACCCATCAGTACCGCCAGTTCCTTGATTTACATTTGCAACATTGCAGCTTACCTCGTCTTGAAAGACAGAGTCGGTTCTTCTGCTTCTCGTTGCGTAAGTTCGTGTTTCTTCTTGGTGCCTTTGATAGCCCGTATTCTGTAATTACTGCATTTTCTTGTGATCGATTTAAAGACCCCGTCAACACTTTTTAAGTCATTTTGGAGATGCTGTTTCCAACACGAAAAAACGCCTATATAAATTTGACCCCCTTAAACTCCCCCCTTTATACAGTAAAACTGGGGTTTGCAGGGGTATACATTATTTTTCCTACACTCTAAATCTGGGTGTTTTAGTTTTAAACACAAAGCAAAACATTTCTCTGTAACACTTTTAAACGTGTTTAAGTGTTTTATTAAAACACTGATGTTTTGGTGAAAAACATTGATGTTATGGTGAAAACATGTGTTTTGGGTGTTTTGCCTGAAAACACATAACGCGTGTTTAGGGGCTGTAACAGTTTTAAAACACTGAAACATGTTTTGTTACTTTTGTGTGTTTTATTTTATAACATTACAACCTTTTATTTCAAAACATACTGAACATTTATCATTGCCACTCCAGTTTGTTATATTATTTAACTTATAGCTACCACACCTACACTAGTGTGTAAGTGATTCTATGGGTATAAGAAATTGAAAACGCAAATCCTTACAAAAACACAAAATCAAAGTCTATATCAGGGCATTTTGCAAAAGTTCTTTGTCTTCTAAAAATCAGCTCTTTGAACAGATGAAAAAATAAAGACTTTTGACACTCATAATCCTTATCCTGCTGAATGATTAATTTTGCCACCCCTTTGTTGAGTATCAACCAATCAAATTTCTTGAGATAATGTATTTGTTTAAATCCATGAACTGAATTAACAAACCGTGTAGATCCTGATCAGATGGCTTCTTCAGAGGCCATCTTACCTGAAACTACACTGTTTGGAAACTTAGGGCTAATCGTGCTCAGCAGAATAAAGGTTAACACTCTTTACAAGCGCAGTTGTGCATTGGAAAAGACTGAGTGTGGTCCCTTTTCCTGGCTATTCGAAAGTCTAGTGAAGCACATATTTTTCTGGACTAGAATCTCTTTTTCAGCTTTTTTTAAAGAATGCACAAATCCAGCAGCCTTCTGGCTCAAAATGGTGTTTAAAAACTATTTGTTGCCCGAAGCTTAGTAGCTGTGAATTAGTCCTACAAATCAACTTGAAGTACACTTCGAGATCCAGTTTAGCCACATCGTTTGCCGAGTTCTTTCTCGTCATTGACAAGGTGCGTAGACAGTATCTTTGGTAAAGATGCTTCTTGGACACTCTCTGCAAAATAAGAAGGCACTGTCAGCACTGGTAAGTTGTTAATCTCCGAGTGTAAGCTGAAAAAATAAACATTCAAATTCCTGTACTATAACTGGTGTCAGATCTAGGTCTACACTGTTTGCTGAACCAGAAGTAGCTCTCATTACGCTAATGTAAAAGAAAAAATGCAGCAGAAACGGAATTACCCAAGGCTTCTCTTAAAAGAAAGAATTTGCTCCCCCTCGGGAGCAAATTCTTTCCTTTAAGAGTAGCCTCTGCCCCAAGAAAGATTTTTTTACTAGATTGTAATGATATACGAGGGTAGGCTGAAAAGTTCTGAGCCTGACCAAGAAGCAGGCATCGAACAGCCATGAAATTTTGTATTCATTAAATCTAAACTTTTATTACTTGATTTGACTCTAATAAATTCAAGTTTACCTGCAATAACGTAGAAATTCTAGACTTTGAAAATTGATACTAGCACGTTTTTGAGAAAATGGACAAAATCTGGCATCGTGATGTCATCAAGTACCTCCATAAAAAGGGGTTAGCTCCTGAGGTCATTCATGCCGATATGGTTGCTACATTAGGGGATGATGCTCCTTTGTATGCAACCGTGAAAAGGTGGGCAGCAAATTTCAAGATGGGCAGAAACAGCCTTGAAGATGATGGCCGGTTAGGACGACCCACAACGGCAACAGCTGAGGAAACCATCAGCCAAGTGCACAGGGCCGTGATGGATGACAGGCGTTTAACTGTGAATCAGTTAGCTAACACTGTTGGCATCTCCCGTGAACGAGTAGAAAACATTCTACACAGTGAATTAGGAATGTCGAAGGTTTCCGCCAGATGGGTGCTACGGCTTTTGACGCCTGACCAGACTGAACCTGTCACAAGCCAACTTGGCTACTTTTGAAGCAGACCAAGATGGTTTTCTTTGCCGTTTTATCACTCAGGATGAGTGTTGGGTTCATCACTTTGAGCCAGAGACCAAACGACAATCCATGCAATGGAAGCACCCTGGCTCACCCCCTCCAAAGAAGGCAAAGGTCGTCTCCTCTGCATGGAAGGTGATGGCATCAGTGGTCTGGGATGCCAAGGGTATAATATTCATAAATTACCTTCAAAAGGGCAGAACAATTAATGGGGAGTATTATGCAGATCTGCTAAAACAATTGCGAAAAGCAATTAAGGCTGAACGACCTGGAAAATTGACAAAAGGGGTCTTGTTCCATCAGGACAATGCGCCTGCTCAGAAATCGGTTGTCGCAATGGCTTCTGTGCATGACTGTGGCTTCACACTTGTCGATCACCCTCCGTATTCACCTGATCTAGCTCCATCAGATTATTTCCTGTTTCCAAACATGAAAAAGCACTTAGCTGGGCAGCATTATCGGTCAGACGAGGAGGTGATAGCTGCTGTGGAGGAGTTTTTCAGGGACCAAGATGAGACCTTCTATACCACTGGGATCCAAGAACTCCAGCATCGCTGAAGGAAGTGTGTGGACAGGAAGGGAGACTATGTTGAAAAATAAGGCACTTTCAGCATGGACAAACCATTGGATCTTGGTCAGGCTCAGAACTTTCCAGCCTACCCTCGCATTTGTCCCGGCTACGCAACTGAAACTAAGGAGTGCAACAATTAGAAACAATATCTATGTACCTTCTACCGATTCAAGAAGGGCAGTTGTCAGTTTCTGTCGAAAGACTGTGCACTATACTGGTTGCCTAGCAAGCACATGGCGTTATTGTGACGTCACTGTAACGTCGGTACAACGTCATGATGTTTATGCAACGTCACATCTACGTCTGTGCCCTGTCATGACGCATGACGTTGCACCGCCGTTGATCTGACGTTGCCCTTGCGACGTATGGCTGCTCGGTTAACAGCTTACATATAAGCCAGCCAAAGAAGTGTAGACCGGCTAGACATGACCTAAATAGTGCTGATCTGACCGTTAAACTCCAAAACAAACAAACAAACAAAAAACATGTGTCTGTGATTCAACAAAGGTCTCCACAGATACAGATGCGTTCTATTTTCACAAAGTTAAAGTTTAACAAATTAATGTCTGACAAGATTATCCAGAAACATGCGCTCTTAATTGCCTTCCCCACCCACCTGCCATGCCTGTTTCCGAATCAGAATCTTTGATAATTGCTTATTCAAACTTACCTGCATATAAATCCTAATTTTTCATCGCCTCATACGCTCAACACATCTTCTTCTACCGACTGTTGGGCAAATGTGTAATGGTAGAAACGTAAAATACACAAAAGATTTTCAAAAATGCAGCAATTGATCTACATGTACAATGCGCCAATCTTCAGAATCCAACTTTAATCACGTGACGTAGTTGTGTTGTCGTCTTAACATATGTGTTTAAAGCTGGGAAACGCATGTGTTTTCAGGTGAAACACGCGCGTTTTCCGGTTGTGCCTGTGGACAAGAAGGTTTTTTTTTTTTTCTGTACAGACAGCGTTATTATTTGGCTAAATATATTATATGTGACCTGGCAACAACCTTTAAATGATAATTATTCATTAAATAATGTAAGATATTTTTTCAGTGTTTCTTTTTCTACACTGTGTAGAAGTTGAAAACACCGGCGTTTTTCAACTCTGAAGCTCAAAGCGGTTTCAAAACATGTACAAAACATATGCATTTGCCGTAGGTTTTTTTTTGGTTGGGTTTTACGGCCCTTTCAAGATTATTTCACTCATATCGAGCCGATCGTTAATCAGAGGTGGGCGAAAACCGGAGTACCCGGAGAAAAACCACCTGACCTACCGTTGCAGAACTTGGCGTCTCACACGTGGCGCGAGCGAGGCTCAAACCTACGGCGGTGAGAGACCTAATGACTAAGAGTCAGCGCTCTTATCCACTAGGCCACGGAGGCCCGTTATTTGCCGTAGGTGATTTAGTCTAAAACACTAGCAAAACACGTGTAGTGTTCCCAAAATTTACAGTGATATTTCTGCTCCAAGACATAGTTTGTGGGTACTCGTTAGAACCGCCTCACTGAGGCGGTTCTAACAAGCACCCTCTATCTATGTTTTGAACATTTATAAGAAAATTAGTAAGGATTTTCATCAGAAAAGGAGCCATTTTGGAGATGTGAAATATGCACTCTGTAGCACGGTTGTGTTATCGTTTTCTGGACATCGATTTAAAGACTCCGTCAATACTATTTAGGCCATTTTGGAGACGATGTTTCTAATTTTGTGGGGCTCTTACCAGATATTGAGATGATATCCCAATCCCAGCCGCCCAATGAAACAAGAAGGGTTTATATGTAAGGACGATCCGACTTGAATCTCTTTGCCTGGGCAGGATTAAATCTTCCAAGCGGTTTACCATTACATGTGCCCATGTGCAGTCAGTTTCAGCTCTGAGTGGAAGTATTATGCAGCCTAGTTTTTTTCTCGCAGCCCCGTTGGGCGGGGGCGCTAGTCGTTTCCATTGTATTAAGCAATATTAAAAGAGTCATTCTCGTGACAATACATGGCATTTCATGTCTTAGCAAAGCCACGATTTCACTTTCCGCCAAACGGCTTCACCATACCGAAAACATTTCAATTTCTATGAATAACCAAGAAACCGCTTTGCTGCGTTTTGCTTCTACACCATTAGCTTCAAGAAAAAAAGCAAGATGAGCCCGTGCGTTCGCATCTCGTATCTTTTCGCTGAAAATACTCGGCAATACTTGGAACCGTCGACGACACTAAATTATGCACGGAGTTGACCACAATGCACATTTTCCTGTCATCGGGTTTCTGCACAATACGTGGTGAAGAAATTGGATTTTCATGCGCATACAATACGCGTCTGTCAAATTACGAAAATAAGGTTTGACAATGTATCATAAGTGCCCAGTAAACAGGAATGCAACAAAATTTAAAAACATGTCAAACTTATTGTTGGTCCTGAAATGTGTGTGCATCTAACAGTCGGGAACCTGTCTTTCTTGACGCTGCTGTCAAAGCTCATAATCAGATAATATCCTTCTGTCATGTAATCTTAAAACAAATAAATGGAAATCTGACAATCCCGAAATCGAAAATCTATTACGTGGACGATTCCATTCATCACATAATGGGGTTCACTGACAGCTGCAGAGATGAACAAGAAATGACCCCCCCCCCCTTGTTCTCAGTTACAAATCGACATGTATACGTGCATCTGATTAGAATAAGGAAAGGTCTATTGCATGTTAACTTCCAGGCTTTTTATATTGAAGAATGATTTTACGAAATTGGTACTGAAATCATTGCAATTGTAATACTTTTCTAAATGTATATACTAAGTCACCATAAAATACTGATTCCAACAGACCTTGTTGCAGAAGAGATTTAAGTCCAACATTGAATTACGAAATTAAATCGGAATGATGTCTATAAAATTTACAACAGGCCTTTTGTAGTTTATGATACCGATAACCCTGATTAAGAAGTTTAGCAGTTAACAGTTTATTACGAGTGTTGAAGCCAGTTTCATAACTAAACTCTCTGGTAACTCGAATTAGTTTCGAAATATAAGCGCCACTGGTTGTCGCACGAGACACATCACCGTCCAAGAAAGGAACATTTACAATATCTAAATCAAAATCATCGCGTTCTCATAAATTTCGCAGGAAACAAACCCGTCTACAACAGATAGATGTAGATCCATAAAACGGGGCCTTGGTATCAGAATAATTTGCCTTTTTAACTGACGTTCAGGGGGAGAGAGGGTGGGTGTTTAATTTGACTGGTCAAACCATCAATATATTTATTGTCAATATTTATTAAATCATCCAAATATCACGAAGTCGAGCTACATATAAGGTCTTCAATCATTTCAGATTGGTTTTCAACGGAAAGGGACATCATGAAGTCTCTTTCATAACAAAACAAGAAAAGATCAACCACAAGGGGTGCGCATTATGAACCCATCAAATACCAGCAATTTGTTTAAATAACTTAGTACCAAATCTTATGTAAATATTGTTAAGTAGATAGGTTAGAGCTTAACACACATTCTGACATGACCATAAAATATAATTTTATGCCCTTATGCCCAGAAGTGAAAAAATCATGTATTACATTACATACACGATAGAGGGAATCTTCCCTATGAAATGTTCATTCAATGAAATATTTAAGTTTTTTTATAAGACTATGAAGAAGTGTAATGTAAAGTGTGGAAAAAATCATTCGTAGACAGACTTGAAGCATGAAAGCGTATGGATTTCAATTTATTTAAGACTTCATTAGAATTTTTATAGACCAAAACAGACTTCTCACTGATCTTTTAAAGACTTTGTCGCCATATTAAATCCCACATTTTGTTTATGGCTACAAAACATGACGTTAGTAATTTAGAAAGGTCTGTGATGGCACAAGAGCTTGAATTAAGACATAGATCAGCTCTAACTGTGATTTGTTGAGAAATTAATCACAGTTTGGAAGTCATTTGTAAAGTAGACTAAACATGCGCGCGCAGCGCCCGTGATTTGTCTACTTACAACTGACCGACAAACTGTGATTTATTAATCAACTGATCACAGACTAGAGCTGATCTATTTCGATTCTAACACGCTGAAAATCGGCAATAATGTTGTTGTTTCCTTCAAAATCTCACAACTTTTCGCCATTGTTAGAAGAAACCCTGCTAAAATCATCGACTGAAACACATGCATTTATATCCTTTTCTAACGTTTTCGATGCGAAAAAATTACGTTACACCGTCTAACGCCATGTAAATCGACCATCGACTAGTGACGTCATATATTGACAGTTTTAAAGACGTCAATCGTCACGCTATTCCGAGCTGTGATTTAACAGTTTTTTTTCCATTGCCTATATAGGCGAGTTATGTTAGAATTTGCAATAAACCGATCTTTGTATGGTCTTTTATGAAGTTTAGGTTACCAATATAACGTAGGAAGCTTGTCTTGTCCTTCAGTAACGCATACAGCAAATTTGGTGGCTGAATGACAAAAGTGGTCATCCACTACAGCCCTCTCTACAGCCAAAGGCTGCAGTTCATGGGCCTCAGTACCACCGAGTGTTAACATAATGAAGCCGTCAAGCAATGACGACATTGTAGCGGCCGTATCTGCTGGAGCCAAAACAAACTTCTCGTGAAATTCTTGAAAACCTAATTTAAGGTCTTAGGTTTTTGAGGTAATAAGTTCATATTTTGAGAGCAGAAAGAAATGCGTTTGTGCACTAGGTTCAGAATGCTTAGTTTCCATCTTTAAGGGCTTTATGCTCAACATACTCTCGTTTATAGCATCGATTACCAAATTCAAAAGTGCAGCTACACTTATTGAAATCGATTTTAGAAGGAAATCGATGTTTCGGTCCTTTAGAAATGTTGTTTCATATCTTAGAATCAGGAATAATGTTTAATTTGCCAGTAATTATATGACCAGCAGCAAGAGAGCAATGCACTCCTTTTTACAATCTCAGGTATCAGGAGTGTTAGAATAGAAGTGAAAGCAATGTTCAGGAATCTATACAATTAACCCACACCACCCATCAGAGACACCAAAGGGAAAGAAACACCAGCATAAAATTCCTAGACCCTATTGGAAACATCAATACCGGAAGGCCAAAAGGACACTTACTTTCAGTTGGCAAATCCAAAACAAAAAGATAAAAGCGATACACATACTCAAATATAAACCATAACATAAAAATGAACCGCGACAGAAGAACCGCCTTGGAACGGTCAGTGAAAAGAATTTCACAAGGCTTCCTAACTCATCAGTGCAACATCTCCGAGAACACGAAACTACGGATAAGACTCGACAGCAACAAACCACTGAAATGCTGGAGCAAACGATGAGGCCAACCAGGATTAGAACATCAGATACCAACCAAAATCACATAAGTAAGCCTTTACGCTGGAACCGTCATAAAATCTGAGGCCTGACCCCCCATTGTGCAATCCAATAGGGCAGCAAAGTTATCAACCGTGATTAGGTTAACTACCATGCATGCAGTCTATCGTATAATATTTATATTATACCCAATCTTTTTATGCCGAAGAATGATTTTACGAAATTGGGTACTGAAATAATTGCAAGTTTATATTTTTCTGAATTTATATATAAAGTCACCATAAAGTTCGGGGTCCGATAGACCTAATTACAGAAGTGATTTGAGTCCAACATTGAATTGAGAAATCAAATAGGAATGACGTCTTTAAAATTTAGAAAAGGCTTTGCGGATAACCCTGACAAAGAAGTTTAGCAGTTAACAATTTATTACGAGTGTTAAAGCCAGTTACATGTGCATTACTATACATTCTGCGAAATATAAACGCCATAGGATGCCGCACGAGGAACATTACACTTTCAGTTCCTTTTGGAGGCATGGCTTGAGATGCCATTTTATCTCGATGTCGGAGAAAAGTCCCTAAAAATTGAAAACAACTTCTCCAAAATTGACGGGGACGTGAAACATCAAATCAAACAAACAAACAATAAAAATCAATTTGAGTACTCAAAAAGAATATTTTGTTGCAAGCTGCAATTTTGTAGCATTAGACGGATATATACAACGTGTCAGAACAACCAAACTTTATCATATGTGAACATCATTCAGATCATTGGTTCATTTTATTTTCGATATTTCTTTTTATTTCATGCTAAGATATTGTTGTAAGAGATTGTTCGTTAGAATAATGAACTCGTAATCAATTGTCACTGTACCTTGCAAAGGTTTGTTTATTTATTTGAGTTGACGTTTTTGTCCCCATCAACACTATATAGGTAATTTTGGGGACGTTGCTACCGACTTTGTGAGACTTTTAACCGACATCGAGATGAATGACATGTTGGCAGCCTCGATAGCTCAGTGTTAGCGCGTTCGACTTATGATCGAGAGGTTGTTGGTTCGAGATTTATCGAACCAACGGAGGCGAGGTTTGTCTTTGGGCAAGACAGGTAATGCCACTGCCCCACTCCACCCAAGTGTAAATGTGTAGCAGTGGTGTGAACGTCACTGCCTCTTTCGCGCGCGAGTGATAACAGACGGAATGAATGTGCAAGAGCGATTCAATAAGCTTGAAGCTTTCATCGCAATCGAACTAAAATAAATTGGTATAATCTAAATCACATGTCAAGCCCTACTACCCATAAATACCGCTGGGGTTTATAGCCTATGTCTGTCCGAATCGCACCGTTTTTCCTTCCTTCTGCCAGTACTCGTGTACGGTTGGTTTCAGCTCTGTGCGGAGGCACCATACAGCCAAAGCTACATGTATTTCTACAAGCCCCGATGGGCGGGACATTCTTTCATTGATTACAATTTTGGTTATTCATATTTGAAATATGATTGTCAAATAAATGAAGATTTTTGGACACCTAATTATAAGGATATACTACGTACGAGTGCCGATTTTTACATATCTGTATATATCTTGTAAATCCCGTTTGTATAGAGGAAACTGGGTTTGAAAGGGTATACATTAGCTTCCTAATTTTCTCTAAGAATAGGGGTTCTAATGAGAGCCCATAACCATATTTCGAGGGTGTATAAGAATATACTTTAGGGTCGCTGATGATGCCAGTATTTTGGTCCTTACACCAAAGGACAGAACATTTTACACGTATCAAGTCCCTGAAATACATGACCTTTTGCCCCCATTTTCTTTGGAGAAAAGTGGGGTTTATAAGATCAAATCAAGAGTTCAAATTTTCGCCTTATAGACATAGATTGTGGCTACTCATAAGAACCTCCTCGTTTAGCCGGTCCTATACAACGAGCACCCATATCTTTGTGGGTATTCGTTAGAACCGCCTCGTTGAACGTGCATCCATAATCTAAATTTATAGCAAGAGTTTGAAGAGAATCACACGTTTTAACATTTTTGGTACCATGAAAGAATGCGCAATGTCACATGGGTATCCCGTGAGCAAGTTAGTCCTTCAACCCCACTTTATATAGAGAAAACTGGGGTTTACGAGGTATAAATTATATTTCCTATTTCTGCTCCAAGACATAGGTTGTGGGTACTCGTTAAAACCGCCTACATAGGTTGTGGGTACTCGTTACGAGCACCTACAACCTATGTTAGCAGTAAAAATAAGAAAAATATCACGGATTTGCATCAGAAAAGTAGTCCTACAGGTGTGAAAAAAGCACGATGTCGAACGGGTGTGTAACCGTAATGGCGTGTTGTCTTAATGGATAATAGAAACAATATCAAAAATGCCCATAAAAATAATTTCATAAATGCTTATTATGGGGGAAGTAAAAAAGTAACCAGCCTATCCCATTTCCAATTGAGGGAAGAATTGTACCCTAATCGTACCTGTAACTCATAAGATATTGAACGTCAAACGTGGCTAGCGATGCAAAAGCAAGCTTTTCGTCAAACATTGATTACCGTGCTGTAATTCGGTAATTGTACTGAAAAGAAATACATTGCGAGGTGACCAATGTTTTTTTAGTCTTCTGTACCATCGTCTGCACCGGTTAAATTCCTGGTTTGGGAATTCAAACGCTGTCGAACGTCTTCAGAATACGAAAACAGGTCTGGACGCCCATCAGATGCCACAGATGAAGAAATAAAAGTGGAAGAAATACCGAGTGCATTGCACATTTCGCATGGTAGCGTTTACACAATTTTACATGATCGCCTTGGTATGCACAAGCGAACAGTCCGTTTGGTCCCAAAATCCCTCAGCGACGAGCAAATCGCAACCAGAGCAACAGTATGCAGCGCATTGTTGAAGCGGTTTATGTCAAAAGTTTGTTTGAATCAAGGATTAAAGTCCCCGTCACCACTGTAAAGGTCATTTTGGGGACGTTGCTACCGACTTTGTGAGACTTTTAACCGACATCGAGATGAATGACATGTTGGCAGCCTCGATAGCTCAGTGTTAGCGCGTTCGACTTATGATCGAGAGGTTGTTGGTTCGAGATTTATCGAACCAACGGAGGCGAGGTTTGTCTTTGGGCAAGACAGGTAATGCCACTGCCCCACTCCACCCAAGTGTAAATGTGTAGCAGTGGTGTGAACGTCACTGCCTCTTTCGCGCGCGAGTGATAACAGACGGAATGAATGTGCAAGAGCGATTCAATAAGCTTGAAGCTTTCATCGCAATCGAACTAAAATAAATTGGTATAATCTAAATCACATGTCAAGCCCTACTACCCATAAATACCGCTGGGGTTTATAGCCTATGTCTGTCCGAATCGCACCGTTTTTCCTTCCTTCTGCCAGTACTCGTGTACGGTTGGTTTCAGCTCTGTGCGGAGGCACCATACAGCCAAAGCTACATGTATTTCTACAAGCCCCGATGGGCGGGACATTCTTTCATTGATTACAATTTTGGTTATTCATATTTGAAATATGATTGTCAAATAAATGAAGATTTTTGGACACCTAATTATAAGGATATACTACGTACGAGTGCCGATTTTTACATATCTGTATATATCTTGTAAATCCCGTTTGTATAGAGGAAACTGGGTTTGAAAGGGTATACATTAGCTTCCTAATTTTCTCTAAGAATAGGGGTTCTAATGAGAGCCCATAACCATATTTCGAGGGTGTATAAGAATATACTTTAGGGTCGCTGATGATGCCAGTATTTTGGTCCTTACACCAAAGGACAGAACATTTTACACGTATCAAGTCCCTGAAATACATGACCTTTTGCCCCCATTTTCTTTGGAGAAAAGTGGGGTTTATAAGATCAAATCAAGAGTTCAAATTTTCGCCTTATAGACATAGATTGTGGCTACTCATAAGAACCTCCTCGTTTAGCCGGTCCTATACAACGAGCACCCATATCTTTGTGGGTATTCGTTAGAACCGCCTCGTTGAACGTGCATCCATAATCTAAATTTATAGCAAGAGTTTGAAGAGAATCACACGTTTTAACATTTTTGGTACCATGAAAGAATGCGCAATGTCACATGGGTATCCCGTGAGCAAGTTAGTCCTTCAACCCCACTTTATATAGAGAAAACTGGGGTTTACGAGGTATAAATTATATTTCCTATTTCTGCTCCAAGACATAGGTTGTGGGTACTCGTTAAAACCGCCTACATAGGTTGTGGGTACTCGTTACGAGCACCTACAACCTATGTTAGCAGTAAAAATAAGAAAAATATCACGGATTTGCATCAGAAAAGTAGTCCTACAGGTGTGAAAAAAGCACGATGTCGAACGGGTGTGTAACCGTAATGGCGTGTTGTCTTAATGGATAATAGAAACAATATCAAAAATGCCCATAAAAATAATTTCATAAATGCTTATTATGGGGGAAGTAAAAAAGTAACCAGCCTATCCCATTTCCAATTGAGGGAAGAATTGTACCCTAATCGTACCTGTAACTCATAAGATATTGAACGTCAAACGTGGCTAGCGATGCAAAAGCAAGCTTTTCGTCAAACATTGATTACCGTGCTGTAATTCGGTAATTGTACTGAAAAGAAATACATTGCGAGGTGACCAATGTTTTTTTAGTCTTCTGTACCATCGTCTGCACCGGTTAAATTCCTGGTTTGGGAATTCAAACGCTGTCGAACGTCTTCAGAATACGAAAACAGGTCTGGACGCCCATCAGATGCCACAGATGAAGAAATAAAAGTGGAAGAAATACCGAGTGCATTGCACATTTCGCATGGTAGCGTTTACACAATTTTACATGATCGCCTTGGTATGCACAAGCGAACAGTCCGTTTGGTCCCAAAATCCCTCAGCGACGAGCAAATCGCAACCAGAGCAACAGTATGCAGCGCATTGTTGAAGCGGTTTATGTCAAAAGTTTGTTTGAATCAAGGATTAAAGTCCCCGTCACCACTGTAAAGGTCATTTTGGGGACGTTGCTTCCAATTTTGTGGGACTTTTACCCGACATTGAGATGAAATGACATCTCAAGTCCTGCCGTCCAATGAAACCAATAGTATTTATAAGCATGGACGGGCCGACTCGCACTGCTTTGCCTGGGCAGGCTTAGATCCTCTAAGCGGTTTACCAGTACTCGCGTGCGTGTCGGTTTCAGCTCTGCGTGGAAGCATCATGCAGCCCATCTATTTCTTCAAGCCCCGATGGGCGGGGGCCAAGATTTATGTCAAAAGAAGGTGATTTTCTTTCAGGTCTCTTGACTTTAGACGAGACCTGTGTCCATTATTATGAGCCAGAGAATAAATATCAAAGTCGCCAGTGGGTAGGGCCGGGGTCTCCGAGGCCAAAGAAGTTCAAAACGCAACCCTCTGCTGGCAAGGTGATGGCAACTGTATTCTGGGGTTATTATGTTGAACTGTCTAGCAAAGAAATGTACAATAACAGGCGCGTATGCGAATTTGCTCGACCAACTTAGAACCGCGATCCGTAAAAACCGCCGAGGTAAATTTTCCAAAGGGATTCTTCTCCAACAGGACAATGCAAGAGCCCACATTTGCAAAAATGCAATGGATGCTGTTGAGCGGAATGGGTACGAGCTAATACCCCACCCCGCCTATTCTTCGGACTTAACTTCCTATTCCCAAACTAGAAATGGATATACGTAAACGTTATGTCCGGTCCAACGAAGAAGTCGTGGCGGCAGTTGAGGAGTGGGTTGGAGACAAGGACCCTGGCTTCTTCATTCCTGGGCTGATGGCACTGGAGCAGCGTCGGTCCAGGTGTATCATTCTAGAGGGCAACTACATCGAAAAAGAAGAGCTCGATCTCACCAAGAAATAAGTTGGGCTGTTTTTTTTTTTATTGACTCGCCCTCGTTAAACAACGGGAGAGCATATCTTCTCACATGGCTACGCTATCTAAAGAAAAAAATTAAAAATTTCAAATTGACATGGCGACATGTCATTGAGGGGAAATACCACGGGGCATTCTTGGAAAATATATGGTTTTCATTTCGAATTATTGCTTGAAATGAAATTATGAGACCCATTCTGTCGCTTAACTCGGCATTATAACATAATTACAAGTCCTTTGCCACATAGACTTATACATAAATCCAAGATTTCCTGAAGTTAAAGAATCATTCTGCCTGCGGGTAAGTAGAAAAGCTTAGTGATGAGAAAAGATAACTTGTCACCTAACTATGTGCTAAAATGGCCATAGAGAAGCATCTGTGGTGTAGTGGTTACGCTACTCGCCATGTAAACCAGGGATCGCAGGAACGATCCCGGGCTTCTCAGGACTTTCGGATGAGTCTTCATTACGATAACACATCCGTGCGAAATAGTGCATTCTTTCATATCTCTAAATTGGTGAATTTTCTCAAGAAAAATTGTGATATGTTTCTTATTTTTATTCCACATATAGGCTGTGGGTGCTCGTTAGAACCGCCTCATCGAGGCGGTTCTAACGAGTACCCACAACCTATGTATTGGAGCAAAAATAAGAAAAATAATGTATACGCCCTTAAACCCCAGATTTCTCTATATAAAGTGGGGTATAGGGGGCTCCTCATTTCACAGATGTGTTCACGTGATGTTAAACAGAGGTCCCGTCTCCGTATGACCATAGCTGTTGATGGGACGTAAAACTCTAACACTCACTCGATAAAATGACCATAGATGATAAAACATTTATCCGTAGCCAATATAACCCAGACTAGCAGTGACCGCAGACACAGCGAAACTTGAAATACTGGAAACACCGTTGGCTCGTTCACCATGGCTGATTCGAACTTGAGCCGGGGCGCAGCATTTCCTAAAATTTACATGTGCGTCCAGCGAAGAATCAGGTCAGCCTGCGCATTAATATAGTCTGACCAGAAAGTTCTCTTCCCTCTTGAAGGAGCTTTGGGTCCTAACCTAGCCATAGCGCACCTAACGTAGACTCTGATCAGACTGCGCGAATGCGCAGGCTGATCTGAGTCTTCGCTTGGCGTACATGTAAATTGTTGGAAATGCTGTACCCCGGCTCACTTACATTGTGTATTTTATGTCTTCATTTTGCTATAATTCGTAAGTTACAAATATGTAGGGACAATATAAATACTTTTTCCTAGTTTATCGAGGAAACGTGTGTTGTGTGTGCCCACAAGAACCGCCTTAATGAGGTTTCCTCGTGTACATTAGAACTTCAACGGCTCGAACCCCGATAGTTCGTTTGCCATGGATGAGTCGAACCCGTTCTAGAGTCCGCAGAGAATTCCTCCAAATTCGATATAGGGATAATTTAGGGAGATTTTCTTCTTTTATCTTGCAAATGTATGCTGTGTGTACTCATTAGAATCGCCTCGATGAGGCAATTCTAATGAGTACACACAACGTACATTAATACAGAACATCGAAAAAATGTCCCACAATTATCTCCATTATGTCTCCTGGCATGGACGGGCCTCCGTGGCCTAGTGGTTAAGAGCGCTGACTCTTGATCATTAGGTCTCTCACCGCTGTGGTTCGAGCCTCGCTCGGGTCACATGTGAGACGCCAAGTTCTGCAACGTAAGGTCAGGTGGTTTTTTCCGGGTACGCCGGTTTTCGCCCACCTCTGATTAACGATCGGCTCGATATGAGTGAAATAGTCTTGAATGGGCCGTAAAACCAAACACCAATGTCTCCTGGCATGGCATAAATACATGTAGTAACCCTCCCTGGCTCGGACGGCCGCTGTCTCGAACAATTTTTTGGTCCCAAAATGGCTGAAGTCATCGATGTTTGACTGTATATATACATACTGTATATATTTTTACTTTATTATTGCTCATACACGTGTAGTGTGGCTGCGTTTCCCCATGATGCCTAACTTGGTGCTCGATTGTTTTGTTCTAAAAATAACGTTTACATGTAATATCGGCGTGTTGCTACAAATATAGATTAAGGGTGCACGTTACAACCGCCCCAAACGAGGCGGTTCTAACAAGTACCCACAATCTATGTTGTTGTTTTTTTGGTTTTACGGCCCTTTCAAGATTATTTCACACATATCG
Source organism: Lucinisca nassula (assembly GCA_963580285.1). NCBI lineage: Eukaryota > Metazoa > Mollusca > Bivalvia > Lucinida > Lucinidae > Lucinisca > Lucinisca nassula. The sequence continues at coordinate 138,305,309 of OY757014.1, forward strand.
AGCCGATCGTTAATCAGAGGTGGGCGAAAACCGCAGTACCCGGAGAAAAACCACCTGACCTGCCATTGCAGAACTTGGCGTCTCACATATGACCCGAGCGAGGCTCAAACCACAGCGGTGAGAGACCTAATGATCAAGAGTCAGCGCTCTTAACCACTAGGCCACGGAGGCCCGTTTTTAACAAAAATAGGGATAATAATGTGTTGCATTGTACCCTCCATAAATAAAGCCGATTATTATTATTACACGGATCCAATCGACATTTTCCTCCATCGGTCTCTCTTCTTTCTGTTTATTTGCTGATTGACTTAAAAACACTCAGAACAATGTAAATTTCACAAAGCAAAGACAAAATCACAGCCTCATTTGTGGAACGTTTTCTTCAAACGTTTAATCAAAACAATTTTGTTCTTTTTTCTGACATTCCAATTCCAATTTAAGAATTTTATGCCTTTTGACCTATTGTCCATGGAGACTATAATTAATCAGCTAACGGATCATGAACGTGGCCTTAATGCCCCAGTGGTGACTAAAGCAAATATTGGGCGATGAAATTAATAGTTAATAATTTCCTAATTGATGGCTTCTTTTTCAAATTGAAATGATATCCCACCATGTCCTTGAGAACACAGCTGTTTAACAATTTATGGTATCTGGGAAAAGGAACGGTGTAATGTACATAACGAAAACATGCCTATACAAATACATTGTAAACTTTACCGCCGTAAAAAAACGAAAATTTTAAGGTGAAAAATTGTGATATGTTTATTATTTCTGCTCAAAATATAGATTATGGGTAGTCTTCAGAACCGCCTCGATGAGGCGGTTCTAACGTGTACCGACAATCTATATTTTAGAATATACCGGGGCTTGAAGAAATAGATGGGTTGCATGATGCTTCCACGCAGAGCTGAAAGCGAACCGCACACGAGAACTGGTAAACCGCTTAGAGGATCTAAGCCTGCCCAGCAAAGCGGTGCGAGTCGGTCCGTCCATGATTATAAACCCTAATAGTTTTATTGGGCGACAGGGCTTGAGATGTCATTTCATCTCAATGGCGGGTAAAAGTCCCACAAAATTGGAAGCAACGTCTCCAAAATGACCTTTACAGTGTTGACGGGGACGTTAAATCTCAAATCAGACAAACAAACAAACATAATTTACATAATACATATTTTACATAAGCAAAACCCCTATAAACCCCAGTTTAACTATATAAAAGTGGGGTTCAAGGGGGTCAAAATGATATAGGACTGTTTTCGTGATGAAAACGAAGTTAATATATTGCAGAACGTGACATAAGAAAACAGTGCAGATGCTCACACACACACGCACGCACTCGCGCGCACACAATGCGTGCTTAAGGGTAGCTTGTTGTCTAATACGTACACGATATGAGGGTTAAATGCAGTTTCGTAATGCAGGAAATCTGGTGAACCAACACTACCCATGAAAAAGCCCACTTTCACCTGTTGTTTAGGGTTCGACTGTTTGTTAGTCGAGCGCAGTGGCTGTGCACTGCTAAAGTTCACGTGGCTATCACTGAATCGGTTATTTATAGAAAATAGCTTGAAGCTTTCATCGCAATCGAACTAAAATAAATTAGTATAAAATAAAGGCGATACTTTTCGTTTTGTTTTGTTTGTTTGATTTGAGGTTTACCGTCCCAGTCAACACTGTAAAGGTCATTTTGGAGACGTTCCTTCCAATTGTGTGGGACTTTTACCCGACACTGAGCTGAAAGGACATCTCAAGCCCTGCCTTCCAATGAATTTAAATTGGTTTATAAGGATGGACTCGCACCGCTTTGCCTGGGCAAGCTTAGATCCTCTAAGCAGTTTACCAGTACTCGTGTGCGGCTCGGATTAAGTTTTGAGGTCATTCTGTTGCGAAAGAGGGTTATCAATAGAATCTGACTGGAATCATGTTTTGGGTATGGCAGTGTAGACCCAGATGAGATACTTCAAAACCCGGCGTCTGATGATGATGATGTTTTCGAGTTTAACGACGCAACCCGGTGTCTGATCAGGTCTACCCTATTTGCTTGCAATACAGGGGCAAGTTGTTCAAAGCATCGTTAGCTAAACGAGCTCGTTAATGGTCGTCTTGTTAACTGTTCTAGCAAGTACAATATGTAAAATTTTGGTATTTTTGCTGAAAAAATGTGAGCAGCTTTTGCATTTGCAAAAGCTGCTCACATTTTTTCAGCAAAAATATAAGCATATCTGCCATAATAAATGATGAAAGGTTTAACGATATGTTAACTGACGATGTCGTTAGTTTTGAACAACTAGCCCCAGGAATTTAAGGGTTTATCGAAACCGCCTAAGTCCTCATTCGGCCTACACTCAGGGACAATCAGCCCACCAGTGTTTTCAGCACTGTGATTTTTTTCTTCAAATTCGCGTGAGCAGTTAACTAAATGGGGCTAGACGAATCTTTGCGAATCCTCCGAACCCGCATATGACAATGGAATAATCCATCTAATGGGGTTGGAGTGGTCCATTTTCAATTATAAGGGTGTCCGCTTTGTATTGTGTGTAGTATTACATGTACAGATTTGCAAAAAATGTATGTACTTCAAATAATAGTAATAAAAAAAGATCACTGTAGACTCGGATCAGACGCCGCGTCTGATCTGGGTCTACATTGTTTGCCAATGTCCTAAAAATGCCGCCAGGATTCCTTTCAATGTCTTTGAGCAGCAAAGTTCCGACAAGGTTACGCTGATGCACACATCACGTAAACGAGTCCTTGAAATGAACACCCCACTTTATATAGAGAACACTGTGGTTTACGCGGGTATACATTAATTTGCTTATTTCTGCTCTAAGACATAGGTTGTTGGTGCTCGTTAGAACCAGCGGTTCTAAAGAGCACCTACAACCTAAGTTTACGGTGAAAATAAGACGGTTCTAATGAGCACCCACAACCTATGTTTGCAGTGAAAATGAGACAAATATCAGGGATTTTTATCAGAAAAGAAGCTATTTTGTAGACGTGAAAAAAATGTAATATGTTGTACGGGTGTGGTATCGTAATGAGACTCGCCTTCGCATACATTACGAAAACACACCTTTACAAATACATTGTATCCTTTATCGCGGAAAAAAGAAACTTTTAAGATGACATATTGGGATATTTTTTCTTATTTCTGCTCAAAATATAGGTTATGGGTTCCCTTTAGAACCGCCTCGTCTAGGCGGTTCTAACGAGTACCCTTAATCTATAATTTAGAGCAGAAATAAGAAAAATAAGGTTTACCCATGTAAACCTCATTTTTACTATATTTATATAAAAGTGGGGTTCGTGCGGTCAAAATTGTATAGGCGTGTTTTCGTGATGTACGCGTTCGTTCTGCCGGCCTCGGTAGCTCAGTCGGATGCGCATCCGACTGGTGATCAAGAGGACGCAGGTTCGATACATGCCGGGGTCGGCAACATTCTTTTGTGAAATCTTTTCTAAAATCATTCTCTCCCTTCCGCTGATTCAAGAAGGTCGGATGTCAGTTTCTGGCGAAAGAATGTGCACTGTACTGGTTATCCGCTTACGTATGCATAGGTAAACTGACCGGCTCCAAAATGACCTTAAGTAGTGTTGACTGGGCCGTTAAACTCCAATACAAACAAAACAAAGCATACACGTTCCGTACCTTTTTATCCCCCGACCGAATTGGTTCGGGGGATATAGCGATCAGCCTGGCGTCCGTCCGTCGGTCCGTGCGTCCGTCCGTAGACGCAACCTTGTGATGGCCATTACTCCTATACCATTTGAGATTCATTGATGGTTCTTGGCACAATTGTTCACAAGGCTGAGACGGCGTGTCATGCACAAGAACCAGAACTCTGGATGCCATACTTTTTTAGTTATCTCCCCTTTTAATAAAATAGAATGACTACTTTGTGATGGCCATAACTCCAATACCCTTTGAGATATGTTGATGATACCTGGCACAGTTGTTCACAAGGGTGAGACAGCGTGTCATGCACAAGAACCACAACTCTGGTTGTCATGGTTTTTGAGTTATCTCCCCTTCCAATAAAATTGAGTGACTACCTTGTGATGGCCATAACTCCAATACCCTTTAAGATATATTGATGATACCTGGCACAGTTGTCCACAAGGCCAAGACGGTGTGTCATGCACAAGAACCACAACTCTGGGTGCCATTGTTTTTTAGTTATCTCCCCTTCCAATAATATAGAATCACTGCCTTGTGATGGCCACATCGCCAACACTCTTTGAAATATATTGATGGTACTTGGTACAGTTGTACATGAGGTTAAGCAGGTGTGTCACATTGAAGAACCATGACTCTGGGTGCCCTTGTTTTTTAATTATCTCCCCTGACAATATAACCTTGTATGGCCATAACTCCAAAACCTTACAGATCCCCACCCCTAAACCATATATATTATTGTTCCTTATGATAAGACACATTCATTGACATCAACCCCGGATGCGCTGGGGCCTTGCCCCACCCCCTCCACTTCATAAAAGGCCCAATATCTCGGAAACCTTACAGATCCCCACCCCTAAACCATATATATTCTTGTTCCTTATTATAAGACACATTCAGTTACACTAACCTGGGGGCACCTGGATGCGCCGGGGCCATGCCCCACCCCCTCCACTACATAAAAGGCCATATAACTCAGAAACAGTTTAGACCCCACCCTTAAACCATATATATTCTTGTTCTTTATGATAAGATGCATTCATTGACACCAACCTATGGGCCCGCGGGATGTGCCAGGGCCTTGCCCCATCCCCTCCACTTCATAAAAGGCCCTAAGAGCGCTGACTCTTATTCATTAGGTCTCTCACCGCCGTGGGTTCGAGCCTCGCTCGGGTCAGGTGTGAGACGCCAAGTTCTGCAACGGAAGGTCAGGTGGTTTTTCTCCGGGTACTCCGGTTTTCGCCCACCTATGATTAACGATCGGCTCGATATGAGTGAAATAATCTTGAAAGGGCCGTAAAACCCACCCCCCCCCAAAAAAAAAAACTTCATAAAAGGCCCAATATCTCGGAAACCTTACAGATCCCAACCCCTAAACCACATATATTATTGTTCCTTATGATAAGACACATTCAATGACACCAACCTGGGGGGCCCCTGTGATGGACCAGGGCCCTGCCCCACCCCCTCCTCTTCATAAAAGGCCATATATCTCAGAAACCATTCAGATCCCCGCCCCAAAACCATATATATTCTTGTTTCTTATGATAAGACGCATTCAGTGACACCAACCTGGGGGTCCCCTGGGAAGTGCCCGGGCCAAGCCCCACCCTCTCCACTTCAAAAAAGACCCAATCTCTCAGAAACCGTTCAGATCCCCACCCCAAAGCCATATATATTCTTGTTTCTAGTGATAAGACGTATTCAGTGATACCAACCTAGGGGTCTCCCGGGATGCACCATTGCCCAACCCCCTCCACTTCATAAAAGGTTATATATCTCAGAAACCTTTCAGATCCCCACCCCTTATCCATATATATTCTTGTTCTTTATGATAAGACGCATTCAGTGATTCCAACCTAGGGGTCTTCAGGGATGTGTCGGGGCCATAAAAGGCGATAAATCTCAGAAACCTATCACATGCCCACCCCTAAACCATATATATTCTTGTTTCTTATGATAAAACGCATTCAGAGACAAAAAATTGGGGGTCTCTTGGGATGTGCCCGGGCCATTCCCCACCCCCTCTACTTAATAATCTCAGAAACCGTTAAGACCCCCACCCATAAACCATATATTTTCTTGTTCCTTATGAAGAAATAGATGGGCTGCATGATGCTTCCACGCAGAGCTGAAACCGACCCGACACGAGTACTGGTAAACCACTTAGAGGATCTAAGCCTGCCCAGGCAAAGCGGTACGAGTCGGACCGTCCATGCTTATAAACCCTATTGGTTTCATTGGGCGGCAGGGCCTGAAGTGTCATTTCATCTCAATGTCGGGTAAAAGTCCCACAAAATTGGACGCGACGTCTCCAAAATGACCTTTAAAGTGTTGACGGGGACGTTAAACCCCATAAAGCAAACAAACAAACAAAAAAGAAAAGGCGTCATGATATAGCCAGACAAAGTTGATAAATAACAGCCCACGCGTTCATAAGAAAAGTACTTCAAATAAATAATATGGACGACGACACCTACAGACATAATCTATGATCTCACACATGGACGTAGGACATACATGTTTTTGGTTTGATTTTGGTTTTACGGCCCTTTCAAGATTATTTCACTCATATCGAGCCGATCGTTAATCAATGGTGGGCGAAAAACGGAGTACCCGGAGAAAAACCACATGACCTTCCGTTGCAGAACTTGGCGTCTCACCTGTGACCCGAGCCAGGCTATAACCCGTAGCGGTGAAAGACCTACATGTAATGCCTAAGAGTCAGCGTTCTTATCCACTAGGCCATGGAGGCCCGTCCGGACATACATGTGCGTGCAATAAATAGCTCAGTGGTTAGTGCGTTCGACTTATGATCGAGCGGTTGTGGGTTCGAATCCGGCCAGCGGAGGCAAGACATGCTGTGACAATCAACTCACTTGAGCATTAAATTTGTCATGCTCATAAATTTTAAAATGTAAACAATTTATAAGCAGGAAAAACAACATTCATTTCTGATCTGGGCAGACAAATTGCCTCATTTGTTTGTATTTTAACCCATTCAGTACCAGAAACCTCTTAAGGGGTACCTTGGCAAACAGTGCAGGCCCAGATCAGACGCCTTAGAACGCGACGTCTGATCAGGGCCTTCACTGTTTTCTAAAAGTCCAGTCTTGTTCCAAATAGATTTTTATGAAAACACAACCTGACACCCCTATATTTTGAAATGAACACCTGCTACATGTACATGTGTATATATAAGGAGGAAGATTCCATTTGGTACAAAAGGGGTTAATAATCATGAACATTTCTTACTTCATGCCCAAGTGAGTTGAGCATGGAACAGACCCAATTCGGCCTTTGTCTTTCTGAGACATTTTTGTTTGATGAAAATTGATAAGATTTGTCTTATTTCTGCGGCAAATATTACGAAAACGTGCTTATATAATTTTGACCCCCTTGAACCCAACGTTTATAAAGTAAAACTTGGGTTTACAGGGGTAAACCTTATTTTTCATATGTCTGCTCTAAAATTTAGATTGTGGGTACTCGTTAGAACCGCCTCATGAATGCGGTTCTAACGTGTATCCACAATCTATATTTTGAGCAAAATTAGAAATAGATCACGATTTTTCATCTTAAAATTTTCGATTTACGGCGGTAAAATTTACAAAGTATTTGTATAGGTGTGTTTTCGTGATGTGATACCCCCACAATCGAAGTATTTGAAAAACATCAGAACACTAATGCATCCACTTTATATAAAGCGGGGTTCATGGTTTTTTACCCATTGCAAAGCCTTTTTATCTGTTTTTTTTGACAATCATGTCATCAAGACCGTGTGATGAAAAGTCCGTGGTCAACATCACGTAAACAGGTCCGTGAAATGAACATCCCACTTAACCCTACTTTATATAGAGGAAACTGGGATTTACAGGGGGACACATTATTTTTTCTTATTTCTGCTTGTGGGTACTCGTTAGAACCGCCTCGCCGAGGCGGTTCTAACAGTATCCACAACCTATGTTTGCAGTATAACTAAGAGACATATCAAAGATTTTCATCACAAAATTTGCCATTTTGGAGATATGAAAAAATGAACAATGTCGCACGAGTGTATTATCGTAGTGATGCCCACTTTATATGGAGAAATCTGGAGTTTACAGAGTTATACATTATTTCTCGTATTTCTGTCGCAAGACATGGGTTACTCGTTAGAACCATATTATGAGGTTAGGTTTGGAGTATTACATACGAGGGTAGGCTGAAAAGTTCTGAGCCTGACCAAGAAGCAGGCATCGAACAGCCATGAAATTTTGTATTCATTAAACCAAACCTTTATTACTTGATTTGACTCAAATAAGTACAAGTTTACCTGCAATAACGTAGAAATTCTAGACTTTGAAAATTGATACTAGCACGGTTTTGAGAAAATGGACAAAATCTGGCATCGTGGTGTCATCAAGTACCTCCATAAAAGGGGGTTAGCTCCTAAGGACATTCATGCCGATATGGTTGCTACATTAGGGGATGATGCTCCTTCGTATGCAACCGTGAAAAGATGGGCAGCAAGTTTTAAGATGGGCAAGGACAGCCTTGAATATGATGACCGGTGTGGTCGACCCACAGCGGCAACAACTGAGGAAACCATCAGCCGAGTGCACAGGGCCGTGATGGATGACAGGCGTTTATCTGTGAATCAGTTAGCTAACACTGTTGGCTTCACACTTGTCGATCACCCTCCTTATTCACCTGATCTAGCCCCATCAGATTATTTCCTGTTTCCAAACATGAAAAAACACTTGGCTGGGCAGCATTATCGGTCAGCCGAGGAGGTGACAGCTGCTGTGGAGGAAGGGACCACGATGAGACCTTCTATACCACTGTGATCCAAGGACTCCAGCATCGCTGGAGGAAGTGTGTGGACAGGAAGGGAGACTGTGTTAAAAATAAGGCACTTTCAGCATGGACAAACCATTGGATCTTGGTCAGGCTCAGAACTTTTCAGCCTACCCTCGTATACTCAGAAAATAAATCAGTTTCGGCGATATGAAAAATTGCACTATGTAACACGGACTTGCTTGATCTCGAGGCCAAGATCGGAGAGAGAGAGAGAGAGAGAGAGAGAGAGAGAGAGAGAGCCAGACAGACAGACAGACAGACAGACAGATATACAGATGCAGAGAGAGAGAGGAGGGGGGGGGGGCAACAAAGATTTAACAGACCTTAAGACCAATATCTGTCTTTGAATTTGGAATAAAAATGTAGGGTATACATGTACATTTGACTAGACACTGAAGCTGAAGCCTATGCCGCTGTCAATGCCTGTTCCAATAGCGTCGCCGACGACGACATCGTAATAAGCACAGTGGCCCTTCTTGCGAACAGACAGCAATGAGAATTTATAGGGGTGGGGGCGGGTGGGGAGAGGGGATTTACCACAGCTGGTGTTAAGGGCATGTGTCTCCGTGTCCTTCAGGGGTTGTAATTTCTAAACCTTTGGGATAACTGATTTTACTGCACAATTTTGGAAGTATTTTAAGGTAACTGATGAGGCTTTATTAGCCGACATTAGCAAGTTTGGCCCCGAAAAATCTTGTCCACTCCATAGCAATCAGTTGTGTGCTGTAGTCCTTGCATCCACAGGATTACCCTTTTTCAGAACATTTGAAAATCGATGTATGGTCTACAGGCCCACTTCACCAAATGAAGAGTTGTCCGTCATAAAAAGATCTAAAGCAAGTGCAAGATTTTATGGATCCAATAACCGCGTCTCAATTAATAGTGACAAGACAGTGTTTTTAAGCCACGATAATTGCATCCGGGCTTTGTCACATAATTTCTAGAGTAATAACTAAAAGCAAATGGAACATAAAATGACCGTAATTTGCAGGGAGAATGGTATAATTACATTACCCGTCTACAATATAAAGTCGATCTCTGAGTCAGGTAATAACCATGCAGGAACTACTAGAAGCTAATTAGATACTGTTGATTGCATGTTTCACTTTCTTGGTGTTTACTGCAAAAACATTTAAGGGATTTGCTTTTAACGTCTCCAAAATGACCTATACAGTGTTGGCTGGGACGTTAGACTACAAATCAAACAAATACACACACACACACGCACGCACGCGCGCGCGTGAGCATGTGTTGTGTTTAACGCTCCAATAAACAACATGGATGATGTTGGGAAAGTCAGTTTAAGAAACCATCACGAAAACACGCCTGTATAATTTTGACTCCCTTGAACCCCTTTTTTATATAGTTAAACTTGGGTTTACAGGGGTAAACCTAATGTCTCTTACTTCTACTCTAAAATATGTTGTGGGTACTCGTTAGAACCTCTTCGATGAGGCGGTTCTAACAAGTACCCACAACCTATATTTTGTGTCGGGAAAATTGAGGGGAATGACTGTAACCAATGTTGGTAGAACTTGTAGCCCAACCCCATTGTTTGTACTGTGGTTTTAAGTACAGAGGCAATAAAATATGCTTATACTATCTATATTTCAAGCAGAAATTAGAAAAAATATCACAATTTTTCATCTTAAAATTTTCATTTTTCCGGCGATAAAGGATACAGTGTATTTGTATAGGCGTGTACCGTAATGCTATATGTAACTACAGTTTGCAGGGGGGGGGGGGGGGGGGGGGGTCAAGCACGTAAGGAGTGAAGCAGTACCTTTCCCTAGTGTATTACATGTACCCAACAACATGGCCATATGAAAAACACACTATGGCTATGTGCGGGAACAGGCTATATTTCAGAATTGGGGACTGACTGCACGGTAACTCCTTTTCACGTGAAAATAGACTGCCCCGTCGGATCTGTTTTACCAATGATATATGCGCAACAAGAAAAAGAAGATAAAAAGAAAAGAAATTAGCGTTTATTGAAGTATGAATAGAATCCCGAAGTGACCCGACAATGCGTGTTTACATTATTTTTCGTCTCATAATAGATGGAAAATGGATGTCCAAGAGCTAGAATTGAAACACGAAAATAATTGATCGTAATTTTAAATGCTTTGTTTACGTCATAATTGTCGTTCGTATCGGAGAACAAAAAACGTTACTCAGTTACGTCACGTGAGACAATGTGTTGACTGAGATATAAACAACATTGCGTCCCAATGCATGTTTAGTTTTTTTGTTTGTTTGATTTGAGGTTTAACGTCCCCGTCAACACTGTATAGGTCATTTTTGAGACGTTGCTTCCAATTTTGTGGGACTTTTATCCGACATAGAGATGAAATGACATCTCAAGCCCTGCCGCCCAATAAAACCAATAGGGTTTATACGCTTTGCCTACGCAGGCTTAGATCTTCTAAGCGGTTTACCAGTACTCGTGTGCGGGTCGGTTTCAGCTCTGCGTGGAAGCATCATACAGCCCATCTATTTCTTCGAGCCCCGATCGGCGGGGGGGGGGGGGGGGGGGGGGGCTAGCATGTTTAGTATTAGTCATTGACAAAATGGCATTCCAATTTTTAGGGAAGACACGTATAATTTTGTCATGGGATTTTAAAAATATGGTGTTTGCACGAATATTAGACTGTTACAACAATATGTCCATTACGATAACTCACCCATGCGACATAGTGCATTTTTTCACATCTCCAAAATGGCTAATTTTCCGATAAAAATCCGTGATATTTTTCTTATAAATACTTCAAACATAGGTTGTGGGTGCTCGTTAGAACCGCCTCATTGAGGCGGTGCTAACGAGTACCCACAACCTATGTCTTGGAGCACAAATAAGAAAATTAATGTATACCCCCGTAAACCCCAGTTTTCTCTATAGTGGGGTAAGGGGGGGGGGGGGCTTCATTTCACGGACTTGTTATCGTGATAACACGAAAGGTATAAAATTTCGAAAAGAACTACAGCAAATATAAGATAAAATCAGAAGTAAAGGCAATGATCAGGAATCGATACATTTAACCGCCATTTCCCATCAGATACATCAAAGGGAAAAAGACACAAACATTAAATAACAAGACCCTTATGGACACATCAATAGCGGAAAGCCAAAGGAACAGCAACACCCCAGTTACACAGACGGTCGGTCCCCAATCGGTCATCTTATAATAAATTTTTCGCTGTTTTGATCGGTTGTCATGCGTGATTTTATTTCTGGCTTTCTGTGTAAACGGCCATCGGTGATGGACAAGTGTTCAATCGGTAAACCAAACCGACTGATCACCGATTGGGTCCCTATTAACCACCGATCAAAACCGACGAAATCCCACATTTTAATTCTCATCTTTTTTCTATCGGTGGTAAGTATTAGTTGATCGGTTGCTTATCGGTGGCCCATCGGTGATATCGGTTGAAGATTTTGTTTGATTTGAGGCTAAACGTCCCCGTCAACACTGTAAAGGTCATTTTGGAGACGTTGCTTCCAATTTTGTGGGACTTTTACCCGACATTGAGATGAAATGACATATCAAGCCCTGTCGCCCAATGAAACCAATAGGGTTTATTAGCATGGACGGTCCGCCTCGCACCGCGGTACCTGGACTGGCTTAGATCCTTTAAGCGGTTTACCAGTACTAGTGTGCGGGCCGGATTCAGCTCTGCGTGGATGCATCATGCAGCCCATATTATTCTTCAAGCCCCTATGGGCGGGGAAGACAGCTTGTCTATCGGTTATTTGTAAAATATTTTCACCGATCGAGAATTTTAAACATGTTTAAAAATCCCAACCGATAAAACTTATCTTTCTCCAATAGCAGTTGATAGGTGGAAGACAGGTGACCAATAGGTGTTATCAGTGTTAAATACGTTGTCATCGGTTCACGCTAAAAATAACCTACCGATCAGTCACCGATGGCTCTGTGTAACTGGGGTGTTACTTTCCCACAAAATGGTCAATTGGCTATCCGGATCAAAAAACAATATGAGCGATGCACACACTCTCACAGACAATCATAACAAAAATAAACCGCGACAGAAGAACCGCCATGGACCGTGTGGGGGGAGGGGGGGGCTTAAATCGATTTTACGCGGCCGCAATCCTCGCCCTTAATTCCCTCGCGATTTAGACAAATAATGTGTTCAATCCGCATGAAGGCTTCCTACATGTAACTCATCAGTGCAATATCTCCGAGAACACAAAAATCAAACAACCCTAGAGATGAAACCATGGTGAGGTCTCGACAGCAAGAAACAACTGAAATGGCGGAGCAAAAGAATGGTCTATGTGTCCAACCAGTGCCAACGCATCAGGTTCCAACCAACATTACATACATTTTTGTTAGTAATCCTTTACGCTGGAACCGTCAGAGAGTCCGAGGCCTGTCCCATCGGCGTGCAATTAAAGAGGGAAGCAAAGTTATCAACCGTGATTGGGTTACATGTAACTACCATGTATTCAGTCTGTCGTATAACATTTATAGTACACCTGTGGACACAAAAGCGTTCAAACTCCTATGAAATAACTTTCAATGAATCTCTTTGCATCAAATTAGTTTGACAAGCCAATGTCATCCATCAAAGAACTCTAAAACTAGATCAAGCAATTGATTGGTCTCATTTTGGAAAACACTTTCTGATTGACATTTGAGACGTATTTTGATTGGACAGTGCAGGAGTCAGCAATGAAATGTACACCACCTTGTGTTTTGGATTTATTTCTGCCTGGCAGTTGACTGATAGGCTGTTAGGATATATTGAATGATGTTTCAAGTCAGAATGAAATGAAGCTCATCAAAGTTTGAACGCTTTTGTGTCCACAGGTGTATGTTGTACCCAATATTTTGATATCGAAGAATGATTTTAAGAAATTTGGTACTGAAATCATTGGAAATATATTTTTTTCTGAGTTTATATACTAAGTCTCCATAAAAATTGGGCTCCGATAGGCCTTGTTTAAGAAGAGATTTAAGTCCAACATTGAATTTTGAAATTAAATCGAAATGCCGTCTATAAAATTTAGAAAAGGCTTTGCGTAGTTTATGATACCGATAATCCCGATTAAGAAGTTTAACATTTAACAATTCATTGCGAGTGTTGAAGTCAGTTACATGAATAGACACTCTGGCAAATCAAATTAATTGCGAAATATAAAGGCCATAGGATGCCGCAAGAGGAACATCAGCATCAAAATAAAAAAAAAAGAAAATTTACGAGCACCGACAATCTTTGTTTGTTTGATTGGAGGTTTAACGTCTCCGTCAACACTGTAAAGGTCATTTGCGAGACGTGGCTTCTCATTTTGTGGGACTTTTAGCCGACATTAAGATGAAATGACATCTCCAACCCTGCCATCCAATGAAACCAAAAGGGTTTATAAGCATGGACGGTCCGACTCGCACCGCTTTGCCTTGGCAGGCTGAGATTCTCCAGGCGGTTTAGCAGTACTCGTGTGCGGGTCGGTTTCAGCTCTGCGTGGAAGCATCATGCAGCCCATCTATTTCTTCAAGCCCCGATGGGCGTGGGGGGAGCACCAAAAATCTATATTTGAACTAAAATGAAGAAAAATATTGAATATTTTCATCTAACATGTACAGTAAAATTCCTATATTAAAACCACCTTTGGGACTGTTCAAAAGTGGTCTTAAAGACCACTTTTGAACAGTCCCAAAGGCGGTCCCTGACCAGAAGACATTGTAGGCAGAAAACGCAAAGAAAAATTCAGTGTAGCCTTCAAAATATTTTTTATAGCAGAACTAGTCCTAATTTTATGTGGTCTTAATAGCGAAATTTCACTGTATTTCTTTGTGAACTCAGAAAGACGCAATTTTAGCGCACGGGTGTGATATCGCACTGGTCTTCACTGGGCGCCCATTCTCGGCGATCCATCACGAAAACACGCCTATATACATTTCGACCCCTTGAACCCCAATTTTATATAGTAAAATTGGGTTTTACTGGGGTAAACTTTATTTTCTTATTTCTGCTCTGAAATATAGATTGTGGGTACTCGTTAGAACCGCCTCGACGAGACGGTTCTCACGAGTACACAATCTATCAAGAGAATTATCACAATGTTTCATCTTATTTTTTTTTTTGTTTTGTTTTTTTTTTTGGAAAGGTCTATTGCCAGTTAACTGGCAATAGCGGTTTTACGATAAAATCGCTATTGCCAGTTAACTGGTAATAGCGGTTTTACGATATAATTGCTATTGACAGTTAACTGGTAATAGCGGTTTTACGATAAAATCGCTATTGCCAGTTAACTGGTAATAGCAATTTTAACGTAAAATCGCTATTGCCAGTTGACGTGCAGAATTATTCCATTTACAGTTATGAATGTAATGGCTTAAATGCATGTTTTTGTTTTTCTGCTTTGACCAAGCATTTCCATATTTTGCATATGTAATCCATAATCGCCCCAGCTCATCGGGGCTTCAAGAGAAATAGAATGGGTTGCATAATGCTTCTATGCAGAACTGAAACCAGCCGCATGGCATATGAGTACAGGTAAACCACTTAGAAGTTTAAAGCGTGATGCGAGTCGGACCGCCCATGCATACAAACCCTATTGGTTTCATTGGACGATAGGGCTTGAGATGTCAATTCATCTCAAAGTCCGGTAACAGTCCAAGAATGCGGGCTATTGATAAAACCAGTTCTTTGAAGGGGTTCTAGTGAGTCTAGGGCAGAAATATGAAGTATATCAGTAAATTTAGACAGTAAATGTTTATAGGCGCGTTTTCATAATGAATTGTTATTCCAAACATACATTACAAAAACACGCCTATACAAGTACATTGCCAAATTTTGATCAGAAATGGAAATTTAAGAAGCTAAAAGATATTCTTCATACATCTGTTCAAAACATTGATTGCTGGGACTCGATAGAATCGCCTCGACAAGGCAGTTCTATCGAGTATCCACAATCTATGTTGTTCAACATGTATTTCATGTAATCCCAGCCAGCTAGATTACAAAGACATGTTTCATGTAAGTGAATTCCAGTTCTCGGACAAAAGTAAGACTTCTTACTCGTAGCAAAATAAAGACTGAATTGTTTTTAAATGTGTAAGTTAATGAGGACACATAGACATATTTGAGGGTGCTGCACGTACATGTACGAGTAAGAAGTCTGAAAAGAAAACAACAAGAAGAGAAAGACAGTTGGTTCTGTCAGTTTTATTACAACGAAGCTAGGGAAACTTTGAATATGTAAAGTGAAATTATCCCAATTAAGTCTAACACATTTCCGCCAGTTTAGGACTGTATCCCTAAAAAGTGATGCTAGTCGGACCCGTCCTTAAATTCTAGCGTTTTCTATGGACGGTAGGGCTTGAGATGACATTTCATTTCAATGTCGGGTAAAAGTCCAACGTCTCAAATATGACCTAATTAGTCTTGACGAGGACGTAAAATCTCATACCTATATACTGTGTTGTTGGAAGCAGTAGGAACATACCTTTTACATATTTCTTCCGAAAATATTCGCATATATGTATGTCTACGTGTCAGAAATTCATTCATTTGTTTATTTTCAGTAGTTCGTTTTCATTCATGCTTCAATAACAATAAAAAATTGTCATAAGATATTTTATATTAATCTTTTAACTGGTAATAGCGGTTTTACGTTAAAATGGCTATTACCAGTCAACTGGCAATAGCGGTTTTACGATAAAATCGCTATTACCAGTTAACTGGCAATAGCAATTTTATCGTAAAACCGCTATTACCAGTTAACTGGCAATAGCGATTTTATCGTAAAACCGCTATTACCAGTTAACTGGCAATAGCCACTTCGTTTTTTTTTGTTTTTGCGGGGCGGGGGTGCGGTAAAGTTTACAATGTATAGGCGTGTTTTCGTAATGCATTTTCGCTATCTTACATAAGGCTCATGTATTATTGACTTTATTAAACGAGTTGAGGAAAATGACTACATTACGAGACTTTGCCGAAGCTTTTATGTCCTTTCCTCAACGAGGTTGATAAATGTAAAAATATATGGGCACACATGTACATGTAAGATAACAGTTATCATGTGACATTCTAGAGGCATTTTGTACAGGAGTCTTCAACAGTGATTAATCTTAAAGGCCAATAAACGCGACGTCGCACGTGTAACGGGGCATGCTTGATTAATTTGCATATTTAATCCACCGGTGGATTACCGAATTTAATACATATAGATTATTCATTCTCCTAGTTGAAATATGGGATTTATAAACCGAGGGAGGTAAAACAATCCGATAAAGAAACGAGTGCGAAGCACGAGTTTCTTTAACGGATTGTTTTACCTCCCGAGGTTTATAAATCCCATATTTCAAATAGGAGAAATGTATAATCTGTATATTACATGCACTTCCATAGACTTTTAGGAGAGTTTGGATCTTGAATTTTGGATCTGAATGCCCGTTCAGTTGACTGTTTACAGCTCATGTAAACGGTTCAATCAGCGAAGTGTTACAGAATCTGGGTGGAAGAACAACTGGATGGGCGCCATTTTGAAAGCGCTTTCTACAGTTTTGAACAAAAATAGAAGAAACAAAGTGTTTCAGTGATAAAACAAGTAAAACGCTAGATTAAATAAAGCAAAACTTACATCCTAATCAATGGTCATATCCATGTTTTCTTTTGTTTCAGCGTTGCATCCGACTCAAACGTCACGCATTCTGAACGTTTGTTGATATTTCTTAGACGCCATTACAATGACGTCATGAATAACGTCGCCGTGATTGAAACTTTCCCGCGTTTGAATAGAACAATTTCACTGTAAAGGGGTATCTCGTATCTTGTACATAAAGTAGTTCCAGCTGAAGGGATTTATTTCCCCGGCTAAGAGGAAATATTTCTTCTTAGCAAAAAGGAAAATACCAAGTTTATGTCTGGTAGAAATCATGGTATTTCTCTGTAATGCATGTAATATATATAGATTATTCATTCTCCTAGTTGAAATATGGGATTTATAAACCGAGGGAGGTAAAACAATCCGATAAAGAAACGAGTGCGAAGCACGAGTTTCTTTAACGGATTGTTTTACCTCCCGAGGTTTATAAATCCCATATTTCAAATAGGAGAAATGTATAATCTGTATATTACATGCACTTTCATAGACTTTAAGGAGAGTTTGGATCTTGAATTTTGGATCTGAATGCCCGTTCAGTTGACTGTTTACAGCTCATGTAAACGGTTCAATCAGCGAAGTGTTACAGAATCTGGGTGGAAGAACAACTGGATGGGCGCCATTTTGAAAGCGCTTTCTACAGTTTTGAACAAAAATAGAAGAAACAAAGTGTTTCGGTGATAAAACAAGTAAAACGTTAGATTAAATAAAGCAAAACTTACATCCTATTCAATGGTCATATCCATGTTTTCTTTTGTTTCAGCGTTGCATCCGACTCAAACGTCACGCATTCTGAACGTCTGTTGATATTTCTTAGACGTCATTACAATGACGTCATGAATAACGTCGCCGTGATTGAAACTTTCCCGCGTTTGAGTAGAACAATTTCACTGCAAAGCGGTATCTCGTATCTTGTACATAAAGTAGTTCCAGCTGAAGGGATATATTTCCCCGGCTAAGAGGAAATATTTCTTCTTAGCAAAAAGGAAAATACCAAGTTTATGTCTGGTAGAAATCATGGTATTTCTCTGTAATGCATGTAATATATAGCGTTATTACATTCTCAGGCGTGACGTCATATTATAAAGTGGATTTGCTGACATCCGTAGACCATGTTATGTTGAGAATTTCTTGAAAGGATAAACCGTGTAAATCCCATTTTATGCAGGGAAGGAAAATGAGGTTCAATACATACAGTATGTTACCCTACTCCAGATCCAGATTTTCAGGGTTTTTTTTTTAATGTCATATTTTTTTCTGTAATGAATCTCATCCCCAGAAATATACCATCTGTCAATTTGTTTGTTTGTATTGGAGTTTAACGACCAAATCCACACTATTTTGGGTCCTTTTTGAGCCGGTCAGTTTACCTATCCACACTTTTCCTGGGCAGGTTTATACGTAAGCGGTTGACCAGTACAGTGCACATCCTTTCGCAAGAAACTGACAACTTCTCTTCTTGAATCAGCAGAAGGGAGATAATGACCGTAGAAAATATTTCCTGATCAATCCCCACGAAAGAATGTTGCTGACCCCGGCAGGAATCAAACCCGCGTCCTACCGAGGCCGTCTACGATCTGTCAAGGTACATGTAGCTGTTAATTTACTACACATCACATTAACAAATGCGTGACAAGAACATCCCTCCAAGCCCAACTTTATATGGAGAAAATCGGGGTTGTCAGAGATATACATTAATTTGCTTATTTTTGTTCCAAGACATAGGTTGTGGGTACTCGTTAGAACCGCCTAAACGAGGGGGTTCTAACGAGCACCCACAATCTATGTTTGGAGTATATATAAGGAAAATATCACAAATTTTCATCGGAAAAGTTGCCATTTCGAAGATATTAAAGAATTCATTATATTACACGGGTGTGTTATCGTAATCGCATCATGTTACAACAAATTCCTTTAATGGGTAACTCAGTACTACCTCTTTAAAATGGAGAAAAGTGGGGTTTCTAAATAGGCGTATACATTTCTTCTTCTTTTTTCTTTTTTTTTTTTTTTTTTTTGCTAGAAACTTAGATTGTGTGTAGCGGCGGTTTCTAACGAGCACTCGGAAACTTTATGAATCACGAAAACATGCCGTTATAATTTTCATCCCCTTGAACCACACTGTTATATAGTAAAACTTGAGTTTACAGGGGTAAAGATTTATTTTTCTTGTCTCTGCTCAAAAATATAGATTGTGGGTACGCGTTAGAACCGCCTCGATGCGGCGGTTCTAACGCGTACTCACAATCTATATTTTGAGCAGAAATAAGAAAAATATCACACTTTTTCCTCTTAAAATTTTCGGTTTTTATTTTTCGGCGGTAAGGTTTGAAATGCATTTGTATAGGCGAGTTTTCTTAAAACAACGCACAAAAATATATCGCAGATTTCATCAGAAGAATGTCTATTGATGAACCATGCCTCACGGGTGTGTTATCCTCAGCGATTTCTGGGTCTACGAAGCCAGACAATAAGGCTCTTGAAACTTGAGTAGATCGACAAAGAAGACAGAAGGACTACATTGCATGCCAAAAGTCATGAATCGCCCAAGGTGTAGTCACGGAAATGAACCACTTAAACGCAACACGCAAGAAGGGGTCTTACATGTACGCGCATACGAAATCCACTGCCATTCACCCACGCATACCGGCCCCCGCCCATCGGGGCTTGAAGAAATAGATGGGCTGTTTGATGCTTCCACGCAGAGCTGAAACCGACTGCACACGAGTA
This sequence comes from Lucinisca nassula, assembly GCA_963580285.1. NCBI lineage: Eukaryota > Metazoa > Mollusca > Bivalvia > Lucinida > Lucinidae > Lucinisca > Lucinisca nassula. Next base: position 138,325,195 of record OY757014.1, read on the forward strand.
CTGGTACATGTAAACCGCTAAGAGATCTAAGCCTGTCCAGGCAAAGCGGTGCGAGTGGGGCCGTCGTTGCTTATAAAACCTTCTGGTTTCATTGGACGACAAGGCTTGAGATGTCATTTCATCTCAATGTCGGGTAAAAGTCCCACGAAATTGGAAGCAGCGTCATTGACATGACCAATACTGTGCTGACGGGGACGCTAAACCTCAATTCAAACAAACACAACACCCACGCCGTGATACATGCGACTACATTCTTGTCTCTTGTGCCATGTCCATGATCAACAGCGGTTGCACTTAGCATTATTCTAGCCCTATCTCGGGCAAACCCATCTTCGACACGACACAGACAGACCTAGTGCGCGACAAAGTACAGTAGAACTTCGATGGCTCGAACACCGATGACTCGTGTTTACCATAGATGTGTCGAACCCATTCTCGAGCCCCTAGCGAAATCCTCTACATAAGCATAGTGGGAGATAATTAAGGATATTTCAGTCTTTTATCTTGCAAATGTATGCTGTGTGTACTCATTAGAATCGCCTCGATGAGGCGATTCTAATGAGTACACACAGCATACATTTTCATTATAGAACACCGAAAAGATGTATAAAAGTATCTCGTTATGCCTCCTAAGAGTAACCTCAGTGGCTCGAACTACCCCTGTCTCAAACAGATTTTCGAAGTCCCACAGGTGTTCAAGCCATTGAAGTTCGACTGTATTATTTTAGACATAAAAACAAGCGACATTGTTTTGTTTTGTTTGGTTTGAGGTTTGACGTCCCCTTCAACACTGAATAGGTCATTTTGGAGACGTTGCTTCCAATTCTGTGGGACTTTTCCCCGACATTGAGATGAGATGACATATCAAGCCCTGCTATCCAATGAAACAAATAAGGTCTATAAGCATGGACTCGCAACGCATTGCCTGGGCAGGCTTAGATCCTCTAAGCGGTTTTCCAGTACCAGTGTGCGGGCTGGATTCAGCTCTGTGTGGAAGCATCATGCAGCCCATATATTCCTTCAAGCCCCTATGGGCGGGGGCCGTTTTGTTTTGTTTGATTTGAAGTTTAACGTCCCCTTCAACACTGAACAGGTCATTTTTGAGACGTTGCTCTTAATTCTGTGGGACTTTTACTCGACATTGTGATGAGATGACATCTCAAGCCCTGCTGTCCAATGAAACAAATAGGGTTTATAAGCATGGACGATCCGACTCGCACCGCTTTGCCTGGGCAGGCTTAGATCCTCTGTTAACATTGTACATGTATCAGTACTCCTATACGGTCGGTTTCAGCTCTGAAGCCCATCTATTTCTATAAGCCCCGATGGGCGGGGGCCGACATACAGAGCTAGGGCGCTACACAGTATTATTTTAGACATAGAAACAAGAGGCAATTGCATTTTCCCGAGCAGCGAACACGAAGGCACTGATCAGACTGCGCGAATGCGCAGTCTGATCAGCGCTTTTGTTGTTCGCAAATGCCAGAAAACATATTTTCTCGAGACGCGGGTTTTTTTTCGAAGCAATGGCCCTTGTATTGTTGTAATAGCGCTGAAATGTCTCGCTCCCTCTATGCCGATACTAGTGTCTGTCATCAGCCGAATGTAATTAACATAATTGTCCATCAGTTTTGCAGCTAATGAAATTAATAAAAATAATTCCTGCCCCGCGGTGATCTTCATATGTCTTTGTGTCTTCTCCGTTGTGTCATCAACTGTCAAATTAGGGGCTGAATAATTAAAACGAGGAGGACGTGCCGGAGTCCCAGTTCAAAAGATATTTGAAAAGACACGACGCGGTGTCACATTGACGAGATTTTTTCCACTTCAGCATACACCGAAAACCGTCCGGTAGATGCACTGTATTTTACATGTAGCAGGCAGTGTCTGTTTTTGTTTGATTTCACGTTTAACGCCCCCGTTAACACTACCCATATACATATGTCATTTTGGAGACGTTGCTTCCAATTTTGCGTGATAGCTCAGTGGTTAGTGCACATTCATCTGATGCTAGAGGTCCCGGGTTCGATCCCCGGCAGCGGCGATACAATGTCAGTGTCCGAACACTCTCCATTGGCATCATTTGCAGGGATATATGTTATAAACTGCACCGTCCTTCGGATCGGGACGTTAACTGGTGGCCCCTGTGCAGGGAGAGTCATGCCCTGTGCAGGTTAAAGACCCCTACCGTAATCACATGATCACTGTGTAGGCTTTCATCATGCAAACCTGATGTGCGTACTCGTATGTAATATACACCTGCGAGTAATGGTCAGATGTGACCGATCGTAGTATAAGTAGAGAAAAGAAAGAAAGAAAGAAATAATTTTACCCGACATTGAGATGAAGTGACATCTCAAGCCCTGCCGTCCAATGAAACTAAAAGGGTTTGTACACATGGACGGTCCGACTCGCACCACTTTGCCTCCTCTAAGTGGTTTACCAGTACTCGTGTGTGGTCGTGTTCAGTTGTGCGTGGAAGCACCATACATTCAAATTTATTTCTCCAAGCCCCCATGGGCAGTGTAAATCCAGATTAGATGGGCCCATCATGGGCGATCTCATCTGGATCTACACTGATTGTCAATTCTTCTTTGACAATTAAACAGTCCTTCAATTGATAACACTGAACACTGATGAATGTGTCAAATTGAAAAATGGAAGATTCCTTTCACAGGGATGAAAAGGTTACATGAAAGTAGATCCAGAGGAAGTGTTGTTGAATATTAACTAAACCCCATATTTATACCCCCGGACTACAAAGTATGTCAGGTGGTATATAGTTTTCGTCTTTACTCCTTTCGTTTGTCTGTCCGTTCGTCCGTCCGTCCGTCCGTCCGTTCGTTCGTTCGTCAACATTTACGTCAAACTTTTGCGTTAAACCTTTTTCTGTACAGTAACCACATGTTAGATTCTCTGGATTTCTCTATAGCATTACCTTTCATATGTAATATCTAAGCTGCTGGGTCACGAGGGCCGGAGCTAGGTCAAGGTCACAGCCATAGAACATTGACACAGGGTCAAAGTTTTTGCGTTAAAATTTATAAGACCTTATAATTTAAAGACCATTAGATGGGTTTCTTTTATATTTTACATGATGTTATCCATGTTGGTTGGCGTGCCCTTAAGTTCAAGATCACAGACAAAGAATTTTCAAGATGCCTTGAGGTTTAATAATCTACAGTAAAATTCCTATATTAAGACCACCTTTTGGAGTGTTCAAACGTGGTCTTTAAGACCACTTTTGAACAGTCCCAAAGGTGGTCCCTGACCAAAAGACACAGTGTGCAGAGAGCACAAAGCAAGAATAACTGCAGTCTACTAAATAAGCCTTTCAAAGCAGAATTAGTCCTAATTTTAGGTGGTCTTTATAGCGGAATTTTACTGTATTTATGGCTCAAGATCTCAGCAACTATGGTTGCTAGAACCTCAAACTTTACATTATGCTTCTTCTTGACATGCTGCCTCAGCATACACCTTGACACGGTGACCTTGACCTATATTTCCCGCTTCATTGACTTTACCGCCGTGACAAAGTGACCTTGACCTATATTTCACGCTTCATTGACTTTGTCAGATTATACCAAAACCCTTGGCATCTCAGCAATTTTCGAAGCTGTTCTAATATGTTCTATAAGAGGGTTATCCTTTGGAAGCAAGGAATACGCGCACCCACAACCTATGTTGCAGTATAAATAAGAATAATATCACAGATTTTCATCAGGAATGTAGTCATTTTAGAGATGTGAAAAATGCACCATGTCTTACGGATGTTTTAGCGTATGTATTGATTTTTTTTAACTGATAGTTTTCATTTCTCAGCGGCAAAATTTTCGACATATATTAATATGCGTTGTTTCGTAATGATGCGCACACTATGGCCGGGCTAAGCATTGGTTTAAACTGTATTTATTTGACTTTACAGTAAAAATATACAATACAAAATATTAGACATATATGTCACAGGATTTGACAGTAAGCACAAGTGCTTATTTTAAGTCACCTCCTGGAATTATGGCATTATGTTGTGTTTAAGCATGTGGCTACTTCATCACGTTAAAAATCCGTGTAATGAATACATATACCCTGTAAACCCCACTTTATATCAAGAAATCTGGGGTTTACAGGGGTACATGTATATATCATTTTTTTCTTATTTCTGCTCAGACATACATGTACGCTGTGCATGTTGGTCAGAACCACCTCATGGAGATCTAGTGTGTACCCACAGCTTATGTTTGGAGTATACAATGAAATTCCTATATTAAGACCACCTTTGGGGCTGTTCAAAAGTGGTCTTAAAGACCACTTTTGAACAGACCCAAAGGTGGTTCCTGACCAGAATACACTGTGGGCAGAAAACACAAAGAAAGGTTATGTGCACCCTACAAAATAAGCTTTCTTAAGCAGAATAAGTCTAAATTTTAGGTGGTCTTAATAGCGCAACTTTACTGTACAAGTAAATTATAATGTCACACATTTTCATCTGAAAAGCAACTGTTTTGGAGACATAAAAGAATGCACTATGTCCAAAACAGCCCCCGCCCATTGGGGCTTGAAGAAATATATGGGCTGCAGGATGCTTCCACGCAGAGCTGAATCCGGCCCGCACACTAGTTCTGGTAAAACGCTTGGAGGATCTAAGCCTGTCCAGGAACCGCGGTGCGAGGCAGACCGTCCATGCTAATAAACCATATTAGTTTCATTGGGCGACAGGGCTTGAGATGTCATTTCATCTCAATGTCGGGTAAAAGTCCCACAAAATTGGAAGCAACGTCTCCAAAATGACCTTTACAGTGTTGACGGGGACGTTAACCCTCAAATCAAACAAACTATGTCCAATGGATGTGGTAATGCGGAACTGCATATACATGTAATGGCGTCTAAAACGTTTCTCTAAAAGGTAATAACAGGAGCGACGGTGTGTCCCCTTTCATTACCCCCCCCCCACCCCTAGTTTCTGTAACTCACCCTCTTGGAATTTTGATATTCTATCCATTCGTTTAACCCATTTAGTACTGGAAACCCCAAAACGGGTACCAGGGCAAACAGTGCAGGCCCAGATCAGACGCCGCACAACGCGGCGTCTGATCAGGGCCTACACTGTTTGTGAAAAGTTAAGCCATTTTCCTAATAAATTTTGAAGAAAAAACAACCTGACACCCTTAAATTTTGAAATGGACTCCTGGTATACATAAGTAGGAAGATTCCATTTGGTAAAAAAGGGTTAAATAAGATTTTAATCAATAATCATTAACAGGATTGCAAACAGTTTAAATCTTGATGAGACAGCTCGCTATGCCTATACTGTTTGCCTAATTATCTGTTTCAACCTACAGTGTTGAAATCAAAGCACTGAGAGTTCCGCTGGGTCGACTGGAACAAAAGTACTGGACCGAGATTTCAACTGTTTCGTGTAACCTTAAAATTCTTGTCTTTATGCGAAAATTGTACACCCTTATCGGACGCCGCGTACTGCGGCGTCTGATCTGGGTCTACACTGTTTGCCAACCCCAACCCATGATTCCTGCCCAGATTCTATAGATAACCCAATTACGCAACACGGTACATGTAAAATAAACGCTGCTATTTTCTATAAATAAGATACCTGGGTTTTCGATAAGTTCATAAAAGTCACGTGGAATATAACACTAAAGGGGTTTTAAGCTTAGTAACTTTGGTTCGATTGACAAACAATCGACACAAAAAGGATGAGACAGAAAGCGACTATTTTAATCCCTTGTAATACAGGAAGGAATCTTGGCGTCCCCTGAGCTACATTATGATGTGATCATTGTCTTTCTACGATCAAATGAAAGAACTTGTTTCATTTTATGACATAACATATCCCATTTTAGTACTGTCATGACCGTTAACCCTTTGTCCATGTGAATTTTTATGTCCCTTAATTATTCTGTTCGTGTCCCTAGGGGACGCCACTGTGATGACTTTGGCAAATACTACTTGATAAAATTGATTAATAACAATTTCTTAATTGGACAAGTCAATTCAGATTTAAGTCGTATGCTCGTGAACTACATCTGTTGGGCTGTTTTATGGTCCCTTTGACCTTACAAGATAATTTACAAGACGCATCCTCGCTCTTCGCTGCTTCATGGCCAACTTTCGATAAATGAGTCAGTCTAATACCTGGACGACTGATACACAAAAATGCATTGATTTTAGATAGGAGAGTATTTTTTAATGATCTATTTCAAACTTATTGTAACAGATAGAAACTTTTTTTCAGTCGGCATTGAATGCTACATTATATCCCGAGTAAGCTGATATTTTTTCTGCGATTTTATCGCCACAACAATTTGGTCCTTTTTCGGGTTATTTGTTACAACCATTGAAATGATTAAAATATATAGCAAAATGAAGAAAAAATGACGATGAAATAAAATATTCATATAGATTAGTACGTGCTTTTCAGATTTGATCGAACATTTTCAGTCGGTGTCGTTTTTTTATCAATATCAGACGTTTATATTGATGTAAATTTTTCTTAGTTAAATGCACAACTTTTTGTTGTTGTTTTTTTTTAGTTTGAAATTAGCAACTTGATAGTGAAGGAATGTACGATAAATCTCGGAAACTAACGAGCAGCCGAGATACCAAATGACTTACGACATAATTGTTAATGACTTATGGTTAATTGTATCGATTGCCTTCACTTCTTTTTTTCATGCAATTTATTTAACCTAGCCCCCCCCCCCCCCCCCACGCCCCAACTGCCCCCCCCCCCCTCCCTCATCCCCTCAAAAAAGGTGTGATTATCATGAAGGTGGATTAAAGACTGTCACGCTACGCAACTCTGTTGACCTAAAGGTATTATGAACGAAGCTTCGTTAATTCTCCTGATTTACCTTTAATTTGCCAGTATTAAAATAATTGGAGATGTACACATACAGAAGAACTTCGATGGCTTGAACTCCGATGGAACTCCGATGACTCATTAATCATGGCTGAGTCAAACCCGTTCTTGAGTTCCTAGGAAATGTCTCTACATAAGAAATCGGCCCCCGCCCATCGGGGCTTGAAGATATAGATAGGCTACATGATGCTTCCACGCAGAGCTGAAACCGACTCGCAGACGAGTACTGGTAAACGGCTAAGTGGAACTAAACCTGCCCAGGCAAAGCGGTGCGAGTCGGGCCGTCCATGCCTATCAACCCTATTGGTTTCATTGGGCGACATTGCTTGAGATGTCATTTCATCTCAATGTCGGGAAAAAGTCCCACAAAATTGGAAGCAACGGCTCCAAAATGACCTATACAGTGTTGACGGGGGCGTTAAATCTCAAACAAAACAAACAACCAATAACCATGGCTGAGTAGAACCCGTTCTTGAGTCCCTAGGAAATGTTTCTACATAACAAATAGTGAAGGAATATTTAGGATATTTTCAACTTTTTTCTTGCAAATGTATGCTGCGTGTACTCATTAGAATCGCCTCAATGAGGCGATTCTAATGAGTACACACAACATATCTTTATGTCACATAGAACACCGAAATGAAGTACCAAAATTGTCCCAGTTATACCGCCTGGCAGTAACCCTCAGTGGCTCGAACTACCCCTGTCTCGAACAGATTTTCGTGGTCCCAAACGTGTTCGACCCATTAAAGTTCGACTCTATATCAAAACTGCCATATCCAGCTGAAGCTACAAACAGTCGAATTCTAGTAACTCGAATAACTTTGTCACCATGAACATATGTTCGGACTTGGGGTTGTCCGAATAACTGAGGTTTAATAAAAGCACCAAGTCATGCGGCATATTGCTTGTTTGCTTGATTTGAGGTTTAACGTCCCTGTCAACTCTGTATAGCTCATTTTAGAGACGTTGCTTTCAGCTTTGTGGGACTTTTGCCCGACATTTGGATGAAGTGACATCTCAAGCCCTGTCGCCCAATGAAACCAATAGGGTTTATAAGCACGGACGGGCCGACTCCCACCGCTTTGCCTGGGCAGGCTTAGATCCTCTAAGCTGTTTACCAGTAGTACTCGTGTGCGGGTCGGTTTCAGCTCTGCGTAGAAGCATCATGTAGCAAATTTATTTCTTCAAGCCCCGATGGGCGGGGGCCGACATGTATATTGAGGATGACTACAGGATACATTTTCCGTTTTCCATCATGTTTACAAGTACGTGTAATGAGCACCCTTCTAAACCCAACTTTATATTGAGAAAACTGGGGTTTACGGGGGTAAATATTATTTTTTCTTATTTCTGATCCTAAACATAGGTTGTGGGTACTCGTTAGAACCGCCTCATTGAGGCGGTTCTAACGAGCACCCAAAACCTATGTTTGGAGCGTATATAAAAATAATCACCATTTTTATCAGAAAAAATGACCGTTTTATGGGTATGAAATAATGCCCTATATCATATGGATATGTTATCGTAATGTTTAAAATCAAAGAACGTTGTGTGTTCTCATTAGAATCGCCTCATTAAGGCGGTTCTAATGAGTACATACAACATACATTTTCAACATAAAATGATAGTAGACAAGACCCCATAAATTATCCTTAATACAATTGACTCTCATTGTCTCAAACACGGATATCTCAAATTACTGCTTAAGACAAAAACAATTTAGGGCACTGTTATTTTACCATGCTCTACATTCATTAGATTTAAACTGTTTTTCTCAAACTACCGTTGTTTAAAACCGAATTTTTTAGTTCCTTGCAGTTTCAGATAAACGATCTTGCCTATATTTTTCATCATAAAAACATGCATATACATGTATACGTTTAACCCCCTTAAACCCCACTTTTAAATAGTAAAACAGGGTTTTTACATTATTTTTCTTATTTTGAGTGCTCGACAGAACCGCCTCACTGAGGCGACTCTAACAAGTACCCATAATCTATGTTTTGAGCAGAAATAAGAGAAATATCACAAATTTTCATTTTAAAATTTTCGTTCTTTTCGTCTATGCTTATAAACCTTATTGGTTTCATTGGGCGACAGGGCTTGAGAAGTCATTTCATCTCAATGTCGGGTAAAAGTCCCACAAAATTGGAACAGCGTCTCCAAAATGACCTATACAGTGTTGACGGGGACGTTAAACCTCAAATCAAACAAACAAACCAATTAAATACTAAAACGAAAGCACCATTATTTTGAGACACGCTAGTTTCATAATAAACGTGCATGTTATAGCGCACTATTTAAGGACCTAAGTAATTAGTAATTCTCATTGTGAATATGTTAGCTCCTGATAGTTAGAACACCCATGTTGTTCCGGCCATGTGCAATATTTCCGATGACAGAGTAAAATAATTTCCTGTCTGTTATAGTATACACTAACGACACAAATTCAAACCACAATCAAAACCTTACTTCGGGAACACTTTCAGGGGAGTCAACTCCTGCAAAATTATTATTGTCTCCCATTTCAATAGGGGTCAACTCTTAAAGGAAAGAGTTTGCTCCTGAGAAGCACATTTTGACCCCTATTTCCCTTAAGAGTAGACACCTTTTTCAGTGGGACAGGTCCTACAGAAAAGCATACAGGAAGTCCCTAAAGTTGTCTCCTTTTGAAAATGGCGGGAAAATCTGCCAGGTGTCCCCATTCCCCTCAACTCGTCCAAGCCTGTAGATCGGTACAGACACCTATGTAAACAGTGTAGATCCAGATGAGATGATATGGGCCGTGTCATCAGGATCTACGCTGTCACCCTGCCAATGGTTGACCAAAACTTTTGTTCCAAATATGAACATGTCCGAATTCAAAGATTGGAGAATGCCCGATGACAGTGTTAAATGTGAACCAAAGACCTGCTATAAAAGAAGATATCTGACATATTAGACGGGAGACAATTCTAACGGATACCCAGAATCTATGTTTTAAGCAGGAATAATGAAAAAAGAAACAATCAGATAATATGCACTGCTTATTAGATATAGCCCCCGTAAGTATGAGTAAATGGTCGACAAAAGGGTAAAACAAAAGTGTTTTTCTTTTGTTTGAATTGAGGTTTAACGTCTTTGTCAACACTATTAAAGTCATTTTGGAGACGTTGCTTGTGGGACCCGACAATAAGATGAAATGACATCTCAAGCCCTGTCGCCCAATGAAACCAAAATGCTTGTATGCACTGGACGGTGTGACTAATACCACTTTGCTTGGGCAGGCTTAGTCCTTCATGAGTGGTCCGTTTCAGCTTTGCGTGGAAGCACCATGCAGTCCATCTCCTTCTCCAAGCCCCGATGGACAGGGGTGGGACGGGGGAGGTGAAAAATAACGACACTAAAAATTACAATGGGTAATAACTATATGATAACAGTACTGTAACGATTCATCAGGAAAACACGCCTATATAATTTTGACCCCTTTGAACCCCACTTTTCTAAAGACAACCTGGGGCTTACAGGGGTAAACCGAATTTTCTTATTTCTGTTCTAAAATATAGATTGTGGGTACTCGTTAGAAGCGCCTCATCGAGGCGGTTCTAACGAGTACGCACAATCTATATTTTGAGAAGAAATAAGAAAAATATCACAATTATTCATCTGAAAATTGTCGATTTGTGGGCGGTAAAGTTTACACTGTATTTGTATATGCGCGTTTTCGTAATGTGACCCGTCTTTCTCTGTAGCAGCAACGTCCCATTATCAACTTTTATGCAAACTATGATAATATTCCTAATATTAATAATGAAGATATGCAGAAAAAATGTTTTCAAGAACTACAAAGGGAAATAAATATATAAGTACTGATTCCTGGACCCTGATTTTCCCTAGCAACAACTATCAATAACAGCATTTATGTAAACTATGATACATTACGAAAACACGCCTATACAAATACAAAGTACATTTTTTTCCTCGAAAAATAAGGATTTTATGATGAACAAGTGTGATATTTTTCTTATTTCTGAGGCGGTTCTAACGTGTACCCACAATCCATATTTTGAGCAGAAATAAGAAAATAATGTTTACCCCTGTAAACCCCAGTTTTACTATATAAAAGTGGGGTTCAAGGGGGTCAAAATTATATAGGCGTGTTTTCGTGATTGGATTTCTAAAATTATTGAGCAAGACAGAGAGGAAAATGAAAGTGTTACTGACATTTAAGAACTACAAAGGGGAGTAACTATAATAGTATCGATCCATTATTTTTCTTATTTTTCTGCATGTAGCAGCATCTTGTGAAAATCAACATTTATACACACCTAATACAGTAAAATTCCCGTATTAAGGCCACTTTTGTGACTGCTGTCTTTAAGACCACGTTTGAATAGTTCCAAAAATGGTCTCTTATTTGGAGACACTGGGTGTAGGAAACACAAAGAAAGAATAACTGAACCCTTCTCAATAAGCTTTTAAAAACAGATTTAATATTCATTTTAGGTGGTCTTACTGTATTGTCAATCAAGATCGATATGCAAAAAAAAAACAAAAAAAAAAACAAACAGTTTTCAAGCACTACAATGAAAAATAACTGTAAGTATTGATCCCTGGACCCTTATTTTTCTGTAGCTGCATCTTATCAGTATTAAGATTAATGCCATCATGAAAACACGCCTATATGATTTTGACCCCCTTGAACCCCACTTTTATATCGTAAAACTGGGGTTTACAGGGGTAAACCTTATTTTTCTTATTTCTGCTCTAAAATATAGATTGTGGATACTCGTAAGACCCGCCTCGATGAGATTGTGGGTACTCGTTAGAACCGCCTCGATGAGGCGGTTCTAACGAGCGCCCACAATCTATATTTTGAGCAGAAATGAGAAAAATATCACAATTTTTCATCTCAAATTTTTCATTGTTCGGTGATAACGGTGGCAATGTATTTGAATAGGCGTGTTTGCGTAATGCAGAATATGATGTTTCTTCAAATTATGAAGCACGATAGAGGGGATAAACAAGCGTTACGGGCAATTTTTAAAGAATTACAAAGGGGAATAATTATAATAGGATTGACCCCTTGACTCTTCTTTTCCTGTAGCAGCAAAATCCAATGAGGATCAACATTTATGCAAAATATGATAAGATTCCTAATTTTATCAATCAATACATTAGGAAAACATTTCCGTGTGAAATAATGGTGCCCAACATGGTGTCAGAAATGAGAGATTTTGGGTAAAAATGATAACATCTTTGTTATTTCTGCTTTCAACATAGATTGTAAGTGCTGGTTAGAACCGCCTCAATGAGGCGGTTCTAACGAGTACCCACAATCTATGTCTAGGAGCAGAAATAAGGAAAATAATGTATACCCCCATAAACATCAGTTTTCTGTATATAAAGTGGGGTTTAAGGGGGTGTTCATTTCACGGACTTGTTAGCGTGATGATATGCAGACAAAACACAGTTTTCAAGAGCTACAAAGGAAAATAACTAAGTATTGACCCAGATGTTTCCTTAGCAACAAAAGCTTATCAATATTTATGCAAAATATTATAAGATTCTTAAAATTATTAAGCTAGAGTGGAAAATCAGAAGTGTTCTACGAAGTTTTGAAAAATTACAAAAGGGAATAACATTAATAGTGTTGACCCATTGAACCTTATTTTTCTGTAGCAGCAAGGTCTCATGAATATCAATATCTATGCAAAATATTATAAGATTCCTATATTATTTATCACAATATGCAAGAAAAACCACAGTGCCATAGACAGAAGTGTCACAGACAACTTTTCAAGAATTACAAAGGGGAATAACTATAACAGTATTGATCCACTGCCTCATATATTTTATTTTAGCAGCAACATCTCATAAATATCAACTTTTATGCAAAATATGGTTAGGACAAACGGACGGACAACTTCGTTTGCGGGACATGTAAATTTCACTGTTCTCTGTATAAACTGAGATTTGCAAGGTTCTTTTTAACGTGCTGAACCCATTGTATACTAGTGGACTCTTCTGTTGCCATATGTTGGACAAGTCCATTTGACATATAAGGGGTGTCAGGCCTATTTTTGTCGTTTTTATTCTATTTTTGACGGAACATTCTATTAGCAAATAGTGCAAGCCCTGATCTGATCTGGGCTTGAACTGTTTGCCAAGGCACCCCTTTAGGGGTTTCCCGTATGCAATGGGTTAATCAGTATTTAGTCTTAAAACTAAAACTTGCTGATGGATATTGAAACGCATACTGAACTGTCTTTTAAATATGCTCACGTGCGGTCCTGTTCTGAATATCCGCAAGGGCCATTTTATGCTTTCTCCTAGACAAAGGAAGGCAGAGTATTTGAGAGGTAGGCGAATCAATGAAAAATTAGTGACTGTTAATGATGGTAAAGAAACGGAAGAAATTAAACATGTCGCTTCAGACCTTGCGACACACATCCTCAGATAAGAAGATGAGCGTACATGCGCGTGTTTGAGTTTAACGTCGCACCAAAACTTAAGTCCTATGGAGACGGGACTTCGGTTTAAAGATTCATCCGAAAGTCTACAGAAGCCCGGAATCGAAGCCACGATTCCGTGTGTATCGGGCGAGTAGCTACACCATAGGACTTTCCAAGACACGGAGCTACATGTATGAGGATATTTTTGGATATTTTTACTTTTTTTATTTCTCAGTTACAACATATATCCAGAGGAACCCAGCGCATTGTTGGAAGATGAAAATGATGTCATGCCTTGTTGTACCAAATGGAATCTTTCGCCTTATATATAGCAGGAATCGATTTCAAAATTTAGGGATGTCAGGCTGTGTTTTCGTCAAAAACTATTTGGAAATTGGCTGAAAATTTTGCTAACAGTGTAGGCCCTGATCAGACGCCGCGTTCTGCGGCGTCCTATCTTGGCCTGCACTGTTTGGCAACTACCCGTTTTGGGGTTTCCGGTACAAAATGTGTTAATCTAACAAACAAAACATCACGAAAACACGCCTATATAATTTGACCTCTTAAACCACACATTTATATACAAAAACTGGGGTTTACAGTGGGTTTACAGTTTTTTCTTATTTCTGCACAAAAAATAGACTATTCGTACACGTTAGAACCGGTTCTAACGAGTTCCCACAATCTATGTATTGAGCAGAAATGTAAAAAATATCAGAATATTTTATCTGATTTTTTTTTTTGGGGGGGGGGGGAGGCAGGGGGGGGGGGTAAAATTTTCAATGTATTTGAATAGGGGTGTTTTCGTAATGAAACCAGGAAAAATATCAGGAATTTTTCTTATCTAGAGCCACGCCGGCCCATCTGTACACCCCTAATAGCTTATAAAACCACGATTTTCATACGAGTACATGTACATGTAATGTACCGCCCCCGCCAATCGGGGCTTGAAGAAATAGATGGGCTGCATGATGCTTCCACGCAGAGTTGAAACAACCGCACACGAGTACTGGTAAACCGCTTAGAGGATATAAGCCTGCCCAGGTAAAGCGGCGAGAGTCGGACCCTCCATGCTTATTAATCCTATTGGTGTCATGGGCAACAGAGCTTGATATGTCATTTCATCTCAATGCCGGGTAAAAGTCCCACAAAATTGGAAGCAACGTCTCCAAAATGACCTATAGAGTGTTGACGGGGACGTTTAACATCAAATCAATCAAACAAAACATGTAATGTACTGTGATTTGCCACTGCACCAAGTTTTACATTAATTCTGGGCGTATACAACCACCGACGTGAACAGTTTTACCCATTTAGTACCCGAAACCCCAAAACGGGTACCCAGGCAAACAGTGCAGGCCCAGATCAGACGCCACAGAACGCAGCGTCTGATCAGGGCCTGGACAGTTTGCTAAAAGTTCAGTCATTTTTTTTTTTCAAATAAATTTTGATGAAAACACAACCTGACACCCCTAAATTTCGAAATGAACTCCTGCTATATGTAAGGAGGAAGATTCCATTTGGTACAAAAAGGGTTTAAGTTGTTGGTTGATGATAATTCAGCATCCACGACATTTGTCATGGACAGATCGGGATTTAGCTTCAGTGCGCTCTTATGCATTCATGACATGTCCACCGTACAGATCAGTAGGTGGAATCAAAGGTCAGCGAAATTAACAGAGAACTGAATTAAAGCGTCATCGCACTGTGTTAGTAATTTCGTTATATTAAGAATTTCTGAGGACGCCAGTGGAATTAACAACTTGATAGCAACTGCAAGTAATTTAAGGTTTTGTCATTGGTGTACTGTAACCTCGTATGGTTCAAACAACACACCAGGCAATTTTCTTATCTAGAGCCACGCCGACCCAACTGTACACCATTAATAGGGTTGCGGTCCTTCTTACCAAACCACGCCTTTCATATACATTTAACCCTTTTTGAACCAAATGGAATCTTCCTACTTACTTCCCACTATTTCACCTTTCTCTTTACGTAGGAGCAACCCAGATATGTATATATAGTTGTAGTGGATTATCTATCACTTTTTGTCGCTGTATGGTATGATTCATGCCGGCCTCAGTGGCTCAGTCGGATGCGCGTCTGACTGATGATCAGGAGGACGCGGGTTCGACTCCTGCCGGGGTCGGCAACATTATTTCGTGGAGATTGATCATGAAATCTTTTCTACGGTCATTCTCTCTCTTCCGCTGATTCAAGAAGGGCAGTTGTCAGTTTCTGGCGAAAGAATGTGCACTGTACTGGTTAACCGCTTACGTATAAGCTTGCCCAGGTAAGTGTTGATAGGTAAACTGACCGGCTCAAAAATGACCTAAATAGTGTTGACTGGGCCGTAAAACTCCAAAACAAACAAACAATGGTATGATTCATCTACATGTAACTATACTATCTTTGGAGCGACTATAAAATCTGTCCGCCACTTCATATTACCTAACTCTAACACTTACCCTCACCCTAACCCTTATTACCTATCTAGATCTAACCTAACCCTAACCTAACCCTTACCCTCAGTGACCTACTCCTCCTAACCATCAGCGACCTACTCCTAACATACTTAAGTCAGTAAACAGTGGCGGACACATTCTATATTCTTGCACTCCAGATAAGGAAATCCGTGATTTTACCCTGGGATAGAAATTTATGTTCTGACCCTGGTGTTCCGACCAAATATCGAATATTCCCGCGTGTTTGATAAATGTACTGGTTGAATACGAGCTCGTATGCGCCGTCGTTAAGGTTGACATCATGCACGTTACGTGACGTCACCAAACATTCCTGTAGTGGCATCACAATATGGCGGACGTTGGTAACCGAAGTTTACCAACGCTAAAAATGCGGCCCTCGGGATCACTGTCCGGCATCACTCGGCAAGCCTCGTGATGCCGGACAG
This sequence comes from Lucinisca nassula, assembly GCA_963580285.1. Classification (NCBI taxonomy): domain Eukaryota; kingdom Metazoa; phylum Mollusca; class Bivalvia; order Lucinida; family Lucinidae; genus Lucinisca; species Lucinisca nassula. Next base: position 138,341,420 of record OY757014.1, read on the forward strand.
TGACCCTCTGGACGGATTTTTTTCATCCACCCCTCACACCCATATAATATTGTTATAGTCATAGCTCTACAAATGCTATGATCGATTGTCCATCGTCCCAAGAAGCTGCTCGACTGATATTGTCCATCGCTGATCAAAATGTACAAAATCTAGGCACACATGTACCGGTTATTTACAACATGGCTAACTAGTATTGTCTCTGAAATGTCAGGGCGCTGTGTAAAATCTGGACTGGGCTCGTGTACTGGTTCATTGGCAAACAGTGTAGGCCGAGACAATACGCCGCGTCTCATCAGAAGGTACACTGTTGGCTTAAAGCACTGTAATTGAAGGGGATTGTGAACATCTGGTAGATTTTTCCGCCGGTTTTCAAAGGGAAATTACTTTCGGGACTTCCTGTTCGCTTTTCTATAAGCCCTATCCCACTGAAAAAGGGATCAGCTCTTAAGGGAAACAATTTGCGCCTCAAACCTTTTGACATGGGAGACAAAATATTTTTGCAGGAGTTGCCTCCCCTGAAGATGTATCATTCCCCTTAAGTGTTATACGACTCAGTTCATTACGATAATGCAACCGTGTGATACAGTGCATTCTTTTATTTATCCAAAAATGACAACTTTTCCGCTAAAAATGTTTTTTTTTTTTTTCTTATTTATGCTCTGAGCACAGGTTGTGAATGCTCGTTAGAACCGCCTCGGCGAGGCGGTTCTTACGAGTACCCAAAACCTATGTCTTGGAACAGTATTAAGCTAAATAATTTATACCCCTGTAACCCCCATATTTCTCTACATAAAATGGGGTATGGGGTACAGGGGGTCTTTATTTGACGGATTTCTTAACCTGATGAAAGGCAATTTTATTTTCCCAGCCATCGAGTCACCTGTGCTGTCAGTGCTTTGATTTTACTGGTATCGCATGCACTAATCCTGCTAATTCATTGAGGTAATTATGTATACAGCTGTACTGAAACCTAGGGTATGGGAAGCATATTCTATAATTCCGGAGTTGAAGCTCGCACACTGCCCTTCCATCAAATGTGTTCTATAAAAGTAGTTTTTGTCGGTTTTCTTTAGCCTAGCCACACGGCGTTAAAATGAATAATAAGGAATTAAAATCATCTTTTACAATAAAATTAACATAGTATAAAAGTTTAGCTAGTCTAGTCTCTCTGGTTAATTTTGCCAAGATGTGTATTTAAGACTCCACCAAATAGACTTGTCATTATTGACAAGCTGAAAACCTTTTAATAAATAATAAAACAAATCATCAGACTTTTATTATCAGACTAGTAGCTAGTCTAGGTTTTCTTTTGCTTCAGCATTTCAGTTATGTGGCCAGGAAAAAATCGATTGAAGCCTCTCCCACTGTATCTTACTGACTAATTACGATAACACATCCATGCGACATAGCTATTTTGGTAGAGGGTCACCTAAGCAACATTCCTATGAAGATTGAATGAAATTTGCCCAAGGGTACAGGAGGATTTGTTATTTAAAGTTTTTTCTATGTTTACCTCTGGAGGCCATCTAGTTCATCGGAGCGGATCGAATTTAGCCATTGTGGTAGGGAGCCACCCAGGCAATATTCCTGTGAAGTTTGAATCAAACTTGCTCAAGGGTTTAGGAAGAGTGCGCATTTAAGTCAATTTTTGACGACGCACGACGGACTGATCACATAAGCCCACCGTGAGCACTTTGGCTCATGTGAGCTAAAAATAATGTATATCCCCGTAAAGCCCAGTTTTCACTATACAATAATGGGGCGGGGTGTAATTGCACGGACTTGATCACGTGACTGTTCCAAGGCGGTGATTCTGTACTGGTTTATTATTATCATTTTTTTTTATCTTTGCATGTCTGTATCGGTAATATTTTCTCTCTTTTTTGTTGGGGAGGGGGTGGCGTTTTGGCCATTTTATACGAAAGACATCACAATAAGACGCCTGTATAATTTTGACCCCCTTGGACCCCACTTTTACATAGTAAAATTGGGGTCTACAGGTTTCTTATCTCTGCTCTAATAAATAGATTGTGGTTACTCGTTAGAGCCGCCTCGATGAGGCGGTTCTAATGTGTACCCAAAATCTATATTTTGAGCAGAAATAAGAAAAAAATATTACAATCTTTCATCAGAAATTTCCTTTTATTTTCCTTTTTTTCGGAGATAAAATTTATACTGTATTTGAATAGGCATGTTTTCGTACTGAATGGTCTTTTTGGCTTTCTACTTATGTTTAATATCGGTATACCGTAGCTTTATATCTATTCTTCTTTCCCTTTCATTACGCAAACACGCCTATACAAAGACATTGCCACCTTTATCGCCGAAAAAATGAACATTTTATGCTGAAGACTTGTGATATTTTTCTTATTTCTGCTCCAAATATAGATTGTGGGCACTCGTTAGAACCACCCCATCGAGGCGGTTCTAACGAGAACCCACAATCTATATTTAAGAACAAATAAGAAAAATAAGGTATGCCCCCGGAAACCCCAGTTTTACTACATAAAAGTGGGGTTCAAGGGGGTCAAAAGTATATGTTTTTGTGATGTGGTGTCTTTGATGGAAGATTTGGGTAATACCATTGTATTCACTTCTGTTTCCACTGACCACCACAATGCGGACGTTTCTATGCAGTTGCTATTTTTTCTTCTTTATGTTAATAAGCTTGAAGTCTGTTTTTTTATCCATTTTGTCCTCTTCTCTTCTCTTCTCTTGGTGACTCGAGTTGGCGGTATTCTTCGCTCGTTGATTTTCCTAAGTGCCTTATATTTTCAAGTTGCCAGTATGCTCATTTAATGGACTACCTAACGTCTAAATATTCCATTAAAAAGGTGGGCCCCGCCCATCGGGGCTTGAAGAAATAGACGGGCTGCATGATGCTTCCACGCAGAGCTGAAACCGATCGCACACGAGTACTAGTAAACAGCTTAGAGGAGCTAAGCCTGCCCAGGCAAAGGGCTGCGACTCGGACTGTTCATGCTTATAAACCCTATTGGTTTCATTGGGCGACAGGGCTTGAGGTGTCATTTCATCCCTGTGTCGGGTCAAAGTCCCACAAAATTGGAAGCAACGTCTCCAAAATGACCTATACAGTGTTGACGGGGACGTTAAACCGCAAATAAAACAAACTATTAAAAAGGCAAAGTACAACAACACAAAACTGTAAACCCTGGAGTGTACACCTTTTTTTTCTGGAAAACCTGCATGTATAACGGACAGTTTAATAGCGGTCTAGGACATCTCTGATCCAAGTTATAAGATTCACCTTGGTCTGGCTCCAAATGCGAAGGCGGTTGAAAAGGGTAACCGGACAAAATCTCCCGGACATAACCCCCCCCCCCCCCCCCCCACCCCGGACGAAATCCCCCTTTTTGTAAAGGCGGAAAAAATCCCCTGGACAAAATCCCCCGGACAAAATCCCCCTTGCTGTATGTCAGGTTGGACGAAATCCCCACCCCGGACATAATCTCTCCCAGACAAAATCACCAGATCAGGAACCAAGATCAGGAAACTTAAGTGTGCCTGGAACTACTGATCATGCCAGATATAATCATAATGGGTTGAGAGGTCCATAAAGCCCCAACGCACACATGCATAATTATAAAAAGTTAATACAAGTACACCCTTTTCACTCAGATCTTACAAAGATTTTTCCATAATCCCACAGAAAAGGAACGAAATTCCTTAATTATTGTCCTGGAACCAATTTTCTTTGATTAGCTGCTAATTACAGCATTAATTTCTTGATAGGATAATGCATCACTTTTGAAAATTATGATTGTACTTGTGCAGTACTACCTGCTTGTTGCAATAATTTCTCCATGAGCACCAATACAGCTTTGATAGAATTGCACCAAATCTGATTTGGAAACTGCAGTTTTCAAAACGACACATATATACAGACTGATTTCAAAAATCAGTAGTTGTTCATGTGGAATGTGTGGGGAGTGTCTGCCTTCATAAACGGCAGGGGGATTATGTCTGGGGGGGGATGTCCAGGGGGGATTTTGTCCACCTGAACGAATGTTGGGAGGGGGATTTTGTCCGCCTTTACAAAAAGGGGGGATTTTGTCCGCCTTTACAAAAAGGGGGGATTTTGTCCGGGTGGGGATTATGTCCGTGTTTCGTAGAGAAGTCTTAAGGGGAATGGGAACACCTAGCACATTTTTCTGCCAGTTTTCAAAGGCAGACAACTTTCGGGACTTCCTGTTCGCTTTTCCATAAGCCCTGTCCCACTGAACTTGAAAGGTGTCTACTCTTAAAGGAACAAAATTTCTCCTCAGGAGCAAATTCTTTCCCTTAAGAGTTGACCCCTATTGGCATGGGAGACAAAAACAATTTTTGTAGGAGTTGTCTCCCCTAAAGATGTACCAATTTCCCCTTAATATGAAGGGGCGGCATCTCATCGGAAAGCCAGACATACTTACAATTATAGCGTGTTTGATCCTGCATCCCCATTGCAATTTCACACGTTACCAGAGTAGCCGCCATAGGGCTTAAAATTCCATTGTCTGTCTGCAACGTGCCTCATTTCTAAGCTGATTCAATCACAAAGAAGTTGGCGCCGATATTGAGGGAGTGTGATGGTATTATCGTAGCTTATGTATGCTTGAATAGAATTGTAAAGAACGGACGTTTTTAATCAAACCCAAAGCGCACTTTCGCGATTTTGGATATACGTCAACATTTCTTTTAATTTCTTCACCCTATATTTCTGACCCTGCAGAGTCCCAATGCCCTCCCTCTGCCCGTTAGTGCCTCGCAAGTACATTACATATTCAGTTACAGATACAGGGGACCATTGTATAACGACAGTATTTTTTTTCCTGACAGCTAGCCGTTATAAAGAATTTCCCAATACAGAGTAGTATGATATGGAATAAAGGAAATCCACAAGAAAAATAGTGTTATGGACATTTGGAAGAATCGCTTCACAACAAATATCCCCATTTGTTATACTGCAAAGAAATTTCCAGGTTTTTGATTGGACAGCGCAAAGGCAATTATTTTCCATATACCCCGTAAGCAAAATTATTTACCTCTATCGCGCTTGCCGTCGCTGAATTGCGGTGTCCGCCATCTTGGATTTACTGCAGTTGGTAAAAAAATATAAGCAAACCAATTTGTATACACCGCAATAAAATAGAAACTTTTGATTGTTTTTCATTCATTCGGTGTTTTATTTCATTGTTTTCTCATTAGGATTACACACCCGTGCGAAATAGTGCATTTTCTCACATCTCCGAAATGGCCATTTTTTTCTGATGAAAATCCTATATATTTTTCTAATAAATACTGCAAACATATGTTGTGGGTGCTCGTTAGAACCGCCTCAACCTATGTCTTGGAGTAAAAATAAGAAAAATAATGTTTACCCCCGTAAACCCCAGTTTTCTTTATACGAAATGGGGTGTAAGGGGGTGTTCATTTCACGGACTTGTTCACGTGATGTGTTGTAAAACTCTCATTTTAACATGACGTAAACGTGTTTCAACCGAACGCCGTGATCAACGTAGTGCGTGCAGAAGGGCGTGTTTGATGATTTCACATATAAACATCTACTTCGCACCATTACGAAAACACGCCTATACAAATACATTGCCAATTTTTTGACCAAAATTTAGAAATTTGAAGGTGAAAAATTGTGATATTTTTCTTATTTCTGCTCAAATCATAGATTTCGGGGACTCGATACCCACAATCTATGTTTTTGAGCAGAAATAAGAAAAATATTGTATACCCCCTTAAACCCCAGTTTTACTATATAAAAATGGGGTATAAGGGAGTCAAAATTATATCGGCGTGTTCTCGTAATGGACATCTGCCACAAAAGAAAACATTGTAAAGATGTACATAATGTAATGAAAAAGCTTTGCAGTATAATAAATTCGTTATTTTGATTTGGGCTCTTATTCTACGTGTACCCACAATTTTAATTTTGAGCAGAAATTAGAAAACTGTCACAACTTTTCATCTTAAAATTTTCCATTTCAGGCGATAAAATTTACAATGTATTTGTATAGGCGTGTTTTTGTAATGCTTGCGTTAATTAAAGAATCGCTTTAAATGAGGTAGTTCTAACGGTAGGGATTGAAGAAATATATGGGCTGCATGATGCTTCCACGCAGAGCTTAATCCGGCCCGCACACTAGTACTGGTAAACCGCTTAGAGGATCTAAGCATGTCCAGGAACCGCGGTGCGAGGCGGACCGTCCATTCTAATAAACCCTATTGGTTTCATTGGGCGACAGGGCTTGAGAAGTCATTTCATCTCAATGTCGGATAAAAGTCCCACAAAATTGGAAGCAACGTCTCCAAAATGACCTTTACAGTGTTGACGGGGACGTTAAACCTCAAATCAAACAAACAAAAAAAAAACAAATCTAACGGTAGGCACAACATGTATTTAGAGATAGCAGCCATTAACCGTTTTTTGTACCGGAAAACCCAAAACGGGTACCCTGGCAAACAATGCATGCCCAGATCAAACGCCGCAGAACGCGGCGTCTGATCAGGACCTACACTGTTTGCATAAAGGTCAGCCATTTTCCAAATAAAATTTGAAGAAAACACAACCTGACACCCCTAAATTTCGAAATGGACTCCTGCAGTATATAAGGTTAAAGATTCCATTTGGTACAAGAAGGGTTCACATCATCCCAAAACTATACAAATAGCACAACCCAAAACCTTTTCATATGAAATTTGTATTCTCTTGGGCGTGTTAACGTGATGAGCGGCTTTACTACAGCTAAGTCAGAATATGACGCGTCTAAGAGAATAAATGCGTTACAGTTGATTGCTTGAAGGATTAGTATGATCTCGTGTCTCGCAATTTCTATTTCCTGTAATACAATGACAATTTACACGCCACTAAGTCTGCAATCTTCCTTTTATTAAGCTGTCTTCTCTTTAGCCTACAAGCGTCTTCTGGGACGTGTTCAGACGTGGTCAAGAAACTCATAACTGAAGACCTGCAAAGGAAAATGTATATATTTGGCGATACAATTAGAAAACACTCCACAGTTCCTGCAAAACAACGACGTGTCATCATTGGTACTACTAATTACGCATGGCCTGTAGAATATATAATACGAAGGCTGAATATCTGATTCAAATTATGTCCGTATAGGCTCTGGTCAGCAAAGAAATGTTGTACATTTTGTCATTTAAGGTCCCCGTGTGCTAGGCGGGCAGCATGAAAATCTCTTCTACGACATGCGTTTTTAGTATCATTGTATCAAATCTGATCATAGTGTACAACCGTTTATCCGTTTATTCTGATAACAACATTCGTACCCTTTATGATGAAATCATCAAACATAGTCATAGAGACTGCTTTAGAAGTGATAACCGTTGATCAGGTCGAACAAAGTCTTTACATGCCACTTTCGAGGTAGATTTCTCGTAAAACTGCTAATTTTTTTCCACGGCATTTCATTCACTTCGGCTAGTCTGGAAATGACCAGATAATAATTGTCATAGAATAATTGGTTTCGGAATTGGTTAGAGTCCTACAGAAAAGAAAAGAAAAATGAATGAAAGGGATTGAACTGACATCACACTGACTCATTCATGACAACTTAAATGAATAATGTGGTAGCGAAAAGCAAAGTATTCCAAGACGTTTCAGACCAAGCGATACACTTTATATTATATATAAATGGAAACAGCTATATAGGACTGACCTTCGTTGTAAAATATATTATTTGTTATTTTCGACATGACAAGAAAACCACTGCAGTACATATTTTCTCGAACTCGGATAGCACAGACAATAAAACGTATACCACACTACAAGCCAATATCATATTCAGCGTCGCTTGGCAGAAAATAACAGACACTGCAATTCTGTGTAATATTACCAAACACATTTGAGAACTTTCAAAATGTTTACCCAAACGTGGGTAAAATTTACGGTTGCTCAGAACGTGGACGCGTTTCTATAATATTAGAATCTTACACTGGTGTGAGGGGTGGATGGTAAAATCCGTCCAGAGGGTAACTGTCCCGCATAACGAGGCTTACACTGGTGTGAGGGGTGGATGGTAAAATCCGTCCAGAGGGTAACTGTCCCGCATAACGAGGCTTGCCGCGTGGTGCCGGACAGTGATTCCGGTGGCCGATTTTTTCTATAGAAACGTTTGGGTAGACATTTTGACAGTTCTCAAATGTATTTGATATCATTACTGGAGGCGTCCTTCGGATGTACAGAAATCAACCAACGTTGGACAATTGCATTCTTGGGCTTATTGAGCTATCATGCTCATAGGATATAATGCATACCTTCCATTTCTGAGCGTGGATTTTTATTGGTTGATGACACTACAGTGATTTTTAATGGCGCCAAGTAACCTGCTGTGACGTCATTCTTAACGAAGACGCATTTGAGGCCGTATTCAATCAGTGCATTTAATATAATATGTGCATGTTTTATGATTATTCCTATAATTTGCAACGTAACAGGTTTTGTTTACTAGAAATGTGTCAACGTTCTTAACAACCATAATATTTACCCAACGTGCCAGTTAGACATTTTGACAGTCGTAAATTCATATTGAGACACCAGTTTGGATACTCTAGATATATATGCATATCAGAAGATATGGCATGATGTTCTATTTTATTATTATTATTTGAATGTTAACTTTCAGAGAAAATGCTCCGTCTTTGGTCGGGCCCCTCGGAGTCTAACTGTTGGTTTTCTTTTGCTCCAGCAATTCTGTTGTTGTATGCTGTCGAGTCCTCAACCTTGTTTCATCTCTGTAGGTTTCTGTTTTGTATGTTCTCGGAGATGTTACACTGATGAGTTAGTAAGCCTTCATGCGGACTAAACAAAATTAGTGTATACCGCGACAGAGGTAAGGGCGAGGATTATGGCCATGTAAAATCGATTTAAGCCCCCCAGTGGAATTCTTTCCACTGACCGTTCCAAGGCGGTTCTTCTGTGGCGATTTATTTATGTTGTTGTTTGTTACTTACTGTGTGTATCACTTGTGTCTTTTTATTTTGGATGGCCATTTGGCCATTTTGTGGGAAATTAACTGTCCTTGTGGCCTTCCTTTGTTAAGGATTCCATCATGGTCTGGTCGCTTCATGTTTGTGTTTCTTTCCCTTTGGTGTCTTTGGTGGGTGGAGTAAGTTAATTGTATCGATTCTTGATCTTTGTTTTACTTCTACGTTACCCATTGTCAGCATTACATATAAAGAAATTGAAGACGGACTGCTGTGTAGCCTACATTTTTTTTTACTTTAAAATCGAGGCGGGTGGTAGTTCGTCTGGTGTGAGAAACCGATTATGGGAAACAATTCAGCTGACAGGAAAAATGAGACAGTGGATAAAAAAAAGAAAAACACAAAAGAAGAAGAAACGGAAATCAGTGGCATCGTCACTTCGTCAGATCACAGAATACCGTGGAAGACAGGTCGCACAAAACCAATCCAACATAACATATGTTAGAAACAATGGGTCGCGGTGCATGTTAATCATTAAGTGAACAAGTCCGTGAAATTAACACCCCATAAACCCCAAGTCGTTTACTGAAAACAGGGATTTACGGGGGTATACATTATTTTTTTCTGCTCCAAGACATAGGTTATGGGAACTCGTTAGAACCGCCTCAATGGGGCGGTTCTAACCAGCACGCTCAACCTATATGTGCAGTGTAAATAAGAAAAAAAAATCACGCGCTTTCATCAGAAAAGTAGAAGATATGTGTAGAATGCACTATGTCGCACGGGTGTGTTTTCGTTATGGATTAGCAACGCCTTATCAGTAACCCATCACGCGAACAAGTCCGTGAAATGAACATCCCCACTAAACCCCACTTTATATAGAGAAAAGTGGGGTTTACATGGGTGTTCATTATTGTTCTTATTTTTGCTCCAAGACATAGGTTGTGGGTACTCGTTACAACCGCCTCAATGGGGCGGTTCTAACGAGCACCCACAACCTATGTTTGCATTATTTATAAGAAAAAAATCACGGATTTTCATCAGTAAAAATAGTCATTTTGGAGATGTGAAAATGCACTTTGTCGCACGGGTGTGTTATTGTAATGTGTTTATGTTCTGGCAATGACAACCAGGCGCATGATACTCATCACGTTACATGTGACAGTCCATGCAGTGAATACATTTGTGCACACCATTTCATGTAGCGAAAAGTAGGTGTTGCAAATGTAAACATTTATTTTTATGCCCTCGAAGGAGGGCATATAATTTTTGCACTGTCCGTTTGTGGGTTTGTGCGTTTGTAAGTCCGCACAATTTTGTGTTGCGAACTACTTCCATATTTAGAAGCCTTTGTGGTGCAGTGGTTACGCTACTCGCCTTGTAAACCAGGGATTGCAGGATCGATCCCGGGCTTCTCCAGACTTTCGGATGAGTCTTTAAACCGAGGTCCCGTCTCCGTATGACCTTAGCTGTTGGTGGGACGTAAAACTAAAATTCACTCACTCACTCACTTCCATATTTCTTCAACGATTGAGCTGAAACTTTGCACATGCATTCCTTGTGAGGTGAAGGGATGCCTAACAAAATTTTCACGTTCGAAGGAGTTACGGTCCTTTCCTCAAATTTGCTCCCACGGGGGCATTGCTCACTTATAGTGACAGCTCTTGTTCTTTCTGTATTAGCGTTTAACGGCCCAGTCAACACTATTTAGTTCATTTTTGAGCCGGCCAGTTTACCTATCCACACTTTTCCTGGGCAAGCTTGTGCATAAGCGGTTAGCTAGTGCATTGAACATTCTGTCGCCAGAAACTGACAACTACGTTTCTTGGAGCATCGGAAGGGAGAGAATGGCCACAGAAAAGATTTCATGATCAATCTTTACGAAAATATGTTGCCGTGCCCGGCAGTTCCTTTTCTTTATTTTGCTCAGACACATAGCTGGCTGGTACATGTACTCGGTCGAACCGCCTCTTTGCCTCAAGGGGATGGTTCTAAAGGACACAGCCCCATCCCCACCCCCACCCCACATTTTATATATTTTTTATTATTTTGTGTGTGTGTGTGAATTCGGGTTTAACGTCGCTTTCAACAATTTTTCAGTCATATCACGACGGTGTCTGGTTGCGACAGGGAGCTCAATGCTCACATTTATAGTGCTGCCTCATTGAAGTATCATGTCCCAGACACATTACATGATACCACACCCATTCACATTATCCTGACACTGGATCGACCAGTCCTAGCTCTACCCCGTGAATCTGAGTGCCAAACGAGGAGCAGCTAGTACCATTTTTAACGACTTTGGTATGTCGCGGCCCGGGGTCGAACCCCAGACCTCCCGTTCCCCGGAGCGGACACTCTACCAACTGAGCTATCGGGGCCGGTATATTATTTTGAATGGGGGTTTAACATCCCCGTCAACACTATTTATGCCATTTTGGAGAGGTTGCTACCAATTCTATGGGACTTACCCGACATTGAGGTGCAATGGCATCTCAGCCTTGTCGTCCAATGAAACCAAAAGGCGTATATGCATGGGACGATGTGGCTCACACCGCTTTGTCTGGGCAGGCTAAGTTCTTCCAAGAGGTTTACCAGTACTCTTGTGTGATTAGATTCAGTTTTGCCTGGTAGCACCTTGCAGTCCAACCTTTTTCTCCAAGCCCCGATGGACGGGGGCGAAAATAAAAAAATACGGATTTTGGAGCATAAATCAAAATTTAAAGAAAATATCACTAATTGTCTTTGGCCTCGTGCGTCGAAGACACATACAGTTAAGCAACTAAAGTGAAGCAGAGTGGAATATTTCACTTAACGGTATTACGTCCCTGTGATATACAGTACATTGTAATATTCCGCTAGTAAGACCACCTTAAATTAAGACAACTTCTGCTTTATAAAGCTTATTTTGAAATGTGCCCGTAATCTTTCTTTTTTTTCTGTCTACACCGTCCTCTGGTCAAGGACCACCTTTGTGATTGTTCAAAAGTGGCCTTTAAGGCCACTTTTGAACAATTCCAAAGGTGGTTTTTATATAGGAATTTTACTGTAGTTCATTATCTCATATTTTCAAATAGATTTTTTTTATAAACTTTTGTGATAATTTTCATAATAATGCCTCAAAAATGGGCTGTGAGCGCTCGTTAGAACCGCCTTATTGAGGCGGTTTTAACGAGTACTCGCAATATATGTCTCTGAGCAAAAATAAGAAAAATAATGTATACTAAGGTAAACCTCTCTTTTCTCTACATCAAGAAGGGTTTACATGGGATATAATTACACGGACTTACCCTACTTCATAGTGTAGTTTATATTTTCTTGTCCTTTGCGATCATTGATTCCATTGTGGAATTTTGAAAATATTTGAGGGTCACTGGTGAGGACTAAACGGTCGAAACTAGCTAGTCTGGCCCAGAAAACATGTATACTCCATATTTCCTCGTTCTGTGGTGTATTCCTTACTTCCAAAAGATAACCCTTTCTAGAACCTATTTGACGCCACTACAGCTGGTGTCTGGGAATGTGTGGCGGCCGTAAAAAGTCTCCCTGCCCTACATCATAGTGTAATTTATATTTTCTTGTCCTTTGGGATCATTGATTGCATTGTGGAATTTTGAAAATATTTGAGGTCCACTAGGGAGGACTAAACGGCCGAAACTAGCTAGTTTGGCCCAGAAAACATGTACACTTCATATTTTCTCGTTCTGTGGTGTACTCCTTGCTTCCAAAGGATAACCCTTTCTAGAACATATTTGACGCCACTACAGCTGGTGTCTGGGTATGTGTGGCGTCCGAAAAACGTCTCCCTGCCCTACAGCATAGTGTAGTTTATATTTTCTTGTCCTTTGGGATCATTGATTCCATTGTGGAATTTTGAAAATTATTTTGGGTCACTGAGGAGGCCTAAATGGCCGAAACTAGCTAGTCTGGCCGAGAAAACATGTACACTCCATATTTTCTCGTTTTGTGGTGTATTCCTTGCTTCCAAAGGATAACCCTTTCTAGAACATATTTGACGCCACTACAGCTGGTGTCTGGGAATGAGTGGCGGCCGTAAAACGTCTCCCTGTCCCACATCATAGTGTAGTTTATATTGTATTGTCCTTTGTGATCATTGATTCCATTGTGGAATTTTGAAAATATTTGAGGGTCACTGATGAGGCCTAAATGACCGAAACTAGCTCGTCTGGCCCAGGAAACATGTGCACTACATTTTTGTTCGCTCTGTGGTGTATTCCTTGCTTTCAAAGGATAACCCTTTCTAGAATATATTTGTTAGCATTATGATAATAGGTGTCAGGTATATATGCCATTTGCGAACTACACGTGTGAAGAAATCGACGTCTTTTTGCAACACCTATGTAAGTTTTCGCTGCTCGGATATTGTGATGCATTAAGTTTATTTATCATATGACGTCGCGTCTGAGAGTGTTACAACGTCATGTAATTTATTCTGCAATCCACAAGTGAAATAAATATGCAAATTAGTTATATAAGCCCCGTAACGATACATGTACGACATTCTTAAAAACGCCGCGTTTACTAATAGCGACATATCGACATTTTTTGTAAAACAATCATTAATAAAATGCGTTTTAAATGTCGTATGATAAATAGAATCTTGCATTCGTGTTCATGTACATGTATTATTGAATTTATTAAACTTGTTGAGGAAAAGGGATTAAATGCTCGGCAAAGCCTCGCATTTTATCTCTTTACCTCAACGCGTTTAATAAATTCAATAATACATGAACACTCATGTAAGATCCTCTATAAATCTAAACTTCAAGAATGTTGTAAGTCTGTCTAAATGAAAATGCGGGTTTGCATTGTGGTCCACCTGGTCGTAAAACCTGGTTAGGATTCTTCGTGACGGGGGTTCTAATAGGGGTGCAGTCTACTATTGTGTCATGGTGTGTTTCATATCTTGAGAATAAGATTTTTTCAAAGGAAAAATTTTGATAATTGTGATATTTCTGCTACAAACATAGATTGTGAGTGCTCGTTAGAACCACCTCGATGGGGCGGTTCTAATGAGTACCAACAATCTATTTTTTGAACAGAAAAGGAAAATCATGAATACCCACGTATACCACACTTTTTTCCAAATAAATTGGGACTTATAGGGGTCTTCTTTTCGCGGCTTTGTTTACGTGATGGTCACTTTATCTTGAGTCAGGAATATGACATGCACGTTACAGCCATCTCAGATCTCTTGGTAGATGTTAGTTGCCTATTCACCTTTGAGACATTCATTGAGATGCATGTACATTGTGAGATAACAATAGAGATGTATGACTAGGGCTTCACAAGCATGTGCAAGGCATACATTTTAGGTGCTCAACCTCATGATGACATTGGTGGACTGTAAACATTGACAATGATTTTTCCTTGGCATATTTGTCTTTATTTGGGCCGTGTCAAGTGCAAAGGGGTTTTCCAACATTTGCGCTCAGTGTAGACGCAAATCAGCCAGAACAGAAGCTTAGTCAGAAAACGTCCTTCCGGATCTACATGGAGGGCTTGGAAGCTCAGTGGTTAGTGCACTTGCATATGATGCGTGAGGACTACGGTTCGATTTCTGGCAGCGATAATAAACTGACAACTGCCCTTCTTGAACCAGCGGAAGTGTGAGAGTGACCGTAGAAAAGATTTCACGATCAATCTCCATGAACGAATGTTGCCGACCCCGGCAGGTATCGAACCCGCGTCCTCCAGTTCATCAATCAGACATGCATCCGACTGAGCTACCGAGGCCGGCGCTAAACCAAAAGAAAACCAAAAAGGAAACGTCGGTCATAGGACTGAACATCGGGTAACAAATGACTTTTTTGTGACTCGAACTTTTGATTGACCTAAACTGCTCATATGTCACTAATACTATTGGTTAAGACTTCAACACGGTAATTCTTACACATTTTCTTTACACAAGTAGTTCTTGAAATGTAGCAATTATTAAACGAAGGTTTTATATGATCTTCTAGCAGTTCAGCAAGAAAAGGTTGCACATCACATGTTGAATGAGAGCGTAAAGATTGACTCTGATTTTTTTTATATACACGAGTACCATATAAAAAGATGAGTTGATGAATATTATAAGGATGCGTAAGGAACTTAGTGGACACTTTGTACGGGAAGTTGTGTTTCAAACCTGCCAACCTGTACAGTTTGCTGTGCCCTGACTGTGGATATACACAATCAATATTCTCACTTAGAAGACGTATAACTGCTTTAAGCACTTTAGTCACAAAAAATAGCATAAAGCTGTCCATAAGATTTCGTTTTATGATCGTTCCGATTTGTTTCAAATGAAGTTCATAAGGACAGAAAACATATTTACAATTCATCCACAATAATGTTGCGTTTCTTTACTGTACAAATTGCATTTTTCTAACAATTCAATTGTAGGTTGCGTTCACCCAGTCCTGATCCATAGGGCTATCCCCCCACGTGACAGTCTCGCGATTCTAGCTTAAACATTTTAGGGGCGATGGTGTGATATTACAGACGAATGTAATGAACGTACGACGACGTGGTATCAGTCATGATTCCCATTCTCCCCACCACCCCGAAAAGCACGGGGATAATAAATCGTCTTAATATCTTGACATCGAGCTGAACGTTCCAATCACTTCGGATTCTTTTCAAGGTAGGGATATCATGAAGTCTCTTTCATCAAAGAACAAAACGAAATAGCCACTGGTGTACGCAATTCGTACCTTCCATTTTTGCATTACTTAGTAACAAATCAAATGAGACAGGGCACAGCATTTCCTACACTTTGCATGTGGGGCCATCGAAGGCTCAGATCAGCCTGCGCGGATCAGCCTGCGCAACGCGTAGTCTGATCACAGCCTTCGTTGTGCGCTCTAAGGATAGCTAAGGGCCAATGTTCCTTCATGCAGCAAGAGTAGTCTCTGGTCAGACTATATGGATGCGCAGGCTGATCTGATTCTTCGCAGGGAGCACATGTTACAAAATGTAATTGTGGGAAATGCTGTGCCCCGATTCAAATATAAATAAATGTATTGTCAAATAAAAACTATGGATAGACTACGGGCGTTATCCTTACCATGAAACCTATCAATGCAATGAATTAATGTCTACAAATGGTCACAAATGTATAATATAAACGAATGCATCATATGACGTCACGTCTGAGTGTAACAGCGCCATGTAATAAATTCCGTATCCCACTCTAGTGGATTAAATATACAAATTAATTATATACGTTCCGTTACGTTACACTCACGACGTTACTAATGGCAGAACATTGACATTTTTGTAAAACAGTCGTGAATAAAATGCGTTTTTAATGTCATATAAAAATAGAGTCTTGCATTATTGCTCATGTATTAATGAATTTATTAAACTCGTTGAGGAAAAGGGATAAAATGCTCGGCAAAGCCAAGGATTTTATCCCTTTTCCTCAACGAGTTTAATATAGCATATATAATACATTAGCACTCATGTAAGATCCTCTATTGATGTGCTATAAAAGGGTTATTTTCTGAGCAAAGAGTACACCACAAACCTAAAAAGCATAGCGTGTACAAGCTTTTCCGGACCCGCCTTACTAGTTTTGAACCATTTGCTTCATCTTAGTGTCAAGCTCTTCCAAATTTCCAAAGTGAAATCAATGATTCCAAAGGCCTGGAAAATATAATCTACACCATGATGAAGACAAATATGCTTACCCGCCCTCAGCACCCACTATAGTGGCGTTGTTCTGTAAACGGGTTATCACTTGCAAGCAATAAAAAAAACACCCCGTAAGGCCGAAAAATTAATAGCCGTTTATCCGCTTAACCGACCGACCCTGCTTCAGACCCCCCGACTCTACTATTTTCATCGGTCAAAAAAAAAAAAAAAATACATAAAATCAAAATAAAACACCGACCCTACCATTTTCAATTTCAGACCCTACCCACTGTCATCTTTGCATTATCACATACTAGTAATTTCGCGTTTTAAAATAGAAGTGAAGGCAATGATCAGAAATCGATACAATTAAGTATATTTTTTTGTAGTTTTTTGCAGTAAGTACCCTCCAAATTATAGACCTGTCTTTTTGAGCATCTAAAATGAATTATGATGTACAGTGCAAGTCTCAGCATGACAATTTCATTAACAAAAAACATGTACAAAAACAAAAGCACACAAAAAACACAGGCTCGACCCTGTCTTTTTTTTTTTTTTTTCGGGAGAAAAATAAAATAATAAAAAAAGTTTCTCCTACCTACCTATCAAATGATTTTTTTCAGCATGATAGTAGAAACACAGCTATTTTTACGCCTAACTGTATCAATATAGGATGTACAAGTATTTTGCGGTCAAACTTACTAGTTTCGGCCTTTACGCCTCCTCAATGACCCTCATGTATCTAATGGAATCAGGGATCCCAAAGGACTTGAAAATATAAACTGCACTTTGATGAGGGGCAGGGAGACATTTTGGCGTTGCACTTGCCGGTAACACCAGCTGTAGTGATGTTTAATATGTTTTGTAAAGGGAAGCAATAAAAAAACCCACAAAACTGAAGTCTAATAATCTTATTTTAAGCAGTTAATACAAACGTTCTCTCTCTCTCTCTCTCTCTCTCTCTCTCTCTCTCTCTCTCTCTCTCTCTCTCTCTCTTATTTTCAGTTATAGGTTAGTTATTTAGTAAGATGCATGGTTATAACTCGTGAGGTATAAGGTGCTAATGAGCTATATTTATCTTGGCCCTGATGCTAGGTATTTCTCTTTCACCATGGGATTTCCTGAACATCGCTTTTTGATTTAGTTTATGAGTGTAGGAAGCAATATGTCTGAACATTCATTGACGTTTAGATGTCTGGAAACCCTGATCATAAGAATTAATTATCTGGGTGATGACCAACAGTCTACGATCTTACATATGACGGGCGATCGCCAACAAATGATAGTTCCTGACAAAAACGTCACTATTTCTGACATTAGATACAATTAAGGTAATCGCCTCTTCCTTCGGTGTCTGGTTGTCATGACCTATGATAGATATACATAACACTGTCCGACTATCAGCAGCTTGCATCAGACAATTACTGTATGAGTTATTTTGAAGACACTGGGAATAAGTGGCACCGACACCAAACCAGAGCTCCACAAGCGGGGCATTTTTGCCCATGGCAATTTATCGGCTATACCATAAATACTGACAAATAGTAGTAGGGGTTAGTCCGAAAAGAAAAGTTCATGGACGGACAGATTTACTCAATTCTGCTAAAAATTGGTGGGCTGTAACTCTCAACAAAATGCGCTGCTTCATACTATGGTATAACTATAAATCACTTTGCAGCTTGATGGGATGTAACTATAGGAGGAATTAGCTGAAAATGAAAAGTGACAGGGAAATAACTCTGCAAATATTTTGCGGATTGTAACTTAAAATGGTATGAGCTCCACATCCTGTTGTAACTTTTTACACTGTTTCAGCTTGATCAAATGTGAACTATAGGAAGAGTTAGCTTATGAACAGGGCCATTACAGCTGATATTTCGTGAACTGTAACCTCAAAACAATATCTGTAACTACAAATCAAGACGTTCCAGCTTGATCTGAGGTAAATTGTAGGAGGAGTTATCTGGAAACGCGAAGTTTAAAAACGTTTTCAATAGAGCATAACGTACTTGAAACAATATGCACTGCTTCACATCATGGGCTGACGAATTTGGAAACTGTTCTGTCGAATAAAAACGACATCAAAAATCCAAGTCGAAGCTGCTGAATTGTTACTGGTGCTACCAAAAAAAATCATAAGCTAACACAAGACATAAAACGCTTGTATTTCGACGAAATATATCACGAAAACACGCCTATATAATTTGACCCCTTTGAAAAATAGAAGTGAAGACAATGGTCAGGAATCGATACAAATAACCCACAGCTCCCCTCAGAGACACCAAGAGAAAGAAACACAAACATGAAACAACAAGACCCTAATGGAAACATCACTAGCGGAAAGCCAAAAGGACATTTACTTTCCCACAAAATGGCCAACTAGCTATCCAAAGCAAAACAATATAAGCGATACACACACTCAAAGAAAAGTCATAACAAAAATAAACCACGAATGGAGAACCGCCTTGGAACGGTCCGTGAAACTAATTCCACGTGGGGGTGCGGGGGGGGGGGGCTTAAATCGATTTTACGTCACCACAATCCACGCCCTTACTTCTTACTTTTATATGGTAAAACCGGGATTTACACCTTATTTTTCTTACTTCTGCTCTAAAATATAGCTTGTGGGTACTCTTGAGAACCACCTCGATTAGGTGGTCTTAACGAGTACCAACAATCAAGATTTCGAGCAGAAATAAGAAAACTATCGCATTTTTCTATCCTAGAATTTTAATTTTGGGGGCGGTAAAATTGTCCATATTCGAGGTTATTTCAGTTATACTTGCCGGCACTTATTCCAAACAGAATAGCTAATACTTACAGGTATCAGATAATATGAACGATTAGCTATACGATTTTATCGTCCTTAATACACGCAAAATGGTCTAAATATTAGAAAGTTTGTTTGTTTGTTTGTTTGATTTGAGGTTTAACGTCCCCGTCAACACCGTATAGGTCATTTTGGAGACGTTGCTTCCAATTGTGTGGGACTTTTGTCCGACATTGAGATGAAATGACATCTCAAGCCCTGTCGTCAAATGAAACCAATAGGGTGTATAGGCATGGATGGTTCGACTAGCACCGCTATGCCTGGGCAGGCTTAGCTCCTCTAAGCGGTTTACCAGTACACGTGTGTGGTCGGAATCAGCTCTGCGTGGAAGCATCATGCAGCCCATCTATTTCTTCAAGCCCCGATGGGCGGGGGCGGTAAACATTAGAAAGAGAAACGATCAGGAACTGATAGAATCAGATCCAAAATTATTCCCAAAATATCACCAGGGAAATAAGTCGAAACATGCAGCGACGACAGTAAGCAAAACGTACAACAGGTAAACCGAGTCAGCAGCTCCTTCTCAAACAGATGGTGACGCAGAATATCAAAACCTAACTAAAAAGGAGCAAATACATAAAGGGGAAAAGAATCAGAATCACAAACATGACAAACATTACACTGAAAGGACAAACTAAACTAAAATGAACAACAACAGAATTATATGGTCAGGGAAAGAATACAAATCGCCAGTACAAAACATGAAGGAACAACAGCAAAAGCACCGACTCGGAATGGTCAGTAAAACTTATGAGTGTGTTTAAGTTTACGGGATCCCACCCTCATCCTATGTTTCACTGTGGTTCAAACATGCATTTGTTTGGTCCGCATGAAAGTTTTCCGACGCATCATTGAATAAACTCGGTAAACAAGGAAATTACAATAAAAACATAGTCGACACAATGATGAGGAATCGACAGTAAACGTAAGCTGCGCTAAGCAAACCTAACTAAACAGGAGTAACACGCACAGTGGAGAAAAGAATCTGAATCACCAACATGACAAACATTAAACTGGAAGGGTAAATGTAACTAAAAATGAACAACCAAAAAGGGAGAAGAATCAGAATCATCATCGTTACAACATATATAATAAGGGAAAGAATCAGAACCACTGATAGAACCACAACAAAAGCACCGACTTGGACTTATGAAGTTGTGTATATAATGGACAAAATTCAAGCTATAGCCGGATAGAATGTTTTGTTTGATTTGAGGTTTAACGTCCCCGTCAGTAATATTTAGGTCATTTTGTAGACGTTGCATCCAATTTTGTGGGACTTTCACCCGACGAGATAACATGACATCTCAATCTCTTCCACCCAATGAAACCAATAGGGTTTATGTGTTGTATGCTGTCGAGTCCTCAACATTGTTTCAACTCTGTAGTTTTTTGATTTGTATGTTCTCGGAGATGTTACACTGATGAGTTAGGAAGCCTTCATGCGGACTAAACAAAATTCGTGTATACCGCGACAGAGATAAGGGCGAGGATAAGGGGCCATGTAAAATCGATTTAAGCCCCCCCCCCCCCCACAGTGGAATTCTTTCCACTGACCGTTCCAAGGCGGTTCTTCTGTGGCGGTTTATTTATGTTTTTGTATGTTACTTACTGTGTGTATCACTTGTGTAGTTTTATTTTGATGGCCATTTGGCCATTTTGTGGGAAAGTAACTGTCCTTATGGCCTTCCTTTGTTTAGGTTTCCATTATGGTCTTGTCGCTTCATGTTTGTGTTTCTGTCCCTTTGGTGTCTTTGATGGGTGGAGTAAGTTAATTGTATCGATTCCTGATCTTTGTTTTACTTCTATTTTAGACCTTCTTAGCGGTTTACCAGTACTTGTGTTAGGTCCTTCAGCTGTGCGTGGAAGCATCGTGCAGCTCGATCTATTTCTGGCGTGGGCTGTCGGATGGGATGTATACTATAGAAACGGAAACGTTTACATCAATTTCCAACTGAACATTACTCTGCTAATTTTTGGTGGACCATAACCTAGAAATAATGTGCACTGTTTCACATCTTGGTGCCACTAATCATAAAGTCTCAGCTTAGTGTGATGTGCATGTTTATAATAGGCGGAGCTAGCCAGAAACAAAACAATGCCAGAAATTTTCAAAATGATATATTTCTGCTTATATTCGGTGTTACCGCGAAAAAGAATGCGCTGGTCCAAATCATGGGCTAACTAGATAGTTAACCGGTAACGAAATGTTAACATAATTTTTAAAGAGCATACCCATGCTTTAATATTTAGTAAACTGCAACCTGGAAATAATAAGCATTGCTACACACCATCGTCGAACTACATATTAAGTTTCAGCTTGATCGGATCAAACTGAAGGCGGATTTAGTCGGAAATTAAATGTTTTTTGTTTTGTTTTCAGAAAAGGGCATAACTCTTTAACTTTTTGGTGGATCATAACCTTGAAACAATATGCGCTGCTCCACATCATGGTCTAACTATATATCAAGTGTCAGCTTGTTTGACTGTTAACTGCAGGTGGAGTTACCCAGAAACATTTTACAGAGATTTTCAAAGGATTGTAACACTATTTGTATTTGTTTGACCAGCTGGGTCGAATGTTAACTGCTGGTGGAGTTAGCCAGAAACAAAATGTTTAATTTTCAAAGGGGCATAACTATAAAATATTTGGTGGTTCGTAAACTCGAAACAATGTGCGCTACTCCAGATCATGTTCTATCTATGTACCAAGTTTCAGTTTGATTCGATATAAATTGTAGAAGGAGTAAGCCAACAACGAAATGTGTACAAACATTTTCAAGGGAATATAACTATAATTTTTGATGGGCTATAACTTCGAAACATGATGGGCTAACTATATATCGAGTTTCGGCTTGGTCGAATGATAACTGTAGTAGGAGTAAGCTGGAAACAAAATGTGGACCAGCTTAATCATTACGATAACACACCCGTGCGACATAGTGCATTTTTCACATCTCCAAAATGGCTACTTTTCTGATAAAAATCCTTGGTATTTTTGTTATAAATGTTCAAAACATAGGTTGAAGGTGCTCGTTAGAACCGCCTCAATTCTAACGAGTACCCAAAACCTATATCTTGGAGCAGAAATAAGAAAAATAATGTATACCCCCGTAAACCCCAGTTTTCGCTATATAAAGTGGGGTTTAGGGGGTCTTCATTTTACGGACTTGTTCACGTGATGTGGAATGTTAACTGCTGGAGGAGTAAGCCAGAAACAAAATGTTTACAGCAGTTTTCAAAGGGGGTTACTATTAGTATTTAGTGCAGTGTAGCCTCGAGACAATATGCGCTGCTCCAAATCATGGTCTAACAATATATCAAGTTTCAGATTGATCATACCTTAATTGAAAGAGGAGTAAGCCAGAAACGAAATATTTACAAAAATTTGCACAGGGGCATAACTCTATTAATATTTGGAAACTTCTAAATTATATGCGCTGTTGCATATCATTGTCTAACTATATATCAGGTTTCAGCCTGATCGGATCAAAAAACGAAACGTTTACAGAAATGTTCAACTGTATTAATATTATGTGGACGGTCACCTTGAACTAATAGGCGCTGCTCCAACTTGTGATCTAATTGTATATGATAGAATTGTAATTGTAAGAGAAGTTATTCCGAAATGAAATGTTTACAGAAATGTTTTCAGAAAGTTTCAAAGAGGCATAACTCTGTATATATTTCGGGATGCCCCGTAGAAATGTGATTCCGCACAGAATTTAGTCCGACTTATATTCAGTTTTAGATGCAGTTTCACTAAAAAGATACTTTTGAACGTTTTTTGACGCATGTTTGTATGCATGCTATGGCTGTTGTTACTTCTATTGCACCTTACGCCCGTTAAATGAATGCCGACGAAACAAACTACTGGTATTAGTATTCTGCCGGGCTCCTAGGGAAAACTGGGAACCTGTTAACCAGATCATCCTTTCCTCTTGCGTCAAATCATAGAAACTCGCCTCATAAACCAGGTGTTGTGGTTAACATCTTGATCGGACATAGTATATCCGAAAACGAAACGTTTACAGACGGGGGGACTTCTCCAGACTTTCGGATGATTCTTTAAACCGAGGTCCCGTCTCCATGTCCCTTGCTGTTGAGGGGGGGGGGGACGAAACACACACGAACCGAAGTCGTTTGCTAAACGAAGATCGATCTATATTTAGTCGAGATTCTAGAGATCGTAGTTCTGAGATAGATCGCGCTCTAGCTTCAGACGAATGGAATACATGTATTGGAATGCATCATTATAGTTCGAACAAATTGACCTGAGACTTGTGAACTCTATTAATATAATTTCACACCCGACTGAATGCATGTATTTATCTTCGCCGTATCCCGAAAATGGCGATATTGTTATTCAATACAAAGAGGTCGGTAAATGGGCCGCAATTCACGTGATGCCGAAAATTCACGAGAAGTTTACGTAAGCCGATGTATTAGGCGATAACATTGACAAATTTATTCAATGCATAAAGGTTAGTCTCAGGTCAAATTGTTCGAACTATATTTCATAAACGAAACAAATGAGATGAGCCAGGGACCATCGCATGTTATATATCTCGAACTTTAGATACCCTCAAACTGAAAAAAATACGTAGCCTGCGGTTACGGTTATCATCCAATATATTAATAAATGCATACTTACGCAAAATTGCACATTGTGATATATGTCTCGCGTTAAATATTTCTTTTGTCGATTTTGGTCTGTTTACTGATATTTTGATTTTGAAAACGTAAACAATGTGAGATAAAATATCTCAGCGGGCACACAGTTTGTAGTAAAATAATATCAGTAAAGTCTATTCAGTGTCAGGCGATTTATGTATATACATTGTAAAAACTTCATTATTAAATTTGCAGAACTGCTTTTCTAAATTTGGAAGTCTTTTTAAAACAGCGTTATGCAAACATAAAGAGTGTCATGATTTTCTAATAGAATCTTCCATTTCCGCGCCTGAAGCGCTTTGAGTCTTTCCCGGTATCAGAGACAGTGGTAAAATATACTGTTCACAAAAAGTAGGGAATATTTATCTTTCAGGAGGAATATTGGGACATACATAAAAGGTTACCTGGCCAAGATGCATCTAATTCAAAGAAATATCAAATGTCCATAAATTGAAGCAAACATTAATTCCAATGATCGCGTCATTATGTAGCGACATGGCGACCAATCTTCTTAGCGTCACTTTTCACAAGCCCTCTATATTGTGTTGGACTGCCACGTGTGTCATAGCAGGCAATACATCGTCGTCGCATACTTCCAATTAGTTTACGAATCGTGAAACGAGGGATCCTTCACCACTCTGCTTGAAGTGCTGCACCAAGCTCTCCCTGTCCTACGATAGCGTGGCCATAGTCGACTGACAACTGACTGTGACGTAGTCGTTACATTTGCCGTCGGCAAATGCGTACTTCCGGTCTGGAGCATGCCAACGACGCTCCAACTTTGAGCCTCCGTTAGCCGAATCATGGCTCCAATAACGAATTTGTTTATGAAATCGTTTTGTACAACAATTTAACACTCGATGCAGAAAGTTTTATCACACGCTCGCATCAATAAACCGGTTTCAAATTGTTACGAATGTTAAAATCTACGTGCTACCCCATGTACCATTTATGCCACCAATCACAACCCCTGCGTGCAACGCCACTCGAGCAGCAATACCATACTAGTCAACGATATAATATACACACATGATAGTCAATTGACATGGTATTCCCGATATTTGATTATCCCCAATGTTTAGGCTGATGGGAGCGAAAATTGGACTGTTTGTGATCTTTTGATAGTCTTACGACATGCACGCCATAACAAAGGAATAAATCATAGCTGGAAAAAAATCCCCGCCTATGGTGGAGTTCGAACCGGAACGCTCAGGTGAACCACAAAGTCAGAAGGTCGACTTCCTGACGCAGTTGCCAGAGAATGGTGATAAACTTATAAGCTATCCATATATTCTACAAAGGTAAATAATTGAAGGGGGAGTTATGGACCGTAACACACCACTTCAAGAATATAAGAATCTTATATTGGTGTGAGGGATGGATGGAAAATCCGTCCCAAGGGTCACTGTCAAGCATCACTGCTAGAGGAGTAAGCCAGAAACAAAATTATACAGTAGTTTTCAAAGGGGTGTTACAATTAGTAGTTAGTGCAGTATAGCCTCGAGACAATATGCGCTGCTCCAAATCATGGTCTAACAATATATCAAGTTTCAGATTGATCCTACCTAAATTGAAAGAGGAGAAAAGTAGAAGTAAAACAAAGATCAGGAATCGATACAATTAACTTACTCCACCAACCAAAGACACCAAAGGGAAAGAAATACAAACATTAAGCGACCAGATCATAATTGAAACCTAAACAAAGGAAGGCCATAAGGACAGTTACTTTCCCACAAAATGGCCATATGGCCATCCAAAATTAAAAGACACAAGTGATACACAAAGTAAGTAACAAACAACAACATAAATAAATCGCCACAGAAGAACCGCCTTGGAACGGTCAGTGGAAAGATTTCCACTGGGGTGCTTAACTCGATTTTAAGTGGCCACAATCCTCGCCCTTACTTCCGTCGCGATTTAGACAAATAATTTGTTCAGTCCGCATGAAGGCCTCCCAACTCATCAGTGCAACATCTCCGTGAACACAAAAATCAAAGAACCACAGAGGTGAGACAACGGTGAGGACTCGACAGCAAGAAACCACTGAAATGCTGGAGCAAAAGAAAACCAACAGTTAGACTCCGATGGGCCCGACCAGAGACAGAGCATCAGGCACCAACCAACATTACCTTGAATTAGATCTCTCTTATTCTCAATAAGGCTTTACGTTGGAGCCGTCATAGAATCTGAGGCCTGACCCACCGGCGTGCAATTAAAGAGGGAAGCAAAGTAGAAGTAAAACAAAGATCAAAACCAGAAACGAAATATTTAGAAACAAAGCCAGAAACGAAATATTTACATAAGTTTGCACAGGGGCATAACACTATTAATATTTGGAAACTTCTAAATTATATGCGCTGTTGCATATCATGGTCTAACTATATATCAGGTTTCAGCCGGATCAGATGTAAAATGTAGGAGTTATCCAAAAAAAAAAAAAAAAAAACGAAACGTTTACAGAAATGTTCAAAAGGGCATAACTGTATTAATATTTTGTGGACCGTAACCTTGAACTAATATGCGCTACTCCAACCTGTGATCTAATTGTATATGATAGAATTGTAATTGTAAGAGAAGTTATTCCGAAATGAAATGTTTACAGAAAGTTTCAAAGGGACATAACTCTGTTAATATTTCGGGATGCCCCGTAGAAATGTGATTCCGCACAAAATGTAGTCCGACTTATATTCAGTTTTAGATGCAGTTTCACTCAAAAGATACTTTTGAACGTTTTTTTCACGCATGTTTGTATGCATTCTATGGCTGTTGTTACTTTTATTGCACCTTACGCCCGTAAAAATGAATGCCGACGAAACAAACTACTGGTATTAGTATTCTGCCGGGCTCCTAGGGAAAACTGGGAACCTGTTAACCATAATCAGATCATCCTTTCCTCTTGCGTCAAACCATAGAAACTCGCCTCATAAACCAGGTGTTGTGGTTAACTTCTTGATCGGACATAGTATATCCGAAAACGAAACGTTAACAGACGGGGGGACTTCTCCAGACTTTCGGATGATTCTTTAAACCGAGGTCCCGGTTCCATGTCCCTAGCTGTTGGGGGGTCGAAACACTCAAACACTAACACATGAACCGAAGTCGTTCGCTAAACGAAGATCGATCTATATTTAATCGAGATTCTAGAGATCGTAGTTCAGAGATCAAACACGCTCTAGCTTCAGACGAATGGAATACATGTATTGGAATGCATCATTATAGTTCGAACAAATTGACCTGAGACTGGTGAACTCTATTAACATGATTTCACACCCGACGGAATGCATGTATTTATCTTCGCCGTATCCCGAAAATGGCGATATTGTTATTCAATACAAAGAGGTCGGTAAATGGGTCGCAATTCACGTGATGCCGAAAATTCACGAGGAGTTTACGTAAGCCGACGTATTAGGCGATAACATTGGCAAATTTATTCCATGCATAAAGGTTATATTCAGGTCAAATTGTTCGAACTATATTTCATAAACGAAACAAATGGGACGAGCCAGGGACCATCGCATGTTATATATCGCGAACTTTAGCTACACTCAAACTGAAAAAATATGTAGCCTGCGGTTACGGTTATCATCCAATATATTAATAAATGCATACTTACGCAAAATTGCACATTGTGATATATGTCTCGCGTTAAATATTTGTTTTGTCGATTTTGGTCTGTTTACTGATATATGATTTTGAAAACGTGAACAATTTGAGATAAAATATCTCAGCGGGCACACAGTTTGTAGTAAATAATATCAGTAAAGTCTATTCAGTGTCAGGCGATTTATGCCCGCTGCGATATTTCTTTAGAAAATTCGAAACATCGAATGGCATATGATACCACCGGTGTACAGACATTGAAAAAACTTCATTATTAAATGCAGAACTGCTTTTCTAAATTTTGAATCCTTTTTAAAACAGCGTGATGCAAACATAAAGAGTGTCATGATTTTCTAATAGTATATGTCATTTCCGCGCCTTAAGCGCTTTGAGTCTTTCTCGGTATCAGAGACAGCGGTAAAATATACTGTTCACAAAAAGTAGGGGATATTTAACTTTCAGGAGGAATATTGGGACATAAATAAAAGGTTACCTGGCCAAGATGCATTTAATTCAAAGAACTATCAAATATCCATAAATTGAAGCAAACATTAATTCCAGTGATAGCGTAATTATGTAGCGACATGGCGACCAATCTTCTAAGCGTCACTGTCATTTTTCACAAGCCCTCAATATTTGTTGGCCCGCCACGTGTGTCATAGCAGGCAATGCATCGTCGTTGCATACTTCCAATTAGTCTACGAATCGTGAAACGAGGGATCATACACCACTCTGTTTGAAGTGCGGCACCAAGCTCACCCTGTCCTACGATAGCGTGGCCATAGTCGACTGACAACTGACTGTGACGTAGTCGTTATATTTGCCGTCGGCAAATGCGTACTTCCGGTCTGGAGCATGCCAACGACGCTCCAACTTTGAGCCTCCGTTAGCCGAATCATGGTTCCAATAACGAATTTGTTTATGAAATCGTTTTGTGCAACAATTCAACAGTCGATGCAGAAAGTTTTATCACAAGCTCGCATCAATAAGCCGGTTTCAAATTGTCACTAATGTTAAAATCTACGTGCTACCCCATGTACAATTTATGCCCCGGCCTCCGTGCTACGCCACTCGAGCAGCAATACCATACTAGTCAACGATAGAATATACACACATGATAGTCAATTGACATGGTATACCCGATATTTGATTATCCCAATGTTTAGGCTGATGGGAGTGAAGGAACCCCTACTGAGAGAGCTAATGAGGCGAAAATTGGAATGTTTGTGATCTTTTGATAGTCTTACGACATGCACGCCATAACAAAAGAATAAATCATAGCTGGAACCCCCCCCCCACCCCCTATGGTGGAGTTCGAACCCGGAACGCTCAGGTGAACCACAAAGTCAGAAGGTCGACTTCCTGACGCAGTTGCCAGAGAATGGTGATAAACTTATAAGCTATCCTTACAATCTACCAATGTAAATAATAGAAGGGGGAGTTATGGACCGTAACACACCACTTCAAGAGTCATCATTTATGATGATGAGAAAATAAGAATCTTATACTGGTGTGAGGGATGGATGGAAAAATCCGTCCCAAGGGTCACTGTCAAGCATCACTGCTAGAGGAGTAAGCCAGAAACAAAATTATACAGTAGTTTTCAAAGGGGTGTTACAATTAGTAGTTAGTGCAGTATAGCCTCGAGACAATATGCGCTGCTCCAAATCATGGTCTAACAATATATCAAGTTTCAGATTGATCCTACCTAAATTGAAAGAGGAGAAAAGTAGAAGTAAAACAAAGATCAGGAATCGATACAATTAACTTACTCCACCAACCAAAGACACCAAAGGGAAAGAAATACAAACATTGGCCATATCGTGTTGACAGCACAGGAATGTTTTGCGACGTCACGTATTAACGTGCTGTGAGGTCAACCTTAACGACGGCGCATACGAGGTCGTAATGAATCAGTGCATTTATCAAACACGCGATCGATTTTGGGTCGGAACATCAGGGTCAAAACACAAATTTCTATCCCAGGGTAAAATCAAGGATTTGCTTGTCGGGTGTGCAAGAAGCCAATTTCGGCTCGAAGCCATTTTCGGCGAAATAAAGTCCGATCTCTGACCAGCTCCCATCTTACGAAATGAAAGCCATAACAAAAGAATGATGCATAGCTGGAAAAAAGTCAATGCCTACAGTCGCCTATAGTGGGATTCGAGTCCTTGCCGCTCGGGTGAAAGTCAAGTGCTCTAACCACTGAGCTAAAGAGTCGTCTCATTAAGGCACTTGTCCGAGAGAGTGGTGGTAAATCTATAAGCTATACATATAATCTACTAAGGTAGATAATTGAAGGGAAGAGTTATGGTCCGTAACAAACGAACATCAGGCAACCTTTGCATCGGGGTTTTTGTTTACATTACGAAAACAAGCCTATACAAATACATTGTAAACTTTACCGCCGAGATAACTAAATTTTTAAGATGAAAAATTGTGATATTTTTCTTATTTCTGCTCAAAATATAGATTGTGGGTACTCGTAAGAACCGTCTCGGTGAGGCGGTTCTAACGAGTACCCATAATATATCTTTTATAGCAAAAATAAGAAAAATAGGGTTTACCCCAGAAAACCCCAGTTTTACTATAACAAAGTGGGGGTTCAAGGGGGTCAAAATTATATTGGCATGTTTTCGTGATGAATCAGGTTCGAAGAAAATAGTAGTTTAAATCATGCTTGAATATATTGGATGATCACCGATGATGCCAAAAATGGCCGAATCCAGCTAGTTTGTATACCCGACAGTTTTCAGTTTGTCTTCCTTACATAGGATAAACACATTAACTACAGCTTTCGTTAGTACTTTTTGGTTACCGTAAAAAGTATCCCTGCCTTTCATCACACTGTAGATTGTATTTTCAATACGTGGAGGGTCACTGATGAGTGATAAGTTGGTCGTCAGTAGGTTATCTCATCACGAAAACACGCCTTTATAATTTTTACACCATTGAACCCAACTTATATATAGTAAAATTGCGGTTTACAGAGGCCTTATTGTTCTTATTTCGCGATCTATATTTTGAGCAGAAATAAACAAAAACACATTTTTATGCCCCCAACTTCGAAGAAGTTGTGGGGGTATATTGGTTTTGCCCTGTTCGTCCGTCCGGCCTTCCGTCCTTCCTTCCGTCCCGCTTTTTTACTGCATAGCATAACTTAAGAACCATGGGTGCTAGGTTTTTGAAATTTCATATATGGATTCCTTATGAAAAAACAATTGACCCGTGTTTTTCTCGTCAGGATTATGCCCCTTTCTTGAGTTATGCCCCTTTGCAAAAAAATACTTTGAAATATTGTAAGCAAGATATCTCAAAAACCGTTTGAGCTTTTGCCCTGAAACTTTACAGACTGGTTTGGGATGATGAGTAGATGAACTGATTAACTTCTGAAAAAATCCGATTTTTTTCTCGAGTTATGGCCCTTTGAAATTTTTTGCGTTTTAAGCTTGTAAGCAAGATAACTACAAAAATCCATTTTTTTTTTAGTTATGCCCCTTTGAAATTTTGCGCGTTTTAAGCTTGTAAGCAAGATATATTAAATACTGTTTGAGCTATTGCCCTGAAACTTTACAGGCTGGTTCAGGATGATGAGAAGATGAACTGATAAATTTTTGAAAAAAATCCGAATTTGTTTTTTCTTGAGTTATGGCCCTTTAAAATTTTTTGCATTTTAAGCTTGTAAGCAAGATAACTAAATAACTGTTTGAGCTTTTGCCCTGTAACTTTACAGAATTATTGGGAAGGATGAGAAGATGAACTGATTAACTTTTGACAAAAATACATTTTTTCTTGAGTTATGCACCTTGGAAAGTTTGCGCGTTTGAAGCTTGTAAGCAAGATATCTCACAAACTGTATGTGCTATTGCCCTGAAACATTACAGGCTGGTTAAGGATGATGAGTAGATGAACTGATTTAGTTTTGAAAAAAAAATCCGAATTTTTTTTCTTCAGTTATGGCACTTTGATTTTTTTTTTGCCTTTTAAGCTTGTAAGCAAGATAACTAACAAGAGGGCCATGATGGCCCTGGATCGCTCACCTGATCCATAGTGTAACAAGTGGGCCCCAGAGAGGGCCATTATTGGCCCCAGGGCTTTAATGTACATAATGTTGAGGGAGGTCTTAAAGGTGAAGCTTCATACCAAACATCAACAAAGGCTAAAATTTGAACAATCTTGTCAAAGGTCCACTAGATGAAGCTACACATCAAATATCAAAGACCTGGGCCTAGCGGTTTCAGAGAAGAAGATTTTTAAAGATTTTGCCTATATAAGCCTATGTAAAATCAAAGGGCCCCGGGACAGGGGCATTTTTTGCCCCAGCACTATAGTTTGAACAATCTTGGTAGGGGTCCACTAGATGAAGCTTCATACCAAATATCAAAGTTCTGGGCCTTGTGGTTTCAGAGAAGAAGATTTTTAAAGATTTTCCCTATATAAGCCTATGTAAAACCAAAGGGCCCCGGGGCAGGGGCATTTTTGGCCCCAGCACTAAAATTGGAACAATCTTGGTAGGGGTCCACTAGATGAAGCTTCATACCAAATATCAAAGTCCTGGGCCTTGTGGTTTTAGAGAAGAAAATTTTTAAAGATTTTCCCTATATAAGCCTATGTAAAACCAAAGGGCCCCGTGGCGGGGGCATTTTTGGCCCCAGCACTATAATTTGAACAATCTTGGTAGGGGTCCACTAGATGAAGCTTCATACCAAATATATAAGACCTGGGCCTTGTGGTTTCAGAGAAGAAGATTTTTAAAAATTTTCCCTATATAAGCCAATGTAAAAGCAAAGGGCCCCGTGGCGGGGGCATTTTTGTCCCAGCACTAAAATTTGAACAATCTTGGTAGGGGTCCACTAGATGAAGCTTCATACCAAATATCAAAGTCCTGGGCCTTGTGGTTTCAGAAAAGAAAATTTTTAAAGATTTTCCCTATATAAGCCCATGTAAAACCAAAGGGCCCCGTGGCGGGGGCATTTTTTGTCCCAGCACTAAAATTTGAACAATCTTGGTAGGGGTCCACTAGATGAAGCTTCATACCAAATATCAAAGACCTGGGCCTTGTGGTTTCAGAGAAGAAGATTTTTTAAGATTTTCCCTATATAAGCCTATGTAAAACCAAAGGGCCCCGGGGCGGGGGCATTTTTGGCCCCAGCACTGTAATTTGAACAATCTTGGTAGGGGTCAACTAGATGAAGCTTCATACCAAATATCAAAGACCTGGGCCTTGTGGTTTCAGAGAAGAAGATTTTTAAAGATTTTCCCTATATAAGCCAATGTAAAACCAAAGGGCCCCGTGGCGGGGGCATTTTTTGTCCCAGCACTATAATTTGAACAATCTTGGTAGGGGTCCACTAGATGAAGCTTCATACCAAATATCAAAGTCCTGGGCCTTGTGGTTTCAGAGTAGAAGATTTTTGAAGATTTTCCCTATATAAGCCTATGTAAAACCAAAGGGCCCTGGGGCGGGGGCATTTTTGGCCCCAGCACTATAATTTGAACAATCTTGGTAGGGGTCCACAAGATGAAGCTTCATACCAAATATCAAAGACCTGGGCCTTGTGGTTTCAGAGAAGAAGATTTTTAAAGATTTTCCCTATATAAGCCAATGTAAAACCAAAGGGCCCCGTGGCGGGGGCATTTTTTGTCCCAGCACTCAAATTTGAACAATCTTGGTAGGGGTCCACTAGATGAAGCTTCATACCAAATATCAAAGTCCTGGGCCTTGTGGTTTCAGAGAAGAAGATTTTTAAAGATTTTCCCTATATAAGCCTATGTAAAACCAAAGGGCCCCCGTGCGGGGGCATTTTTGGCCCCAGCACTATAATTTGAACAATCTTGGTAGGGGTCCACTAGATGAAGCTTCATACCAAATAACAAAGACCTGGGCCTTGTGGTTTCAGAGAAGAAGATTTTTTAAGTTTTTGGTGAAAAAAATCTGTTTTTGGCTCCTGTGACCTAGATGTGCAACGGACCGGAACCATTTGACCCATATTCAAACTTGACCGAGATATTGTCATGATGATCATTCTGAGCAAGTTTGATTAAGATTGGACCAAAATTGTGGCCCCTAGGGTGTTCACAAGGTTTTTATATGATTTGACCCGCTGACCTACTTTTTAACCCGATATGACCCATATTCGAACTGGACTGAAATATTGTCACAATGGTCATTCTGAGCAAGTTTCATGATAATTGGACCAAAACAGTGGCCTTCAGAGTGTTCACAAGGTTTTTCTATGATTTGACCTACTGACCTACTTTTTGACCGGACATGACCCATATTCGAACTTGACCAAGATATTGTCATGATGATCATTCTGAGCAAGTTTGATTATGATTGGACCAAAATTGTGGCCTCTAGGGTGTTCACAAGGTTTTTCTATGATTTGACCCGCTGACCTACTTTTTAAGCCGACATGATCCATATTCAAACTTCACTAAAATATTGTCACAATGATCATTCTGAGCAAGTTTGATGATGATTGGACCAAAATTGTGGCCTCTCGAGTGTTCACAAGGTTTTTCTATGATTTGACCTACTGACCTACTTTTTTACCCGACATGACCCAAATTCGAACTTGACCGAGATATTGTCATGATTATCATTCTGAGCAAGTTTGATGATAATTGGACCAAAACTGTGGCCTCTAGTGTGTTCACAAGAAAAAGTTTACGCACGGACGACGCACGACGGACGACGGACGACGCACGACGCACGACGACGCCGGACATCTTACTGTCACAAAAGCTCACCATGACCTTCGGTCAGGTGAGCTAATAAAACAAAAACTAGTGTTCACAAGGTTTTTCAATGATTGACCTACTGACCTACTTTTGGACCCGACATGAGTCATATTCAAACTTGACTGAGATATTGTCATGATGATCATTCTTAGCAAATTTTATGATGATCGGATCAAACCTGTGGCCTCTAAAGTGTTCACAAGGTTTTTCTATGATTTGACCTACTGACCTACTTTTTGATACCACATGACCCATATTCGCACTTGACTGAGATATTGTCACAATGATCATTCTGAGCAAGATTGATGATGATTGGACCAAAAATGTGGCCTTTAGAGTGTTCACAAGGTTTTTCCATGATTTGACCTACTGACCTACATTTGACCCGACATGACCAATATTCAAATTTGACCGAGATATTGTCATGACAATCATTCTGAGCAAGTTTAATGATGATTGGACCATAACTGTGCCCTCTAGTGTGTTCACAAGGTTTTTCTATGATTTGACCTACTGACCTACTTTTTGACCCAACATGACCCATATTCAAACTTGACTGAGATATTGTCAGGATGATTATTCTGAGCAAGTTTGATGATGATTGGACCATAACTGTGCCCTCTAGAGTGTTCACAAGGTTTTTCTATGAATTGACCTACTGACCTACTTTTTGACCCGACATGACCCATATTCAAACTTGACCGAGATATTGTCACAATGATCATTCTGAGCAAGTTTGATGATAATTGAACCATAACTGTGCCCTCTAGAGTGTTCACAAGGACTATCTATGGTTTGACCTACTGACCTACTTTTTGACCCTACATGATCCATATTCGAACCTGACCGAGATATTGTCATGATAATTATTCTGAGCAAGTTTGATGATGATTGGACCAAAACTGTGCCCTCTAGAGTGTTCACAAGGTTTTTCTATGATTTGACCTACTGACCTACTTTTTCACCCGACATGACCCATATTCGAACTTGACCGAGATATTGTCATGATGATCATTCTGAGCAAGTTTGATGATGATTGGACCAAAACTGTGGCCTCTAGTTTGTTCACAAGAAAAAGTTTACGCACGACGGACGACGGACGACGGACGACGCACGACGACGCCGGACATCTTACGGTCACAAAAGCTCACCATGACCTTCGGTCAGGTGAGCTAAAAACTGTTAGAGCTATTGCCCTGAAACTTTACAGAATGGTTTGGGATGATGAGAAGATGAACTGATTAACTTTCGACAAAAATCCAATTTTTTTTTCTCGTCAAGATTATGCCCTTTTCTTGAGATATGCCCCTTTGCAAAAGAATACATTGAAATTTGTAAGCAAGATATCTCAAAAACTATTTGAACTTTTGCCCCGAAACTTTACAGACTGGTTTGGGATGATGAGTAGATGAACTGATTAACTTTTTGAAAAAAAATCTGGAACTTTTTTCTTGAGTTATGGCCCTTTGAAATTTGTTTGTGTTTTAAGCTTGTAAGCAAGATAACTCAAAACTGTTTGAGCTATTGCCCTAACACTTTACAGTATGGTTGGGGATGATGAGAAGATGAAGTGATTAACTTTTGACATAAATCCAATTTGTTGTTCTTGAATTATGCCCCTTTGTAATTTTGCGCGTTTTAAGCTTGTAAGCAAGATATCTCAAATACTGTTTGAGCTATTGCCCTGAAACTTTAGAGGCTGGTTCAGGATGATGAGAAGATGAACTGATTAACTTTTGAAAAAAAATCCGAATTCGTTTTTTCTTGAGTTATGGCCCTTTAAAATTTTTTGCACTTTAAGCTTGTAAGCAAGATAGCTAAATAACTGTTTGAGCTTTTGCCCTGTAACTTTACAGAATGATTGGGAATGATGAGAAGATGAACTGATTAACTTTTGACAAAAATACTTTTTTTTTCTTGAGTTATGCCCCTTGGAAATTTTGCGCGTTTGAAGCTTGTAAGCAAGATATCTCACAAACTGTATGTGCTATTGCCCTGAAACATTACAGGCTGGTTAAGAATGATGAGTAGATGAACTGATTAATTTTTGAAAAAAAAATCCGAAATTTTTTTCTTCAGTTATGGCCCTTTGAATTTTTTTGCGTTTTAAGCTTGTAAGCAAGATAACTAAAAACTATTAGAGCTATTGCCCTGAAACTTTACATAATGGTTTGGGATGATGAGAAGATGAACTGATTAACTTTCGACAAAAATACAATTTATTTTTTCTCGTCAAGATTATGCCCCTTTCTTGAGATATGCCCCTTTGCAAAAAATACATTGATATCTTGTAAGCAAGATATCTCAAAAACTATTTGAACTTTTGCCCCGAAACTTTACAGACTGGTTTGGGATGATGAGTAGATGAAATGATTAACTATTGGAAAAATCTGGAACTTTTTTCTTGAGTTATGGCCCTTTGATTTTTTTTTGTGTTTTAAGCTTGTAAGCAAGATAACTCAAAAACTGTTTGAGCTTTTGCCCTTACACTGTACAGAATGGTTGCGAATGATGAGAAGATGAACTGATTAACTTTTGACAAAAATCCAATTTGTTGTTCTTGAGTTATGCCCCTTTGAAATTTTGCGTGTTTTAAGCTTGTAAGCAAGATATCTGAAAAACTGTTTGAGCTATAGCCCTGAAACTTTACAGTCTGGTTCAGGATGATGAGTAGATGAACTGATTAACTTCTGAAAAAAAAAATCCGAAATTTTTTTCTTCAGTTATGGCCCTTTGATTTTTTTTGTGTTTTAAGCTAGTAAGCAAGATAACTCAAAAACTGTTTGAGTTATTGCGCTGAAACTTTACAGAATGGTTGGGGATGATGAGATGATGAACTGATTAACTTTTGACAAAAATCCAATATTTTTTCGCGAGACATTTTGAAATTTTGCGCGTTTGAAGCTTGTAAGCAAGATATCTCAAAAACTGTATGAGCTATTGCCCTGAATCTTTACAGGATGGTTCAGGATGATGAGTAGATGACCTGATTAACTTTTGAAACAAATCCATTTTTTTCTTCAGTTATGGCCCTTTGATTTTTTTTTGCGTTTAAAGAGTGTAAGCAAGATAACTAAAAAACTGTTTGAGCTATTACCCTGAAACTTTACAGAATGGTTGGGGATGATGAGAAGATGAACTGATTAACTTACGACAAAAATCTGATTTTTTTTTCTTGTCAGGATTATGCCCCTTTCTTGAGTTATGCTCTTTGCAAAAGAATACTTTGAAATCTTGTAAGCAAGATATCTCAAACATTGTTGGAGCTTTTTCCCCGAAACTTTACCGACTGGTTTGGGATGATGTGTAGATGAACTTGTTAACTTTTGAAAAAGATCCGAAATTTTTTCCTGAGTTATGGCCCTTATATTTTTGGCGTTTTAAGCTTGTAAGCAAGGTAACTAAAAACTGTTTGAGCTATTACCCTGAAACTTTACAGAATGGTTGGGGATGATGAGAAGATGAACTGATTAACTTACGACAAAAATCTGATTTTTTTTTCTTGTCAGGATTATGCCCCTTTCTTGAGTTATGCTCTTTGCAAAAGAATACTTTGAAATATTGTAAGCAAGATATCTCAAACATTGTTGGAGCTTTTTCCCCGAAACTTTACCGACTGGTTTGGGATGATGAGTAGATGAACTGGTTAACTTTTGAAAAAGATCCGAAATTTTTTTCCTGAGTTATGGCCCTTATATTTTTGGCGTTTTAAGCTTGTAAGCAAGGTAACTAAAAACTGTTTGAGCTATTGCCCTAAAACTTTACAGAATGGTTGGGGATGATGAGAAGATGAACTGATTAACTTTTGACAAAAAAATTTTTTTTTCTTGCGTTATGCCCCTTTGCAATTTTGCACGTTTTAAGCTTGTAAGCAAGATATCTAAAAAAAACTGTTTGAGCTATTGCCCTGAAACTTTACAGGCTGGTTCAGGATGAGTAGATGAACTGATTAGGTGAATTTTAATGCATTTGCATTTTTGGGGAACTTAATGCATGCTTGCTTAAGACAGGTTGCGTGCTAAATAGAGGTGGACACTAAGACAGGTTTGACTGTATCTCTAAAACTGTATGAGCTATTGTCCTGTAACTTAAAACACTGGCATGGGGTGATAAATAAATGACCTGATTCATCGTCGTTTTTCTTGTGTCATTTTCCTTCTAAAATTTCAGCATTGCACCCAAATAAAAAAAAGATATCTCAAATTCTGTTAGGGACAAGCAGTGTTATGGGTCAAGCAGTGTTAGGGTCAAGCAGTTGGGGGCATTGTGTTTCATAAACACTGGCTCTAGTTTGCATCTTAAACTTTCCGCATTTATTTGTGTAGGCTTTGCTTCCCTCTTTAATTGCACGCCGTTGGGTCAGGCCTCAGATTCTATGACGGTTTCAGCGTAAAGGCTTATTGAGAATTAGAGAGATCTTATTCAAGGTAATGTTGGCTGGCGCCTGATGCTCTGTCTCTGGTCGGGCCCATCGGAGTCTAACTGATGGTTTTCTTTTGCTCCGGCATTTCAGTGGTTTCTTGCTGTCGTGCGGATTGCACAAATTATTTGTCTAAATCGCGACGGAAGTAAGGGCGAGGATTGTGGCCACGTAAAATCGATTTAAGCATCCCCCCCCCGATGGAATTCGGTTCCGCTGACCATTCCAAGGCGGTTCTTCTGTCGCGGTTTATTTTTGTTATCGTTTGTCTTTGTGTGCTTGTGTCGCTTATATTATTTTATTTTGGATAGCCTTTTGGCCATTTTGTGGGAAAGAAACTGTCCATTTGGCTTTCCGCTATTGATGTTTCCATTAGGGTATGTTGTTTCATGTTTGGATTTCTTTCCCTTTGGTGTCTCTGATGAGAGCTGTGGGTTAATTGTATCGATTCTTGATCATTGCCGCTACTTCTATTTTTTATTTGTTCTTCTGTCGCGGTTTATTTTTGTTATGGTTTGTCTTTGGAAGTTTGTGTCGCTAATATTATTTTATTTGGAAAGCCTATTGGCCATTTTGCGGGAAAGTAACTGTCCTTTAGGCTTTCCGCTATTGATGTTTCCATTGGGGTCTGTTGTTTCATGTGTGTGTTTCTTTCCCTTTGGTGTCTCTGATGAGAGCTGTGGGTTAATTGTATCGATTCCTGATCATTGCATCCACTTCTAATTTGTTTTCGTAATGAGGTAATCTGCGGGCCAAGAAATCGTGTACACACGGCAGTTGTCAGTATTCCTTGCCTTTAACAGTGTTTAAAGAATAAACCTTTGTACAATGTACTGATAAAAGAAAGTGTAACTGAAGGCTATATTGTCCGAAAAAGTCTGACATTCTGGAAAAGGGAAGAAAATGCATTGGAATTATTTCAGTTGCAGTTATGTTGCAACCCATAGGCTCTAAATCTAGTATCGGTAGCTTATGTATATTTATTTTTCAGGTGGTATATTTTACCAGTTCATTTAAAGGGCGTCACTTGATTTCCCGTTTCGTATTCCCACCTTGAGTACCTACATAGATTTATTGCGTGGTGCGACGTGCTGGGATCGAACCGTTCCGATCCTTAGATCAGTTTGGACATGGCTATACATCATTTTTCTTATTTCTGCTCAGAAACATAGATTGAAGGTAAACGTTAAAACCGCCTCGCTGAAGCGGATCTAGTACCTACAATCTATGTTTAGTGTAGAAATACACAATAAATCAGAATTTTTATTTACAAAAATTTCATTTATTTTGGTAAATTTTTCAATATATTTGAATAGGCGTGTTTTGTAATGCCAAAAAATGACATTCATGAAAAGCAGCATCTAAAGCAAACAGCCAACCATTCCCATCATAAGTCCAGAAATACCTCACATGAAGGTTGGCCATGACTTTAAGCTATGTCACGGTTATGAAAACTCACTCTGGTTATTTTAAATTGTCTCCCCTAAAACTGTAAGCGGATCATAACTCCAGAATCGTATGGATAATGATCATTGAAAATCACAGATGTTTTTTTTTTCTTCTGGACAAGCCGATGTGTGCGAACGGGAAATATTAATTTGCTGTTTATCACATCACGAAAACACGCCTATATAATTTTGACCCCCTTGAACCCACATTTATAATTATAGTAAAACTGGTGTTTGCAGGGGTAAACATTATTTTTTCTTATTTCTGCTCTAAAATATAGATTGTGGGTACTCGTTAGAACCGACTCGATGAGGCGTTTCTAACGAGTACCCACAGTCTATATTTTGAGCAGAAATAAGAAAAATATTACAATTTTTCATCTTCAAATTTCATTTTTTTCGGCGATAAAGGTTACAATGTA
The DNA here is from genome assembly GCA_963580285.1 of Lucinisca nassula. Classification (NCBI taxonomy): domain Eukaryota; kingdom Metazoa; phylum Mollusca; class Bivalvia; order Lucinida; family Lucinidae; genus Lucinisca; species Lucinisca nassula. The sequence goes on from OY757014.1 coordinate 138,382,157, forward strand.
TTTGTATAGGCGTGTTTTCGTAATGTAATCTGCCTTTGTCAAAATTACGCACAGGGTTGCGCTGAAAGGCTCAAAAATCGTTTAGACTATATCCATGCCAATTCAAAGATATAATACCTATTATAATCCGTGCTACGAGTATATTAGTAATTTTGAATTATCTAGTCTTGTCTGAATTCCACATAAGGTAATGCTGAAATTCTATCCGGGCCTTAATTCGTAGACCGTATGGAAAAAATTCTTAAAAATCAACATTCTTCAGCGATAGGTGCACTATATCGGGACAAATATTACGCTGAAATATTCTTATAAACGATATGTTATGGTGAGATATTCTAATAAACCGAGTGTTTGTCACTGTATATTTATGCCAGGCATAAGTCACATCTGGACAGCTTTGCATCAATATATTCCAGTCCCAGCCAATCATTGAAACCCGACTCGACCCTTGGTCCGACATGCGATTAAAATATCTGGTCCAGTACCAACGTCGGAGTTGTCAAAATGACCAGAAACGATAACGATTATAAGACAATCACTTAAGCGAAGAACGATCATATTTGTATGTATCGGACCACTTATAAGGACTACTAATTTCAGCTAACATTTTCTTATTATACATTTTAACCACAAATATTACGGACAATCGCAAAGTAAACAAAAAAAAACTAACTTCGGTATTTAGACAGGGATACGACGTAGGATGCCATAATACTGGTCCGTGCAATTTTGTCTGAGTTTTTTCGATTACCTAAAAATGCACTCTATATGTAAATTGGCTTTGTTCTTAACCCTTGCATTATTAAATGGCGGTTACTGCCTTTATTTTCCCGTATATCGATAAGATTTTCATCTAACTGCTCATATTATTGCCCATGGGAAAAATAGTTGCTTGTGAAGTTGATAATGTAATGTCCAGCCATTTATGAGAGAATAAAGAAGCTACAGAACAATTTGTATTGTGGACGTGGTTTGCAAATATAATGTCCATGAGTGAATGCGAATTAGCCGCTCCTCCGACAATCGTGTGAAATAGAAATGTTCTTAATGTGTTTACTAAACTGTTAATATGAAACTCTTCAGAACAATGACAATGCAATACCCTGTGCATGCATCTTGCGATAGAGCAGTGCGTTTTGCCGCGTCTGTGATGCTGTATCATTTTACTGTGTTTTATCTATATCATAACTTGCCTCTAGCTAGTCGTTTAATGACTTGTCTGGACTTGCTTCTAATATCTCCAAAATAAGGCCTAAAATAGCTGTGTTTCCGCTAACCCGACAGACACTGCTTCAGACACCCGACACTACTATTTTATCAGTAAAAGAACAAAATAAAAATTAAAACACAAGATCCTCCCATTTTCAATTTTCGACTCTACCCAGTGTGGTCTTTGCATTTTCCTATAGTAAGTTCGCGTTTTAAGTACGTGTGTGTAGGTTTTGGCATTTAGTTCCTTCCAAACTGCAGAACTGACTTTTTTGAGCATCTAAATGAAATATGATATACAGTGCAAGTCTCAACATGACAATATTGTGAACAAAAGAACATGTACAAAAACAAAAACACATAACAAATACAAGCCCAACCCTGTTTTGGTTTCCGGGAGAATAAATAAAATAATACAAAAAAGGTTTCTCCAACCTACTGACCATATGTTTTTTTTTCAGCATGTCAGTAGAAACACAGCTATTTTTACGCTTAATGTATACCGAGATATTCAGAAACTCAATATGCGTTATTGATTGCCTAATCAGCTAATTACTTGATCAATTTTTATTTTTCATACTACATGATTTATATTTCTAAGCATCGACAATTAGACACATTAGGATGTTCGACAATCGTCAGTGGAACTTACATAAAAAATTTAACGCTCCATTTCAAATACGCGTCCTTTCGATGTTGCTGAAGTTCCTTTGGGAGGTTGTCGATCATTGCCAGTTTTGTCTAAATCGCGACGGAAGTAAGGGCGAGGATTGTGGCCACGTAAAATCGATTTAAGCCCCCCAGTGGAAATCTTCCACTGACCGTTCCAAGGCGGCTCTTCCGTGGCGATTTATTTATGTTGTTGTTTGTTACTTACTGTGTGTATCACTTGTGTCTTTTAATTTTGGATGGCCATATGGCCATTTTGTGGGAAAGTAACTGTCCATATGGCCTTCCTTTGTTTAGGTTTCCATTATGGTCTGGTCGCTTTATGTTTGTATTTCTTTCCCTTTGGTGTCTTTTATGGATGGAGTAAGTTAATTGTATCAATTCCTGATCTTTGTTTTACTTCTACTTTGTAGCAGCCTTATTCCTCACACCTGGGACAACGTTTTTAAATCTTTTATTTTCTAATTCCTGTTGACGAAACACATATTTTTTCAGGCGCCAGGCTCCAAACCACTGCCAATGCCGTTCTTTTTTATTTTCTTTTTAGCTCGGCTGTTTTCGAAGAAAACGACGAGGTATTGCCATAGCTTTGGCGTCGTCTGCGTCGTCGTCGTCGTCGTGCAAAAACTTGGATATTTTGTAATATATCAGTCATTACATAACATATTTACTTGAAACTCGGACTTGAAAGGGGAACTCATACAAATAGATGAGGTAATCCTCAAAATATTTTTGGCACAGTTATGCCCCATTTTCGACTTAGAATTTTTGTTTTCTAAAAGACACTGCAGCCAAGCGTTGGCACCCGCATACAGTGCTCTTGTTTTAAGTTTTTGTCGATTGCTTCAAAGTCCCTAAAATGTTTTTTGTTTTGTTTCTTTTTGTTTTTGTGACGACGGCCTCCCGCCACAAACAACGTAATGGTCATATGCGTTGCCGGTTACCTCGTAGCTTTTAAAAGTTTTGATTGTACTGATGGTTGACGTATTTTTGTAAGCGGTAGCCTCCCAACCTCTGCCAATGTCGTTGTTTTCTCTTTTTCTTTTTTTAAGTTTTGTCCTTGGCTTCAAAGTCCCTAAAATGTGTTTTTTTCTATTTCTGTTTTTTTTTTTTTTTTTTTTTTTTTTGGGGGGGGGGGGGTGGGGGGACTGCGGCCTCCCGCCGCACACAGTGAAATGGTAATATGCATTGCCGGTTACCTCGCAGCTGTTAAAAGGTTTGATTGATCTGATGGTTGAATGTCTTTAAGAAGCCCAACCCCCTCCCACAGTGGAATTCGTTTCACTGCCCGTTCCATGGGGGTTATTCTGTCGCGGTTTCTTTTTTGTTATGGTTTGCTTTTGGGTGTGTGTATCACTTTGTTTTTCTTTTTTTGAGTGTGTGTTGGGGGGTATCCAATTGACCATTTTGTGGGAAAGTAACTGTCCTTTTGCCTTTACGCTATTGCTGTTTCCATTTGGGTCTTGTTGTTTCATGTTTGTGTTTCTTTCCGTTTGGTGTCTCTGATGGGAGCTGTGGGTTCATTGTATCGATTTCTGATCATTGCCTTCACTTCTATTTTGTTTAATCATTGGTTCTACAAGTACAAAATGCTGCAAAAAATGCAGCAGAAGATAATGCACGGCGTAACATTGTTTTTGCTTTATCACAGTATAAATTTTGAGGCATTAAACCAAATGTACTATATATTGTAAGTGAATTGCTGTAAATTAACCGTATTACAAGCATTATCAGCAGTTTTTGTATCGACTGAAGTAGCTTAACATGTATACATAGAGGATCTTACATGAGTGGTCATTTAATATGCAATTTATGAAAGGAGGGTGTTCATTTTAGTATACCAAAATTAACCGAGTTTCATAAATTCCATATTAAATGACCACGAGTGTAAGATTCTGATTATCACATGACCTCTCTGACGATAATTCTAGCACAGTGCGCCTATGGACGCAACGGAAAAAGATGTTATTCTAATCTGCAACAAATTAATGCGACATACTTTCGCACCGTTTTTGACGTTAGACTGTGTAACGTTGTTTTCTCACTGTCAAAACGTCAAAATTACATTAAACTTCTGCGATACAGTCAAAACATATGGCGGGATTTTATCTCATGACTCATTTGCCGACCAATGGGAAGCAGTGTATGTGTTATAACATGTGTGGTCATATCAAAAATATGACATGGGTTATTCCACTGTATAACACGCAGGTCATGTGACAAAGATGAATAAAATAATCCCCACCTTAGAGAGACTTTGCGATAGTGTCACACTTTCAGTAAGCTAGCATTTATTTGACAAAATAGTGTAATTTGAAATGAACCATAAAGTTTTGGTTATAATCTCGTATGAGTTTTTGCCATTTTTTATCACATTACAAATATCAAAGAATTCGAAAAAGCATATTTCTGAAGAAGTAAAAAATATTATTTTTCAAACATTTTTTTTTATAATTTATCAGACTCTGTTTCTTTAGCAGGATCGAATAACAATTTACCCTCAACTCCATGCTAATGGTATAGTTTAAATCGGGAATGAATAAAAATAAAGAGCAAAATTTATTGGTTGTAAAGTTTAATAAGAAAATAATCTAGTTATTATTCAGACCTGGGGCATTTAAAACATTTAGAAGCTATTTTAAAATGTGCTTGAGATGTGTTGAAAATGTAAAATGTGTCTATTAAACCCTGAGGAAGAGAGGAGAGGAAGAGAAGAGTCCTTTAAACACGAATGTGTTTAAAAATTAGAAGTTTTAGTGTTCATTCTCTAATGGAAAACTACAAACAGTTTTATGGTATAGAAAAATGATTGAAAAAAGGTGTTATGATTTATAAAATGAGTTTTGGGTTATGGTTAATATGATATGACAAAATATTTACATCACAACTTGTTAAAAACATGTGATCAATCATGCAGAATAATTTAGCAGTGATTTGTATCCTCTTCATACAACATATGAGAATGGCTTGGAAATAGCAGAGATAATGTGCTGAACAATGACCGTTTGCGTTCTGTTGCAAAAGCATGTAGTGGCAGCCTTCCGATATTGCTAAAATATGCTCGAGCAGGAAAAAAAAGCTCTCCGAAATGCAGCCGGTGTTGCACCAGGCTAATATTAAGGTAAAAGGTCAAGATCAGAAACATAACCTCATTTCAAGATCACTTTCTGAAGTATTGTATATGTATATGAAATATGAATATTCTATGGTTTTTGAGTTATGAACACAATATTTAGAGTTAACGCTAAGGTGAATGCCAGTGTGGATGAAAGTGCGCATAACGATTAACAGACAAATGGAGGACGGAAACTTGCACATTTATATCATCATGCTAAAACTGGTGCAACAAAAAGAATATTGTCATTGCATTTTATGACTAGACCAAGTGACTAAGTTATGTAAACAATGAAATGTTAGTTCTTCTTAATCATGACTAGACTAAGACACTAGAATATCCATTTTCTTTTCATTTGACTAGACATTTTGTAGATACATTAAGCTGGGCCATGAGGAGTAAGCCATACAGAAGATTGGTTTTGTGTATAGCTAAGACTTATACTCGGTTTCTTCTCACTTTTACGCAATCGACTGTTTTGTGAAAACTGGAAGTCCATCCCATAATTTTTATATGCATTTTTTTTTCAAAAATGTTACCCTCTAGATTTCAAATTGGTTACATTTTTAACATTTTTTCGCCACTTGAAATTTTTGGGTTGTACTTCCGGTTATCTCACAGTAGTCGATTTATTGAGAAAAATATGCCATGGAACAGATTTTAGTAATTATAGTATGCATATAGTGGACAACAACGAGGCTGATGCTGATCTGCGCCATCTTTATCCGCATATAGCAACAAGAATTCTGCAGAAGGCGGTGTTGCGCCTGCAGGGGCAAAGGTCATTAGTTCTAGATAATATAGGTCAAGGTCGAAAATGGGAACCCACATGTGTGTGGTAATCTCTAGATGAAAGTGCATACCAAAGTAGAAGTAAAACAAAGATCAGGAATTGATACAATTAACTTACTCCATCCATAAAAGACACCAAAGGGAAATAAATACAAACATTAAGCGACCAGACCATAATGGAAACCTAAACAAAGGAAGGCCATATGGACAGTTACTTTCCCACAAAATGGCCATATGGCCATCCAAAATTAAAAGACACAAGTGATACACACAGTAAGTAACAAACAACAACATAAATAAATCGCCACAGAAGAGCCGCCTTGGAACGGTCAGTGGAAGATTTCCACTGGGGGGCTTAAATCGATTTTACGTGGCCACAATCCTCGCCCTTACTTCCGTCGCGATTTAGACAAATAATTTGTTCAGTCCGCATGAAGGCCTCCTAACTCATCAGTGCAACATCTCCGTGAACACAGAAATCAAAGAACCACAGAGGTGAGACAACGGTGAGGACTCGACAGCAAGAAACCACTGAAATGCTGGAGCAAAAGAAAACCAACAGTTAGACTCCGATGAGCCCGACCACTCTAGCTCAAGTAGTTCTTGAGAAATAAACTGTTACATCAGGGTTGACGTAAAAATAACAAAGTCGGTGAACCGTGAAATATACGTGAAGGTCAAATATGGATAGCCGCATGTGGATGGTCATCCCTAGATGCAAGGATATACCAAGTATCAATACTCTAGCTCAAGTAGTTCTTGAGAAATAAACTGTTACATCAGGGTTGACAAATGACAAGGCGGCTCTTCTGTGGCGATTTATTTATGTTGTTGTTTGTTACTTACTGTGTGTATCACTTGTGTCTTTTGGTTTTGGATGGCCATATGGCCATTTTGTGGGAAAGTAACTGTCCTTATTGCCTTCCTTTGTTTAGGTTTCCATTATGGTCTGGTCGCTTAATGTTTGTATTTCTTTCCCTTTGGTGTCTTTTATGGGTGGAGTAAGTTAATTGTATCAATTCCTGATCTTTGTTTTACTTCTACTTTGACGTAAAAATAACAAAGTCGGTGAACCGTGAAATATACGTGAAGGTCAAATATGGATACCCACATGTGGGTGGTCATCCCTAAATGCAAGGACATACCAAGTATCAACACTCTAGCTCAAGTAGTTCTTGAGAAATAAACTGTTACATCAGGGTTGACGTAAAAATAACAGTCGGTGAACCGTGAAATATAGGTCAAGGTCAAACATGGATACCCACATGTGGATGGTCATCCCTAGATGCAAGGACGTACCAAGTATTAACACTCTAGCCCTAAAAGTTCTTGAGAAATAAACTGTTACATCAGGGTCGACGTAAAAATAACGAAGTTGGTGAACCGTGAAATATATATGGATACCCATATATGGGTGGCCATCCCTTGATGCAAGGACATACCAAGTATCAACACTCTAGCTCTAGTAGTTATTTAGAAATAAACTGACATCAGGGTCGACGCAAATGCACAAATGTGGACGTACAGATAGACGGAAATTTGGATCCCTATATCGCGCCATGCTAAAAGCAGGCGCGACAAAAAGCAGGCTTTGTCATGACCTAGCTTATTGTGAAACATGAATAAAACTTTTAATCAAGCATTTTTTTTTCAAACAACAAAAACAATGAGCCTATAACGTTCACCTGAGAACAACAACAGTAAATCATGGCGGGAATGAGTTTATTATCGCAGCCAGGTAGTAAGCGCTGACCTATTTTGTTCAAAATTAACGCGATACCTTGAGTTTACCTGTGCACAGAGCACGCATTACATGACTACGATAATAAACTCCTTCGAGCCGAGATTTACCATTTAGTGATTGTCAGGAGATAACGTGGTCTTACTATATCAGTGTCAAAACACTATTTGTACATAAAAACAAGAATTCTGCCGAAGGCTGTGTCGCGCCGATGGGGGCGCAAAGTCACCGAACCATGAATCGAGGTGAAGGTCAAACATGGATGCCTGCATAAAGATGTCACTCCTAGATGCAAGCTTGTGCCAAGTATCATTAATGAGAAACAATCTCTTACATAGGGTGAAAGTCAGGGTTGTCGCTTTATTTTACAAAGTCAGTGAACCATGAAATATAGGTCAAGGTCAGATATGGATGCTTGCATTTAAGTTGCAATTCCTAGATGCAAGTTTGTACCAAGTATAATTAATGAAGCTTGTATAGTTCTTGAGAAATGGATAGTTACATCAGGGTAAAATGTAGGGTGGTCGCAATAAATCACAAAGTCAATGAACCATGAAATGTAGGTCAAGGTCAGATATGGATGTTTGCATTGAAGTTGCAGTCTATAGATGCAAGTTTGTACCAAATATGATTAATGAAGCTCTTATACTTTTCGGGAAATGGACTGTTACATCAGGGTGAAGTCAGGGTGGTCGCAATAATTAACAAAGTCAGTGAACCATGAAATGTAGGTCAAGGTCAAATATGGATGCTTGCATTGAAGTTGCATTTCCTAGATGCAAGTTTGTACCAAATATAATTAATGAAGCTCTTATAGTTCTCGAGAAATGGACTGCTACATCAGGGTGAAAGTTAGGGTGGTCGCAAATGTTGACGGCTTGACGGACGGACGGACAAACGAACGGACGGAAAATTGGACCCCTATATCGCGCCATGCTTATTGCAGGCGCGACAATGAACTACTCTGACTACTGATTATCAGTCACAACACTACTTGTGCAAACAATTAACTCAAATCTCAAATGAGCCTTCGGCTCAGGTAAGCTAATAAGGGACTCTTTAAAACACTTAACTACTGGTTATCAGTGTCAAAACACTATTTGTACATAAAAAAATGAACTACTCTGACTAATGATTATCAGCCAAGACACTACTTATGCAAACAATTAACTCAACAATAAACTCAAAACTGATACAATGAGAAGAAAAATGACAATGAGTCAAAAGACCAAAAAAAGCTGTTACGAGACTGAATTCAGAACATGTACACTCGTAAAATCTTAAGCATAAACTTTAATATAAAAATGTCTTTCTTTAAGACAATCACTTTGTCACAGAGATGGGTGTGGATTTTACATTGTACCAATCAATCTTGATCACTGCAATAAACCCCTATGTTACACCTATCATTTACCTGAACCAAAGCAACAGATTAGGTTGGTGTTTGCTGATAATTAGAGGATAATTTTCTATATTTCCCCATAAAACATATGTTGCGGTATTCATTAGAATCGCCTCGCCGAGGTGATTTTAATGAATAGCCATAACGTATGTTTTATGGAGAACTGAAGAAAATCGTTCTTATTTATCAACAAATATCCATCATATATGTTTCCCTCTTAACATCATGCCATTAACATGGCATTGAACTTTATATCTCACCATTTGTAACTAAAACAATTTTGTAGTAAGATAATTATGCAAATAGTGAAACTTTTTGATTGTTCAATAAAATCCTTTGGAGAAAAAAAAATCACAAATGATGTAACAAATATATTTGATGGCTGTCACGTTCTTAAAGGGCCCTTGAAGTGTCAAAATGCCAAAACTTCGGAACCATATGTGGTGATCAAAAAGTTTGTGAACTATCTTGATAACCACTTCGATATAAAAACATGTTCCCTTTGAAAATGAATATAAAAAGACATTATAGCAGCTTGAAACTCATAACTTTCCCACTTTTCACCATTTTCCAAAATTCGACTAACACACTCTACTTTCCTTGTGTCATCGAATGCAAAATAAAAAGGAAAATGGATAGTAAAATTGTATATTTAATGGAAAGATGGGATTGGATAGCTCAGTGCAAAAAAAGACACTGACGTTTTAGAATGAAAGACTGCAGTAGATTAGATAAGATGAGTAAAATGGCGATAATTAAAGATAATTTTCCTTATTTCTCAACAAAAACATGTTGTGGGTACTCAAAAGAACCGTCTCAGCGAGACGGTTCATTTGAGTACCCACAACGTATGTTTATCTTGAAAAATAAGGAAAATTATCTTTAATTGTCGCCATTTTACTCCTCTTATCTAATCTACGGAAAGAGCAAGCAAGAGAAAATTTCAGTTATCATGTCATGCAGAAAAGCATTTCATAACAAAATTCCCTGACTTTTCACTGACATTTTCTAATTTCGCAGACTGGAACCAAAATACCCTGACTTTTCCTTGACGTGGATTTTTTTTTTGCATTTTCCAGACTTTTTTGCTGACCGTAGCAACCCCACCGTTTTCTCGCAACAGCCATCATATATACGACACAACGAGAAAAGTACTATAGTCTGTTTTGTCTCAGTATTTTCGTGATAAATCGATTGTTGCATGAAAACCTGAAATATAATCAAAACATTTTAGAGGTGAAAAACTTTTCAAAAATGTAACCCTCCAGATTCTAAATTTGATCCAAGCAAGTTAATAAAATTCTTGAAGTTGTCTACATGGTGGTATGTTAACTTTGTGTCAGTTTTCACTGCAGTAAAGAATAAAAGAAAGCGAGGAATTTTTAACATTGCAACATATAGGAAATGTTTTTATTAGTTAATTTACGTACTGAAATAAAATTCAAAATCTGGAGGGTTACATTTTTAAACTAATAAACAGATTTCTGACTTTCGCACAACAATCAATTTATTGTGTAAAACTGGGCTGTGACAGAGTCACTCACTGGAGATGATAGCGTTATTAATCTTTTTACTTAGAGTTACTCTTCAGCTTTTCTTTTAATTGATGAAAGGATGAAACTTTCATTCCTGAACCTGGCTCTCCCATTTACTGGCAGCTGCTCTTTGAGTATAGCTTTTAAGGTTTTGTCAGTGGTGTCCGTTAGTTCAGGTACCTCAAACATTTTTTTCAACTGGTCAAAGAACAGTTTTTGTTCTACTATGCCTTGGCTTCTAACCATATAGACAACAGCAGCAGCATAAAATTTCCGTTGTGTTAATGGAGCCTTGTTACACGTTTGGCAGACACCTTGACTGTCTAATTTTTTTTTGTGGCAGCCTGGAAAAAATATAAGTACTATTTTATTGTTCATTTTATCATGTACACGTATTTTATAAAGTAATATAATACTAAGATGGTGACATCAAGTCATTGAAATTATTTTTTTTTGTTTGATAGCTACAAGGTCATATATGGCCTTTTTTGACAATCAAGGGGACGTAATTTCGACACCGTTGGCTCGATCTGGCCCGTTTTCGAACCTGTCCGAGATTGTATGCCTTTTCTTATTTACTAAAGGTTTCAGACAAATCAAATTAAAAATAAAGGCGCTAGGCTGGCCACAAGGTCAAATATGGCCTTTCTTGACAATCTAGGGGACGTAACTCCGACATCATTGACCCTATCTGACCCGTTTTCAAACTTGTCTGAGATTTTATGCCTTTTCTTATTACCTAAACGTTTCAGACAAATCAAATAAAAAATAAAGCCGCTAGGCTGGCCACAAGGTCAAAGATGGCCTTTTTTGACAATCAAGGGGACAAAACTACCACACCGTTAGTCCGGTCTGACCGGTTTTCAAATTTGCCTGAGATTTTATGCCTTTTCTTATTACCTGAAAGTTTTAGACAGATCAAATAAAAATGAAGGTGCCAGGTTTGCCACAAGGTCATATATGGCCTTTTTTGACAATCAAGGGGACGTGACACGGTTGACCCGATCTGACCCGTTTTCGATCTTGTCCGAAATTTTATGCATGTCTTAGTTATCTGCAAGTTTCATGAAGATCCGACTAAAAATGAAGGAGCTACGCTGGCCACAAGCATTTTTCCATTGTAAGCCTATTTGGGCTTTCGGTTGCCATAGCAACCAAAGTTCATAAGCGATTTGCATGATATGTATATGTCATCAATTCCCCAACAAAAGGCATGCTACAGATAAGATTTGATTAACATCAGCCTGCAGGTTGCAGAGTTATGACTGTTCGAAAGTGTTGATGGACGACGGACGACGACGACGGAGGCTACCATCCTACAAGCTCCCCCAGAGCCTTCGGCTCAGGTGAGCTAAAAATTTAACCAAAACAACACTGACAAAAACATGAAATTTCTAAAGGTCATTGGGAGGGTTGGGGTGGTACTATGCAAAACTTCAGACCAATATATACCATCAGTGCAAGTATCAACTAAATCCACCTGGTGGTTACTGAGGTATAAGGCTTCAGAAAACTTTAACCAAAACAACACTGACAAAAAAAAAGAAATTTCTAAGTCCGTGACCTTGACCTCAAGGTCACTGGGACGGGTGGGGGTGGTACTATGCAAAACTTTAGACCAATATCTACCACCAGTCCAAGTATAAACTAAATTCATCTGGTGGTTACTGAGATATAAGGCTTTAGAAAACTTTAACCAAAACAACACTGACAAAAACATGAAATTTCTAAGTCCGTGACCTTGACCTCAGAGTCATTGAGAGAGGTGGGGGTAGTTCTGTTTGAATCTTTGGACCAATATCTAACATCAGTGCAAGTATCAAGTAAAACTGTTCAGTGGTTCTGGAGAAATTGATCTTTAAAAAACTGTAACCAAAACTGTAAAATTTTGCACGCGGACGCCGTAGTGTCAGACTGCAATAGCTTTTCTGTACTTTAGTACAGGTGAGCTAAAAAGTCAGGTCTTTTTATTGAAAATTCTATTCTATTCTTTTTTCAATGGGGAATACATTGTAACTCTGCAAGAATTGATCCCTGGACCCTTGTTTTTCTGTATCAGCAACATCTAATCAATATCAACATTGGTACAATATATGATTAGATTCCTTAAATTATTAAGCAAGATAAGCAAGAAAAACAAAAGTGTGACAGAAAGACGGACGTGAAAATAGTATACCCCTCCTGAACTACATTTGTGGAGGGTATAATTAAGAAGACCAGTGATGCTGAATCATCAACCTCAGTATCGAGGCCATGAAAAAGAAACACAGGCCCATGAGGCACAAGGCTTACCAGAATCTACTGCGCTTAATGCAAACTTGAAACAAGACTTGTCACCTGACAGGAAAGCTTGCCTGAAGAAGTGCTTTGACTTACTCGTGCTATGACAATTTTTTCAATGTCATCACTAACCATGAACTTGAAATATGTGACCCTGGCCTTGAGATGACCTTGGGGGATCAGGATGAAACTGCACAAAATTTTAGACTAATCATTTCAAATCAGTTATATGGCTTGGAAATTATAAGGTCTTTTAAACTTTGACACAAAACTTTAACATGAAACTTCTAAGCCTGTGACCTTGACATTGAGATGACCTTCGGGGATCAGGATGGTACTGCGCAAAACGTAAGACTATTATGTATCATGGTACCAAATATAATTCAAATCAGTACTATAGTTTGAAAATAATAAGGTCTTAGAAACTTTGACGCAAAACTTTAACATGAAACTTCTATGTCTATTTATGACCTTGACCTTGAGATGACCTTGGGGATCACGATTGTACTGCACAAAACTTAAGACTAATATGTATCATGGTACCAAATATAATTCGAATCAGTACTATAGTTTGAAAATTATAAGGTCTTAAAAACGTTGACGCAAAACTTTAACATGAAACTTCTAAGTCTATGAGCTTGACCTTGAAATGACCTTGGGGGATCAGGATGGTACTGCGCACAACTTGAGACTAATATGTATCATGGTACAAAATATAATTCAAATCAGTTACATAGTTTGGAAATTATAAGGTCTTATAAACTTTGACGCAAAACTTTAACATGAAACTTCTACGTCAGTGACCTTGAGACGACCCTTGGGGGGGGGGGGTCCAGATGGTACTGCGCACAATTCTAGACTAATGCGTATCATGGTACCGAATATAATTCAAATTGGTTATATGGTTTGGATATTATAAGGTCTTATAAACTTTGACGCAAAACTTTAACATGAAACTTCTATGTCTGTGACATTGACCTTGAGATGACCTTGGGGGATCCAGATGGTACTGCGCAAAATTTTAGACTAATATGTAAAATGGTACCAAAAATAATTCAAATCGGTTATATGATTTGGATATTATAAGGTCTTCTAAATTTGTACGCAAGCTTTAACATTTTCGGATGCCGACGCCGACGCTAACACCGACGCCGGGGGTGTACAATAGCTCTCTGTGAACGTTGTTCAGGCGAGCTAAAAAAAATATACTCAGCGGAAATAGAAACTTTACACTCACTTTATTTTTGTCCCCGACAATGCATTTTAAAGAGGTCAAATTTGAAATCAAATTATGAAATATGTTATTAGTAGCATGTCTGTCACACATTTAATGTATCAAATGTTTCCAGTTAGCTATGGGTCAACGTAGGGAGTGGAAACTTCAAGGCAAGGGTCAAAATCACCGTGTTCAGATTTTCGCAATTTTCCACAGAGTCAAAATTTTTGTGTCGGGTACTTTGAAAATTTTTTTTAACAATTGTTGCTTGCAAATTATGTTTTCAAAATCAAAATTTTCTTATTGGTTTGACTTTTATCGATCGTTTAGTGCTGGACCAAAATACCGGAAATGAGCGAAAAGTGTGGGCCACTTGAATTGATTCTTTGCTTAAATCAATACTACAGACACAAATAAACAAATGTTATATGAACTTTAAATACACTTTGGCTTTAACATGAGTTTTAAATTTTGTCTGAAAAAAATGCATTTTTTGAGATTTCAATAACCCTTTTTTACAATTTTCATTTCAAAATGTTCTAGATTATAGAATGCTCTTCTTTTTTCTGCTTTTAACTTTACTTTTATACGAAAATAAAATAAGGTAAAATACGATTTCGGACAGATTTGGCGAAAAAAAACATGTTTTCTCGTTTTTCCTTAAAAACATTTACCAGGAAAGGAAAACACTTCATATTGTTATGAAATTGATGGCTGGAGTAAGATAAATACTAAATTAATAATTTTTATGGGATTTTATAGGACAGACACTTACAAAGTGTAAAGTTTGTATTTCAGCTGAGTATAACTATATGTATACTGAGAGCAGTGCAAGAAAAAGTATGGTACATATAATTACTGGTGTTAACACAACACGCATAAACTTGAGCACTCGAAATTCCCATTAAGGAAAACTCTTCTCGGTCTACAGAGTTGGTGACGTCATCTTTAAAATCATTATCTTCAGGAAATGTCAGATCCACCGTATAAATAGAAGTAGAATCTTGAGGAAGAAACTGGAGTACAAAAAAAGAATAAATGGAAATCAGCAGTGCGCTGTCTTTAATCAAGGTAGCACACAATGTTAGAAACTCAAATTCAGAAACACACCACAAACTCTTTTTAAAACTGTTGATAGGGTCGAATGCATAAACCATGTAAATTAGTTAAACAACTGTGTTATATCAAAACAAAATGGTCATTTTTCTATATAATCAATACAATTTTGGGATTCATTTGTGAATCGTGTCATATCAAAACTGTGTTAAAATGAACTGTGTAATAAGTTAATGTTTAAATTTGATTCATGTGATCAGAAAACCTGTTTTAAAGGTTTTGCAAGAAAGTATGACACAGATTAGGCTACTGGGCTTTAGGAGCACTTGGATACTATGATTACAAAAGGAGCTGTATAAAGAAACTTATATCGTGTGCATTTCATAACTGTAGATAAGCATTGGTTGATTTGAGGTTTAACGTCCCCGTCAACACTGTAAAGGTCATTTTGGAGACGTTGCTTCCAATTTAGTGGGACTTTTACCCGACATTGAGATGAAATGACATCTCAAGCCCTGTCGCCAAATGAAACCAATAGGGTTTATTAGCATGGACGGTCCCCCTATGCCCCGCGGTTCCTGGACAGGCTTAGATCCTCTAAGCGGTTTACCAGTACTAGTGTGCGGGCCGGATTCAGCTCTGCGTGGAAGCATCATGCAGCTCATATATTTCTTCAAGCCCCTATGGGCGGGGGCCTATAGATAAACATTTTAAAAGGGAATTTAAACTTACCTCAATCTTGGATGTCTGTTTCGTCGATAGAGTGGCCGAGTCTTTATATTTGTATGTGTTCGTAATTTCTAGAACATCACCAATCGTGAATTCCTTTTCAGCATTATTGCCAAACAAAGCGACCTTTACCCGTGGCCCTTCCTGTTCGTCCATCAGACGAACAAATCTGATCGACAGCTCTCCGTTCCTGACATATTTTAATGGCGATGTCTGAAAATATACAGTGCATGTATACTATAAATACATGCAAATTGAAAATATTCCCATAAGTTAAGGATGATCATTTGATTCTTAACGAAAAATATATAATTTATATATATATATACATACTAGCCCAAAGTGCCAACGTAACAACACATAAGTCTGGAATCATTGCAGTACTTATGAAAGCCATACGCAAATTGTGTTCATAACCTAAAAGTGTAATTAATTAGGCATCGTTCAAAGCTTTGAATTCTTCTTTTAGTTCTCCAGAAACGCAACCATTTTGCGGACGTGCGTTGTCTTTATAGGGAAATGCATGGGGAATTTCCAGTATTCGAGATGTGACATCACTTCGTACACCCAAAAAGAGACCTCCATTTCTGAAATTTTCTCGGGCTTTTTAAAATCTAAAACATGTTTGATGTGTTAAACATATCATCCCACATTTGTTTGATTTTAAAACTTGTCGTTTTCAAAAAGTTGGAAGTCACAGGAAAAAACTTGGGGAGTAAAATACTCCAAATTTGGAGTTGACGAGAACTCTAACGTTTCTTTGATATTCAAATTTATGACATGCCGGTAGATTTGATATTCAAATTTATGACATGCCGGTAGATACATGTATGCCAGATTAAAGTTTGATATCCCAAAGATGTCTTTTTTTGTAGGAAATGAAGTCAAAAATGCATGTAAAAGTTTGTGTAAATCTAGTGCTTTATCTTTTTATATTTGTCCAAACAGAACTCAGAACATAATAAATGATATAGCTGTTTGGACAACTTGTCCGGACTGCATTTCAGGCCAGCAGAATCTCTGTTGGTGAGGATGATGTTGATAAAAGTCTTGTGTCAGTATATATTTTTCATCATACCAAATATAAATTTCCTTTTTTGTGTGTTGCTATACATACCTGAACAATTTTGGCCTTTATGATGGATGTTCCTGGCGAAATAATGGCCTCAGCCAAGGTGGTGATGTCAGCCTGTCTGTTTAGTGTCAACGTATCTGGAATTTCGAAATATGCCCAGTCGCAGCTTTTTGTCAAGGACACACACCAAAGATGGTGTTCACCAGCTTTACGAAGCAAGTTCTGGAACATGTAGCATTTTCCAGCTTCTAGATTCGTCAATAGTTTCGTGTTGTATGCTCTAATCAAGACACATTCTGTCGCGTCTGCAACTTTAACAACTCTGTACCTTCTGGTGTCTCCCTCTTTGTTTCTGTATTCAACAAGGTCTCCTATTTCTAGAACTTTTATAGCACAATTGATGGTGCTGTCCAGCGGTTTCTTTAACGCATCACTCAAAGTGATAAGGTTGAAAGCCATGTCTGGAAAGCAAGGAAAAGTGAGATATATAAAAGGCTTATATTAAAACAATAAGTAGATTTGAATATGCTGTTAATAAAGTTATTCCTTTTTTCCTTTTTAATCAATCATGTGATAAGGCAAAAAAAGAAGAAAAAAAACATGTTTCCTGTAACCCAATCAATCCTTTCTGAAACCCTTTGACTCTTGAACTTTATCCATAAAAATTTCAAAAAATTAAATAAGAACTGTCGCAAGAGAAGGTAGCTCGCCTGCTGGGCACATTTAGTATCGTACATGTACCATTTTTAGAATCAAAGTCCAGAATTACATGAATGAAGTTTGTACATTAAATAATCTTCAATATATAAAGGAAAGACACAGGAGCTTGAAATATAGGTTACACTGACCTACATAAATGTTTAGCTGACTCTTCGTGTCAGCTGGAACTAATTTCAAAGGTATGATATTTCTCCATGAACTAGTCTTGGAAGATATAAGGCAAAATCAATAGACCATGAAATTTACGTCACACTGACCTATGTATATTTTGCGGTAACTCTTCGTGTCACATGGAACTTATATCCAAGGTATCATGTTTCTCCATCAAGTAGTCTAGTCTTGAAAGGAATAGGATCGCAAACATGTACATGTATTTTTTAAGGAAAGATCTTGGAGAGAGGAACATTTTGCAACAAATTTCATGATAATCGACAAATTTATAAGGAAGTTATAGAGGATTTTGATTTTATGAGTCCAGAACGAGGCTGTGAGCTTGTGACGTCATAAACTCACAATTGAAAAAACAAAACAAAACGAAATAACAGTTATTTGGGTGCAATACAATGCCGGTGAATAGACAATATATGTTCGTTATTATCATTAAAATAGAAATTCACTCTTATTTGATGGAAATCCCGAACCGTTTGCTGTAAATATGCATTTTTGGATTTTGGTCACGTGACATGGATTTCAAAATTGCTGCCACCATAGACAGCAATTGAGAAACATGCAAAGAGCCATATTTCCGAAACAACTCCGCCGATTTCCATGAAATTTGTTGCAAAATGTTCCTCTCTCCAAGGGCTTTCTTAAAAAGTACATATGCATGTTTGCGATCCTATTCCTTTAAGATATATAGCAAACTTACTGGAACATGAAATATAGGTCACATTGACATACGTATATTTTTTGAGGTTACTCGTGCATTAGAGCATTAGCCCCATTCCGGGCATAAGACCATGTCATGTGTGAACAGTTTCAAAGGGTCATTACTCTGGAAAAAAATAGTGTTTATTTTTTTTATTATTTCATTCAGGTAAATTCTACTGAGCAAGTCTCAATCCCCTAGAACTGAAAAGCTTGTGAGATATCATGTTTATCATTATGTTTTCAAAGGGTCATAACTCGGGAGTGGGGGGGGGGTGGCAGGATTAGGTAAATGGCAAATAAAATTTGGTAACATAAACTCACCATACAATGAAGAAATCAGCTAAATGCTTTGATTTATATAATAGAACAGGTAATATGAACTTGTAAGCTTGTCAAAGTTAAGCAATTGCTAAATTAACTAGAGCTGTCAGTGAAACTGACTAGGGCCCCGGCAGCGCTATCAGAGGAGTAGAAAAATGTTGATGTTAAAAAACTGTAAAGAACAAGGAAATGAAAGAATATAGCTCAAAGAATCATTTTGAACATGATAACGCGGTTTTAGAAACCAACCTGGGTTTTGCGCACAACACATCCACTCATGATGATTAACATTACTGTCAAGTTATTCTAAAATCAATCCAGGAATAAGAAAGATATTGATCGGACACGATAAAAAAGACGTTTTTTTACCTTTCACCTCTAAGTATGACCTTCACCTTTGAGGTATGGACCTGGGTCTTGCGCGTGACACACTGTCACATTATGGTTAATATTTCTGCTAAGTAATATTTAAATCCGTCCAGGTATAAGAAAGTTATAGATTGGACACAATAAAAAAGACGCTTTTTTGACCTTTTATCTCTAAGTATGACCTTGACCTTAGAGGTACGGCTGTGGGTCTTGCGCGTGACACTCCATCACATTCTGGTTAACATTTCTGCCAAGTAATATTTAAATCAATCCAGGAATAACAAAGTTATTGATTGGACACGACAAAGTCTCTTTTTTGCCCTTTAACCTCTAAGTATGACCTTAACCTTTGAGGTATGGACCTGAGTCTTGCGCACAACACTCCATCATATTATGGTTAACATTTCTGCCAAGTAATATTTAAATCCATCCAGTAATAAGAAAGTTATGGAGGATAAAAAAAAATTGTGGACGGACAGACGGACAGACAGACAGACGGACGGACAGAGTGATTACTGTAGGGCACCCACACTTTCAGTGCGGGGCCCTAATTAGGCAAAATGAATAAAACAAGGCTTGTAATGAAGAAATCAGATACATGTATGCATTAGTTTATAATAATTATAATGAAGCAGTCTGCAAGCAGATAAAAGTAAAAGCCAATGTAACTGTTAATTATTTTGTTCAAAGATGAGGCAATAGCAATAGAATAAGATTTTTGATGGTGGTTTTACGTCCCCGTCAACACATTTTAGGTCACTTTGGAAACGTTGCTTCCTTACTTTGTGGGACTTTTATCCAACTATGAGATGAAATGACATTCCAAACCGTTTACGAAAAGTTGGGTTTTTATTGTAGACAGTCCGACTCGCGCAACTTTAGCTGGGCTGGCTTAGACCTCCTAAGCAAAATGAATAAAATAAGGCTTATAATGAAGAAATCAGATACATGTATGCATTAGTTTATAATGTTTTGATGCGGTTTTACGTCCCTGTCAACACAAATTTTAGGTTAATTTGGAGACGTTGCTTCCTTACTTTGTGGGACTTTTACCCGACTAAGAGACGAAATGACATCCCAAGCCCATTCCGCCCAATGAAACCGCTTACGAAAAGTTTGATTTTTTTTAAAGACGGTCCGACTCGCGCAACTTTAGCTGGGCTGGTTTAGGCCGTCTAAGCGGTATAACCAGTATCAAGTTTTCGGTCGTTTCAACTCTGCGAGGAAGAAAGCTGCAGTCACATCTATTTTTCCAAGCCCCGATGGGCAGGGGCCAATGGAAATCAGTTAAGCATTAATTTAAATAAAGCTAGGTAGGGATTCTGTTGGCACAAAATGCACTCGGACACTATTAAGTAGTTGTAATAGGCCTTATCTCTTGGGGATGCGCAGGTTCAGAAAGAGTTGTGCTATTTGTACTGTAAAAGCAATATTTTTTGTTCAAAGATGAAGTAAAAGGAATAGAAAAAGGCTTTTAATGAACGAATCAGTTATGCATTAATTTATTCAAACTGTCATCTAACCTCATTGGATATTAGAATTTTTTAGCCAAAGATCAAATTTTTATTTCACAGAATGAACACCAAAAGTAGCATTTTCACGAGTGGCGTCACCACGATTGAAAATACGACTTTTGACGTATATAAACGAAATAAAATTCTATCTTACACTGAAAAGTCATTTTTTGTTTCTTTTTATGCTTTCAAATAGACTAAGTGTAACTTTGGGTGCAAATTTCAGAAAACAGCTTCATATGCTGTTTTTGTAAAGTGTATATAAAAACGTTGGCAAAGAAAGGCTTCTCCAACCTGATAATGGAGGCACACATATTATAATTTTGATACCAAAAGTGACAACATTAACAACTTTGTGGCATCTGAGCATTCATGACGTCATTTCTTACAAACATCAAATACGACATAGCTATTAGTAATTAAAACAGCAGTAATTTAAACCCTTGCTTGCAAGTCTAATGTGGCGAAACAATGAAAATAACTCAGATTTTTTTTTTTTTCACTATTTAGCCCATCCTTAAAAAAATAATTTGTTTGCCGTCACCCTACTCACAATGTGGGTCGGTAGGTTCATTTTTTCTATTAAGCAGTTGAAACAGAATTTCGATGTTTTTGCATGTAACAGATGATGGAAACATTTGTTTATGTTCAGTTTCCATTCAACATGTTCAAATAAAAATCAAAAATGAGTTCCTTTAAGAGCAATGAAAACATTCATAAGAAAGAAGATGGGTCATACTACGTAGTTTCGACTAATAAAGCCTCATCAGTGACCCTGTAATGATCCGACAAAGAAAGCCAGAGGAAACATACTGCAATTTTGCGAATTTCGAATAGGAAGTCGATTCAAAGACTGCTGTAAATCAAAATGGGGTCCAAATAAATAAAAACCTGTCTAGAATATGAGTCTAAACCAATATTTTTTTTTCCTGATTTCTCAGAATATTCACGCTGATCTCAAAGGACCAAAAGTAAAAAATAAACTGCACTATGGTTGATGTACGGGGAGACGTTTTACGGCCGCCACACGGCACAACACCAGCTGCAGTGAAGGCAAATAAAAATCAAAAATGAGTTCCTTTAAGAGCAATGAAAACATTCATAAGAAAGAAGATGGGTCATACTACGTAGTTTCGACTAATAAAGCCTCATCAGTGACCCTGTAATGATCCGACAAAGAAAGCCAGAGGAAACATACTGCAATTTTGCGAATTTCGAATAGGCAGTCGATTCAAAGACTGATATAAATCAAAATGGGGTCCAAATAAATAAAAACCTGTCTAGAATATGAGTCTAAACCAATATTGTTTTTTTTTTTTTCCTGATTTCTCAGAATATTCACGCTGATTTTTTATATTTAACATTTTAAGATTCATTATTTGAGTACCGTAATTTTCCTAAAATTTTGGACACCAAAAATTTTGCTGTAATCATCCTAAAACTTGACCAGAATGATTTCACTATGCAGAAAGGTGTCCAAAAGCTTGAGATGGAATGGCAAATAGTGAAGACCCTGATAAGACTGCTCCTCTAGGAACAGTCTGATCTGAGTCTACACTGTTTGCATATGCCAGTCTGTCCGAAAACTTAGGGACATTATGGTACTTTCAGGTGTTGTAGAAAGGAAAATAAGAAAAAAATATTACAGTCCATTCTGAGGAAAATATTTTTTTCTTTTCTTCTTGAACAGCAATATTTTTTTTAGGTCAGTAGCAATTTCAATGGGTAGGTGGTTTACGGCAAACAAATTTTAAGGTCAGCCTTATTTTGATTGAGAAATTCTTACAATCGATCAGGAAGCAAATAAGAAATATTTATATTTGCGCTAAACTGAAATATTATACTTCTGACAACCAAGGTACATTCTCTTTTTTATTGGTCTAATGATTCGATTTTTCACGCAAGCGCGCATATTCTTCTAATACCAATTCATTTGCTACAACCACATCAGGGTTAAACCGAAGTAAATGCAAACCATTTAAATGAGTAACACGACTTAGTGCAACATATGCCATGCCAGACTCAAACACCGTTGATCCTAGATCAACTGAACAAGATTTTGTTGTTGCTCCTTGAATTTTATGACTAGTGCAGGCCCAAGAAAGAGAAAGTGGGAAATTATTTCTAATAATTGAACGTCCAGCATATACAAATCCTTGTTCAAGTGCAGCAATAGCCACTGGTAAATTGACAGAAGTATCTGAGTTTATAAAAAGCTGATCAAAAAGGACCTGCACATGTTCAACTCTTCCAGAGGAGTTAATGTCAATACAATGGACATAACCCATTGCACCATTAACTAGGCCCCCAAGGAACATCAAGATTGCGTAAAAGCATATCTCTCGAACCGATTGAGAGCTCTAATAAACATGGGAATTGCCAGCATCTCCGTCATGGTTTGGAATGAATTCTACAGGACATGTAAGGCCAGCTTGTGGATCACTAGAGGAAAAGTAATGTTCCGCATCAAGTCTGAATAATCGTGACTGTATGTTTTGCTGACAGTGTTGGTTATGTTCTGCGACTGCAGAACGTTTAGGATAAATGCTTAAACCCGCCATCGAGTTTGAAGATGAAGTTTCACGACTGACCAAACGACCTTTTAGTGTCTTCACATCATCACTAGAAAGCATACCAACTCTAGCTCGGTTAAGCAATTTAACATAGCTTAAATCTCTACTTTAACGAACACTTTCACGAAGAAAAACAGGCTGAAATATATTCCATAAGATTTGATTTTGAAAAGCGAATGCTCCACACACTGGTTTTATTTGGAAAAAATCTCCAAACAATATCAAATTGAAATTTCCAAATGGCAGAGTATTTCCACCAATTTCTCCAAGACGCCTACTTATGAAAGTGAACATTCTATCACTGACCATACTTAGTTCATCTAATACAATAGTATGTACACCAACAAATCTCTTTCGTAATGCATTTAAACTATAAGCTGTAAGAGAAGCATAATTCAAATACTTGTCAACTGGTATATGTAATAAATAATGAATAGTTTGACCATAGATATGTCTAGCTGCAGTTCCAGTTGGTGAGCAACATTTCACAGGTGATGTACCAGAAATACGTGCTGTATATAATTGTAAATAGCCGACAATGATTTTCAAAAGGTGCGATTTACCAACTCCGGCTCCACCTGTAATAAATAAGCGTAAAGGTTTATCTCCATTTAAAGAATGTTGTTGCACAATTTGTAAAGCTCTTTTGTGACAATTAGTCAGAGTAGAAATTGATTGAGTGAACTCATCTGCTGACATGCAAGATGCGGACATTTGTTGGTAATGTAATGTCTCAACATCATCGGTGCTCAAGCTTTTGTTAACAAACAGGTGTGCACTAGACTGAGAACTGTTTAGCCCTTTGTCAATACTAATTGATGTACCCTCAAATTCACACTGCTCTTCAAGCTCTGCTTCAGCAAGACAAATACGGCGAATAGAGTTTTCAACTTGTAACAAAAAAGTTGTGCATTTGTACTGAAAAATCAAGAAATGAATGCTATGCTTTAAAAGCTTCTTTTGCAGTTGAAAAGTCACCAACTATTTCATTTTCTGATCGAAAGGGAAGCAAACAACATCAGCAGTGTAAAGTAGTAATCATCATTTGAAATCGAGAAAGAAGGGAAACGTATAACAACTGAAGATTTTCTTTTGCGTATCCATATGTTATACTTTTCGACATAAACTCTTTCCAAAGACCGAGCAGATTGGCGCACTGGAGGTGGACATTTCTTATACCATGAAGCAAAATAATGTAGAGACATTGTTTCCATACTGCTTGGTCTGGCCGAATAATAGTCAATTATACTGTGAAGAAATATATCAGTCTCAGCATCATCCATAGACTATATTTAATTCAATGGCTTTAACATTTTAAAACGTTTTGCTTGTGGTCGTGTATTCAAAAAGACAACTGACCGAGAACATTGTATAAGTTTGAGATTACTTAACCTAAATGCTGCTTCCTGTGCAGAAACCTGTCTGTTCTTTAAAACACACAATCCAATGTTCCAGAGCCGCTGAAAAGCAGTCATTTCAGGATTTTGTTGAAATACAGTGTTAATCAAATTGCTTAAAGCACATTTTAACTCATCAGGTTCAGCCTTGCATAGGTAATGACGCACATAATATGCCGCTCCATCAGCATCATTAATAAGTTGAATGTCCGTATTGACTCGCCAATGACGCAATATTTCAGGATTATAAGAATTTACATATACAGAATCCTTTGGCCGATATGTTTCGTAAAATTTTCCTCTGTTTTTTTACAGCCATAATTCTTGAAACCAATTTTGTTTTTGGACAATCACGTTTTGGAAAACCAAATCGACATTGTTTTCTTGAGGAGCGTGTACAGTAATTTCCGTGATGATAAGTTTGAAGTTTCTTAATTGATACAATTCTGAATCATCAGATTCTAATGGTATGTTTGTGTGAATTGTGTTGGAGATGTATTGAAGAATAGAATCACGTGTACCATCATCAACGTTTGTGGGTACACCTTCACACCAGAAAAAAACAATATGATAATGAGGAGAACCTCTTAGTTGGAATTCAGCTCTGGCAAATGAAATCTGTTACAACACCAAGAGGTTTCAAGTTGCCATGTACAATAAATTTCATTAATGCAGAAAAACGTCTGTCAAAGTGAATGACAGTCATCAAAGGATCTGATCGCATACTTTGAAAGAAAGATTTTTTTAACAGCTTCTTCATATGCAGTAGGGCGGCATCTAAGGCCGTTGCTATGATTCTATTCGCAATCTGCTTCCGCCGGTTGGGACTATATTTTGTCAAAAAAAATAAGGAAGACAATCACAAGAACTTCCGGTAATTTATAGGCCATGACATTTTATTACGAGATATAGATTGGAGAAAAATGAAGGGCAATTAATGAGAATGATCTTTTCTGAGTTCTATACAAAAGGGTAGAGAGTGTGAAGGCTTAAACCGACTTAGCAGACGCCGCGAAACAATGGCCCCTCAATTTATTGACGTCAAAGTACTTTGATACACATGTTGGGAAAAATGGCACAAAAAATGCTCCCCTCCGGATAAAGATTATTTTTCGCACATTTGTCAAGGACATATCAGTCCGTCTTAAGGACTAAGTGGGAGTTGTCGCGAGCGTGGTACATTAAGAAAATCCTTGTTCAACTGAGAGCCAGTTCTGCTTGGAGTTACGAAGAGTACGCATGCGCGTTTCGATATCTTGTCAAGTCATTCTTTTCTCGCATGATTCAGGATTATGGGGGGTGGGGGGATTATTTAATATGCTGTGCAGTCTGATGAGTTGATTTATTTTGGAAATCTAACCATACTTGGAGAGAGAGAGAGAGAGAGAGAGAGAGAGAGAGAGAGAGAGAGAGAGAGAGAGAGAGACCCAGCTAGCAGAGCATGTCGGACCAACGTCGGGTCGACAGCGATACGACGTGCCTGTCCGGGCCCGACGTTGGTCCCCTTTTATGCTAGAGAGAGAGAGAGAGAGAGAGAGAGAGAGAGAGAGAAAGAGAGAGAGAGAGTGAGAGAATCAAAATGAAAGTTTACAGATACGCGTAAGGAATGCACTTTGAACCGAAAGAAATGACGAAGAGAGAGAGAGAGAGAGAGAGAGAGAGAGAGAGAGAGAGAGAGAGAGAGAGAGAGAGATCGAGACCAATCTGTCAGTTAAAAAAAAAATCAGTAGTATGCGGACTTTGATTTAGTCGATAAGATATACTGACGTCATTTAATATGACGTAATTTAATATGATTTCGTCACACCAAAACTGTCTACACAGCTGTGTCATGCTTGTGTAAATATGCTGTACATTCAGTGTATTGAAAAAATTATTGATGTAAATTAAAAACAAACATGGTTGAAAGGTGGATTGTTCAGTGAAGAAGATGAGTATGGTACCACAAGACTTGTATTCAACTCGCTTTTCATTCGTTGTTATCAAATACAGGGGAATTCTGTGAGTTTCACTTAAAACTTTTAGCCAAACCTGCCATTTTGGAAAGACAAAAATGGTTTTGTACACACGTTTCGACCGGAAGTGGCTAGAAAAAAATGGCACAAAAAATGCTCCCTCGCCGATTTTGGCACAAATTGCAAGGTGAACAGTTCAATATATGCCGGAATTGATGATATAGGTGAGAATAATCGCGAGGAATATTATAATAGTTTATTTTTGTTTTCCCCGATGGTACCGACATGGTTGAAAATTCGCCATTTTCAAACCCTTGGTCTTCCCACACCAAAGTGCTAATTCAGGTTTTAGTCTTTATATTGAATACAACAATATTTATATATATCGCTTTTATCTTTGTCAAAGCTTAAAAATAAACGACAATCACGTAATTTGATGTGGAAATAGGTAGTCGAATTGGGGCATCAAAATCGGAAGTAGTCCCATCGAATCGACGCACGAGAATTTTGTTTTTAAATCTACCTTCGCTGGCCACTCTGATGCCCTACTGATGATAAATTTTCAAGTAACATTCCTAATTCTGGCCAGTCAAGATCATCTGCTGAAAGGGTCATGAACAATGTTGGTGGTCTTAAAGAGCGAAACATAGCTTGTAAATTATACAGTGCATTACGAAAATATGCAACAGTTCCACGAATGTTTTTCAAGAACATGTAAGAATTCTGTAGTATATCAGAATTTGTGTTTCTAATACGCACATCAGCAGCTGTAGTTGGCAATAGAATTCCACCATTTCCGCAATCTTTACGCATTTTCATGTAAATTCCAATTTCTTTTTAAAAGAAGTTTGTCATAAGACACTGTGGCATGCAACAAATATGGAATATCTTTGCGCCAAAAACCATGACGGTTATACAAGCGGTACCTAAAGTATAAACTTGGCTGTATACTTCTTTGTCTCGCATATCTAAAGCCAAATTTATCTTCAGGGAAATGCTTTTTCTTCTCCTGATATAATTTCATACACAGATACTGGTGCTTCAGTATTCCTTGGAATCGAAATCAAACCCTGGTTATTTTCGTTATTTCCCGATGATCTTGAAGTTGAATTTCTAGTAGGGCAATCATAATCAACAGGTGCGAAGGTAACATGTTCTAACTCTGCTACACATTCTTGAGTGTCAGAAATGGCAGTGGATGATACTGTGGAATCGAGATTAAAATTGTTTAAATTCAGTTCACCAACACTAACATTTGCATACAGATTATTATTAGCTTTAAGCCACATGAAAGCTCTCAAGACCTTAAATGGATCAATCAACATGGATGCTTGTGAACCAACAGCCTATCCACTTCAAAACGAACCAGACACATATTTTCTAACCCACTCAGTTCATGTATCAGAGTGTCAACATTTCGCGGTAGGTCAACAATTAGATCTTTTTCTGCATACTGACCCCCAGGTAGCAAAAGTAGTGTCATGCAAATTTGAACTTTTGCTAACAGTTTCTTTTCTAAAGCACTCAGACACTTTATTTCATTTGGAATACTGTCCACACGCAGATGATTTAAAACAGTGCTCAAATGCGGTATATCCCCTTGCGATAAATGCTTATGCAATGTAAAACAAAGCTCATTAGAGCAAACCAAATTCAGAGACTGAGTAATTACATTATTTACACTACCCAAAAGCTTAACTTGATTTTGGAACAAAAATCTGTCACAGCATCTACACCATTTATTTGGTACTGAACGTATGTACAACTCATAGTCTGGGTTTGTTCTTTCTAGTAAACATCTTGCCGCATTATCAAATGAAGTTTGTTGTTCACCAGTAGAAGTTATACTGCAAAAAGCTGCAACATCTGTTGAAATTATTGGCATGTCAGTAAATTCATCCAGAACTGGTAAATCTATATTTGTGTCAACAAAATATGGATCGTTCTGATTAAGTAAGTGCAAGACGGAGTTGCCTGAACAGTCAGTTTTTCTCCTCATCCAACATTTACCCTTAGGTTTGTTTCCAAAACATGCATGGTATGTATGATTTTCAGGTCCAAAATCAGTAGAAAATTTAGTAGGATCTGAATTGATGCTCTCATTGCTTTTTTCTTGCATAACGTCATTACTTCCACAAAATCCATTGTCAACCGGTGTATCTCTATCTACCGGCACCTCCGAACGCAACAAATTCAGATGGAGTGGTGATATGTTAAATATCTGACCAAAGGAGACTTCATTCAGATATTCTGACAAATCGTTTATATTAGCAAAATTTAATAAAACACTGTTACCAGACGGGTCTACAGTTCCATACTGATTTCTCGAGTGTGAATCAAAGACAAAATAATGTGTATTGGTTTGAAACAATGCCACTGAAATCTCTCCGAAAGTTCCTATAGTCCATGTGGACAGAAGGAAACTATTTTGCAAAGCTTGATTTAAAGTATGGCCACCTGCTTCTGATAGAGCTGGAAGGTTATTTACTGCACCAACAAATGTTTCTACCAAATTCTGTTGATACACGGAAGGAAAAGCACTCAACTCAGATGGTAAGTCATTCTGACCTAGATATGTCCCTGTATCACCATTAAATCTTTCGGAGACTATACCGTTGTACAATGTGTCACCTTCGAATATAATTGTATCCAAATGCTGTGCCCCCAACGTGTTTATATCAACCTTGAATGAAGCAAAAATTAAAGCTGCTAAAGCAATGGCTGTGCACTGTGTTCCAAACGAGGCACTCAAGACTTGCATTCCAAGCAAACCCTGGTGAATGTTCCCTTGAATTGATCTGTAAATTGGCATTTTGGGTAAAAAAAATAAGATATGCCCTAAAGCTAATGCAGTTTTTAGATAACTCACCGTGACACTCACCGTTTTGTTTACCTATCGCTTCTGCTAATATTGGCGTCTTTGCAACATGTGCTCTATCCTGGCTCCCGAGCTGGTGGTAAAACCTGTAACCGAAGTGGGCCGAACAGCAGCTACGAAAACTATCGAAGTTGCCTGCAGAAATTCCCGATATCGGCTTTTAACGGTCCGAATCTTAAACCAAAGAAATGAAATGCGAAATTGGAAGTTATTTTTTGACTTCCGATTGATCTTTCATTACAATATGTTTTATTACAATAATTCATTTCTTTAATTCGCACCATAAAATTTTCGAAGGCGAGCTTCGGTGGTTTCCGTAGCTCCGGTAAATATAGCTATTTCAACAAAAGCCGAAAACCATCCATTACCTCGCACTACTCGAAAGGGTGGTTCGCCTTTCAAGCCCGAACATAAAAAAATGCTTAGATAAATTATTATTAGATATAAATAAAAAAAACATAAGAGATCTGTTTAGGCTGATATTGTTTTTTTTTTTTTTTTTATTTATAAAGTATATAGAGTCTAACTAAATGCAACGCTTATAGACAATTAATAAAAAAAAAAAAACAGGTGTAAAACTTAAAGGAACAAATAGTCATTTCCGACACACAGCAAAATTCACAAAGTAACCTTAATGTGCACGGCGTTGATACGCCGTGCAATAACCGTTTCCAATGCTATATATCTAGTAATTTTACGAGCCGCTAAAATGTTGAGTGATGTATATAGAGGATATTTACTTTTTTGACACGAATATCAAACAAAAATATTTCACCCAGTATGTTAAAAACAGAATTTTCACGAGTGCGAAGCACGAGTGAAAATTCTGATGTTTTCAACACAGCAGATGAAATATTTTTAGAATTTATCAAACGAATAATTTTTCTTTTTATTTTGGCGATGATCTGTGATTGCATTACGATAACACATCAATGTGATATAGTGCATTTTTCATACCTCAGAAAAAAATAATTTTCTGATGAAAATTTATGATATTTTTCTTTTTTATACACAAAACATAGGTTTTGGGTAATCGTTAGAACCGCCTCATTGAGGCGGTTCTAACGAGTACCCACAACCTATGTCTTGGAACAGAAATAAGGAAAATAATGTTTACCCCCCTAAACCCAAGTTTTCTCTATATAAAGTGGGGTATAGGGGGTCTTCATTTCACGGATTTGCTCACGTGATGAACAGCTGTTAGTTATATGCTTCGTACTCGTGAAAATGGGATGAAATATATTTTCAACATATTCGATGACATATTGGTATTTATCGAAAAAAAGATAAATTGTATTTTTATTTTATAGGAAATAGAAAAACAAAAATAAACCTGAAAAAAATAGTTCGCGCTGCTATTGTGAAAAACAAGAGGGCCATGATGGCCCTGGATCGCTCACCTGATCCATATGATAGAGTAAAATGTGGGCCTCGGGGAGGGCCATTATTGACCCCAGGGCTACAATGTGCATAATGTTGAGGGAGGTCTAAAAAGATGAAGCTTCATACCAAATATCAACAAAGGCTATAATTTGAACAATCTTGGCAAAGGTCCACTAGATGAAGCTACACACCAAATATCAAAGATCTGGGCCTGGTGGTTTCAGAGAAGAAGATATTTTAAAGATTTCCCTACATAAGCCATGTAAAACCAAAGGGACCCAGAGCGGGGGCATTTCTGGCCCCAGCATAATAATTTGAATAATCTTGATAGGGGTCCACTAGGTGAAGCTTCATACCAAATATCAAAGACCTGAGCCTAGCGCTTTCAGAGAAGAAGATTTTTAAAGATTTTCCCTATATAAGCCCATGTAAAACCAAAAGGATCCGGGGTGGGGGCATTTTTGGCCCCAACACTATAATTTGTACTATCTTGATAGGGGTCCACTAGATGAAGCTTCATACCAACTATCAAAGACCTAGGCCTTGTGGTTTCAGAGGAAAAGATCTTTAAAGGTTTTCCCTATATAAGTCTATGTAAAACCAAAAGGCTTTGGGTTATAAGGTGGGCGCATTTTTGGTCTGAGGGCTATAATTGAACAATTTTGGTAGAGGTCCACTAGATGAAGTTTCATACCAAATATATTAGACCTAGACCTTGTGGTTTCAGAGAAGAAGATTTTTCAAGATTTTCCCTATATAAGCCCATATAAAACCAAAGGACCCTATAGCAGGGGCATTTTTGGCCCCAGGACTATAATTTGAACAATCTTGGTAGGGGTCCACTAGGTGAAGCTTCATACCAAATATCAAAGACCTGGACCTTGCGGTTTCAGAGAAGAAGATTTTTAAAGATTTTCCCTAAAAAGCCCATGTAAAACCAATGGGGCGGGGGGGGGGATGGGCCTTGTGGGGTGAAGCTTCATACCGAATATCAAAGACATGGACCTTACGGTTTCAGAGAAGAAAATTTTTAAAGATTTTCCCTATATAAGCCCATGTAAAACCAAAGGGCCCCGGGGCGGGGGGGGGGGGCATTTTTGGGCCTGGCACTATAATTTGAACAATCTTGGTAGGGGTCCACTAGATGAAGCTTCATACCAAATATCAAAGACCTGGGCCTTACTGTTTCAGAGAAGAAGATTTTTAAAGGTCTTCCCTATATAAGCCCATGTAAATCCAAAGGGCCCCGGAGCGGGGGCATTTTTGGCTCCAGCACTATAATTTGACCAATCTTGGTAGGGGTCCACTAGATGAAGCGTCATACCACATATCAAAGACCTGGGCCTTGAGGTTTCAGAGAAGAAGATTTTTAAAGATTTTCCCTATATAAGCCCATGTAAAACCAAAGGGCCCCGGGGCGGGGGGCATTTTTGGCCCCAAGACTATAATTTGAACAATCTTGGTAGGGGTCCACTGGATGAAGCTTCATACCAAATATCAAAGACCTGGGCCTTACTGTTTCAGAAAAGAAGATTTTTAAAGATCTTCCCTATACAAGCCCATGTAAATCCAAAGGGCCCCGGAGCGGAGGCATTTTTGGCCCCAGCACTATAATTTGAACAATCTTGGTAGGGGTCCTCTAGATGAAGCTTCATACCAAATATCAAAGACCTGGGCCTTGCGGTTTCAGAGAAGAAGATTTTTAAAGATTTTCCCTATATAAGCCCATGTAAAACCAAAGGGCCCGGGGGCGAGGGCATTTTCGGCCCCAGCACTATAATTTGAACAATCTTGGTAGGGGTCCGCAAGATGAAGCTTCATACCAAATATCAAAGACCTGGGCCTTACGGTTTCAGAGAAGAAGATTTTTAAAGATTTTCCCTATATAAGCCCATGCAAAACCAAAGGGCTCCGGAGCGGGGGCATTTTTGGCCCCAGCACTATAATTTGAACAATCTTGGTAGGGCTCCACTAGATGAAGCTTCATACCAAATATCAAAGACCTGGGCCTTGTGGTTTCAGAGAAGATTTTTTAAGTTTTTGGTGAAAAAAAAATCTATTTTTGGCTCCTATGACCTAAATGTGCAACGGACCGAAACCATTTGAACAATTTTGAAGGATCATTCCTGTGAAGTTTGGTCAAAATCCGGTCAGTGGTTTAGGAGGAGATGTCGTTTAAAATAATGTCTGAGTATGGCCTATAATCGACGCATTATTACATGTAGTCCATATACTCCTAATTGTTGCCATTGC
Organism: Lucinisca nassula; assembly: GCA_963580285.1. Lineage (NCBI taxonomy): Eukaryota > Metazoa > Mollusca > Bivalvia > Lucinida > Lucinidae > Lucinisca > Lucinisca nassula. The sequence goes on from OY757014.1 coordinate 138,415,209, forward strand.
TCTCTGCAGAGTCACCAACTGATAAGTTCATACTGCAATGCATCGGAGGGTGAGGATTCGCCGTACTGTATATTTTCAAGTCCTTTTCATCATTGATTTCATTCTAGAATATTGAAAACATTTGAGGGTCACTGATGAAGGCTAATTAGCGAAACCAACGATTTTGGTCCATCGACATTTGTGCATTCTATAATTTTTAGTTCGTTATATATCTCTTGCTTCACATCACGTGAACAAGTCTGTGAAATAAAGACCCCCCTATACCACACTTTATATAGAGAAAGCTGGGGTTTACGGGCTGTACATTAATTTTCTTATTCTTGCTCCAAGACATAGGGTGTGGGTACTCGTTAGAACCGCCTCAATGAGGCGGTTCTAACAAGCATCCACAACCTATGTGTGCAGTACATGTATTTATAAGAAAAATATCACGGATTTTCATCAGAAACATTGCAATTTTGGAGATAAGAAAAAAATGCACTATGTCGCACGGGTGTGTCATCCAAATGATATGGATTTTCCTTTCATGGAAAATATTAAAATGTGGACAAACTCCGGAAACGAAACCCCTCAGTAGTTTCATGGAGAGGCTTTTTTCCCATCATCTTAACAAGTCTGTGTAATGAACGTCCCTCTAAACCCAACTTTATAATAGAAAACTGGGGCTCACAGGGGGTAAACATTATTTTTCTGATTTCTGCTCCAAGACATACGTTGTGGGTACTCGTTAGAAATGCGGTTCTAATGAGCACACATAACTTATTTTTGGAGTATAAAAAAGTGTCTGACATTTGTCATCATAAAGATCACCAATTTTACTAAGTAAAGAATTCTTATTTTTCAGACACTTACGTTCCAACCTATTTCATGGAAGGAGCACGGTACATTTCAGTACTGCACGTCAGAATAAGAAATAATTGTAATAATCTGAAAAACGATCTGTATACAAAACACTTGGCTCAAAGACCTAAACGCAACTGCTCGGAAGCCAGAGAGGATGTTGAGCAGTTCTTCTTTGTTTTTTCCAGTTTTACAAGAGAACGAATTACCTTCTTTCATTCGACACGGACATTTCATCCGCTAAATTTATATAAGGTTTGTTTTGGTGATGATACATTATCAGCTCAAGATAATGGTATTCTTTTTAAAGCCTTGCAGACGTATATTAAAACACGGGGAAATTTAGCCAAAATGCTTAATTATATGTAACTTAACTCATACTGTAACACTACTATATGCCCCAACCCCTGGGTTTCTTGACGATGTGCAATTATAAATATATTTATTTCAATTGTTGATTTTTTATCTAATATTATTCTGCGAAAGCACAAAAGAAACGGTTGATATACAATCAAGGTCTATGACATTACGATAACTTGCCTAACTAATACATTGTAATCTTTATCGCCGAAAAAAAAAATGAACATGTTAAGATGGTACTCGTTAGAACCGTCTTATCGTTGCGGTTCTAACGAGAACCCACAATCCATATTTTAGAGCAGAAATAAGAAAAAAAAAAGAAAAATAAGGTTTACCCCTGTTAACCCAAGTTTTATTATATAAAAGTGGAGTTCAAGGGGTTCAAAATTATATAGGCGTGTAGTCGTGATGGCTAGACAAGGACAGAAGGTGTAAAGAATTTTTTCGATTCCATATCATTGCCTTCCCTTCTGTTATGAACTTTTGGTCGCTAAAACACTAAATGAATAACTGAGTTTGAACTTTCATTCAAATATTTGGATAATTACGGTTCCTCATTACGTGAACGAGTCCCTAAAATGAACATCCCCTTAACCCCATTTTATACAGAGAAAACTGAGGTTTACGGGGGTATACATTATTTTTCTTACTTCTGCTCCAAAACATAGGTTGTGGGTACTCGTTGGAACCGCCTTGGTGAGGCGGTTCAAACGAGCACCCGCAACCTATCTTTGCAGTATAAATAAGAAAAATATCGCGGATTTTCATCGGCAAAGTAGACATTTTGGACATGTGCAAAATGCACTATGTCGCACGGGTGTATTATCGTAATGTATTGTCTAGACATTTTGGCCTTAACTGTATATCTGGGTCCCTTAGGAATGATAATCTGTAAAAACACGCATCCAAAGATGGTGATAATGCAATGTTCAGCCAATTCTTAAGAAAACAAGAGATGAGATACAGGGCAAAATGAAGTGAACTATTTGTAATTCAGTCTATATGGGCACTAACAAAGACAATTGGTATTATGTCTCTTTGAGATTTTGTCACGATGTATGTTACCATTGTGCGCGTGTTTGTTTTGTCGCTACACTGTCTTATGACTGTATTATCTGTGCAATCCCTCTGATAAATCAAAAAAGCACTGAGAGTACTGGTGGGTCGATTGTCTTTGAGTGTAGATTGGGAAAATAGTCCTGAACTGAGAACTGAATTGTTCGTGGAACCCTTAAACGCCAGTATTTTAATCAAGCAGAGTAGACCTTATCAGACACCGCGTTATGTGACGCGTGATTAGGTACATGTATGCAATGTTTGCCAATGCCCACGTGCACGAGCACTGTCCAGTATTTACTTTTTATACTGCCCTCTGACGTTTTAGGGAGGCGACTATCGATGCTAATAACAACCAGTACTGTTTTTTTGTTAATGGTCAGCGACAGTCAATTGGGAAAAAGCAGGCGTGAAGCCTGCTTAGTATCTTTGCGTCGATTGATAAGCGAATACCTCGTACATGAGCCCAGTCCAGATTTTCTTTGTGTCGACTGATAAGTCAATACCTCGTACATGAGTCCAGTCCAGATTTTCTTTGGGTCGATTGATAAATCAATACCTCGTACATGAGCCCAGTCCAGATTTTCTTTGTGTCGATTGATAAGTCAATACCTCGTACATGAGCTCAGTCCAGATTTTCTTTGAGTCGATTGATAAGCGAATACCTCGAACATGAGCTTAGTCCAGATTTTCTTTGTGTCGATTGATAGGCGAATACATCGTACATGAGCCCAGTCTAGATTTTCTTTGGGTCGCTTGATAAGCATGAGCCCAGTCCAGATTTAATCTTTTACACAGCGCTCTGATGCCCGAGAGAGAAGATTAAACACAGCTTTAAATAACCGGTACCGGTCAGTGATAGTTACGCGGACAATAGCAAGCAACAGGAACACTTCTTTATAACGTAGACTGTGGGTACTCGTTTAAACGCCTCATTATAAGAAAAGTATTCAGTACATTTTGTGCCTGAAAAAAATGACGTTCTTATTGTTGCACTGGTATAGCATTTTCCTTCAAGGTTATCAAAATTATTCACTTATCATTTGTTAAATTTCATAAATGTGTTTATTTCCCTTCTGTATACACGTATATTCAACCAGCACAACAGATTCATCTTTCTAAAGGACGGGTCTCCCTAAGGGGTGTTTTTGGCCTCCTAACGATTGTGTTTATTTCTGGCTTATTGTTAGCATACATATGCCTAATTATTTGGAACATATGTGGTTTTGGTATTTAAGCAGTTTTTTCTGAGTTACAGGCTCTTTAAAGTGGGTGGAGTAACTCCACACAGTTTTGATATGTATTTTGTGTCTCATTTAAAGGTAGAAAAATAGTACCATACATGACACGTTATTATATAAAATAACAGGGGAAGGTCGAACTCTATGTTTTGTCACAAGTTGATTCACCAAAATTCTCTTTTTTGGGGGAAAAATATGGTTTAAGGAACCTTGGGTCATTTTTGAGATTTTTTAACAGTAAAGTTCTTTTTTTTTCTTATATCTTCGGTAAACATTAACCAATTGTGGTGAAACTCCTACCATGCAAGCATACTGATGTGGCAATATAACTCAAATGATCATTTGAGATATTGACCTATATTTCACGGTTGAATGAACATTCTTATTTCATGTTTATAGGTTAGATTATTGTTTCCATCAGATCAAGAGTTTAGATATTTCTGGCAATGGGATAAACAGGCGATGATTTTAAACATATTTAAATCAAACGAAAAAAACAATAGAAATGTGTCCAAAGTACACAGATGCCCCCGCCTGTTTGACTTTGCCAATATAGCTGCATGAGACCTGGGAGACACACTAGCATCAGATATATATGTTCAGGATGGGTATCTCAATATTTTCTAAGATATTTGGATTTTGATGATATGAAATGGGCAGGGCAGGGGGCTGGGGCATTATTGTGTGTGTGTCATTGAATGCATTTGACCATAAACAACATTAAATAAAAAAGGTTGGAACCTGAACAGTTTCTGAGATACATATTTTTTTTTACATTTTCTTTGGTCCAATCAAATAGCCCCACCCCAGACAGAATCAGTGACCATAAACATGCTAAACAGTTATGAGCTGCAGGAGAAATGCAGACATAAATGTGCACCTAAACGTGAACCTATTTATGAACGTAATAATGTGTGACATAGTAAGCACATACGAACATAACATCACATCTAAAAAATATATATGCCTCACTCACTCCTTCCTTTGGCATGCAGAGATATAAGAAAGGTCTGCTTGAATATCTTTAATAATCCCACTTCAAGAGCACATCTAAAAAGAATGTGGTGATCCTACGTGAAGACACAGGCATATACATTTGAAAATGGTTGTTCACAACTGTATTCTGACATGCTTTGCGCATATTGAAGCAAATTAATCTACAGAAGAATAGCTTTCATCGTCACCTGAACTTGAGCTGTTGCCTCTTTTTGAACAGCATCTGTTACAGTGTTCATATACTGTGACTTTAGCGATTTTTTACTGACTTTGGCCGATGGCCTTAAAACCGAGATTCTTTAACACAGAAGCGATATGGACACAGCAATCAAATACCTCGTCACCATTTTTTTCATTTGCACTGCCACCCTATTACGGACTCTAGTCCAGGACCTTCCTTAATCCTTAGATTGTATTCCCTGTCTCCCTCTCTATCTCTGTATTTCAGGTATTAGACAAGGAGACCCTTTATCTACTTATATATTTCCACTATTCATTAAAGATGTTACCTTACTTTGAAGAGACATCTAATGATAATGCTGCTGTTGTACTTGACATGATACAATGAATGATGCTGCAATATAGGAAAACATTCTGGGAAATTGAATTGACTACAAACTGACTGATCTATGATTATTATAAGAATCGTATGTTCTTTGTTAAATGCATTTAGGCCTGTTCTTGTTAAGAATTCTGAATCTGATGAGGTTCTTGCAAAACGTATGCTACAACTTGCCAAACTACCAAACAAACTTAAAGACAAGGCAGAGAAAAAGGGTTGGGACGGCTCCATGGAAAGCTATTGATGATGCCAACCTCGAAGACTTCCCACAATTAGCGGAAGCTGAGCTGAGAGACATGACCATGGGCATATACCAATTAAAACAGGCCGATTCGTATACAGACGAACACACTACTGAAGCCGGTCAGTATGAGATAATGATTCACAAGGAGGAGGATGGAATTTTGAAAGCCCAAATAAAATCAAGGCACACTTCGTCTGGATCATAATATCTATGGATTGAGTATGGTCCTGGTCTGGAACCCATAAAAGGATGGTACTGCAAGTGCAAGAATGGTGCCAGGGTAGTTGGCTGCTGTGCCCATATCGCTTCCGTATTGTGGTATCTAGGTTTTTACCGCCATCAGCCGAAGTCAGAGCGAGAACAGTCATTTAAGTCACAGTATATGAACAGTCTTACAGATGCTGCACGAAAAGACTGGGACAGCTCAAGTTCAGGTGACGATGAAAGCGATTCTTCAATAGATTAACTTGTTTCAATAATTAAATATGTTGATTTTTTAGATTCCAACCTTTTTTTTTTGCTGTTGTTTATGGTTAGACACATTCAATGACATATATCTTGAGACCCACACAATCATGCCCCAGCCCCCTGCCCTGCCAAGTTCATATCATCAACATCCAAAATATTGAGATACCAACCCACGAACATATATATCTGATGCTAATACATATTCAATGACACAAACCATACATGTACAATGTGTCCCAAGGGGTCATGCAGGCATATTAGCTAAGCCAAAAAGGCGGGGGCAGCTGGGTACTTTTTACACATTTCTATTGTTTTTTTTCGTTTTATTTAAATATATTTAAACCCATCGCCTGTTTATCCAAATGCCAGAATTATCTAAACTCTTGAACTGATGGGAACAAAAATCTAACCCATTAACATGAAATAAGAATGTTCATTAAACCGTGAAATATAGGTCAACATCTCAAATGATCATTTGAGTTATATTACCTAATTAGTATGCTTGCATGGTAGGAGTTTCACCACTATAGGTTAATGTATACCGAAGATATAAGAGAAAAAAAAGAACTTTACTGTTAAAAAATCTCAAAAATGACCAAAGGTTTCTTAAACCATATTTTTCCCCCAAAAATAAATTTTGGTGAATCAACTTGTGACAGAACATAGAGTTAGACCTTCCCCTGTAATTTTATATAATAACGTGTCATGTATGGTACTATTTTTCTACCTTTAAATGCGACACAAAATACATGTCAAAACTGTGTGGAGTTACCCCACCCACTTTGAAGAGCCTGTAACTCAGGAAAACTGCTTAAATACCAAAACCACATATGTTCCAAATAATTAGGCATATGTATGCTAACAATAAGCCAGAAATAAACAAAATCGTTAGGAGGCCAAAAACACCCCTTAGGGAGACCCCTTCTTTACAATATTTCATTGGTAAAGTTTAATATTATATGCAAGACAATATATAGTGGAAAAGTTATAACATGTAAACCGTAATGTGTCCGTGAACTGTCTTCAAATGTGCCGTTTGAACTGTTGCGGTGAACTTTCTTGTCGGTGAACTGTCCCATTACACCAGCAGTTAGGGTTTACAGTCGGATCAGATATATTCATCCGCAACTTCCTTCATATATTTTTGTAAAGGAAGAATCCAGTGTAAAATTTAATTTTTGATTTTTGGAAAATTAACAGAAGGACATTTGCGTTAAAGAAATAAATTGATAGAACACTCAAGTCATAATATTTTGTTTCATCGACAGTTTTTTATCCCCCGACCGAATAGGTTCGGGGGATATAGCGATCAGCCTGGCGTCCGTCCGTCCGTCCGTCCGTCCGTAGACGCAACCTTGTGATGGCCATAACTCCTATACCCTTTGAGATTCATTGATGGTTCTTGGCACAATTGTTTACAAGGCCGAGACGGCGTGTCATGCGCAAGAACCAGAACTCTGGATGCCATACTTTTTAGTTATCTCCCCTTTTAATAAAATAGAGTGACTACTTTGTGATGGCCATAACTCCAATACCCTTTGAGATATATTGATGGTACCTGGCACAGTTGTTCACAAGGCTGAGACGGCGTGTCATGCACAAGAACCACAACTCTGGTTGCCATGGTTTTGGAGTTATCTCCCCTTCCAATAAAATAGAGTGACAACCTTGTGATGGCCATAACTCTAATACCCTTTGAGTTTCATTGATGGTTCTTGGCACAATTGTTCACAAGGCTGAGACGGCGTGTCATGCGCAAGAACCAGAACTCTGGATGCCATACTTTTTTAGTTATCTCCCCTTTTAATAAAATAGAATGACTACTTTGTGATGGCCATAACTCAGTTGTTCACAAGGCTGAGACGGAGTGTCATGCAAAAGAACCACAACTCTGGTTGCCATGGTTTTGAAGTTATCTCCCCTTCCAATAAAATAGAGTGACAACCTTGTGATGGTCATAATTCTAATACCCTTTAAGATATATTGATGATACCTGACACAGTTGTTCACAAGGCCGAGACGGTGTGCCATGCATAAGATCCACAACTCTGGGTGCCATGGTTTTTTAGTTATCTCCCCTTCCAATTATATAGAATCACTACCGTGTGATGGCCTCATCTCCAACACTCTTCGAGATATATTGATGATACTTGGTACAGTTGTACATGAGGTTAAGCAGGTGTGTCACGTGCAAGAACCACAACTCTGGGTGCCCTGGTTTTTTAATTATCTCCCCTGACAATATAACCTTGTGATGGCCATAACGCAAATACCCTTTGAGATATATTGTTGGTACTTGCACAATTGTATACAACATTGAGATGGTGCTTCATCCTAAGAACCACAACTCTGGGTGCTATGATATTTGAGTTATCTCCCCTTCCAATATAACAGTATGACAACCTTGTGATCATCGTACCTCCAATACCCTTTGAGACATATTTGTGGTACTTGATGCAGATGTACATGAGGTTAATTACGTGTGTCGTGCTCAAGAATTACAACTCTGGGTGCTCTGGTTTTCTAGTTATCTCCCCTTGCAATATAACCTTGTGATGGCCATAACTCCAACACCCTTTGAGATATATTGAAGGAACTTGGCACAATTGTATACAAGGTACAGAAGGGATGTTATGTGCAAGAACCACAACTGTTGGTGCTGTGGTATTTGAGTTATCTACCCTTTCAATATAACAGTATGACCTGCTTGTGATCACCATATCTCCAATACCCTTTGAGACATATTGATGGTACTTTATACAGAAATACACGAGCTTAAGCTGGCATGTCATGCGCAAGAACGACATTTCTGAATGCCCTGGTTTTTTAGTTATCTCCCCTAACAGTTAAATCTTGTGATGGCCATAACTGCAATACTTTTGTGATATATTGCTGGTTTAATTCTGTTGCACTTTCTATTGGTGAACAATCTTCTGAAGGCCATATTGGCTTTTGGTCGGGGGATTTGCCATCTCTTCCGATGGCTATTTTTTGTGGAGCTTTTGAAACTGTTTTGAATATGCAGCCATATGTTCTCACGGATTTTCTTGGCGTTGATTGGGCATCACGAAAACAGGCCTATATAATTTTGACCCCCTTGAACCCCACTTTTATATAGTAAAATTGGGGTTTCCGGAGGTATACCTTATTTTTCTTATTTCTGCTCTAAAATATAGATTGTGGGTACTTGTTAGAACCGCCTTATTTCTGCTCTAAAATATAGATTCTGGGCACTCGTTTGAACCGCCTCATCGCTCTAAAATATAGATGGGAGCTGTGGGTTAATTGTATCGATTCCTGATCATTGAGGCGGTTCAAACGAGTGCCCACAATCTATATGTTGAGCAGAAATAAGAAAAATATCACAATTTTTCATCATAAAATATTCATTTTTTCGGCGATAAAGGTGACAATGTATTTGTATAGGCGTGTTTGCGTAATGGGCTAATTGCATTAAGGTCAGTTGTTTCACTGTATTGCTCAATTAGGGGCAATCGTTGATATATTGTTGATAACAATTGCCCGCCAGTCCTCTATTGCCTAACACTAGGACTGATTCAGAGCTGCTTTAAAGCTCTGACAGCACTAATGGTTCGTGATTCTCTGAGTGCAGACTTGAAAACATACCCTGGACGGGCTCTTAGACTGTTTCGTTTAACCCAGTAAGCAGATCGTGTAGACCATGATCAGATGTCGCGTGTTGCGACGTCTGACCTGGGTTTACACTATTTAACAAACCCAACGCTTGATTCCAGTCCTGATTCTGTTGGTAACAAAAAAGTATGATGTTTTGTAAAAGAAGTTTTTGCTAGAGTGTGTAGTCATGTAACTGACTTCAACACTCGTAATAAATTGTTAACGGCTAAACTTCTTAATCAGGGTTATCTGTACCATAAAGTACGCAAAGCCTTTTCAAAGTTTTATAGACGTCATTCTGATTTAATTTCAAAATTCAATACCGCTATTGATGTTTCCATTAGAGTCTGTTGTTTCGTGTTTGTGTTTCTTTCCCTTTGTTGTCTCTGATGGGAGCTGAGGGTTAATTGTATCGATTCCTGATCCTTGCCTCAAATTTTAATTTATGCCTCCGCCATTTTCGAATGGTGGAAGGGCATATAGCGTTGCCCCTGTCCGTTCGATCGTTCGTCCTTTCGTCCGTCCGAAACTTAAACACGGTCAATACATTTCTTTTTTCTGGATTGATTTTAAAATTACTTGACAGAAATGTTAACCAGCATGAGACGATGTACTGCGCGCATAAAGGAGGTCCGTACCTCCAAAGTCAAGGTCATACTTAAGGGTCAAATGTCAAAATATTGGTCCGCAGCTTAATCACGGTCAATAACTTTCTTATTTCTGGACGGATTTTGCAATTACTTGGCAGAAAGGTTAATCATTATGAGACTATATGTCGCGCGAAAACCAAGGCCCGTACCTGCAAGGTCAAGGTCGTACTTAGCGGTCAAAGGCAAAAATATGTGTCCGAAACTTGAACACGGTCAATAACTTTCTTATTTTTAAATGAATTTTGAAATTACTTGGCAGAAATGTTAAGCATCATGAGTCGAAGTGTCGTGCGCAAAACCAAAGTCCGTACCTCCGAGGTCAAGGTTGTACTTACCGGTCAAAGGTTAAAAGGTGTCCGAAACTTAAATACAGTCAATAACTTTCTTATTTCTGGATGAAATTTTCTAGGTGTCGTGCGTAAAACCCAGATTGGTACCTCCAAGGTCAAGGTCTTACTTAGAGGTCAGATGTAAAGAAAACTGTCTGTTTCTTGTGCCCGCGAAATACCTTTGTTGTTCCTGGATGGATTGGGAAATTACTTGGCAGAAATGTTTACCTTTATGAGACAATTAGTTGCACGCAAGACCCAGGTCCGTACATATAAGGTCAAGGTCATACTTAGCCGTCTAATGTCAAATACTAACATCAACATATTTTCAGGCGGGGGCATCCGTGTCCTGTAGACACAATTCTAGTTATTTATTAATTTTATTATGTTTTGTTGTTGTTGTGGTTATTTTCACCAAACCAACATTGCATGTTTGATAGAACAATCTGCGTTTCGAACTAAAAAGAAAATGAAAAACGATTAGCCTGATGACAAAGAAAATTTCTTTCACATGAAAGTGCGTGAAATGAACACCTCAATAAACCCACTTCATATAGAGAAATAGAACTTCGATCGCTCGAACACCGATGGCTCGTTTACCATGGCTGAGTGGAACTTGTTCTTGAGCCCCTAGGGATATCCTCTACATAAGAAACAGTGGGAGATAATTTAGGAAATTTTCGTCCTTTATCTTGCAAATGTATGCTGTGTGTACTCATTAGAATCGCCTCGATGAGGCGATTCTATTGAGTACGCACAGCATAAATTTTCATTATGAACATTGAAAAAACATCAAAAAGTATATCGTATACCTCCTGGCAGTAGGCCTCAGTGGCTCGAACTACCCCTGTTTCGAACAGATTTTCAAGGTCCCAAAGGTGTTCGAGCCATTGAAGTTCGACTGTAGAAGCAAAGGCAATGGTAAGGAATCGATACAATCAATCCACAGCTCCAACCAGAGACACCAAGGGAAGAGAAACACGAACATGAAACCAACTAGACCCTAATAGAAACATAAAAAAATCCAAAAGGACAGTTACTTTTCCACAAAATGGCCAATTGGCTATCCAAAAGAATGAAAATACAAGCGATACACACACTCAAAGACAGATCATAACAAAAATAAACCGCGACAGAAGAACCACCTTCTTGGAACGGTCAGAGAAACGAATTCCACGAGTGCTGGTAGCTGGCGGGAGGGGGAGGGGGGGAGGCTTAAATCGATTTTACGCGGCCGGAATCCTCGCCCTAACTTCCGTCGCGATTTAAACAAATAATTTGTTCAGTCCGCATGAAGGCCTCCTAACTCATCAGTGCTACTACATCTCCGAGAATACAATAATCAGACAACCACAGAGATGAAACAGCGGTGAGGGCTCGACAGCAAGAAACCACTGAAATGTTGGATCAAAAGAAAACCAACAGTTAGACTTACATTGGCCCAACCAGACACAGAGCATGAGGCACTAACCAAAATTACATAAAATTATATTCTCTCTAATTCTCAGTAAACCTTTACGCTGAAACCGTCATAGAATCTGAGACCTGATCCACCGACGTGCATCATTGGGTTTACGGGGGTATTCGTTATTTTTAGCTCAGCTGTTTTCGAAGAAAACGACGAGGTATTGTCATAGCTCAGGCTTAAATCGATTTTACGCGGCCGGAATCCTCGCCCTAACTTCCGTCGCAATTTAGACAAATAATTTGTTCAGTCCGCATGAAGGCCTCCTAACTCATCAGTGCAACATCTCCGAGAATACAATAATCAGACAACCACAGAGATGAAACAGCAGTGAGGGCTCGACAGCAAGAAACCACGGAATGCTGGATCAAAAGAAAACCAACAGTTAGACTTCGATTGGCTCAACCAGACACAGAGCATGAGGCACTAACCCAACATTACATAAAATTATCTTCTCTCTAATTTTACGCTGAAACCGTTATATAATCTAAGGCCTGATCCACCGGCGTGCATCACCGGGTTTACGTAAATTCGTTATTTTTAGCTCGGCTGTTTTCAAAGAAAACGACGAGGTATTGTCATAGGTCTGGCGTCGTCTGCGTCGTCGTGCAAAAACTTGGACATTTTACAATATCTCTGTCATTACTGAACATATTTACTTGAAACTCGGACTAGTTCTTTATTATGAAAGGGGGTGCATCCGAGCGTTGGCACCCGGATGCGGTGCTCTTGTTCTAATTCATCACGTGAACATGTTCGTGAAACCAAGACCCCCATAAACCCCACTTTATATAGAGAACACTGGTGTTTACGGGGGTATTCGTTATTTTTCTTATTTCTGCTCCAAGACATAGGTTGTAGGTACTCGTTAGAGGCGGTTCTAACGAGCAACCACACACTATGTTTTGAGCATTTATAAGAAAAATATCAAGGATTTTCATCAGAAAAGTAGCCATTTTGGACATGTGAAAAATGCACTTTGTCGTACAGGCGTGTTATCGTAATGTTCTGCTCCAAGACATAGGTTGTGGGTACTCGTTAGGACCGCCTCAATGAGGCGGTCCTAACGAGCACCCACAACCTAAGTTGCAGTATAAATAAGAGAAAAATCACGAAGTTTCATTTGGAGAAGTGAAAAAAATGCACAATGTCGCGATGGTGTGTTATGGTCTACGCCCACGGGCGTATATTATCTAATGATGACTTTTGCTCCGGAAGCATTTAAGAAAAGGTCACGACTGGTTGAATGACTTCATGTTGACTGGTCATCATAGTTATTTTTCACAATCATTAAAACCCGGTAATTACCGGAACGCTGCCGTAAGGTTTATCACATGTGCGATACATGATTGCCCTCACACTTTCAAAATAGCGTATATTAGTGGTGTACATGACGTTGATGCCATCATAGTATAGCACATCTAGTTTTGTTTTTCTACTTCTTTCTTTTCTTTTCACGTTTTTGTTAGACGGCAAGCTGGAAGGATTTTTTTCACAATCCAGTCCAGGTACTACACAAATTGGTGTGTGCTGGGCGCAGACTCAAGCTTTTTGTAACAGCTAATACTTGTCGTAATGATATAATAGCCTACCGTGTATATACGTACAGTGGGTGCTCGAATGGGCTTTTGCTATCCACATGATATAGGATGGTGGCTCAAGTGCTCTACTCAGAGTAAAGCCACTCTCATGAACTTAATTATTCATAAAGCTGAAAAATTCGTAAGAGTTCCCATAAAAATTGTGTTTCCCTGCATTTCCAGTCTAGTTGATTTTCATTTCTCATGTCAATCAATGTGTCATAAATTGTCTGCAAATGTAATAAGCTGACATGATATCATTTGGCGTAACCCTTTTTGTACTAGATGGAATCTTCCTCCTTATATATAGCAAGAATCCATTCCAAAATTTAGGGGTGCCAGGTTGTGTTTTCTTCAAAATTATTTGAGAAATAGCTTAACTTTTTGCAAACAGTGTGGGCCCTGATCAGACGCCGCATTCTGCGGCGTCTGATCTGGGCCTGCACTGTTTGCCAAGATTTCCCTTTAGGGGTTTCCGGTACTGAATGGGTTAATGTTTCAGATCTATTTCTTAAGAATAATTTGAGCCTAGCTAAAAAAAATCCAAAAACAGAAAATAAAAAAAAAAAAAAAAAACCGGGATCATCAGACATTGGAAGCTGCAACATTTCGCCCAGCACTTTCGACGCCAACTGTCGTTGTTTCATCTTTATCGGTTTATTATCAGGCTCTGGTCAAACAGAGCGTAGGTATAGGCGCAACTGAGCATCAATGACCAAACATGATGTTAAACAATTTTTCCTGGAAAAAGACTCATTTACATGTTCTCTCGACGTGATTGGTAGGCATAAAGTTTAGTTCGTTGCCCTGGCTGTGATAGTTACACGTTAGACTGGCTCCAGTCGTTTTTGTTTTATATCTATTTTGCTATGATCCCCTTCCATCCAACTTCTTTCTAGCCAAGGGACTGAAATAAGAAATTTTTTATAAGGTATGCAAGGTTTGTGTCCCTTCCAAAAAGAGACAGAAGAAATACAAGAAAGGGTCTGGGGCCAGACTTGTTACACGTATTCGCTGTCGAGGTTGTTATCCTTTTTTGTTGAGTGCTTGTTGGTTGTAACATCACGAAAACACGCCTATATGATTTTGACCCCCCCTTAAACCCCACTATTGTACATTTATACTGAGGTTTACAGGGGACAACCCGTATTTTTTTTTATTTCTGTTCTAAAATTTAGATTGTGGGTACTCGTTGGAACCGCTTCGATGAGGATGATGCGGTTTTAACATGTACCAACAATCTATAGTTTCAGCAGAAATATCATCAGTTTAAGCAAAATATCACCAGTTTTCATCTTCAAATGTTCATGTTTTGGCGGTAAAGTTCACAATATATTTGTATAGGCGTTTTTTTTCATAATGGATCAACCAGTGCTTAGTTTTGAAGTTGGCAAGAATACACAATTAAATTAAAAATTTAGGCAGATTTTCGTTTAGAAAATATATTTGTTCAAAATTCCTGTTTAATCAAGGTAAGAATCTGTGTTTCAGTGAACTGCTTATTCTTGCAGACATATTTGACATTCAAACTTTGTTTTTTTTTTTTTTTTTGTTTTTTTTTTTTTTTTTTTCTTTTGCGTGTGCCATTTTAACGTTTTTTGGCTATCTGCAGTTGACTGCAAATTGACATTTTAACGTCTGGCTATTTGCAGTTGACTGCAAATAGCCATTTTAACGTTTTTTGGCTATTTGCAGTTGACTGCAAATAGACTCTTCCTTTTTTTAAAGTGAAAAATACTGCCTCGGTTTTTAAGGGATCGAAGGTGATCAACCATTGCTTGGCCGACGCAGAAAGAATAAGTAAGTCATGATTTATGAGCAATTGAGGATGCTGTACAAAATAGTGAGCTGTCATCAGCAAAGAGTCGCGTCAAACTTAACAAAGAGTCTGAAATATCATTTACATAGATTTAGAAGCTGCCATCTTTGAAGAACTCCAAGCGAAACAATCATGAAGTCTTTAAATTCAGTTTATTCGTCTTCTAACGTTTACTTTTTCAATACTTCTCCTTCTTTTAATCAAACGCTGTTGCCGTTGCTTCATAAACAATGACGTAACGCGCGGGTTCTAAACGTGCTATTTGACGTCACGTTATATTACTACCTGTCGCTATGTAAAACAGGTCTGAGATTATTGCTCAAATCAAATCGCTCGAAATGCACATATTTATGAAGAATAGGAATTATTCATTTGCTAAGCGCCATTTTACTCTGATTCGCACAATGTCATATACATTTACTATATACTAGAACGCGGTACGTCACTGCATTTCATTGTGACTTGTCTTCAAGACAGTAGTGAAGTAAAAATGTGCAGCCCTTCATTGCAGTGTAGCTTGTATTTCTAGTTCTTTGGGACCATTTGGCTCATGGTGGAATTATGAAATAATTTTAGAGTCACTCATGCGGCCTATGTGGCGGAAACTAGCTGGTCCGACCCAAAAACAAGTTGTGCATACCACGGTTTTCATTTATTTGTTGCGTTCCTTGCTTCTAAAGGTTATAGAACTCCTTAAAGGGAACATAGGTAAACAGTGCAGACCTAGATCAGACGCCAAATATCAAATTTTTCATCTATTTTTTTTTTTTTTTTTTTTTTTTTTTGTAGTAAAATTTACAATTTATTTGAATATTTGAATAGGCGTGTATTCGAAATGGTGTTTATATATGCTGTAGGATTTGAGTCAATACACTGATCAGACTGGCTGATTGCACAGGCTGGTCTGAGTCTTCGCTGACAGCATAGATCTGATGTGATAGTAGGTTTTATCAGGCACTGACTCAAATAATGGTTTGACATCAACTTTAACGCTCTGCCATCACGCAAACACGCCAAATAATTTTGACCTCCTTGAACCCCACTTTTATATAATAAAACTGAGGTTTACAGGGGTAAACCTTATTTTTCTTATTGAAATATAGATTGTGCATACTCGTTAGAACCTGAGGCGGTTCTAACAAGCACCCACAAACTATATTTAGAGCAGAAATAATAAAAATAGCACATTTTTTCATCTTAAAATTTTCATTTTTTTTTCAGCGGTAAAATTTATATATGTATTTGTATAGGTGTGTTTTCGTAATGCATGCTGGGTATTTTTTTCGCAGCGGACGCATTTTGAAATATTTTTCTAATTGTCCCAGAAAACAGGATTTGACATCTCACACAAATTGTCTCCTATGGCGACAATTTGCATGAGATGTTAAATCCTGTAAGAAAAATATCAACAATTTCTCCTCTGTTGAATTAGCCTTAGAGTGGTAAAGATTAACATCACGAAAACAGGTCTATATAATTCTGACTCCCTTGAACCCAACTTTTATACAGTAAAACTGGTATTTACAGGGGTAAACCTTCTTTTTCTTATTTCTGCTCTAAAATATAGATTATGGGTACTCGTTAGAACCGCGGTTCTAACGAGTACCCAAAATCTATATTTTGAGTAGAAATAAGAACACTATCACATTTTTTTCACCTGAAAATTTTCTTTTTTCGCAGGTATAATTTACAATGCATTTGTATAGGCGTATTTTCGTCATGAGGATTTGACATCTCATACAAATTGTCAATTTGCATGAGATGTCAAGTCCTGTAGGAAAAATGTAAACAGTGTGTTGTCTGTTGAATTAGCCTATAGAGTGGTAGAGATTAAAATTGTAAATGCTCTTGGAGAAGAAACTTAACATTCAAATTCAATTCTTCTTAACATGCGTATTTATTCAAAATTACCTAGAACTGTCAAAAGAATCAAATCGATTTCTTGGAGGCGTTTTATAAATGGTCTGCTTTATTCCAGCTGAAGATGCAAATTCTTTTCCTTCGTGGATGTGATTAATGTTAGCAATAGTTTGAATTTCATGAGGCCGTTTTACAACCTGCAGCTGGCTGTATTCTTTAAACTCTCTTTTTTGCGCAAATCTTTGCGATTTGTTTTTTCGTGAATACTGAATCCCACGATAAATACAGATCTTCAATAGCTCGAAACCTGATGACTCGTTTAGCATGCATGATTCGAATTTGTTCTTATAGTCTCTCAAGCCGTGTTTATATGCACAATTTACACCGAGTGCAAATAAACACCGGGAGTGTAAATTTACACAGGGGGTGTATTTTTGGTCATGTGAACGGTGTTTAAAGGAAATGCACCCCCGTGCAAATTTGCACCCCGGAGCAAATTTGCTCCAAGTTCCGAGGTGGTGCAAATATTTTTACACGGGGATGCAAATTTGCACAGGGGTGTAATTTTGACATGTGAACCCCATTTTTTTTTCTTTTATTAAGTTTGGTTAATTTTCCGCTATTTACTATGCAACTCCTAATGCAAACAAGCTATTCTACGGTCAGTGAATTAAAGAGGTGGCTTTCTTTTTGTGATATTGGAACGTGTGTGCCATCGATCGCACCACCGCAGTTTCTGGAAATTTAACGTATACTTCAAAAAGTTTATCTACAATCACTGAACAGACTGCCCTGACACACTGAAGAAGTCGACTTTGCTATGCCGAATAGGTTCCCAATCGTTCTTTATTCGGAGGTCCCTGCAAGATAATACAGAGTCACTGCTACTTGCCGTTCAACGGAGAGAACTGGTCAAACGCGCGCATCATGCTGAAGATGAATGCGAAGCCTGTCGCATCACAGATACTAGGGATCAGTAGAGCTTTCTTGTGGTTAGTAGAGCGGATGGTCCAAAACTGATCTCTTGGATTTCTTCTCTTTATTTTTGCACTTTAGTGTACTTGAACAACACCTTTATCTATACAAATGGTTGTGTAACGTCTAGAAAATCGTTTAAAAATAATGTTATTTTACTACGGAACCCAGGAAGGGACATGATTTTTTTTATTTTATAAGTTGTGCACACAAGATAATATCTTGTGCGGACAAGATATTATCTTGTGCGGACAACATATTATATTGTGCGGACAAGATATTATCTTGTGCGGACAAGATAATATCTTGTCCGCACAACATAATATCTTGTCCGCACAAGATATTATCTTGTGCGGACAACATATTATCTTGTGCAGACAAGATATTATCTTGTCCGCACAAGATATTAAGTTGTGCGAACAAGATATTATCTTGTCCGCACAAGATAATATCTTGTCTGCACAACATAGATCTTGTGCGGACAAGATATTATCTTGTCCGCACAAGATATTATCTTGTCCGCACAAGATAATATCTTGTCCGCACAAGATAATATCTTGTCCGCACAACTTCCCAAGATCTATGTTGTGCAAACAAGATATTATGTTGTGCGAACAAGATCATATCTTGTCCGCACAAGATAATATCTTGTCCGCACAAGATAATATGTTGTCCGAACAAGATAATATCTTGTCCGCTCAAGATATTATCTTGTTCGCACAACATAATAAAAATAAAAAATCATGTCCCTTCCCGGGTTCCGTATTTTACGGATATGAAATAGCATCTGAAAGGAGGCTCTTGACATTCTGAAATCTTCCCGCCACTGTTCGTCACTGTATGTCCCTAGCACAATATTGATTCAACAAGTCCCAATCTCGCGGCTTTGTCCACACTGTCCGTTCCTTGCTTAGAACAGCTGCTGCAGCAGCCATCCCAACTGCTGTTTGTATGACCCGGGTTCTTTTTTGTCGTATGCGCAACATCTTTACACGGCAAATGTTAGCCTCCGCCCATCGGGGCTTGAAGAAATAGATGGGCTGCATGATGCTTCCACGCAGAGATGAAACCGACCCGCGCACGAGTACTGGTAAACCGCTTAGAGGATCTAAGCTTGCCCAGGCAATGCGGTGCGAGTCGGAACGTCCATGCTTAAAAACCTTATTGGTTTCATTGGGCAGCAGGGCTTGAGATGTCCTTTCATCTCAATGTCGGGTAAAAGTCCCGCAAAATTGGAAGCAGCGTCTCCAAAATGACCTTTACAGTGTTGACGGGGACGTTAAACTCCAAATCAAACAAAACGAACACGGTAAATGTCCAGACAAAACTGAATGATTTGTGTTAAATTTACACCGACCTTAAATGGCACCTGGTCGAGTTTAATTGACATATGAACGCAACACAAGGGGGGGGGGGGGTGCAAATTAACGCCGGGGTGTTAATTTACAAGCCCTGTCGCCCAATGAAACCAAAAGGCTTATATGCACTGGGCGGTCTGTCTCACACCACTTTGCCTTGGCAGGCTTAGTACTCATGCATGGTCAGTTTAAGCTCTGCATGGAAGCAGTCCATCTATTTCTCCGAGCCTCAATGGGTGTGTGTGTATGGGGGGCCGGGGTGGGGGACAAATATTGCGCTATCACTTTGATAAAACATCTACACGCGTGTGACTTAGTGCGTGCTTTCATATCTCCAGAACGTCATTTTTCTGGTAGAATTTTGTCATATTTTTCCTCATTTACACTCAATGATTGATTGTTTTTTGGGGTTTACATGTACCGACATGGCAACCCTTGTGGGTCATTGTGTGCCGTCTCCCAGATGGAAAAAAGAGATATAATAGTTATTCTAACACAGCGCGCCTATATAGGCAATGGAAAATAACTGTGTTTTATTCTGCAAGAAATCTCAGCTCGGAATAGCGTGACGAGTGACGTCATTAAAATTCCCAATTTATGACGTCACTAGTCGATTTCCTTGACGTTAGACGGTGTAACGTCATTTTCTCGCATCGAAAACGTAAGAAAAGGATATAAATGCATGTGTTTCAGTCGATAATTTTAGCGGGATTTCTTCTAACAATGGCGAAAGGTTGTGAGATTTTGAAGGAAACAACAACATTATTGCCGATTTCAGCGTGTTAGAATCGAAATAGATCAGCTCTAGCCAGTGATTTGTTAGGTAATAAATCACAGTTTGTCGGTCAGTTGTAAGTAGACAAATCACGCGCGCTACGCGCTCGTGATTTGTCTACTTTACAACTGACCTCCAAACTGTGATTTATTACTCAACAAATCACAGCTAGAGCTGATCTATTTCTTAAATAGAAGGAGGGGAAAGTGAGGGACCCGTGAGAAAGAGGAATATGAATGGAATTGTAGAAACAGAAGAAATAACAACACTCAGCCTCTACACTTACCTGTTGCATTGACAGCGGGTCTTGTCCAACACTGTAAGCCAATATCAATTGGACGCCCAATGATAATGCAAGAACCACGCCACCTTTGCCTCTCTCATTACGAAAACACGCCTATACAAATACATTGTAAACTTTACTACCGAACAAAAGAAGAACTTTTAAGGTGAAAAATTGTGATATTTTTTCTTATTTCTGCTCAAAATATAGATTATGGGTACTCGTTAGAACCGCCTCACCGAGGCGGTGATATTTTTCTTATTTCTGCTCAAAATGTAGATTGTGGGTACTCGTTAGAACCGTCTCACTGAGGCGGTTCTAACGAGTACCACAATCTATATTTTAGAGCAGAAATAAGAAAAAAAATGCACTGAGGCGGTTCTAACAAGTACCCCACAATCTATATTTTGAGCATAAATAAGAAAAAAAAAATGTTTTATTTCTGCTCAAAATATAGATTGTGGGTTCTCGTTAGTACCGGCTCAGTGAGGCGGTTCTAATGAGTACCACAATCTATATTTTAGAGCAGAAATAAGCAAAATAATGTTTACCCCTGTAAATCCCAGTTTTACTATATAGGCATGTTAACGTGATGCCAACCACCTCCTATTTATACTCAAAAATAGGTTTTGGGTGCTCCTTAAAACCGCCTTTTTGAGAAATACGAAAAAATAATATTCACCCCCTTAAATCCAAGTTTTCTCTATAAACATGGGGTTTATATGAGTATGCATAACACGGATATGTTAACGTGATATTATCATAAAATGAATGTTGTGTTTGCTCATTAGAATCGCCTCGCCTAGGCCGATTCTAATGAGTACTCACAACATGACCATACTTTATAGAAGGTCGGAAAGATGACCAAATTATTTCATTATCAACCCATTATTATGTGTCAATCGACTTTAAGTTACTAGCGGGCATCCGTGGCCTAGTGGTTAAGAGCGCTGACTCTTGATCATTAGGTCTCTCACCGCTGTGATTCGAGCCTCGCTCGGGTCACATGTGAGACGCCAACTTCTGCAACGGAAGGTCAGGTGGGATTTTTCTCCGGGTACTCCGGTTTTCGCCCACCTCTGATTAACGATCGGGTCGATATGAGTGAAATAATCTTGAAAGGGCCGTAAAACGAAAACCAAAAAAAAAAAAAAAAAAACTCTTAGTTACTTAGCACAGTAGTTTACGTTGTTGATGTGAATATCGCAGATTTGTACGAAATCTACAGTAGGCATTAACAGCCATGCTATTCTCAGTGTATTGTGTAAAAGAAAAATGTTGTAAAATATTGGCCTGGCTCCTGTGCTGGGCATCATGTGAACACGTCCGTGATATGAACACCCCCGACCCCCCCCCGAAACCCCACTTTTTATAGAGAAAACTGGGGTTTAGGGGTTATATATCATTTTTTTCTTATTTCTGCTCCAAGACATAGGTTGTGGGTACTCGTTAGAACCGCCTCAATGAGGCGGTTCTAACGAGCACCCACAACCTATGTTTGCAGTATAAATAAGAAAAATATCACAGATTTTCATCGGAAAAGTAGCCATTTTGGAGATGTGAAAAATTGCACTTTGTCGCACGGGTGTGTTATCGTAATGGACGCCGTGTAGACTCAGCTCAGACGCCGCATAACGCGGCGTCTGATCAGTATCTACACTGTTTGCTTAAAGTACATAAATGAAAGGGTTAAACAAAACAGTCTAAGATCCCGTTCAGGTCAAATTCCCAGCCTACGCTGAAGGACAATTGACCCGCAAGCGCTGTCAGTGATTTACGGAACCCGGGAAGGGACATGATGTCATTTTATTTTATAAGTTGTGCGGACAAGATATTAAGTTGTGCGAACAAGATATTATCTTGTCCGCACAAGATAATATCCTGTCTGCACAACATAGATCTTGTGCGGATAAGATATTATCCTGTGCGCACAAGATAATAGCTTGTTCGCACAACTTCCCAAGACCTATGTTGTGAAAACAAGACAATATGTTGTGCGAACAAGATAATATCTTGTGCGCACAAGATATTAAGTTGTGCGAACAAGATATTATCTTGTGCGCACAAGATAATATGTTGTCCGCACAAAATTATTTTGTCCTGCGCACGTTCGCACAACTTAATATCTTGTTCGCACAAAATATTAAAAAAAATTCATGTCCCTTCCGGGTTCCGTGATAACTCGGGAAAGCACACGATTTTGTTTTTATTTTCAAATAGTAAGTTGTGCGAACAAGATAACATCTTGTGCGCACAACATATTATCTTGTCCGCACAACATATCTTGTGCGCACAAGATATTATCTTGTGCGGACAACACATTATCATCTGTTATATCATATATATATTACATGTACCGTAAAAATAAAAACTAAATTAAAAAAAATCGGGCAACTGAAGGACTTGCTGTAATTCTCCTAAAATTTTAACAAATTATTTCACGATCCAGCAAGGAGTCCAAAAAGTGCAGATGGAATGGCAAACAGTACAGACCCTGGTCAGACTGCTCATCAAGGAACTGTCTGATCAGGGTCTGAACTGTTTGCTAAGGCCTGTCTACCCCAATACTTAGGATCATTACGTTACATACTTTTGTTTTTATTTGTGATCTAAGCATTAAAGGAAGGTGATCAACAGATCATTGCAACCGCCTCATCAACGTAATAATAACAAGTTCGTGAATAAACATCCCTGTTAACCCCACTTTATATAGAGAAAAATGGGGTTAACAAGATTTTTACATTATTTTTCCGATATCTGCTCCTTTAAAGACATAGGCTGCGGGTAATCGCCTGAAACGCCTCATTAATTATACTGAACCGAAAAAGAAACGCAACTCCAAATATAAATGCGAGTATTTGCAGAAATAATCATGTTCGCAGAAAATCGATTAAATGACGCAATAATATAGGCATTCATGAATGTAACTGCCATAGAGAGTTCAATTTCCAGTGAGAATCTTTGGAACACAAATCCGTTTTGTCATAACAAGTTCAAAACATAAGAAGTTAATAGCGAGTATGTCCTCCGTTTGCATTCAGTCCTGCACGCACACGCCTGGTCATGGACAGGATTAAACGATTGATCTCTGCCTGAGGAATAGCATTTCACTCCTGTATGAGAGCAAAACGCAAGGCTTGACGCGTTGTTGGCGGCTTTGGGCGGTTACATACGCGCCTAACCAAGACGTCCCACAAATGTTCTATAGGCGAGAGATCTGGACTATACGGAGGCCAGTGCATCACGTCAATGTTGTTTTGCTGAAGAAACGCCATGCTGAGTCTTGCTACATGCGCCCGAGCGTTATCCTGTTGAAACGTAACGTTGTGCTGTCGTACATATGGAACAACTACCGGTCGTAAAACGACGTCAACGTAACGCTGAGCCGTCAAAGATCAATCAATGAATACCCGGGGCGTTCTATGACCATACGATATGCCAGCCCACACCGTCAATCCACCGCCTCCAGATCGATCACGTTCAACCACACGATTGTCACGATAACGCTCACCGTCACGCCTATACAACGTTGACGGCCGTCAGCTCTGTACAACAAGTACCTTGGCTCGTCAGAAAACATTACGTTACGCCACTGACGAAGGGGAAACAGGTTTGGCCTATTTTGTGAGAGCCACGCCATTCTAACCTGACGTCGTCGTGGTGTTAATGGCATACCAACGTATGGACGATGAGGACGTACGCCAAACTCTCGAAGGCGATTCCTGACAGTATCTGCACTTTTTCGATTGCTGTGCGTTCCTGGTGTCACCCGAGACGTCTCGACGGCTGTACGGAACCGATTACCTGGAAGTTCCTGGCGATGACAGCCTGAGACGTCCCACGTAGAAGCATTTGGACCGCTACGTTACGTTGATCTTGCGTCAAACGTACCATATTCCGTAGAGAAATTTTACCGGACCTTTGAAACCTAAACTCCAGGTAACAGAATATGCCAATATGATGAGGTTACTGTATACATTTAATGTACTACACGAGGCAATGTTGAAAACAACGAATTGCCAAGTGGAGCTTTAAACTGTTCAAATATCGCCTTAATGTTTTCTGCATAAGAAAGTTTAAAAAGTATGAAAGTAAATCGCAAAATGATTTTTCAGTCAACCTGATGGTTGCATGAAAATCTTTTGGGTTAAAATGTTGCGTTTCTTTTTTGAGGAGTACCCACAGTCTATGTGCTGAGCAAGAATGAGGAGACTAATGTAATATGTAAACAGCCTTAGCCTAAGGGCGAGCACAGTATAGCATACACGAATCTATCCAACTAAATAAGTCCATGATACTGATGCTGAAATAACAAAGCATAGTAGCTCATAAAGATACAAGTTTTATTTAAATTGGCAAATCTGATAGATATCTGATTCTGATATCTATCAGAAACAAGATACATAAGCTCCTCGGCATGGCCGGGGATCGAAACATGCAACTTAATCCAAAGCGGACACTCCACCACTGAGCCATCAAAGCCGGTAACACCGCAGAAGCTTAACCCTTATCTTACTGTTCACGACAACATCTGTCTTTGCAAACAGCGTAGATCCAGATCAGATGGCTTCTGAAGAAGAAGCCATCTGATCAGGATCTACACTGTTTGGCATTCAGTTTATGAATTTGTAGCAATAAATTACATCAAGTAATTTGATTGGTTGATAGACAGAAAAGGATGTGGCTAAATTGAATATTCAGCAAGATAAGGGTTAATGTAACATCAGAACTATAATATTGTGGGAGACCTTGTTGTCGAATTTTTGGCTTTCTGACATATTTAATTCTGATTTACGTTGAATCTGCTGTGGTAACCAAAAAAGGTACTGAATCTTTTCGAGCAGGGCACTGATTCTAAGCCGTTACATGCTGGAAAGAGCTCAAAGATAAATGTCTCTCCTGTGTATTCTCTCGGATGTTTTGTTCTCAAATTTATTTTCTGAAAAAAAAAAACAACATATATTAGATACGGGGATGCAGAAAAAAATGTGCTGATTTTTAGTTTTCCTTTGCTTTGGAACACACAAATTTCCCTGTCTCCTCAATAAAGTTTCCCAACTCCAATAATGTGCAAACAAGAGACTCTACATGGCTTTTATAGACCTAAAGAAGGCATGTAAGCATGTACCCTGGAAGGTTATCTGGTTGGGCCGTTGGCACTGAAAATTTGAAGTGGACGACTGGATTGTGCATCCGGTCCAGGGGATGTGCATGTATGCTAATGGTGGGAACCGTGTCCGTGTTGGTAACAGTTACATTGAAGATCTCAAAGGTCCGTGTTCATCAAGGGCCTGTTCTCAGCCCACTACTTTTCACCAGTGTGCTTGAACCCTTTTCACACAAGTTCCGCTCTGAAGTCCCCTGGGAGGTCCTGTATGCTGATGACCTTGTCATCATAGCTGAATCACACGAGGAAAGTGCCAGGAGCCTCTTTACTCGGAAAGAAGCAATGGAGGATAAAGATCTGAGAGATAATGCCGGAAAGACGAAAATCAATATATGTGGTACTGGCCTAGACCCCCTGCAGAGCTCAGGTGAGTTCCCATGTGCTGTGTGTTGCACTGGAGTGGGCAGAAACAGTATATTTTGCAATGACTGGAAGTTCTGGGAGCACAAGAAATGTGGTAGAACATGGAATATGCAACAATTTACATTGTGAGTAAGGGGATTTTTTTTTTACTGTAGTGCCACCTAAACCGAGTGTAGAAAAATCAGCTCCTCTGTTCTGTTTTAAGCCATTACATTATATTTCCTTGCGCATTTATAGGTTCCCTCCAATTCTGTATCTTGATCTGGATCTTCCTGGCATGTGTTTTATCACAGAAACTATAAAAATTGTAAGTTTAGTGCTAATTTAGGACCAACTGGGTGTATTTGATCAGTTTTTGCTTCTGTTCCATGTAATGGGAAGGGGGGGGGGTACTTTAAAGCCATGTATAACAGTTGTCATTTGGTCTGTTTGGAAAGCAGACTTGCAGTAAGTGTATAAACAGGGACACAAGAAAAAAATATACTCCATCTTTAATATAACACTGAAGTTACTTGGCATTAGGCGAGGGTCTCAAGCCAAAGCAAAATTTCACAATTGTCTCCCCGAAACAGCCCGCTGCAGTATCGCAATACGTTTTCTCAGCCATTGTAAACTCTAATTGGTTGGATTCATGTTACAGGATTTGAACAGATACATGTATATTCAGCCATTTCACATGGCATTTAGGCATTTATAATCATTTTCATCAAAGTTTTGTCTTAAAAATATCCTC
This sequence comes from Lucinisca nassula, assembly GCA_963580285.1. NCBI lineage: Eukaryota > Metazoa > Mollusca > Bivalvia > Lucinida > Lucinidae > Lucinisca > Lucinisca nassula. The sequence continues at coordinate 138,441,969 of OY757014.1, forward strand.
AAAATGCCATTTTTAGTGAAATAGGGGGTAAAGGTGTGAGAACAGCCACAATTTCTAGCGTGGGTGCTAATAGGGCATGATTTAGTGCATTTTAGGATTGAAGTATTCTAAAGACATCTGAGAAGAAGCACTGATGCAAACCGGTTTCTGGGTTCCATTCTGGAAAGAGGTAAACTTTGCGCTTTTTCACAAAACATGGTTTGTTCGACTTTCATTGTAGAATCCGGAAGTGATAACTTTTTCGCAAAGTTTAAAGATTCTTTGTCAATGACAATTTATTATGCATGACTATTTTATTAGATATGGTCCTTTTACCTTTTGTCGCACCCGATCAGTATTGCAGCAAACAATTATTTAAGCTTCAAATTTGCTTAACAATCCAACAATGATGACAATGACTCCTGATCATTGCCTTCACTTCTATTTTGTAGTTGTAAAAGGCAATGGACTCTCTCGGCGTTTGTTCATTTGTTCTTTCAATCTACTTTTTACGATTATCTGCCTTATTTTTGCTCAAAAACATAGATTGTGGGTACTCGTTAGAACCGCCTCATTGAGGCGATTCAAACGAGCACCCACAATCTATGTTGAATGCAGAAATAAGAAAGAATTTATCATTAATACCCAAGTCCCTTCTGACACCATGTCGGACGCCATTATTTCACACGGACATGTTTTCCTCATGTATTATGCAGTGACGATGGCTAAAGTTGTGTAAGAGATAATGGGCAAATTCTGCTGATTTGTTCATCTTTTCTTTCATTCTTCCTTCCCTCCATGTAGACAAGTGTGAAATGTGTGTGTCAACGATTTCAGGTAGGGGACCAAGGAAGGATATTCATTTACCTAAGGATTTAGAATCTTTTCATTTGCTTGACTGTTTGATAACTACGTCCTGGGTTTTGATATAAATGGAAGAAACATCCTTACTTTTATTCTGTTTTTATTTTCAGTCACCATTATTTATAGGGCGCCCGCCCATCGGGGCTTGAAGAAATAGATGGGCCGCATGATGCTTCCAAGCAAAGCTGAAATCGACCGCACATGAGTACTGGTAAACGGTTTGGAGGATCTAAGCCTGCCCAGGCAAAGCGGTGCGAGTGGGACCGTCCATGCTGACAAACCCTATTGGTTTCATTGGGCGACAAGGTTTGTAATGTCATTTAGTTTCAATGCCGGGTAAAAGTCCCACAAAATTGGAAGCAATGTCTCCGAAATGACATATACAGTGTTGATGGGGACGTTAAACCTCACAGCAAAACAAAGCACAACCATTATTTATAATCATTATAAAAAAACATGCCTATTCAAATACATTTGTTAAATTTTACCACCACAAATGATTTTTTTTTCAGGAAAAAATCCTCATATCTTTAGTATTTCTGCTCAAAACATATATTGTGGGTACCCGTTAGAACACTCGTTAGAACCGCCTTGAGTAGAAATAAGAACTTGACACCCCTAATAATTGAACCGAAAAAGAAACGCAACTTCTTAACCCAAAATATGTTCATGCAACCATCAGGGTGACTGAAAAATCATTTTGCGATTGACTGAAAAATCATTTTGCGATTTACTTTCATACTTTTTAAACATTCTTATGCAGAAAATATTTGGGCGATATCTGTACAGTTTAACGCTCCACTTGGCAATTCGTTGTTCTCAACATTTCCTCGTGCAGTACATTAACAGGTAGAAGAAAGTTGTTTTATTTAAAGACTGTCTTTATATTTAAAAACTGTCTGTAAATTTAAAGACTTTTTAGTCTGTAAATTTCAAGACTGGCACAAATAAAATCATGAAAATGGTGTAAAACGGAAAAATCGCACTTTGCTGTTTATAGTAATTTGGCCGTTGTCTATGGAATATTTAATTATGTGTAACTGCAAATTATATAGTTGTCTCTATTTATTTAAATTCCTTCCACCATAATTGAATAGTTCTCAGTAAAACAGTTTTGTAATAAGATTCATATGTAAAATGAGCTGAATGTGTATAACGATTTTATCATTTTGTCAATATACGGACCACTCGCTTCGACAGACAGATTTTCTGACAACTAAAATTGATGAAAGTTTCAGACGGACTACAACAGTAAAATGTCCGAAAACGAAATGATGTCAGTACGAAACTCATCTTATGTTCGACCTTTGACAGATATTTCCTCCCTTACTGCGGGTTTCACGGCATTTGTGGTCTAAGGGAAGGAACTGTGTTGTTTTATTTCTTTTTTTTTTCTAACATTAAAACTATATTAGAAGACAATAAAATACATGAAGTCTTTAGCAACGCACGTTTTATTAATGAGATGAATACTGAGGCTGCGTATGAGAATGCGATTTTTTTTTTCGTGTTACATCATTTTCATGATTTTCCCTTGTGTAACTCAGTGTTAATCTTTAAATCTACAGACTAAAAAAGTCTTTAAATTTACAGACAGGTTTTTAAATTTAAAGACAGTCTTTAAATAAAACAACTTTCTTCTACCTGATTAAATGTATACAGTAACCCCATCGTATTGTCATATTATGTTACTTGGAGTTTAGGTTTCAAAGGTCCAGTAAAATTTCTCTACGGAATATGGTACGTTTGACGCAAAAACAACGTAACGTAGCGGTCCAAATGCTTCTTCGTTGGACGTCTCAGGCTGTCATCGCCAGGAACTTCCAAGTGAGTAAATCGACGATAACTCGCTTGTACCAGCGTCTACATCAAACGGGAACGACAAATGACAGGCCCAGAAGTGGACGTCCACGCGTCACGACACGTCGACAGGACCGATACACCCGTCTAACCCACCTTCGTAATCGGTTCCGTACAGCCGTCGAGACATCTCAGGTGACACCAGGAACGCACAACAATCGAATAAGTGCAGATACTGTCAGGAATCGCCTTCGAGAGTTTGGCTTACTTCCTCGTAGTCCGTACGTTGGTATGCCATTAACACCACGACGACTTCAGCTTAGAATGGCGTGGCTCACACAACATAGGCCAAACCTATTTCCCCTTCATCAGTGGCGTAACGTAATGTTTTCTGGCGAGTTCAGGTACTTGTTGTACAGAGCTGACGGCCGTCAGCATGTGTATAGGCGTGACGTGGAGCGGTATCGTGACAATCGTTTGGTTCAACGTGATCGATTTGAAGGCGTAGGGTTGATGGTGTGGGCTGGCATATCTTATGGTCATAGAACGCCCCTGGTATTCATTGTTGGATCTTTGACGGCTCAGCGTTACGTTGACGTCGTTTTACGACCGGTAGTTGTTCCATATGTATGACAGCACAAGGTTACGTTTCAAGAGAATAACGCTCGGGCGCATGTAGCAAGGCTCAGCATGGCGTTTCCTCAGAAAAACAACGTTCTTGCATAAATATCTATGCGCATGGTTGTTTGAAGCCATTGTCAAATGGATCGAAAGCGGTGCTCAAATAGCAAAAATCGTGTTCAAATCATGAAATTCGCGTGCTGTTTGAACATTGATTTTGAGCTTTTAATATCACAGGACGGGCCTTGCTTTGTTTACGTTACGTTGAGCGACATAATGTTGTGGCCCTGAACGTAGCGTTTTACGGTTCTGTGATGACGTCAGATGGTTACTGCGTAACAACGTCATTGTAAACAACATTCTGAACTGGCGCCATGTTGGTTCGCCGGTCGCATTTGAAGAGTTTATATGGAGTTTATATGGAGCTTTTGGGCGTTTTCTTCAAAATTTGCTGTCGGAATCGTAAGTTATGCAAGAACAACGATCATCCATGGTTATTTCATTGCATTAACATTTGCCGGATCCCTCGGAAGATATTTGAACATTCGGCCTAGCGGCCTCATGTTCAAACAGCTTCCTCGGGATCCGGCGAATGTTAATGCATGAAAAACCATGGTTGATCCCTATATTGACGTGATGCACTGACTTCCGTATAGTCCAGGTCTCTCTCCTATAGAACATTTGTGGGCCGTCTTGGATAGGCGCGTACGTAACCGCCCCCAGCCGCCAACAACGCGCCAAGCCTTGCGTCTCGCGCTCATACAGGAGTGGAATGCTACATGATGTATTCCCCAGGCAGAGATCAATCGTTTAATACTGTCCATGACCAGGCGTGTGCATGCAGGACTGAAAGCAAACGAAGGCAATACTCGCTATTAACTGCTTATGTTTTGAACTTGTGAAATGACTACCTCTATGACAAAACGGATTTGTGTTCCAAACATTCTCACTGGAAATTGTACTCTCTTTGGTAGTTACATTCAGGAATGAATATATTATTGCGTCATTAAATCGATTTTCTGCAAACATGATTATTTCTGCAAATACTCGCATTTATATTTGGAGTTGCGTTTCTTTTTCGGTTCAGTATATTTGGTATGACGATTGATATTTTAGCAATATTTCCTATTTCCAACCCTGCCCATTACCTCGAGATCACATAATAAGACATCTTTCCAGGCAATCTATGAAGTCTGACGACAGCTCTTTTTAAATTGCAAATTGCACAGTATACAATGTACATGTTCCAGTCTCGCGCAAGTATATACAAGTATAACGAAACCGAAAAACTGTTTTACAAGAAGTGTCAAGAAACTAAAGTGGCTCGAGCTGTAGGCTGATACGATTCATGTACAAGCTTGTAGCATATGTCGCAAAACCAATTTGGACTGCCAATAACTCATGTTTTCTTTCAAAGAAGGCGACATGAACCAGTTGCTGTAGGATATAAAGCATTATTTCACTCACTCCGCTAAAAGGATAAGACCTGATAATCCTGCTTTATGATGAGTATTACATTTTAAGCTTTGCATCAGGGGATTGTTATCATGCTAATGGAAGCATAAATAGCCAGATAAGACAGATTTCTTTGTGGCAAAAACAATTTTCACCATTTCTATGAATTCCTATTATCTTTATTTTTTTTTAAAGACTGACTGTTTGAAAAGTCGGAAAAACATGTAATTTGGTAATAGCGTCAGTGTAAGACTTTTAAAACAATGCCCACTAAACATTTAGACATGATACATGTACCATTCTATACGTAACACATGTTTAGAAATGACTATACCTTTATGGCGTTATTAAGGCTTATATGTGTGGCGGCCGTAAAAAGTCTCCCTGCCCTACATCATAGTGTAATTGATATTTTCTTGTCCTTTGGGATCATTGATTCCGTTGTGGAATTTTGAAAATATTTGAGGGTCACTGATGAGGTCTAATTGGCCGAAACTAGCTAGTCTGGCCCAGAAAACACGTACACTTCATATTTTCCAGTTCTGTGGTGTATTCTTTGCTTCCAAATGATAACCCTTTTATAGAACATATTATACGAGCATAAAATGACGTTTGCATACCGAGCCCCGTGCATTATAGCATTATTATATACTTTGTATAGCCTGCTTTTTGCTCAGACTGTTTAAAGTATAACGAAAAAATATTGCAATCACGTGAACAAGTCCAGGAAATGAAGACCCACCCCCATCTAAACCCCACTTCAAATAGAGAAAACTGGGGTTTACGGGGATATACATTATTTTACTTATTTACATATTTCTGCTCCAAGACATAGGTTGTGGGTACTCGTTAGAACCGCCTCAACAAGGCGGTTCTAACGAGCACCCACAACCTATGTTTTGAGCATTTAAAAGAAGAAAAAAATCACGGGTTTTCATCAGAAAAGTAGCAATTTTTTAGATATGAAAAATACACTATGTAGCATGGGTGAGTTATCGTAATGTATAACAAGTTCAATTGCTCAAGATAAGTTAGATTAGAATATTGCAATTGTTTACTACTCCAAGAAACAAATGCTGTAGATATTTGTTAGAATCGCCTCGGCGAGGCGATTCTAACAAATATCCACAACATTTGTGCGAGGCGATTCTAACAAATATCCACAACATATGTTTCTTGGAGTAATTAAGGAAACAGTTCCTTTATTACCTATTATCCATTAGGAAAACATGACCATGTGAAATAATGGCGACCAACATGCTGTCAGAAATGACAAAGATTAATAAAAATGATAACATTTTTCTTATTTCTGCTTTCAACATAGATTGAAGGTGCTCGAGGTCGGGGAAGACCATCTTTAAGAACTCCCTCACCTACCACTGTTGCCGGCAGCCCCGAACATGAACGGTGAGAATCGTAGGAAGGTCAAGCTCCCCAAACTACTGAGAATGAGAATGAACCATTTAATGGCCGTTAGATGTCCGTGTCTGTGCGTTCCGTGTCTGGTTTGCTCGTAGGTCCCGGAAGACCTCCGTTTGATCTGTTGCTTGTTCGGTAGAGGTCCGGTCGAGAATCGGGTCTACCGGTTACCAACGGACACCAACGGATGATGGGCGGACAAGTACAGTACTCGAACAGAACGAGAAGCGGACAAAACGGAAAGCTAACGTACATCCACCGGATGCCCTTTTCCGTTCGTGTCCGTTCCAAGTTTTGAACATGCTCAAAACTTTTCACCGGACGAAACGGACATGAACGGAAGTCGACGTACAAAGAACTCACCGGATGAGAAACGAACTTGAAACGGATGCAAACGGAGATGAACGGATTTAATTTTTTATCATCCGTTTAACGTCCGTTAGTGGTATCCGGTTATGTGTGAACAAGGCTTAGGGTCTAGATGTTTCATGTCTGTGCTTCTTTCCCTTTGATGTCTCTGGTGGGAGATGTGGGTTACATGTAATTGTATCGCTTCCTGATCATTGCCTTCTTCTATTTAGTGGGGTCTTCAATTCACGGACATATAATTGTGTTGCATACTCATTACTGAGATTCTTTATAGCAGCAAATTCACTATAGCAGCACTACAGGGCACAGATACTGTCGTTATAACGGGGCTCGTCCACTTCGGGATCTTGTTGTTCAAATCAAGCCAGTTAATGTCAGCTCTAGCAGTGAATGCGGAGTAATACATCATTGTGGGAAGGTCAGTTGTAAAGTAGACCAACTTACCCTGACCATCGGAGCTTGGAGAAATAGATTGAACTGCATGGTGCTTCAACGCGTCCGCAGAGCTGAAACTGACCGCATATGATTATGAAAACCGCTAAGAAGGACTAAGCCTGCCAAAGCAAAGTGCTGCTTATAAAGCTTATTGGTTTCATTGGGCGGCTTGGCTTGGGATGTCATTTCATGTTTATGTTATCGCTGCATTCCCATTGATTCAGACGAATAGACTAGTCACCTGTAAAAACATGTTTAGCGGAGATCGGACTAACGAGAAAACGGCCATTTTCGCCGGAAAACGGCGAAAAAAAAAAAAAATGAACAAAAAATTTCTTGCAAAACTTTCTCAGGAAATTGCCTTGAAATGGTAACAAAATGATCGATTGCTTGTAAGGAAAATGAATTTACACTGTTTTGCAACAATACGCCATTGATAGTTTGTACTTGCGGCTTTTTTCATGCAACTCTAAGGAATAAAAATAATTTTGGGGAACACAGAACATTGGTAGGAATAGTGAAAATAAGACCTGTGTAATGGGTGAAGACTCATATCCAGCTTTCACGGCATTACCATCTCGAAAACACGCCTATATAATCTTGACCCCTTAAAACTCCACTTTTATATAGTAAAACTAGGGTTTACAGGGGTGAACCTTATTTTTCTTATTTCTGCTCTAAAATATAGATTGTGGGTACTCGTTAGAACCGCCTCAACAAGGCGGTTCTAACGAGGACCCACAATCTATATTGGGTACTCGTTAGAACCGCCTCAACAAGGCGGTTCTAACGAGTACGCACAATCTTTATTAAAATAGTATGCACAATCTATATTAAATCTATATTAAAATATAGATTGTGGGTACTCGTTAGAACCGCCTTATCAAGGCGGTTCTAACGAGTACCCACAATCTATATTTTGAGCAGAAATACGAGTAAGAAACTTCGGCAATATCACACTTTTTCATCTTAATTCATTTTTTTCGGCGATAAAGGTTGCAATGTATTTGTAAAGGCGTATTTTCGTAATGAGTATTTTTGAAACTCTGAGTTTTGTAGGTGTGAGTTTGAGGGTGGTCTTGGGCAGATTTTGCATATATGCACATCCACTGTCGAAAGGATCGCTACTCGTTTTTCAAAAATGCACGCCACAAACACGGGTACATTCCGTTATAACAAATGTTCAGCACTTCCCGCGACTTCTTATCTTGATCACGGCGCCGGTAAATACGAAAGAAGTCCCGACCACCATTTTCTTGTCAGGTAACCACAGCATTGCATTACGAAAACACGCCTATACATTTACATTGTAAATTGTACCGCCGAAAGAACGACAACTTGAAGCTGAACAATTGTGATATTTTTCTTATTTCGGCCCAAAATATAGATTGCGCGTACTCGTTGGAGCAGCCTCGATGAGGCGGTCCTAACGAGCACCCACAATCTATAGTTAAGAGCAGAAATAAGCAAAATAATGCTTACCCCTGTAAACCCCAGTTCTACTATATAGAAGTTGGGTTCAAGGAGGTCAAAATTATATAGGTGTGTTTTTGTGATGACTTGTATTTACTACGTCAGTCATAAATTGTCGGAGAACACAATAATCTTCCGGTAGCGTTTATCTCAGATTTTCAAATAAGCGTATTGGAAACAATTTGTCAAAATAGTCTATGTCCCTGTAGAACAATAAAATTGAATTAAAACGTCACCACGAGACTATGAGATTCATAGATAAGTGTTTAATACTACTACGTATACAGACAGTATCTTAAAGCTTCCTGTATTCTAATGCACATGCAGCTGTAACGCGATGTTTGATTGGATAACGTTTGCAACGGCATATCCTGCGAAACAATGTTGTAAACCAACGACATCATGTTGGTGTTTGTTTGTTTGATTTGATGTTTTACGTCCCCATCAACACTTTACAGGTCATTTTGGAGACGTTGCTTCCAATTTTGTGGGACTTTTACCCGACATTGAGATGAAATGGCATCCCAAGCCCTGTCGCCCAATGAAACCAATAGGTTTATAAGCATGGGTGGTCTGGCTCGCACCTCTTTGCCTGGGCAGGCTTAGATCCTCAAAGCAGTTTACCAGTACTTGTATGCGGTCGGATTTCAGCTCTGCGTGGAAGCATCATGCAGCCAATCTATTTCTTCAAGCCCCGATGGGCGGGGGCCAATGACATTATGCAACATCGCTTTTAATTTGGCGACATCTGTCTTTTCCCCATCCCTTAGCGCTTTCCGCCTCACAAGGTTTGCTGCATTGAGTAAAATAATTCAATTTTAACAAAACTACTGAATAAATGCATTAGAGTGGGGATAACTGCGTTATTTCATTACGAAAACATGCCCGGCCCCCGCCCATCGGGGCTTGAAGAAATAGATGGGCTGCATGATGCTTCCACGCAGAGCTGAATCCGACCGCACACAAGTACTGGTAAACTGCTTAGAGGATCTAAGCCTGCTCAGGCAAAGCGGTGCGAGTCGGCCCGTCCATGCTTATAAACCCTGTTGGTTTGATTGGGTGACAGGGCTTGAGAAGTCATTTCATCTAAATGTCGGGGAAAAGTCCTACAACATTGGAAGCAACATCTCCAAAATGACCTATATAGTGTTGACGGGGACGTTAAACGTCAAATCAAACAAACAAATAAATGCATTAGAATGGGGATAACTGCGTTGATAACTGTCATTTTATTACGAAAATATGCCTTTGCAAATGCATTGTAAACTTTACCATCTAAAAATCGAAATTTTAAGATGAAAAATTGTGATGTTTTTTTTATTTCTGCTCAAAATATAGATTCTAGGTACTCGTTAGAACCGCCTCATGAAGGCGGTTCTAACGAGTACCCAAAATCTATATTTTAGAGCAGAAATAAGAAAAATAAGGTTTACCCCTGTAAACCCCAGTTTTACAATATAAAAGTGGGGTTCAAGGGGGTCAGAACTATATAGGCGTGTTTTCGTGATGTGGGGAGGTGAATCGTCGGTTTTGCAATCGCGAGTACCGCTCAAGGGGTCCTCTGGCGCGCCTCTGTGAAACGTTGCTTCCGACCTTAAGGGGAATGGGAACATCTTCAGGGGAGGCAACTCCTGCAAAAGTATTTCTGTCTCCCAAGTCAATAGGGATCAACGGTGATGAAGGCTACAATGTATTTGTAAAGGCGTGTTTTCGTAATTCGGCAGTCTGATATAACTAACTAACACCGGCCCCGATAGCTCAGTTGGTAGAGTGTCCGCTCCGGGGAACGGGAGGTCTCGGGTTCGATCCCGGGCCGCGACATACCAAAGTCGTTAAAATGGTACTAGCTGCTCCTCGCTTGGCACTCAGATTTACGGGGTAGAGCTAGGACTGGTGGATCCAGTGTCAGGATAATGTGACTGGGTGTGGTATCATGTAATGTGTCTGGGACATGATACTTCAGTGAGGCAGCACTATAAACGTGAGCATTGAGCTCCCTGTCGCAATCAGACACCGTCGTGATATGACTGAAAAATTGTTGAAAGCGACGTTAAACCCGAATTCACACACACACACACACACACACACACACACACACACACACACACACACACACACACACACACACACACACACACACACACACCACACACACACTGATATAACTAAAATGCTAACGCGAACTGGGAAGATAAGGTCACTCAGGAAAGGCCACAATCTGAGAACGCAATCGGAAATCCATTACGAAAACACGCCTATACAAATACATTGTAAACTTTTCCGCCGAAAAATCGAACATTTTAAGATGAAAAATTGTTATATATACTTATTTCTGCTCAAAATATACATTGTTGGTACTCATTAGAACCGCCTCATCGAGGCGGTTCTAACGAGTACCCACAATCTATATTTTAGAGAAGAAATTAAAAAAATAAGGTTTACCCCTGCAAACCCCAGTTTTACTATATAAAAGTGGGGTTCAATGGGGTCAAAATTATATAGGCCTGTTTTCGTGATGTTAGAAAGTCACACGGAGTCAGGCACAAAAACAGACAAAACATGAACCGACGGCACAAATCCAAATAACAAATAAGACACTGAAAAAGAACGACCGTCTTGTGACGGTAAGTAGTAAAACTACGGGGCGGGGTGGGGTTTCAACTCCATAGTTTAAGAAATTGCAACCCTCGCCCTCAGTTGCAGTACAGTATCAAACAAAATAACAATAACAAATTGATCCGCATGGAGGCGTTCTAACTCAACATTGAGTCATGATAAAATACATGCTAAAATGGTTATGTATAGATTAATATTAATATGAATCAGTTTTGCTTGATTTGAGGTTTAACGTCCCCGTCAACACTGTTAAGGTCATTTTGGAGACGTTGCTTCCAATTTTGTGGGACTTTTACCCGACATTGAGATGAAATGACATCTCAAGCCCTATCGCCCAATGAAATCAATAGGGTTTATTAGCATGGACGGTCCGCCTCGCACCGCGGTTCCTGGACAGGCTTAAATGCTCTAAGCGTTTTATCAGTACTAGTGTGCGGACCGGAGTCAGCTCTGCGTGGAAGCATCATGCAGCCCATATATTTCTTCAAGCCCCTATGGGCGGGGGCCGTAACATGAATCAGGATTGAGGACTCAACAACAATACGACATCAGAGCAGAAGAAAACCACTGAAACGGCGGACCCGTTTTATACAAGTTTTTTACAGCAAAAGCTTACAGCTATGCCAGCAGAGAAAGTTACGAGCTTTAAAAGCCATTATTCGTAGAATAATGTCATTTGAAGATACTAAGAAAATCCATTAAAGAAACGCAGTAAAATTGACTGTAAAATGGAGAAAACTAAACAGAAAAGAAATTTGCAGGCTGTTTCAGATAGCATTTGACATCATGTCTAGTTGTATTAGCGTTTCCTTCTCTGCGCTGGTAACAGTGCTAACTGCCAAAGCCAATTCACATTACGATAAAAAACTGTTATAGGCTTCCATGCTATCTTAACCAAAATTTAACATTATTATACACGTAATTCTTATGCTTTTATGCCGGAGTGAACAGCCAGTCAGTCTCTGTGCCGGGGAAACAGCGGTGTATAATGTAGCTGTTTGGCAGTGGTACCTGCTGTCTGGACATTGGCTCCGCCACAGGACTCCTTGCTAGACTGTTCGTTTGACTGTACACTGTTTTTTACCTCGGTACAGTTACTGAATGGCTTTAATGATACAAGACTATCTGTTTTAGTAAACTGACCACTGTGATACTTAAGGATTTTAACTTTTGAAGATTGTCTATATGTTATTTAATCCTATGATTGTTTATTTGTATCTTATGCTTACGTAGATGTTTCATACGCTCCCTATGGATACATATATGTGTAATAAGTGCATTTTAACTAGAAAGGAGTACCATTTTAAACGCAGATATTCATGCTAAGTCCTGTTTAAATTTTTGCACTTGTGCCATGTCTTATGTGATTTTAACCTCCTTTTTGTTTTTCAGCATTGTTTCATCATTTATGTTTTCATGAATCTTGTGACAATGTGCATGATTGTATGTATATATGTATATAGCTTTTTATAGAGGGCCGCAAGGTAGAATAGCTTATTAGCTAATTGTGTCACCCTCTCAAAATATTGTACAAAATATTGTACAAATAAAATAAATAAATAAATAACACGTCCGTGTGATATAGTGCATTTTTCATACCTCAAAAAGGTTTTTTTTTTGGAAGAAAATGTATGATATTTTTCTTATTTATACTCCAAACATAGGTTTTGGGTGCTCGTTAGAACCGCCTCATTGAGGCGGTTCTAACGAGTACCCACAACCTATGTCTGGGAGCAGAAATAACGAAAATAATGTATACCCCCGTAAACCCCAGTTTTCTCTATATAAAGTGGGGTTTAGGGGGGGGGGGGTCTTTATTTCACGGACTTGTTCACGTGATGAAGAAAACTGTATTTAAGGATTGTGTTTTATGGATTCCTTAATAAGGTCTGATTCTTGTTCACTTCTCTTAACCTATTGAATGCGGGAAACCCCTCAAGGGGTACCTTCGCAAACAGCGCATGCCCAGATCATACGCCGCAGAACGCGGCGTCTGCACCACGTAAACAAGTCCGTGAAATGAAGACACCACTAAACCCCACTTTATATAGAGAAAACTGGGGTTTACGGGGGTAAACATTATTTTTCTTATTTCTGCTCCAAAACATAGGTTGTGGGTACTCGTTAGAACCGCCTCACCTATGTTTTGAGCGTTTATAAGAAAAATATCAAGGATTTTTATCAGAAAAGTAGCTATTTTGGAGATGTGAAACAATGCACTACATCGCACGGGTGAGTTATCGTAATGGATCAGGGCCTGCACTATTTGCTAACAGAATTTTCCATCAAAAATAGAATGAAAATGAAAGCACCCCTTATATGACAAATGGACTTGTCCAACATATACAGCAATGGAAGAGTCCAACAGTATACAATGGGTTAAAGCGTTCTTATTATTAAATTTATCCGAACAGTCAAGGTTTGACCATTACGAAAACATATAGTAAAATTCCTATGTTAAGACCACCTTTGGGACTGTTCAAAAGTGGTCTTAAAGACCACTTTTGAACAGTCCCAATGATGGTCCCAGACCAGAGGACATTGTAGGCAGACACAAAGAAAAATTAAGTGTAACCTTCAAAATAAGCTTTTTATAACAGAATTAGTCCTAACTTTAGGTGGTCTTTATAGCGGATTTTGTTTGTTTGTTTGATTTGATGTTTAACGTCCGCGTCAACAATGTAAAGGTCATTTTGGAGACGTTGCTTCCAATTTTGTGGGACTTTTACCCGACATTGAGATGAAATGACATCTCAAGCCCTGTCGCCCAATAAAACCAATAGGGTTTACTAGCATGGGCGGTCCACCTCGCACCGCGGTTCCTGGACAGGCTTAGATCCTCTTAGCGGTTTACCAGTACTAGTGTGCGGGCCGGATTCAGCTCTGCGTAGAAGCATCATGCAGCCCATATATTTCTTCAAGCCCCTATGGGCGGGGGCAAGGTCTTAATAGCGGAATTTTACTGTATTGGTACATATAAAATTTTACCACGAAAATTGAAATTCTTCAGATAAAAAACCTGATAGTTTTTATATTTCCGCCCCAAAAATAGATTGTGGGTACTCGTTCAAAAGAGTACCAATAATCTATGTTTTAGAGCAGAAATAAGAAAAGTAATGTTCATCCCTGTAAACCCCAGATTAACTATAAATAAAGTGGGGACAAAGGGGGTAAAAGTTATATAGGCGAGTTTTCGTGATGCGAAAATGCTCGTATGTGTTCGTTGCTGCGATAAGTTTCTTTTCGAATTGGTTGCCTTATTTGTTTTAAATGCTATGTTAGTGTCTAAAATTAAATTTCCGAAAAGACGATAAAAGCTTCTGACGCCAAAATGGTTCTTAGAAATTAGCCAATAGGAAACAAAAATACCCACACCAGAGCACTACGAAACCGTAACTAGATTTGTGCAACTAGCAAAGCAAAGACTCAGATCAGACCGCGCAGATGCGAATTCTGACCAGTCTTCTCTGATCGTATGAACCTTCAATATAGTCAAGCGATATAAAAGGTGTGTTTGCCGTAGAGGATACATGTATGTGTGCTTCATCATAAAAACACGCTTGTATAATTTGGACCCCATTAAACACAGTTTTATAATAGGAAGACTGCATGGTTCACAGGGGTATTCATCAATTTTCTTATTCTTATTAAAAACATGTATTGTGGGTACCCGTTAGAACAGCCTCGCCTGTGTTTTGTGCCGAAAGGTTGAAAATACATGTATTAGAATTTTTAGCTGAAAATGTTCGTTTTTTTTTTTGGTGTGGTAAAATTTACAAGTTATTTGAATAGGCGTGTTTTCTTTTTTTTTTTTTTTTTGTATGCTGGAACATGACTAACTGATGGTTTTGTCGAGCGCGGACTCATTACATGTCAATGCGTACGACAATATTTTGGGAAGGTCGAAAAGATCATCTGCACAGCCGTACGCTTTTTGTCTATCAACCCAAAGTTACAATGTACTTATTACATAAGTGACTTGGTACGAATTTACATGTAGCAATGGTAGGCTTGTCTCTTTGACATCAGAGTGCTGTGTAAATTGGGGATAGATCACTTAAACACGCCTATTCAAATATATTGAAAACACGCAGATTATCAGAAATTTTCCTATTTCTGCTTAAAACATAGATTGTGGGAACTCGTTAGAACCGCCTCGTTGAGGCGGTTCTAATGAGTACCCACAATCTACGTTTTTGGGTAGGAATAAAAAAAAATAATGTATACCGCCCTAAAACCCAGATTTACTATATAAAAGAAGAGTTTATCGGGGTTCAGACTTTTATGGGCGTGTTTTCTAGATGTGTCTGTAACACCTGTGCTGAGTTCAGCAGACAGTGTAGACCGTAAAAAGACACAGCTTTTGCAGTGTCTGATCAGGGGCTACACTGTTTGCTTAGAGAATAGGAACTGAACGGTTAAGCAAACAGTATGGACCGTGATAAGACGTGGTGTTTTGCTGTTTCTGATCAGACATAAACTACATGTACGTTGTTGGCTTTGATAAGAACAGCGAGGTTATTTTCTATAAGATTAATTACTGTCACTTGCATTTTCTTTGACCCCGCCCATTGGGTCTTGGAGAAAAAAAAATGGGCTGCATGATGCTTCCACGCAGAGCTGAAAATGACCGCACACGAGTGCTGGTAAATCGTTTAGAAGGTCTAAGGCAAAGTGGTGCGAGTCGGCCCGTCCATGCATATAGGCCTAAACCCTACTGGTTTCATTGCAGGGCAGGAATTGAGTTTTCATTTTATTTCAATGACGGGTAAAAGTCCAACAAAACTGGAAGCAACGTCTCCAAAATTTTGTTGACTGGGACATTAAACCCCAAATCAAACAAATAAAACAAAACAAAACCTACATTTCCTAACTCTTATCTTGCTGTTCACGACAACCCCTATCTTTGCAAACAGTGTAGATCCAGATCAGATGGCTTCTGAAGAAGCCATCTGATCAGGATCTACAATGTTTGACATTCAGTTTATGAATTTTTAGGAATAAATTACATCAAGTAATCTGATTGGTTCAAAGTCAGAGATGGGTGTGGCTATAATGAATATTCAGCAATTGAAGGGTTTAAGTTGATAGTCAGGTGGATATCAACAACAAATTGCTACTGTGCGTAGTAATTTTGGGTCGACTAACACATGCAATCGACCCAAACATCACAGAGTGCACGAGTCCGCCGTTACACTTTCACCTGGTTCGGCTAATATGCTGTTTATTATTTGTTTATTTGTTTCAGAGTTTAACGGCCCAGTTAACAATATCTTAGGTCCTATTTTAGCTGTTCATTGTACCTATCCACACTTTACCTGGGCAAGCTTTTAAGCAAGCGCTTAACCAGTAACAGTGCATATTCTTTCGCCAGAAACTGACAACTGCCCTTCTTGAATCAGCGGAAGGGAGAGAATGACCGTAGAAAAGATTTCATGATCATTCTCCACGAAAGAATGTTCCGACCCCGGCAGGTATCGAACCCGCGTCCTCATGATCACCAGTCAGACGCGCATCCGACTATGCTACCGAGGTTAAATAATTTAAATATTTTTGCTCACTAAAGCTTGCAAAAGATCAAAACAATTAAACTCGTTTAATAAATACAATAAAATGAATACCGTAACTTATATAAGCTTATACTGAAGTTCTTATTACATCATACAACGCCTTTGCGAGAGCCTTTGAAATATTGCATGATGGAAACGATTACGCAAAAATATTTATGAGCAGGCAAGTCCTAATTTTATCACAGATTTATCATCATTAGAAAGGCGAGAACGGCAAACTTACACATATTATCAAGCCGAAATTTACATCTTGTTTGCATTTTCAAGAAGTCGATATTTGACAAATGAACACGCATTCATGACACGAGATGACACATGTTGATTCTGCACCCGCCCATCGGGGATGGAAGAAATAAATGGGCTGCGTGAGGCATTCACGCAGAGCTTGTGTGTGTGTGTGAATTCGGGTTTAACGTCGCTTTCAACAATTTGAGGATCTAAGCCTGCCAAGGCAAACCGGTGCCAGTCGAACCGTCCATGCTTACAAACCCTTTTGGTTTCATTGGGCGACAGGGCTTAATATGTCATTTCATATCAATGTCGGGTAAAAGGAAGCAACGTCTCCAAAATGACCTGTATAGTGTTGACGGGGACGTTAAATATCAAATCAAACAAACAAAGACACATGTTGATATGTGTCACATGGAAGGAAATCGAACATGGCCCGAAAGGGTTTCGAACCAAGAGTTTCTCGTAAACCGTGCGAACACAACTATGCCAATAAACAATTGCTCAGAGTTCTCTTGTTAACGGCGAAACAGCGTTGTTGACGTTAAACGTCACCTTGTGGAATAACCCATGTGATGTCACACGACACAACGTATTCACTGAAGTATGAATAGCATTACGTCTCAAAAAATTTCAATTACAGTGGAACTTCGATGGCTCGATCACCGATGGCTTGTTTACAACGGATGAGTCGAACCCGTTCTTGAGTCCGCAGGGAATTCCTCCAAATACGAAATAGGAATAATTTATGAAGATTGTCTTCTTTTATCTTGCAAATGTATGCTGTGTGTACTCATTAGCATCGCCTCGATGATGCGATTCTAATGAGCACACACAACACACATTTATAATATAGAACACCGAAGAGATATTCCAAAATTATCTCCATTACGCCTCCTAGTATGGCACAATTAGTTACCGTTCGTGGCTCGAACTAACGCAATCTCGAACTAATTTTCATAGTCCCAAAGGGTTTGAGTCATCGAGGTTCATCTGTATTGGATTTTGTTCTATAAATGGATTATGTTCTGTAAATGCACTTGGATTATCAATATTAAGAGTTAAAGCCCTCCTTCATGCCTCTACAATAATATTTTGCACATGCGCAGTTTTTCTAACAATAGATTGCGTGTGCTCGTTTGAACCACCTTCCTAGCCAGTTAAGAATGCCAAATCAACCTCGGACCCACAGCGATACGACATGGACCATACGGTTCAGCAATAATGTTTTACCATGATTACTGGCCGGAACACCGTCTTTTTCCTATACAAGTACATGCATAAAATGAGGATTGCTAAGTTTCTATCTATCTATCTATCTATCTATCTATCTATCTATCTATCTATCTATCTATCTATCTATCTATCTATCTATCTATCTATCTATCTATCTATAAAATGAGGATTGCTAAGTCTCTCTCTCTCTCTCTCTCTCTCTCTCTCTCTCTCTCTCTCTCTCTCTCTCTCTCTCTCTCTCTCTCTGGAACATGTTAACGTGATGGGAAACACTAGTCTTGCACACCAGAAAAGGAAATCCATAGTTTTAGTTTGGAATAGAAAATCTGTTCTGACCCTGGTGTTCTTACCCAAAATCGAATATTCCCGCATGTTTGGTAAATACACTGGTTGAATCCGACCTAATATGCGCCGTCGTTAAGGTTGCCGTCACAGCACGTCACGTGACGTCACTAAACATCGCTGTTGTGGCATCACAATATGGCAGACGTCCGCAATCGAAGTGACTGCAGTATTAAAAACCAACGCTCAGAAATGTAAGGTATACAACAAAAAGAATCCTACATGGCTGTGGGGGTGGATCACTATCAGGCATCACTCGACAATGGCCCTCGGGACGGATTTTTCTATCCGCCCCTCAGACCCATATAAGATTCTTGTATTGGCCTTGAGAACGAAATCATGGAAACATCAGATTGTTTCCATTTCGCGAATAATATTGTGAAACATGGCCTTATAAAGATGTTATTCATTTATTTTAAGCTGACTAAAATCTATTAGCCTTTCAACAAAATCTAAAACAAATTTAAATGGATTTGTCTGCCAGCATTTGGAAATGACTGGCAAGTACGTAAATTTATCTCCGGGGAAAAATTTCGATTTCGTGTCGATTTATCGGGTCAAAATCGTTTTTGTCCCCTGTGGAAAAGAGGCAATCAGATTTTGACCTCCTTGCTGCTGCTGATTGAACTTACGTCTGAATATAATTCAAAAAGACAAACTGCTAATAGTTCGGGGATAAAATATGGCTTTCGAGACAATGTTGAAATGAAGTGAAAATTTTCAATGAATAAATCTAGATTGAAATTTCCCCGCGGACTTTCGTTTTCTTCACTGTAGCTTACTTTAAATAAACTTAGGAATAAAGGTTAACCAATTTGTCGAGCAATGCAGTTGGCTGATTAACTAATTTGTCTGCGATCGATCTTTCAGATGTTTTGAAATGCTATGATTAATTTTCAAGGATATGGCTTAGAATGCTTATTAAGTTTTTTGAGTCAAACGAAGACGGAGTATTTAGTCATTGATGTTCATATGAGCCCCGCCAAGCGAATTTGTGTCTTCGAGCATTCCGTCATGACAAATTTTAACTGCGCAAGCCCGGCCATTCAGAGGGGCCAGGGATATGGCTTTCTGTCTGAAGGTTCCTTTTGATTCACTGTTTGTATGAGCGAGCAGCGAAGGTTCTGGCGAGACTGCGCAGATGCGCAGGCTCGCCTGAACCTTCGCTGCTCGCATAGGCGATAAGTACCAAAATCGCTTGACGGGGCCCATATACACAGATTTAGAAACCGGCGAACAAAGGAGGAGATTGCTTAGTAAACCTGTCTGCGATTGATCGATCTTCGATATTACTAATTCACATCACGGAAATAGGCCGTGTAACCCACATTAAATAGTTTAACTGTCTTAATGCATTTTAGACTCGCAACACTGAAAACTGGGGGCACCGACAAACTGCAGGCCCAGATCAGGTCAGGATCTCCAATGTTTGCAAAACGTTCAGCCACTTTCAGATAACATTCTATAATACAGAGGACCCGCGTTATAACGACAGTAATTGTTCCCTATTATTGTGCCGTTGTAATGAATTTGCCGTTATAAAGAATCCCAGTTAGGATTATGATACGTATAAAAGGTCTTTCAAAGAAACAAATGTCATAGACATTTGTTAGAATCGCTAACAAATGTCTAAACAAATGTCTATAACATTTGTTTCTTTTGGTATTAAATTACAAGAATCTTTCATGACTAAGGATTCGATTTCGGCATTTCAAACCCCAGGAAACCCCAAGCCGCTCGAAATCGAGCGCAAATCTTGAGCTAAGAATTCATTCCATTGAAATTGACGTTATAACGCGGGTCCTCTGTAACTTGACCTGACCCAGCCATACAAATGAAAACAAAAAGGTCTGGAAAGAGTTAAGTAGGCCGACCTTATATTTGTTCTGAGATACCTATGCTAGAGAATTCCCTTTTACAATCATTTCGACAACCACCCGTGCAACATAGTGCATTTATCACATCTCCAAAATGACTAGTTTTCTGATGAAAATCCGAATTTTTTTTTATAAAAACTGCATTGAGGCGGTTCTAACGAGTACCCACAACCTATGTCTTGGAGCCAAAATAAGAAAAATAATGCACACCCCGTAAACCCCAGTTTTCTTTATATAAAGTGGGGTTTAAGGGGGTGTTCATTTCACGGACTTGTTCGCGTGATGGACATAGCTTACAGCATGGGCTTAACTTTTGATAAAATAATAAACAGATAAACAAGAAAAGATATGACACAAAGGGCCATATCAAGTGACCCGAATGTGATTGCATTGCACTATTTTGGAAAGGAACAGGCAATGAAATCTTATTAATGAACCGTTCATTAAAAACTTATAAACTAGAATTATCTCACCGTGTCGACATCTGAATTTGTAGTATCAAATTCAACAAAACCGGTTGTCTTGTCAGTTTGATCATGTTTCTGGAAAACTGTGTTGAAGAGTTGAATTCGACAATGGCTGATCCAATGGGCACAGCCTTAGGGATATCACAAACCGACAAACACAATCAGCAAAGAGACTGGACTTTTTTGGCTTGCAGCGACGGCTGCAAGCCATTTAGATTGGAAAAGTGGTTCCGGTTTTAGACTTCTCTTTCTATGTTATTTTGGATCCTAAGGTGTTTTTTTTTCTAAACAAAAATCAGAGATACAGTCAGCTTTATCCGGTGTTCTGGTTACCTCACCCTATAGCTCAATAGCTTTCGCATATTTTAAAAGAATACAGGGTACCAGTTTAGTGAGAGATGGTCTAGTGACAGAGCTATCGTTTCTGTGCGAAAGTTTAACTAAACACCGAAGCGAATTTATCCACTTGGCCACGCTCTACTAAGCACTACCGTCAATACAGTTTCCCTTAAACCTCATTACGTCTCAACTCAAGAACAACAACTCTTACAGAATAATTATAGTAAGCTATAATTTGGATAGAAGCACTTGGGATGCCGACTGAATGACAATTATTTATATATAATAAATGAAATCTATCTATATAAATATATATATATATATGCATATATAATCTGATAATTCTGTCAAGACTACGCTTCATAATGATATTTCGTCTATACTTAAACGGCTTTCCATACATAATATAACATGAATGAAGAGACTGAAAAACTTAAGACATCAAATTTTCAAGGAAGAAAAAATTTGATGTTTCCTTGTCGACGTCCCAAAGCTGAATGATAAATACACTCTATACCTCATAAACTTCGTGCACGATACCCGCTACACCTAGCGGAGACTACATACAATTCAAGGGAAACAAATTTTCTTCTAATTCATACTTCAAACGAAGAAAATTATATTTACCTGACCCCATTCATAAATCATCTGTGTAGCAGTCTACGATTCACTCGAAGGTCAAAACTCGATGGGTTTTTATGCCCCCACCTATTCGGAGAATAGCGGAAGGGCATTAAGTTTTACCCCTGTCCGTCCATTCGTTTGTCCCACCGTCCGTCCCGACATCGTGTCCGGGCCATAACTCCTAAACCGTATGGAATATATTCATGAAACTTCACAGGTGCCTTCATCACACTGAGACGATGTGTCATGAATGAGGATGACAACTCTTGCATTTTTGGTTTCTGGATTATCTGCCCTTGACTTAGGACCGTATAGTAAACCGTGTCCGGGCCTAAACTCCTAAACCGTATGGAATATATTCATGAAACTTCACAGGTGCATTCATCACACTGAGACGATGTGTCATGAACAAGGAAGATACCTCTTGCATTTTTGGTTTTTGGATTAGCTGCCCTTGACTTAGTACCATATAGTAAACCGTGTCAGGGCCATAACTCCTAAACCGTACGGAATATATTCATGAAACTTCACAGGTGCATTCATCACACTGAGACGATGTGTCATGAACAAGGAAGACAACTCTTGCATTTTTGGTTTTTGGATTATCTGCCCTTGACTTAGTACCATATAGTAAACCGTGTCCGGACCATAACTTCTAAACCATATGGAATATATTCGTGACACTTCACAGGTGCATTCATCACACTGAGACGATGTGTCATGAACAAGGAAGACAACTTTTGTATTTTTGGTTTTTGGATTATCTGCCCTTGACTTAGTACCGTATAGTAAACCGTGTCTGGGCCATAACTCCTAAACCGTACGGAATATATTCATGAAACTTCACAGGTGCATTCATCACACTGAGACGATGTGTCATGAACAAGGAAGACATCTCAAGTATTTTTGGTTTTTGGATTATCTGCCCGTGACTTAGTACCATATAGTAAACCGTGTCCGGGCCATAACTCCTAAACCGTAAGGAATATATTCATGAAACGTCACAGGTGTATTCATCACACTGAGACGGTGTGTCATGAACAAGGAAGACAACTCTTGCATTTTTGGTTTTTGGATTATCTGCCCTTGACTTAGTACCATATAGTAAACCGTGTCCGGGCCAGAACTCCTTAACCGTATGGAATATATTCATGAAACTTCATGGGTTCATTCATCACACCGAGGCGATGTGTCATATATAAGGAAGACAACTCTTGTATTTTTGGTTTTTGGATTATCTGCCCTTGACTTAGTACCATATAGTAAACCGTGTCCGGGCCATAACTCCTAAACCTTATGGAATATATTTATGAAACTTCAAAGGTGCATTCATCACACTGAGACGATGAGTCGTGAACAAGGCAGACAACTTTTGCATTTTTGGTTTTTGGATTATCTGCCCTTGACTTAGTACCATATAGTAAACCGTGTCCGAGCCATAACTCCTAAACCGTATAGAATATATTAATGAAACTTCACAGGTGCAATCAACACAATTAGACGATGTGTCATGAACAAGGAAGACAACTCTTGCATTTTTGGTTTTTGGATTATCTGCCCTTGACTCAGTACCATATAGTAAACCGTGTCCGGGCCATAACTCCTAAACCGTATGGAATATATTCATGAAACTTCACAGGTGCATTCATCACACTGAGTCAATGTGTCATGAACAAGGAAGACAACGCTTGCATTTTTGGTTTTTGGATTATCTGCCCTTGACTTAGTACCATATAGTAAACCGTGTCCGAGCCATAACTCCTAAACCGTATGGAATATATTCATGAAACTTCACAGGTTCATTCATCACATTGAGACGATGTGTCATGAACAAGGAAGACAACTCTTGTATTTTTGGTTTTTGGATTATCTGCCCTTGACTTAGAACCATATTGTAAACCGTGTCCGGGCCATAACTCCTAAACCGTATGGAATATATTCATGAAACTTCACAGGTGGATTCATCACACTGAGACGATGTGTCATGAACAAGGACATTTTTGGTGTTTGGATTATCTGCCCTTGATGCATATATTTTATGATTGATTTGAAGTACATTTGTAATATTTTTTATGAATGGCATTTGGCGGGGGCATCTTTGTCCTATGGACACTTTTTCTAGTGTTGAAATTTTATAGGGTAGATTCCTGACGTCAGAAGTGTTAACTAGAGTGGGTCAACTGAACTGCTGCGTCTTTTTTTATCGTGTCCGATCAATATCTTTCTTATTCCTGGATTGATTTTAGAATAACTTGACAGTAATGTTAATCATCATGAGAGGATGTGTTGTGCGGAAAACCCAGGTTGGTTTCTAAAACCGAGTTATCATGTTCAAAATGATTCTTTGAGCTATGTTCTTTCATTTCCTTGTTCTTTATAGTTTTTTAACATCAACATTTTCCTACTCCTCTGATAGCGCTACCGGGGCGCTACAGTCAGTTTCACTGACAGCTCTAGTTATATTGAAGGTACTGCCACCAATAAATGAACAAAGTTTACGGCGTACTGACAGTCAATTGTTCCAGTTTTTATCAAGATTAAGATTCACCTTAAATAGTTTATACTGTTTATTTCTTTTTAGACTTTCAGATAAAAACTGTTAACATTGGTAACATTGTTTACTTTGGTTGTCTCGTGTTTATAAAATTTTTATACTTTGCTAATAAAAGATGTTAACATTTAATGTCTCTTCCTCCTTCGTCTATTACTCCCTTGTATTTATATTTGTGTCGACACCTAACAATTACATGTTTACTGGCCACATGACATGAATGTATACATGTCGAACTTTAACGGACATCCAGGTAACTGCAGTCGGTTAAAGTAAATACATAGATTTATATAGGAAATTGATAATTATTTCCCTATAAAATAAATAGTAATAGCAATATATTTTCTGTGCCAGCGGTTCATGATTCTGCATTCTTCTACGAATGCACACATGTATTTTTCATGAAGTTTCATCAACAACTTTTTGGTCCTTTTTACATATAATTGGAGGCACCCTCTAAATGTATAGAATATATAGTAAAACTACTGAATGAAGCGACAAAAACTGATGAATATATTGTCATAACTTTTTTGTAAGTTGTTATTTTTATTCTGTGCAAGCGGGATTATGTTGGCAAATGTATTGTGAACACGTCCATATAAATTTTGTAAAATAGAAATGAGAATAATTTGGTCCTTTTTGAAAATGAAATACACTACCCCCCTTTTCTATTTCCAGTTTACCGTGGTAACCAGCAGTCAGCGGTTGTTACTAAGGTAAACAATAACAAAGCATATATTACGCATACGACGTGCTTCTTGAACTGTATGGTTCGGGATTTTTATTTATTTATTTATTCATTTATTTATATCTATTCTCAAATGTAAATGTTTTCGAAAACAAAGACTTTATAACGCCTACGATATGCTTAATTATCAGTTTGAAATGGAATAATCTGTTTTTTACTTTGGTTTGACCATCATAAAACACGCTGCATAATTTTGACCCCCTTAAACCCCACTTTTATGTAGTAAAACAGGGTTTACAGTTGTACACATTTTTTCTGCTTAAAAACATAGATTGTGGGTACCCGTTTGCAACGCCGAGAGGGTTCTAACGAGTACCCACAAACTATGTTTTGTGCTCGTTTGACCGCCTCGTCGAGGCGGTTCTGGTGAGTATCCACAAACTTTGTTTTGAGCAGAAATTAGAAAATAACGTTTTTTTTAACTGATGATTTTCATTTATAATGATTTTGTTTGTTTGTTTGACTCTTTGTTTGTGATGGATTTCACGGCCCAGTCAACACTATTTAGATCATTTTTAGTTAACCTATCTACACTAATCCTGGGCATGCTTTTACGTAGGCGGTTAACCAGTAGAGTGAACATTCTTCCTCCAGAAACTGTCAACTGCCTTTCTTGAATCATTTTAGTGATAAAATTTTCAATGTACATGTGTATTTGAATAGCCCTGGTTTTGTAATTGTTTAGTTTCATTAAGTGACGTTCTGTTCTAAATGTGGCTCCAAATTGTATTAAATTATATTGAAGTAGATTTGCCGACAGGGGCCAGAAAAGACAGATAAGTTTATTGTTCTGAAAACTGTGAAGATTATGCAATGTTTTACAGACCTGTCACTTACTGCTCAAAACATTATCTCGTTTACACCTCGACAAACTGAAATCTAGTCAGAATGCTTTACAGATCATGATATTAACATTAAAACCGCGCCAACCTAAAGACTACTAAAAGTAGAAGTAAAACAAAGATCAGGAATTGATACAATTAACTTACTCCATCCATAAAAGACACCAAAGGGAAAGAAATACAAACATTAAGCGACCAGACCATAATGGAAACCTAAACAAAGGAAGGCCATATGGACAGTTACTTTCCCACAAAATGGCCATATGGCCATCCAAAATTAAAAGACACAAGTGATACACACAGTAAGTAACAAACAACAACATAAATAAAGGCTAGATTCTGGTAAGACTTTACACTTGGAGAAATGGACCTTAAAAACCTGTCCTGGAGTGGATCTCTCTCATGCACGTAATTGTAAGACAAACAGCTTTTTCTGGATTTATTTTGACCCCCTTTAACCCTCTTTTATATAGTAAAACTGGGATATATATGTTCTTATTTCTGCTCAAAAACCTTGATTGTGATTACTCGCTACTACCTCGGCGAGGTGGTTCTACTATGTAGCCCAAATCTATGCTTTGAGCAGAAATATAACAAATATCAGATTTTTTCCGCAAATTTTCATGATTTGGTTGTAAAATCTTTATCGTATTTTTGCTCGTGTTACAAAAAACGTTTGAGTCCAGGATTATTCCCTGCAATCGTTTATTGTCCATTTATTGCCCTGTTGAGTAGAGCCAATAATTAATCATTTTCTTACACATCGACGCGCAGATTGGCGCGTGTCAAGCGGGCGCCTGTTAACAACAGTTTTTGTTCACGACTATGCAAACATATTGGATGAATCATCACGAAAACACGCCTATATAATTTTACCTTATTAAAACCCCACTTTTATTGAGTAAAACTGGGTTTTACAGGGGTAAACATTATTTTTTCTTATTTCTGCTCAAAAACATAGATTGTGGGTACTCGTTAAAACCGCCGAAATATAAAGAATACCATTTTTTCTGTGGAAAATTTTAGTGGATTTTTTTTTCAATATATTTGAATAGGCGTGTTTTCGATTTTCTAATATTATTTCTAAAAAATAGATTGTGGGTATTTGTGATAATAATATACTAATCAAAGTCAAAAAATGAAGGTAATGATAATAAAAATAATAATAGCAAGAATAATAATTCAGTCTTTTTTTTTTTGTAATCGCCTCCCTCTCTGACCCATCAGATTTACATTTGATTTGATTATAAAGAGATAAAGGCAAAATCAATAGTGTTTTTCGAGAAAATGACCTTGGAGTAACAAACCAATAATTATATTAATCCCTGTTAACCCTTTTTGTACCAAATGGAATGTTCCTCCTTATATATAGTACAAGTCCATTTCATGATTGGAAGTGGCTAGCCGTCCGGTACCGGACGACCAGCCTACGAGTCTGCTCGTCCGGTACCGGACGACTAGCCAGTCCACGTAGGAATGGCTAGCCGTCCGGTAGTAAATTTAAATCTATCATTTTATATAGGATATGCGTTCCAAATAATATTACCCAAATTATGATGCAATGAAAATTTTTCTAAATTACTCTAATTGTATTCTTACCACCTGTTTGTCGCCATTTTTTCCAATAAATTTCAGAAATAGACATAATTGTAATTGACCCTGATGCAATGGACTGTCCGTGCACTGTGACAGTTATTATTATTATTATTATTATTATTATTATTATTATTATGTCAATGTTATAATTATTATCTATTATTATTGCTATTATTAAAATCTGCAAATGTTTGTCCAATGTTGAGCTTGATATTTATCGTGATCGATTAACATTAAAATTTTGGGAGCATATTAATTTAACATATCAGTTCAACTTCGTAGGCACAAAGAAATATCAGTTAGGGGTAATTATCTGGTTAGCATGGCACACATAAAGGCAACGATCCGAAACACCATGAGTAGAGCAATTAAGGTGATAATCCTATGTATTGGGACAGATAGGCTCCAGCAAATAATGCAGTCCCAGACCAGAATGCTCCTGAAGCAGGGTCAACACTGTTTGCCATTCCATCTGCACCTTTTGGACTCTTTGCTGGATCGTGAACATTTTTTTTTTAATTTTAGGAGAATAACTGCAAGTCGTCAAGATCCTTATTTTTAAGGATTTCACGGTACTGCTCAATTGCTATTATTAGTTGTTTTTCGCGACGCTTGGATCAAACGTTTTAATACCTTCATGCCGCATTTACTTAAAGAAAGGAAAGGTAAATTATATAAACTTTAAGCATTACCGATACGGCTGTGTTTATTTGCCTTATTTTTAAAATGACGGGCGAGGAAAATCTCAATGACAATTACATAGTCTCAAAGAAGGAACTATTTAGCATCCAGTACCCTAAGAGACTAAAATTTACTACCGGACGGCTAGCCATTCCTACGCGGGTTGGCTAGCCGTCCGGTACCGGACGAGCAGACTCGTTGGCTGGTCGTCCGGTACCGGACGGGCAGACTCGTAGTCTGGTCGTCCGGTACCGGACGGCTAGCCACTGCCTTCATGATTTAGGGGTGTCAGGTTGTGTTTTCTTCAAAATTCATTTGGAAAATGGCTGAACTTTTAGCAAACAGTGTAGGCCCTGATCAGGCGCCGCGTTCTGCGGCGTCTGATCTGGGCCTGCACTGTTTGCCAGGGTACCTGTTTTGGGGGTTTCCGGTGCTAAATGGGTTAAACACCGCGTAACATCGCGAAGTCACGGGTGAACTTCATTGGAAAGACCGCCCGAGGAATTAAGTATATAAGAATATCACCTATTAAATGAATAGACAGCAATCAACTAGGTTGTTTTTCTAGCATTGACTTATATTATCCTGGTGCTCTTGCCAAACGCGAATCGGATAGAGGAATACGAACGGGTGCAGTCTGATCTGAGTCATTGGACTGTCAAAGCAAGCAAAAACTAAATCATAGGTTCCTGCTCAATATTATGACCTTATTGTGTGCATTAAACAAAGACTGGGATCAGTTTGCGAATACGCGCAGTCTGGTCAAGTCTGTTTAATTCGCCAGAGGGGAGATGAGATTCTGCTACATACAGAGACCCGATGAATAATTTCACACAGATTGCGTCTTCGATTGATCGGCTAAATATGATTTAATGTGATAGCAACATGAACAATAGATTCCAGGACAAAATCCGCCCGGACATAATCCCCCCCCGGACAAAATCCCCCTTTTTGTAAAGGCGGACAAAATCCCCCCCCAACATTTGTTCAGGTGGACAGAATCCCCCTGGACAAAATCCCCCCTCCCCGGACATAGTCCCCCCTGCTGTTTATAAAGGTGGACAGTATCCCGCACACCTCCACATGCACAATTACTGGTTTTTGAAAATCAGTATGTCGTTTTGAAAACTGCAGATTCCATATCCGATTTGGTGCAGTACTATCATCAAAGCTATATTGGTGCTCATGGAGAAATTATTGCCCGTCAACATTGTATAGGTCATTTTGAAGACGTTGCTTGTAAGATCAAAGTAAAAAGGACATACTTGTATTAACTTTTTGTAATTGTACATGTGTGCTTTGGGGTTTATGGACCTCTCAACCCATTAGGATTATGTCTGGCATGATCAGTTAAATTGACATATTCCAATAACAGATTCCAATATTTTTCATATTTCTGCTCAAAAACATAGATTGTGGGTAGTGGAAGGATAATTAACTAGAACAATTTAGAGCAAGGGTGATTTTTTCCGGGGGGGGGGGGATTTTGTCCAACCTTACATACAGCGAGGGGGATTTTGTCCGAGGGGGATTTTGTCCGCCTTTATAAAAAGGGGGGATTTTGTCCGGGGGGGATTATGTCCGGGAGGATTTTGTCCGGCTACCGAACATTACTATCTTCCAAGCTCTGGGAATCAGTAGCAGAAGACACTTTCAAATATTTTTTTCTTAATTTCCAACGCGAATAAGGCTTGACATTTCACGTGAATTGTTTGCTGCAGACGATTCACAAGTGATATGAAACATCATTTGGGCTTAGAATTAACAACAAAAATGTTTTGAAAAAAAAAAAAAATAAAAAAAAAAATGATAATTAGATCATTTTCGTCGGACGATCATGTTGTGTTTAACAACTTTGCGTTTCTTGAGCATACGCTACTGATCGTAATTTTTATTTTATTTTATTTTATCTTATTTTGTATAATATTTCATTTCAGCAATTCTTGAAAATTTATGTTGCACGTTATAAAATGTTCAAAACCTTGTTGCATTTTACACTGTTGGCTTGTACATTTATGTATTTCAGACTGATTTTTGTCGCTAAAAACAACTGATATTTTGACACTGGAAGATACTATTTGTAATCATATATAATACATCATCTATGTTTATTCTTTTTCATTCAATTGCTGCTTTTTTTCAAGATACACCATAACACAACCTCCACTTTCTTAAATTAAAATAGTCACCTATATAGTAGGCTTATATAAAAAGCGGTCCTAAAAATGTACGATTTACAATTTGCCTGAGGCAATTTGCACAGGAGGTAGTCGAGTCCTTGGGGAGATAACCATTTATTTTCTGTCTTGTTCGCGTTAATTCCCTTGATTTTCAACACAGCTGAGAAAGGTGATGTCCGTATAAGTCCGGTATGCTCAGTATGTATGGAAGACCGCCTCCGTGGTCCAGTGATTAAGGCCGCTGACTTGTAATCACTGGAGGATCATGGGTTCGAGCCCCGCTACCGGCCATGATCGTTTATGTGAGAACATTTGGTAGTTTGTATCGGAGGATCGGAGTCTAGTACTGGTACTTTCCAGGAACGATGGTTAGGAAACTACCCGCCTGTATATGACTGAAAGATTGTTGAACGGGCGTAAAACCTAGCAAAACAAACAGTATGTATGTGTTCTACCACATTATTGTCTCTCATAAATCTGTTAGGGACATTTAGTTTATTTTGTTTGTCCATTTCTACTTGCCAAATCGCATATCGTCCGTGCTCCATAAGTCCATTATTCCTCCTGTCTGTCTGTTAACAATGTCTTCTTCCAACTACTATTCAGATACTACTGAGCAAATTTCAATAAAACAGGGTCATCACAATGATCCCTTACTATCATAGTTGGTCAAAAGTGCGAATGTGATCATTGGGTCACATGTCAATGCCTCAGTTACCTTAACATTGAAATATTTCTTCCAATAAATGTCAGGGTAGTGCCACATAGAAAATTGACACCTCATGGGTTTGTCCATTCCAATGTGTAGATAAACCATATATTGCCTTTGAGTACACTGCATCAAAAGTCTATGTCCCATTAACAAGAACAGTACAACTTGCTTCCTCACCAGTACTTTAATCTACATCAACTCGTACATCCATGTGGCGGCAATATGGCTACATTTACACCAGGAACAGTACCCTTAAAACCAGGCAAGCCTTTCCTTTTAAAAGGAACCTTTATTTGTGACTCGGGCTGTTTACTACCCAACTCTTTATAGTCAATCATATTAGTTTTCAATACTTCAACACATTATTTTTAACACGAGTTGCTTACACGATCTGTTAGTTGTATTGTGTATTTTCCTTGCAGTTCAGTAAGAGAAAAGGATTTGTATGTCACATTTAAAGGTTTTCCATAGACACCTTGTGAATAAAAAATAAGACTGGATTTGATTATTTTGGATAGACTATTAAAAGATCATTTGACGAATAGTATGAGGGTGCGTAAAGAACGTAGTGGACTCAGTACTATTGGCGATTTTGTATGGGTAGTTGTGTTTCAAACCTGCCAACATGTGCATATTGCTGTGTCCTGATTTTGGAGAGAAGCGATACAAGATGCTAAATTATAAGATGTAGCACTTTAGTCACAAAGATAATTTATATCTACAAATAGGCTTGCGATTATCTTGTCAGCGCACACTCACTTGTCTCGCGTTTGTAACGCGGGAGATACGCACGTGCAATTCACGCGTTTCAACTGCGAATTACATTTTAGCCAATGAATTTTCTTTATGAAAAACGCGATACTGCGCATAAATCGCGATTTCCGATTAGCCAATCAGGCATGCGTGTCGATAACGCAAATACAACCTTCTCCGCGTGTCCAAAGCAACCAATCAATACCGCGTAACTATTTGGCTCTTATCTTTTCATCCAATTTAGGTCGTTTAAGTTTTTTTTTATTATCTGATTACTTCCAAAACCATAAACAGAATAAATTGAAACAGAGAAAATAAAGGTAAATGGACAAGACATTTATTCAGTTGCAGTAAAACTGAGCAATTTGCCTCGGGGTAAATGGTAAAATATAGGTACTGCATAGTGATTGGAGTTGACGAAGTTGTCTGCCAAAATGCAGGATGTTTATTGATCAACAGTTTTATGACACCCAGGTGCACCTGGGAGCTATAAAGCTAGTTAGTTAACCCATTGTATGCTAGTGGACTCTTCCATTGCTATATGTTGGTCAATTCCATTTTTGATATAAGGGGTGTCAGGCCCATTCTTACGTTTTCATTCAATTTTTGATGGAACATTCTGTTAGCAAATAGTGCAGGCCCTGATCAGACGCCGCGTTCTGTGGCGTCTGATCTGGGCCTGCACTGTTTGCCAAGGTATCCGTTTAGTGGTTTCCCGCATACAATGGGTTAAAATAACACCTCATTATCTTCACTTATTCAAGATGTCAAGACCAGAAATAAACATTTTTCATTCACTCACAGAAGGGCTAATTTATTTATTTATTTATTTATTTATTATTTATTTATTCATTGTAATTTATTTATTTATTGGCTTTTTTCATAATTTATTTTCCATCTGGTCAACAAGCCTATAAATGATCACCCTCTAAACGCCACTTTATTTAGAGAAAAGTTGGGTTTACGGGGTATTGAACACGGAAACACGTCCATGTACGAAAACCCGCCTATACAAATACATTGTAAACTTTACCGCCGGAAACATGAAAAATTTAGATGAAAAATTGTAGTAGTTTTCTTATTTCTGCTTAAAAACTAGGTTGTGGGTACTCGTTAGAACCGCCTCGAGTGCGCAAAATATAGACTGCTGGTACTCGTTAGAACCGCCTCATCGTGGCGGTTCTAACGAGTACCCACAATCTTAATTTAGATATAGATTATTGGTACTCGTTAGAACCGCCTCATCGAGGCAGTTCTAACGAGTACCCACAATCTTTATTTAGAGCAGAAATAAGAAAAATAAAATATACCCCAGTAAACCCCAGTTTTTCTATATAAAGTTGGAGTTCAAGGGTCAAAATTATATAGGCATGTTTTCGTGATGTTAACCCCACTTTTATATCGCAAAACTGGGGCTTACAAGGGTATGTATATTTTTCTTATTTTTGCTGAAAACATAGAGTCTTGATACTGGTTAGAACCGAACCGAACGTCGAGGCGGTTATAACGAGTACCCAAATCTTTGTTTTGAGCATAGATATGAAAAATATGAGATTTTTGATCTGAAAATTTTCAGTTTTTTTTTTTTTTTTTAATTTATAAAACTTCAATATATCTGAATAGGCGTGCTTCTTTGATGCCCGTCCACGCGCATGACCTAAATGACACTTTTCAAGTTGAGCTATGCAGTCTGATGGAACATTCTGATGACAGCCCTTAATGTGATGCCAGCATATGCGAGCTAATTTCCATATTTATTCAGGTCCAATGTCACAGATTTATAATGCCTCGCAAAGCAAGGGTCGTTGAATCGATTCCCGGCTTCTGCAGACTTTCAAATGAGTATTTACACCGAGGACCCGTCTCAATATGACCTCGGTTGCTGGTGGGACGTAAAAGTAACTCTCACACACGCAGTTTTATAGAAACTGAACAAAATCACTCGGACCACAGTTGAACTGCAACAACGAGTCAGGTGGATTTTTTTTCTCAGGGTACCACTCCTCTCATTAACGATCGGCCCGAAATAAGGGAAATAATTCTGACAGGTAATTAAAAAAAAAAAAAACATAGAAAAAAACAACTTACTTTGTTATAAGAATTTTCGAGTTCTGGCCAGTGGTAATTAAAGAATTTTGTTGCAAAACTTTTAGTGTGACCTTATTATTGCCCCCACTCCCACCCCACCACACACACACACCTAAGGGCCTTGCTGAAGTGGCTGGTGCTATGGATAACATTGTATACTAAATAACCAGTGTGCGTCGAGAAATCAACTTTCATCCATATATTCCTAGCGGCCCTTTTTGGGACATTGACAAACAGTGTAGGCCCAGATAAGACGTCTCGAACGTGGCGTCTGCTCTGAGTCTGCACTGTTTGCTCAAAGAACATACATTGTGTACAACTTACATCAAACAGCACATACCTGACATCCTTATAATTGAAATTGAACCACTCCAAACGTGTAAGGTAGAAGATTACATTGTCATATGGGTTAAAAAATGTGTTTTTCAGGCGTCTACAATATTTTTCCTATTTCTGCTCCAAACATAGATTGTGGGTACTTGTTAGAAACAGCCATCAACACCATGACAAGGCGGTTCTGATGAGCCGCCATTAACCAGTAAATAGCGGGGGCTTGTAAATTACATATCCCAGGGTAAATGATTACCCTCACCTGGTCCCCTACCTATATGACTATCTTCAGAATACCCCCAAGTGAGTTTTATCTCTGAAGGTGTTATGCAATACAAAATGTAGGTGTGTTTGTTTATCCGAAGGAATCACAACTGATAAGAAAGACCAATTTAATATACTGTCATTAATTCACGAACGAATTAAAAAAACATAAAAAAAAACAACAAAAAAGTAAACATACAAGCAACGAGAATTTTGATTGGCCCGTTTTCTCTCGCAATGACTCGTTTTATCGTCACATACCTGTTGTATTCTTATTGGTTGAAATTCTCTCGCACAGAAACGCGTATTGAATTTACCTAACGCGTTTCGAATGATCACTTTTATTGGCTGATATTTAACGCGTTGAAATCGCGTATGAACGCGATGAACCGCGCATTGAAACGCGATAATTTCACACGCACGCAATGCGCATGTGTCACGCGGACAATACGCGTAAATGGACAAGTCTATCGCAATCTTAACTGTATCCACAAGATATCGTTTTATTATGTTTCTTGTAATATTTTTTTGTTATTTGTTTCAAAATGAAGTTTATAACAGTTAACTGAAAGGGACTGAAAACAATATGCTATTCACCCATAATTATTCTGTGTAGATGGCATTTGGGTTGAAATAGAAACCTTATTTTTCTTGACATAAGGGTATTACATGAGAATGTTAACGTGATGAAAATAAAATTGAATACAACTAGCCAATATGGTCTGTATGAATAATAATAATAATAATAATAATATAACTACTACTTCAACTACTACTGCTACTTCTACTACAACTACTACTACTACTGATAATAATTTTAAGAATAAATTGATGATAAATAATATACTGTTACTACCTTTTCCACTACTGCTACAATTTTTAGGCCCCCGCCGATAGGGGCTTAAAGAAATAAATTGGGCTGCAAGATGCTTCCACGCAGAGCTGAAACTGACCGCACATGAGTACAGGTAAACTGCTTAAGAGGTCTTAGCTTTCCTAGGCAAAGGGATCTGAGTCGGACAATCCCTGTATAAAAATCACTTTGGTTTGTTTGGGCAGCAGGGCTTGAGATGCCATTTCATTTCAATGCCGGGTAAAAGTCTCACAAATTGGAAGCAAAGTCTCCAAAATGACCTTCATAATGTTGTCGGGAACACAAACTCTAAATACATGTACAAACAAACAAACCACTACTACTGATGATAATACTTTTATTTCGAAAATATTTTTTTTAAATTAAAACGATGACAATAATTATTATTCTCTTACTTCTACTTCCACTACTACAACTCAGTACTACAATAATAATAATCGAAACGATGGCAATAATAATTATTTATTGTTGCTATTCTAAATGCTTTTACAACTAATAGTTATACTGTTTCTATCACTGTACTACTACCACTACTTTAACTAGTATTATTATAATTATTATTAAAGTGATGAAAATAAAGTGGATAGACACTAAATAAATGGGACAAAAATAGCTAATATTGCTTGTAGGAAAGAACATTTAACAATAAAAATAAAGATAACAAATAATAATAATAATAATAATAATAATGTGTTGTTCTTGGTGTTTGAAAGGAGGGTGTTAAGTATGAAGAAAGGGGGTGTAGTTGTATTTATATTATTATTGATGACCACATTTGTCATTCAGCCACCAAGTTTGCTGTCTGTGTTACAGAAGTCCAAGTCAGCCTTCCTACGTTATATTGGTTACCTAAACTTCATAAAATACCGTACAAAGCACGGTTTATTAAAAATTCAAGCTCTTGTACCACCACTGAACTCTCAAAATTATTAACTTCATGTTTTACTTTATGTGATAAAATATTGCGACACAGTCTTCGAAAGATCAGGTAGAAATCTGTTTTGGTCTATAAAAAATACTAATGAAATTTTAAATAAATTGAAATACAGGCGTTTTCGTGCTTCAAGTCTGTCTACTTATGATTTTTCCACCCTTTACACTACACTTCCTCATAATCTTATAAAAGAAAAACTTAATGATTTTTAATTGAATGGGCATTTCATAGGGAAGACTCCCTCTATCTTGCATATAATGTAAGAAATGCTTTTTATCACTTCTGAAGAGCATAAAAATTATACTTTATGGTCATGTCAGAAAGTGTGTGAAGCTCTCACCTTTCTACTTGACAATATTTACATAAAATTTGGTACTAAGTTATTTAGACAAGTTGTGGGTATTCCGATTGGTTCTAATTGCGCACCACTTGTGGCTGATCTGTCTTGTTTTGTTATGAGAGAGACTTCATGATGTCCCTTTCTGCTGAAAACCAGTCTGAAATCATTGAAGCTTTTAGCTCCACTTCTAGTTACTCGTATTTGGATGATTTATTAAATATTGATAATACCTATTTCGACGGTTTGATCAGTCAGCTTTACCCCCCAAAACTTCAGTAAAATAAAGCAAATTCTTCTGATACCGAGACCCCGTGTTTGGATTTACATCTATCTATTGTAGATGGGTTTGTTTCGTGCAAAATTTATGATAAGCGCGATAATTTTGATTTTGAGATTGTAAATTTTCCTTTTTTGGATGGTGATGTTCCTTGTGCGCAATCCTATGGCGTTTATATTTCGCAATTAATTCGGTTTGCAAGAGTGTGTAGTCATGTAACTGACTTCAACACTCGTAATAAATTATTAACGGCTAAACTTCTTAATCAGGGTTATCGGTACCATAAACTACGCAAAGCCTTTTCAAAATTTTATAGACGCCATTCTGATTTAATTTCAAAATTCAAAATTGGACTTAAATCTCTTCTGCAACAAGGTCTATCGGAACCCGAATTTTATGGTGATTTAGTATATGAATTCAGAAAAATAAATAACCGCAGTGACTTCAGCACCCAATTTCGTAAAATCATTCTTCGATATAAAAGGATTGGGTACAACATAAATGTTATACGACAGACTGCATGCATGGTAGTTAACCCAATCACGGTTGACAACTTTGCTTCCCTCTTTAATTGCACGCCGGTGGGTCAGGCCTCAGATTCTATGACGGTTCCAACGTAATTGTTTATTGAGAATTAGAGAGATCTAATTCAAGGTAATGTTGGTGGTGCCTGATGCTCTGTCTCTGGTCGGGCCTATCGGAGTCTAACTGTTGGTTTTTCTTTTGCTCCAGCATTTCAGTGGTTTCTTGCTGTCGAGTCCTCACCGTTGTCTCACCTCTGTGGTTGTTTGATTATTTGTGTTCACGGAGATGTTGCACTGATGAGTTAGGAGGCCTTTATGCGGACTGAACACATTATTTGTCTAAATCGCGACGGAAGTAAGGGCGAGGATTGTGGCCACGTAAAATCGATTTAAGCCCCCCCCCCCCCGGTGGAATTCGTTTCCGCTGACAGTTCCAATGCGGTTCTTCTGTCGCGTTTTTCTTCTTTTTTTTTGTTATGGTTTGTCTTTGGGTGTTTGTGTCGCTCATGTTATTTTATTTTGGATAGGCTGTTGGCCAGTTTGTGGGAAAGTAACTGTCCTTTTGGCTTTCCGCTGTTGGTGTTTCCATTAGGGTCTGTTGTTTCATGTTTGTGTGTCTTTCCCTATGGTGTCTCTAATGGTAGCTGTGGGTTGATTGTATCGATTCCTGATCATTGCCTCCTTTTTTTTTTGCTGATTGTGCTTTTCGGTTTATAATTTCGCTAAGGCTGTGCTCGCTGATCAATCACAGTCGAATTCAACTCTGTGAAATGTACATTGTTAAATTCATCACCGGTTTATACGTCAATTTAGATATTCAATCTATGGAATTCAACAAAAACCAATGTACAACCGGCATTTGATACTGTAAATTCATTGATCATATAATTCTAGCTATAAATTTATAACTAAACGGCTTTAATAATGAGATAATCATTGCCCTTTTTTCCACATTAGGATAACATACCCGTGCGACATAGTGCATTTTTTCTCATCTCCAAAATGGCAATTTTTCTGATGAAAATCAGAGACATTTTTCTTAAAAATACTGCAAACATAGGTTGTTGGTGCTCGTTAGAACCGCCTAATTGAGGCGGTTCTAACGAGTACCCACAACCTATGTCTTAGAGCAGAAATAAGAAAAAATAATGTTTACACCCATAAACCCCAGTTTTCTCTATATAAAGTGGGTTTAGAGGGGTGTTCATTTCATGGACCTGGTCACGTAATGAAATGGATAAATGCAATCAAAATCGAGTCACCCGATATGGTGCCATATCACCCGATATGGCACATAGTGCCATATATTTTCTTGTTATACTTAGCACCCACCTTTCCAACACCAATAACAATACCGTGCGTGTTTATACTTTATTGTTATTATTATTATTATTAACTGTATCAGCGTTTGCTATATCTATTATTGTTATTGATGAATGTTCAGCACGTGTCTATTTATTTTTATTTTCCAACACATACATGTGTATATGACAATAATTATTAATAACAATACTAATCAAAATCATAATACTTGTTGCATAAGTAGCAGTAGCAGGTGAAGTAATAGTGGAAATAGTAGTAAGTATAATTATTATAATTATCGTTTTGATAATTGAAATTATCATTTTTATTATTATTATCCTTTTTATTATAATAGTAGTAGTAGTACTAGTAGAGGTAGTGGGAGTAGTAATAAGTGTAGTATTGTTTGTTTGATTTGAGATTCAATGTCCCAAACAACACTATTTAGATAAATTTGGAGAGGTTGCATCCACATTTGTGGGAGCTTTACCCTTCCTTGAGATGAAATAAAAATCAATTCCTGCCGCCCAATGAAACCAATACACGAATAGGGTCTATATGTATGGACGGTCCGACTCGCGCCACTTTGTCTGAGCAGGCTAGTAGTAAGAGTTGTAGTTAGAGTATAATTATTATAATAATTGTTTTAAGTATTAAAATTATCATTATCATAAGTTGTAGAATTGTTTGAATCCCCGTCAACACTATTTAGGTCATTTTAGAGACGCCGCTTCAAATTCTGTGAAGTTTTTATCCCGCATTGAGATGAAATATCATCTCAAGTCCTGACGCCCAAACAAACCAAAATGTTTATATGTAGGGGCTGTCCGACTCGCATCATTTTGTCTGGGCAGGTTTAGACCCTTTAAGCGGCTTACCAGTACTCATGTGCGGTCAGTTTCAGCTTTGCGTGGAAATATTATGCAGCCCAGTTTGTTTCTGCAAACTCCGATGGGCAGGGGCCCATGTAGTAGAAGTAGTAGTTTAATTACTGTCATCATTGTTTTCATTATTAACATTATTATCAGTAGTAGTAATAGTAGTTATTCTTGTGACACTATTATTATTATTATTATTATTATTATTATTATTATTATTTACATTCCTACACACAATATTGGCTAGTGTTTATCATTTCATTTTCAAACTCCGTCGGAAATAATGGCGTCCAACATGGCGTCAGAAATGACAAATTTTAGTTCTTATTTCTGCCTTCAACATAGATTCTGGGTACTCGTTAGAATCGGGTTCTAAAATCGGAACCCGAATTTTATGATGATTTAGTATATAAATTCAGAAAAAAATATATAACCGCAATGACATCAGCACCCAATTTCGTAAAATCATTCTTCGATATAAAAAGATTGGGTACAACATGGATGTTATACGACAGACTGCATGCATGGTAGTTAACCCAATCACGGTTGCAACTTTGCTTCCCTCTTTAATTGCAGGCCGGTGGGTCAGGCCTCAGATTCTATGACGGCTCCAACGTAAATATGTTCTATAAAAGGGTTATCCTTTGGAAGCAAGGAATACACCACAGAAGTGAAAAATATGGAGTGTACATGTTTTCTGGGCCAAACTAGCTAGTTTCGGCCAATTAGGCCTCATCAGTGACCCTCAGATATTTTCAAAATTCCACAATGGAACCAATGATTCCAAAGGACAAGAAAATATAATCTACACTATGATGTAGGGCAGGGAGACGCTTTACCGCCGCCACACATTCCCACACCAACGTAAAGGCTTATTGAGAATTAGAGAGATCTAATTCAAGGTAATGTTGGTTGGTGCCTGATGGGGCCCATCGGAGTCTAACTGTTGGTTTTCTTTCGCTCCAGCATTTCAGTGGTTTCTTGCTGTCGAGTCCTCACCGTTGTCTCACCTCTGTGGTTCTTTGATTTTTGTGTTCACGGAGATGTTGCACTGATGAGTTAGGAGGCCTTCATGCGGACTGAACAAATTATTTGTCTAAATCGCGACGGAAGTTAGGGCGAGGATTGTGGCCACGTAAAATCGATTTAAGCCCCCCAAGATTTCCACTGACCGTTCCAAGGCGGTTTTTCTGTGGCGGTTTATTTCTGGTGTTGTTTGTACTTACTGTGTGTATCACTTGTGTCTTTTTATTTTGGATGGCCATATGGCCATTTTGTGGGAAAGTAACTGTCCTTATGGCCTTCCTTTGTTTAGGTTTCCATTATGGTCTGGTCGCTTAATGTTTTTGTTTCTTTCTGTTTGGTGTCTTTGATGGGTGGAGTAAGTTAATTGTATCGATTCCTGATCTTTGTTTTACTTCTACTTCTAACGAGTACCCACAATCTATGTTTTTGAGTAAAAACAAGACAGATAATGTATATCCCTGTAAACCCCGCTTTTCTCTATATAATGTGGAGTTTAGAGGGGTTTTCGTCTTACAGACTTGTTATCGTGGTGCATGCTCTGGTAGTGCCCGTATAAATACGATTCTGTCATTTACATTATTTTGACAATATTTCAACCCGCAACCTACAATGAATTATCAGCAAAAAAAAGCAATTTTTGCAGTCAAGAAACACAGCTTTAGTACGGATGAATTGTATATATGTTTTCTTTTCTTATGAACTTCATTTGAAACAAATGAAAAACATAATAAAACAATATCTTGAGGACTGCTTTATATTAATGTTTGTGACTAAAGTGCTTATACCTAGTATAACGCTTCTAAGTGAGCACATTGATTGTTTATTATCCGCAGTCAGGGTACAGCAAAATGTACAATTTGGCAAGGTTGAAACACAACTTCCCATACAAAGTGTCCACTAAGTTCCTTACGCAACCTTATAATATTCATCAACTGATTTTTTAATATGGTACTCGAGTATGTAAAATAGTCAGAGTCACTGACCGTTCCAAGGCGGTTCTTCTGTGGCGGTTTATTTATGTTGTTGTTTGTTACTTACTGTGTGTAGCACTTGTGTCTTTTTATTTTGGATGGCCATATGGCCATTTTGTGGGAAAGTAACAGTCCTTTTGGCCTTCCTTTGTTTAGGTTTCCATTATGGTCTGGTCGCTTAATGTTTGTGTTTCTTTCCCTTTGGTGTCTTTAATGGGTGGAGTAAGTTAATTGTATCGATTCCTGATCTTTGTTTTACTTCTATTTAGCAACCCTTAGCTTTTTATTCTGTCAGTCAAAATGTGATGTGCAACTTTTTCTCGCTCAACTGCTAGAAGATCATGTAAAAGCTGCATTTCAAAAACTATATGTATTTGTGAAAAGAAATTGTAAGAATTGCCGTGTTAGAGTCTTAAACAACTATATTAGTGACTTTGAACAGTTTAGATCAACCAAAGGTTCGAGTCAAAAAACTATCATGTCACCGTGACTGGTAAAGAATAAGAAACACTGTTTCACATATTTTCTTTTGTACTGAGTCAAGGAGCTTATGGCTCTTGATTGAGTGTAATGGAAAATCACTAAAATTTGACAGAAATGCGAAAATTAACTTCTTTTCCAGAGATGTTGATGTTACTAAGATAGCTAATGTATCTACGTATGCTATGTCAAAATATGAATTGAAAATGTGTGTGTGTGTTGGGGGGGGGGGG
The DNA here is from genome assembly GCA_963580285.1 of Lucinisca nassula. Classification (NCBI taxonomy): domain Eukaryota; kingdom Metazoa; phylum Mollusca; class Bivalvia; order Lucinida; family Lucinidae; genus Lucinisca; species Lucinisca nassula. The sequence goes on from OY757014.1 coordinate 138,484,267, forward strand.
GGAGGGTGTCTTCGTCCATATAAGCTAATGGGGCCCGTTTCAATGATGTTTGGGAAATTGTTTGTTTGTTTGAATTGAGATTTAACATTCCCGTCAACATTAAATAGGTCATTTTGGAGACGTTGCTTCCAATTTTGTGGGACTCTAACCAGACAATGAGATAAAATGACATCGCAAACCCTGTCACCCAATGAAACCAAACGGCTTATATGCAATGGACGGTCTGGGTCATATCAGTTTGCCTGGGCAGGCTTGGTCCTTCTAAGCGGTTTACCAGTACTCATGTGTGGAAGCACATGAGTACTGGTGGAAACACCATGCAACCCAATCTATTTCGTCATGCCCCGATGTTGGAGAAAAAGCTGCTGACTCGGTTTACCTGTTGCCCGATTTGTTAGTTTAATCATATTTATTTTATTGCAACCACAAAGCAAATGGGTCGGGCCACAAGTTCCTACAGTTTTGTTTACTGTCGTCACATCATGTTTCAACTTCTTTCCCTAGTGATACTCGTATTGTGGAAAGAATTAGGGATCTGATTGTATCAATTCCTGGTCGTTTCTCTTTTTAATTCTGAAATACTCGTAATGATCAAAGTTTTATACGTTCACACCAACTGATTGAGACTTAAATTACATTTAATAGACTATAGTCGCAGCTTTAATTGGCCTTTTTGATCATGTTTGTGCTAATTAAAAGTATATGTTCAACATACTTTGATTTTTTGTTTTCTAACCAGTGTTTTCGAAATTGCTGTTTCAGTGGTGGAACCTCCAAGGAGTTGATAATAATTCGGTACCCAGCAAATTTATGTAAGCATCACGAAAACACGCCTATATAATTTTGACCCCCTCGAACCGCACTTTTCTATAGTAAAACTGGGGGTTTGCAGGTGTAAACCTTATTTTTCTTATTTCTGCTTTAAAATATAGATTGTTTGTACTCTCTAGAACCGCCTCATCGAGGCGGTTCTAACGAGTACTCACAATCTATATTTTGAGCAGAAATAAGAACAATATCACAATTCTTCTTAAAAGTTTCATTTTTTCTGCGATAAAGGTTACAATGTTTTTGTATAGGCATGTTTTCGTAATGATTCATCCTATTACAAGGCTTATTATAGCACCTTTGATATAAATTAAGCATGTTAGATAAGGTTTTAGCTAGTTTGTGACAAAGCACTAAAATTAAATTTGAACTTTGCTAATTTCGATCTATAAATGTCACAATTTTTACGGATATCGCATAATTTGGACGCTCTGTCTATAAAAAATGAAAAATAGTTGTTTCTGTATAAAATTAGTTGTAGAATAATGTTACCTTTAATCTCGAATAATATTTTATATATCGAAGTTCAACCTATACTTCAGTTGTACAAAAAATTGAAATAAAGTTGCAACTATTTTGTTCTAGATACAATTTTCCAAGCTGGCACCCAGACTTGAAAGTTGTGTTTCATGCCAGATTCAAATTTAACTTGTCAAATCTTTTCTGTAATGGGGTGAAACAATTTTTGTCAGCCCTATGGACTTCTGCACTAAGTTCTAAAACCAAACTGCTGAAATGGGTCAAGTTAAAATCTTTGTTAAATTACTTCAAAATCAGTTTGTCAAATTTGCAGCAAATTTTAGCGGTAAAATCAGAAAAGAGACCCTGAACTAAAACTAATAAAAGGGCCAAAAAGCTTTCAATATCCTAAAGCAGATTTCAAAGAATCTGATTATTCACTTTAATTACAAAAGCGGCACATGCTTTTAAAGAACCGTATTTGTAATTTAATTTTAAATGTCAAAATTAAACGAGAAGGAATGTTTAATTCGATATTCCGGCCTTAGATTTTATCTGCTCTATGCATCTGCAAAGATTGCTTGACATGCTGCAAGGATTGCGTAATGAGCCGGGTGACAGAAATTCACACAAAATGGTATTAGAGAACAGAGAGTATTATCCTGGGACGGCGCATCCTGTCAGGCTCAGCTACACATGTACTATGCAAGACAATGTACATTTACATATAAAAATAAACTTACAATAAAAATCCTAAATATTCGGATACCTTGAGAACTTGCTGTAATTCTCCTAAGATGTTAACAAATTTGTATCACGATGCAGCAAGGAGTCCAAAAAGTGCAGACAGCCAGAATAGTAAACAGTGTAGACCCTAATCAGACTGCTCCTAGACAGACTGCTCCTCTAGGAGCAGTCTGATCTGGGTCAGCATTGTTTGCTTAGGCATGTCTGTACCAATACTTTGGATCATTACGGTACACGTTCACGATCTTTCGAACTTGTCATGCCCTGCTGGCCTTTCTGATGTAAAATGTAATTGGTATTTAAAGTTTGCTGAAACAGTGTGGGCGGTGGATCATGCAAAACTTTATCCAAAGGCCTTAGGGGACTCCGGGCCTCCGTGGACTAGTAGTTAAAAGCGCTGACTCTTGATCATTAGGTCTCTCACCGCTGTGGTTCGAGCCTCGCTCGGGTCACATGTGAGGCGTCAAGTTCTGCAACGGAAGGTCAGGTGGTTTTTCTCCGGGTACTCCGGTTTTCGCCCACCTCTGATTAACGATCGGCTCGATATGAGTGAAATAATCCTTAAAGGGCCGTAAAACCAAAACCAAACCAAACCTTAGGGGACTCCATATACGAAACATAGAATTGTTCACTTAATAACCTGATAACTTGGGGAGGTTTCATTTCGAATTTAAGGTGTGTCTATTTAATTTTAATTTTATTGGCTTTGGAGAGGTCCAGATAAAACATCGTGGTTATCAATTCTCCTTTGGTTTTACATATACCTGTACATCACAAAATCACGCCTATTCAAACACGAGGGATGTTCGAAAAGAATTACTTAATGTCCTCTAGCTCGATATCCACGTGGAGCACCAATGCATTATTGTTGTATAGGGCTATTCAATATCTACACAATGGTATGTTAGACTAAGTGTAAGACATGCAATTTGTCATTTGAATACACGCAGTCATTGACCACTGCAGTAAAAATGGTTGGTAGAAGCGTCGACTAAAAAGATGAAATACGGGCTAACATCAAAGCTTGCTCAAAACTTGGTTGTTCTTTGAAGTTCTTTGACAGAAATTTATACTGCTTTTGAACTTTCTTGTGTGTCTTATGACACAGTTCGACGGTGGAAAAAGAAATTTGAATCTGGTATAGAGTCCCTCAAAAATGCACCGAAATCAGGTAGGCCAAAATCTGCATCTCGTAAAGAAATCGTTTACAAAATAAAGGAAATCATTGAAGGATATGTCAGATTTACAGTTCGTGATAATGCACGAAAGGTAGGCATATCACTATCAACGGTTCACCTTATTTTGAAGAAGCATTTGAAATTCAGAGAGATGTCTGCTAGGTCGGTGCCGCATCTGTTGACTGACGAGCAAAAGAGGCAACGGGTTAAAGTGGCCAAAAAACCTGTTTAATTTTTTTTTCAAAATATGACAAAAGCAGTTTGCCAATTTCGTCACAGGTGATGAAACCTAGGTCCATTATTTTGAGCCCATCAGAAAGGTAAGCAATAAGATCTAGGCCACTAAACACAGCCAATGCGCAATAATTGCCAAACGTTCTTTGAGTACAAAGAATGTTTTGTATGCAATCTTCTTCTCTGATGTAGGAGTCGCAATAAAAGTGCCGGTGAAAAAGGGCAAAAGCATCACCGGAAAGTACCACAAAGACGTAGAACTGAAGGAACTGAGAAAGTATTATCAGAAACGACGCCCTGACACTGGTTTTAAACATGTCCGTCTGCTACATGACAATGCAACCGCTCATACCTCGCAATAGTTACGGCTTTTCTTTTTTGAAGAAAGAAAAAGTAACTGTTTTGCCTCACCCCCGTATTTCCCCGACCTTGCCCCATGTGATTTCTTTTTGTTTCCGAAACTGAAATCATTCCTTGCTGGGCGGAAAAAACAGTCCCGATAGCACTTGGATCTGCCATTCATTAGTACCTTATTACTGTGCCCAAATCAACGTACCGTGACGCCTTCAAGAAGTGGATACATCGGCTGAAACTTTGCACTTCTAGCCACGGGGAGTACTTCGAGGGCATGAAATGAGCTCTTTTGGGCTAACTTGAAATTTGAAATCTCCAGATAGAAGTAAGAAATTATTTTCGAACATCTCACGTGTATTGAAAACTTAACCACCAAAAAATGAAGTTTCTTTTTTTTTTTCAGAAAAACAATTCTGATATTTTTCTCATTTCTGCTCACAACACATATTTTGGGAACTCATAATAACCGCCTCGGCGAGGCAGTGCTAACGAATACCCACAATCTATGTTTTTAAGCAAAAATAAGAAAAATAATGTATACGTCTGTAAACCCCAATTTTACTATATACAATTTTTTCTGTAGGGATGTTTTCGTGATGTTTCCGCACTTTAAGCAAGTTGTGAAAACCCTGATCAGACGCCGCGTCCTGCGGCATCCGATAAGGATGTTTGCAAAAGCCCATTTGGGGACGCTTTTTGTTGCAATACGGCGCAAAGGAAGTAAAACGTAACGCATTACCGGGAAATGTGCTTCAATCTTTTACTGAAACGTCGATTCAGTGAGTGTCGAAGTTCAGGCTATAATTGGGTCGATTGGTTATCAATCGACCCAAAATTATAAGGACAAAACCCCTTTTAGTGCTGGAGTCCACGTGACTATCACTGATTTGTAGGAAATCCATGTAACTTTTTCATGTTATGTATAGAATTTTATCTCAGTGAGGTCAGCGTGTTGCGTAAATTGGGTTATCTGTAGAATCCGGGCTGGAATCATGGGTTGGGCTTGGCAAACAGTGTAGACCCAGATCAGACGCCGCAGAACGCGGCGTCTGATCGGGGTCTACTCTGTTTGCTTTCAGTACATGAATTTAAGGGTCAGACACCGAAAAATGCAGCGTCTGATCAGATTCTACACGGTTTGCTTACAGTACAGGAATTTATGAGTTAAACGAAACAATCAAAATCCCCGGTCTGGCCCATTTTCCCAATCAACACCCAGAGACAATCGATCCAGCAGTACTCTCAGTGCTTTGATTAATTTATGGTGCGTCAGATTAATACCAACTATTGTAAGTTTTACAACAATCCTTGTACAATGTTCTTCAAGCTAACAATGAATACCCGGATGGGACGTCGCCTTTTGCGGTGTCTGGTCTGTTTTTTTTTTTTTTTTGTTGTTTTTTTTTTTCATTGTTTTTGGGATTGCCATTTAGGAAGACCCCTGCGTCACAGCTCACTAAATTTATATGTATTTTAACATATATGACAATGTAACAGGTAGAAGAAAGTCGTTTTATTTAAAGACTGTCTGTAAATTTAAAGACTGTCTGTAAATTTAAACACTTTTTAGTATGTAAATTTAAAGACTGACACAAATAAAATCATGAAAATGGTGTAAAATGGAAAATTCGCACTTTGCTGTTTATAGTAATTTGGCCGTTGTCTATGGAATATTTAATTATGTGTAACTGCAAATTATATAGTTGTCTCTATTAAATTAAATTCCTTCCACCATATTTGAAGAGTTCTCAGAAAAACAGTTTTATAATAAGATTCATATGTAAAATGAGCTCAGAAATGATTGTGTATAACGATTTTATCATTTTGTCAATATACGGACCACTCGCTTCGACAGACAGATTTTCTGACAACTTAAATTGATGAAAGTTTCAGACGGACTACAACAGTAAAATGTCCGAAAACGAAATGACGTCAGTACGACACTCTTATGATCGACCTTTGACAGATATTTCCTCCCTTACTGCGGAGTTTCACGGCATTTGTGGTCTAAGGGAAGGAACTGTGTTGTTTTATTTCTTAATTATTTCTATCATTAAAACGATATTAGAAGACAATAACATACATGCAGTCTTTAGCAATGCACGTTTTATTAATGAGATGAATACTGAGGCTGCGAATGAGAATGCGATTTTTTAGTGTTACATCATTTTCATGATTGGCCGTTGTGTTACTCAGTGTTAGTCTTTAAATTTACAGACTAAAAAGTCTTTAAATTTACAGACAGTCTTTAAATTTAAAGACAGTCTTTAAATAAAACGATTGTCTTCAACCTATTTAATCATGTATGACAATGTAATATTCCACCTGATAAGCTTGGTGTGTTCCATTTTCAAGTATAGGGGGTGTCGGGTTTGTTTTGTTTTTGGCCCGTTTTACAAAAAAAAAATATGCTCTTTTTAGCAAACAGTGTACACTCAGATCAGACGCTGCGTTCTGTGGCGTCTGATCTGCGTCTACACTGTTTGTCATCGTCCCCAAAAAGGGAAGCTCAAAAAGGGACGCTAGGCGTAAATGGGATAACGTGTCATTAGCTTTTCGCGCTCATTAGGGGTCAAAATATTAACTGTTCTAATCCCTACACTTATCTAGTAGTTTGCTGGAAAAGATTGTGTAGTTTTTAGTTTTTGACACAAATTGTGGCTGAATACGCGCTCATACATTATGTGTAGCATTTTCCAATGTGCCCTTTTTGCGTTGTTTCTAGTAAACGGAACAAACGATCAGCGAAGAATCAGATCAGACTGCGCTGATACTGTAGGCTATGTCGTGCGCAGGCCAATTAATGAGGGGCAATTAAAGACTCAGCATGTGACATCGCGTTAACAAGTTCATGCAGTATACCCTGTGTACATTCAACGTTATTAAGAGAAAAGTTGCATTTACAAGTGTATACATGTGCATGGTTTTGCTTATTTGCAATCGAACTATACATTAAGAATACTCGTCAAAAGAGCCTGATTGAGGTGATTTTAACGAGCACCAAGGGTATATCGAAGCAAACACATAAAACATATCGCCAGTTTTAATCGCATTACGATAATACGGGGTGTCGTTTTACTATTTAATCCATATTTATAGATATCCATAATTCGATTTGTGGATATCCATAATTCGAATAGTGGATATCCATAAATCAGCCGAATAATTCAATTTATAGATATCTATAAATCGAATTATGGATATCTATAAATCGGGCTGAATTATGGATATCCATATTTCGAATTATGGATATCCATAATTCACCGCAGAAGCCTTTGGTTTCAGTCATCATTTATTGTATTTATTTGCCAAAACGACTTATGGATATCCATAAATCGAATTATGGATATCCATAAATAATTACGGATATCTATAAAAAGGGAATAAATAGTAAAAGGGCGCCCCATGCGATTACACATCTGTGTGGCATTTCGCCCTAGTCTAAAAACAAAACGGTCATTTATCTGCCAAAGAGTTGTGATATTTTTCTTATTTTCTTTTCTCAGGTGCTGGTTAGAACCGCCTGATAGAGGCGAATCTACAGTCACCCACAACCTTTGTCCTGGGGTAGAAATAAGGAAAATAATAAATACCCCCGTCAACCACACTTTTCTCTAAATAAAATGGGGTTTAAAGGGGTGCTCATTACACGGACTTGTAAGTGTCATTCTATCGACAAGAGTTCATCATGTGAACAAGTCCGTGAAATGAACACCCTTCTAAACCCCACTTTATATAAAGAAAACTGGGGTTTACGGGGCTATACAGGTTTTTCCTTATTTCTGCTCCAAGACATAGGTTGTGGGTACCCGTTAGAAACGCTTCAATTAGGCGGTTCTAACGAGCACTTACAACGTAAGTTTGCAGCATAAATAAGAGAAATATCATGGACTTTCATCTGAAAAGTAGCCATTTTGGATATGTGAAAAAATGCACTATGTTTCACGGCTGTGTTATCGTAATGTCGGAGCAGCCTGCGCATCTGCTCAGTGTGACCAGCATTTTGCTTCTCGAATAGAAAAATACCCCCATTTTCTATCATACTAATTGCAAGGCTCGACCCCCGCCCGGGGCTTGAAGAAATAGATGGGCTGCTTGATTATTCCACGTAGACCTGAAACCGATGGTAAACCGCTTAGAAGATCTAATTCTGCCCAGGCAAAGCGGTGCGAGTCGGACCGTCCATGCTTATAAACCATATTGGTTTCTTTGGGCGACAGGCCTGGAGATGTCATTTGATCTCAATGTCGGGAAAAAGTCCCACACAATTTCAAGAAAAAACATAGATTGTGGGTACTCGTTAGAAATTGGTCTTTTTAATAAGATTTAACTGTTTCAGATTTTTATACACATCATACTGTGTTTTTTTTTTACTTTTAATATCCTCATAACATCACGTGGAAAAGTCCGTGAAATGAAGACCCCACTAAACCCAACTTTATTTTTCTTATTTCTGTTCCAATACATAGGTTGGAGGCGGTTCTAACGAGCACCCACAATCTATGTTTAGAGCATTTATAAGGAAAATATCACGGATTTTCATCAGATTAGTAGCCATTTTGAAGTTCTGAAAAACGGGTGTGTTATCATAATGATTCTTCATGCCGTTTAACCATTAGCCGCTTGTCGCTTATGACCCACAAAGAGCGTTGAGCCGTCGTTAAACACGAAATCATCATCATCATCATCATCATCATCAAAACGATAAATCTGTATACGGTTTCCTGTGTATTCGTATATCTTTGGGTTCCATCTTATTCTGCTTACAGAACGGTTTTCAGCTGTCTTTGGCAGCTCTAAAAGTCAGGCAATCATCTACTACAGTAATTGTCATTTTATCAGAGGATATCAGTTTCAAAGTGCCATCAGAATGTCAATATAATCGCAACTTTTATCGATGAAAGTTCGTGATGAAGAATTGCATAAGCGAGTTAATTGATGTTATCTTTGACAACTTGACGGTACCAAGATCGAACTGAAATTAAACTAAAATTAAGTGGGCTTCAAAATAGCTCACTTGCATTTCTGAGAGACAAGAAAAAGACATAAATGCCTTATTTAGCAGTTATGTTCATTTCCGATCGCATAAGACAACTTTTATAGATTCCTATTAATATTGCTGTACCAGTTGATTCCGGAAGCAGCACATTACCGAGAAAGAACGGGAATATCATGGTAACACGTTCTTGTGAGCACGGCCCCTGTAAATCCACGTACATAACGAAAACCAGCCTATGCAATTTTGGCCCCTTTAACCCCACTTTTATATAGTAAACTGGGAAACTAGCTAGTTTGGCCCTGAAAAAAACACTTGTAGACTTCATGGTTTTAGTCCTTGCTTCCAAAGGAATACCCTTTTTTCAGATTATTAAACTTCATCACAGCTGGTGTTAAGGAAATGTGTAGCGGCCGTAAAACGTCTCCCTGCCCTTCATCATAGTGTGGGTTATATTTTCTAGTCTTTTTGGATCATTGGTTTCACTGCGGAGTTTAGAAAATATTTGAGGGTCACTGATGAGGCCTAATTGGCCGAAACTAGCTTGTCTGGCCCAGAAAAATCTTGTGCCCGTCATGGTTTTCAGTCCTGTGTTGTAGTCCTTGCTTCCAAAGGATTTCACTTTTTTCAGGACATTTACAGGGGTGTACATTATATTTCGTGTTTCTGCTCGAAAACATAGATTGTGGCTACCAGTTAGAACCGCCTCGCCGAGTCGGTTCTAACGGGTACCCACAATCTATGTTTTGCGCAGAAATATATAAATATAAAATATCAGAATGTTTATCTGACAATTACTTATTTTGATGGTAAAATTTTCTATATGCAATATTTCAAAAGGCGTGTTTTCTTAATGGATAAAAGTGGGGTTTACAGGGTTATAGCGAGCACAGCTCGCGATGCGCGAAGAGCATCGCGAACGAAGTGAGCTCTACGGTAGAGAATCTGGCCAAGAAAGTTAACATACAGCCATACATAATTTCAGCTTACATAGCTCTGACAACCAAATGTTCCATTTATGTTCCCGGAAGTTGTCTACTGGGACGAAAACGAGGTTGACAGACTGGTATACCGTGTTTCAAGAACATTCGGACGATGTTCAGAGTTTTTCCGAAGACAAGTCTAGCGTATGGCAACAAATGAACCGAAACGGACCAAATAAACAGAACAGACTTGCAAGCACTTCATATTTTTCAGTTCTGTGGTGTATTCCTTGCTTCCAAAGGATAACCCTTCTGCAAAAACAACAGAAAAAAACCCTAAGTGCTTATTAAGCCCCCAATTTCGAAGAAGTTGTGGGGACGTATTACTTGTAAACCGCTTGGAAACTTTTAATAATTTTCCGCACGAAGATAAATATCATCAAGACGTGACCAAGGAGATTGTCTAATGCAAGATAAATCACCTCGCCGAGGGAAATTTTTTCACAAACTGGTTACAGAGAAATACTTTAAACCCGCTAAAAATTGCACAACATGCAGTTATTGCACGAACCATAGCTCAGCAGAATTTCTTTAAGTAAAAGAGATTTCTGGTTGAGGACAATGCAATATCTTTGACATCAGTTCTGTTCAGAGGGGATTGCGGGGGTGGGGGTAAATATCGCTGATCTCCAAAATAGAAGTGACGGCAATGGTCAGGAATCGAACAAATTAACCCACAGCTCCCATCAGAGACACCAAAGGGAAAGAAGCACATCAGAAACAAACTAGACGCTAATCAGCTAATGGAAACATCAATAGCGGAAAGTCAAAAGGACAGTCACTTTTCCATAAAATGGCCAATTGGCTATCCAAAACGAAATAATATAAGCGATATCCACACTCAAAGACAAACCATTAAAAAATAATAAACCGCAACAGAAGAACCGCCTTGGAACGGCCAGTGAAACTAATTCCACTGGCGTGGGGGGAGGGGGTGGGCTTAAATCGATTGTAACGGCCGCAATCCTCGCCCTTACTTCCGTCACGATTTAGACAAATAATTTGTTCAGTCCGCATGAAGGCCTCCTAACTCATCAGTGCAACATTTCCGTGAATACAAAAATCAAACAGCCACAGAGATGAAACAACGGTGAGGACTCGACAGCAAGAAGCCACAGAAATGCTGAAGCAAATGAAGACCAACAGTTAGACCCCGATGGGCCCGACCAGAGACAGAGTATCAGGCACCAACCAACATTACATAAAATTAGATTTACAGTAAGCCTTTACGTTGGAACCGCCATAGAATCTGATGCCTGACCCACCGGCGGGCAATTAAGAGGACAAATATGGAGTATAAATGTTTTTTTGGGCCGGATTAGCTAGTTTCGGCCACTTAGGCCTCATTAGTGACCCTACAAGCTTTTCAAAATTCCACAATGGAATAAATGACCCCAAAGGACAAGAAAATATAAACTGCACTATGATGTAGGGCAGGGAGACGTTTCGCGGCAGCCACACATTCCCAGACACCAGCTGTTGTGACGTTAAATATCTCTAGAAAGGGTTATCATTTGAAAGCAAGGAATACACCATAGAATCGGAAAATATGGAGTGTACATGTTCTCTGGGCCAGACTAGCTAGTTACGGCCAATTAGGCATCATCAGTGACCCTAAAATCTTTTCACAATTCCACAATGGAATCAATGATCCCAAAGGACAAGAAAATATAAACTACACTATGATGTAGGGCAGGAAGACGTTTAACGGCCGCCACACATTCCCAGACACCAGCTGTAGTGAAGTAAAATATCTTCTAGAAAAAGTTATCCTTTGGAAGCAAGGAATACACCACAGAACTGGAAAATATGGAGTGTACATGTTTTCTGGGCCAGATTATCTAATTTCGGCAAATTAGGCTTCATCAGTGACCCTAAAACATTTCAAAATTCCACAATGGAATCAATGATCCCAAAGGACAAGAAAATATATACTAAAAGTAAGCCAGCCCAGGCAAAGCGGTGCTAGTCGGACCGTCCATGCTTATAAACTAGGGAACAATCCTCGTAGTTTCACAAAAATAACCGATATCGATTTGCGACAGTCGCCGCAGACTTACCTGTAAACATCATCACCAAAATTATATAGAAATTAATAGGAAAGCCGTATTAAATTGATTAAATTACAATTTTAGAAGAATGTGACAAAAATTTATAAGTTATTTTCAAAAAGTTATTTTATTAACAAGGAATTAGATATAACATTTGTAAAAATAAATTAACGACTTAAATCTTTCATTTTACTTTGAAAAGTGGAAGTCGTATTCCTATTCATCTTACATATATTTTGGCAAAATGCTCCTGAACCTACATCCAATGCTAATATAAAACATATTGCTTTCTCATTGGTTCTTTTATAAGTAATGACTAGAAAGAACATTTCTCAAAGTTTGCAACGATATAAACAATTTAATACTCAATCAAAACCATAGTTCTTCCATTTTGATTTGAAAGTGAGAAAGTCAGCTATTCGGCACCTGCATTTTCTCTAGTGAAAATGACTAAGTCCACGATCGCCAGCAGGACAAGATAGTCATGGGTAGAAATTTACTTGAGCACAGTCTCATAATGTTTATTTATCTATTTAATTTATTTTATAGATTTATCAATTAATTAATTTATTTATTCCATCTGTAGAAAGAACTCGGGAGCTGCATGACGAAAAGCTGTAAAACTTAGGAAATGAATGAATGAATGAAGAATTTTCCTTAATTCTTGGTAACGCATGGCATTATGTCTTAAATATAAAAAAAATGACTGACTGTGAGACAGACAGGCGCACAGACGAACGGAAAGAAGAAAGGATGGGTGAAAGAAGACACTAAGTTATTCATATCAAAATACATCAATATGCCGAAAAGCTACAATTGGCTACCATTTTGTAGAATTTAAATTAAAAGGCATTACGAAAATTTCATTTTATTGATGGAGATCCGTGGCAAAACAATTTCATATGCATCGTTTAAGAAAAAATCTAACGAAAATAAAGAATGTAAGCTGCTGGAAGAAATAGATACACTCGAAAAACAAGATATGAATAATGAAGACTTAATAGATAGTAAGAAAAAAGAGTTGTTTGATCTTAGACAGAAAAAAATGGAGGGGAAAATAATTAGATCTAGGGCTAAATGGATAGACGACGGTGAAAAAGTCACTAAATATTTTTGCAATCTTGAAAATAGGAATTTTGTTAGCAAATGTATGAACAAATTAATTAATGATAATGGCACCGTTTTAAAAGAACAGTCTGAAACACTTAATGAAACTATGTTATTTTATAAAAAATTATATTCAGCGAGATCTGTTAAGAATATCGACTTAACAGAGATGTTTAGAGACATGTCTGTCCCTAAACTACAAGACACTGAAAAAAATGCACTCGAAGGTTTAATAACGCACAATGAACTATTAAAATGTTTAAAAAAATCTTCTAATAATACGAGCCCAGGCTTTGATGGCTTTACTTACGAATTCTTTAAATTTTTCTGAGCAGACTTGGGAGGCTTTATGTTAAGAGCAATAAACGCTAGTTTTATAAAAGGTGAACTTTCAGAAAATCTTAAACGTGGAGTTATTACGTGTATTCCAAAGGGTAATAAAGACAAGCAGCTTTTAAAAAACTGGAGACCAATTTCTCTGCTGAATACTTCGTATAAGTTAGCATCAGCTTGTATAACTGAACGATTAAAAACAGTCTTACCAAACTTGATAAATGAAGATCAAACAGGATTTATTTCTGGAAGGTTCATTGGAGAAAACATACGTTTACTTTATGATGTTATGAATTATACGGAAAAACAAGAAATACCAGGCATGCTCCTCTTGATTGACTTTGAAAAAGCCTTTGACTCTGTTTCCTGGGAATTTTTATTTAAAGTATTAGAATTCTTTAAATTTGGAAACTCCTTTATTAAATGGATTCAGGTATTTTATAAGAATATTCAGTCTTGTGTTATTGTAAATGGTCATCTATCGGACTGGTTCTTTTTGGAACGTGGTTGTAGACAGGGCGACCCTTTGTCGCCATATCTGTTTATACTCTGTGCAGAAATACTGGCAATTCTTGTAAGAAGTAACAGTAATATAAAAGGTATAAGAATTGGGGAGTCTAATGTGATTATTTCCCAATATGCAGGCGATACGTCCATCATACTTGATGGCTCAAAGAAATCTTTAAAAAACTGTTTAAAAGTGTTACAATTCTATGCGGAGGCCTCCGGCCTTTGTATTAATATGGAAAAAAACTAATGTTGTTTGGATTGGCTCCAAGAAAAATAGCAACGAAAAGTTTTGTGAAGAATATAACCTTGCATGGAATAATAGTGAATATACAATATTAGGAGTTACGTTTACACAAAACTTGGAAGAAATTGCTGAGAAAAATTTTGCTATTAAGATTGAAGAAATGAAAAGAATTTTAGCAAATTGGTCCAAAAGATTGTTAACACCAATAGGTAAAATAGTGATTATTAAAAGTTTAGCGTTATCCAAGATAAATCATTTAATTTTATCCTTACCTGACCCTCCCGAAAGGTTTATTAAGGAAATTCAAGATATGTTTTATAACTATCTTTGGGCAAACGGCAGATAAAATTAAACGTAAAGTAACAATACAGAATTATAATATCGGAGGATTAAGAATGATCGATTTAAATTCATTCTTGCGGGCTTTAAAACTAACATGGCTGCGTAGAATCATGGTTAAAACTAGCACTTATTATCGAATAGTTAAAGAATTATTTCCAACGATCGAACAGTGCATTAAATTTGGAAGCAGAATCTACGATCTGAGGAAGCATACAATAAATAATACATTTTGGAGAAACGTTCTGTTCAGTTATAAATTATTTTTAGAAAAAGTTAAACCTGTAAACTGGTCAGAATTTTTAAAAATGCCAATCTGGTGTAACGATTGTATAAAGGTCGGAGGCTCATCTGTATTATATTTAACATGGGTTAATCGAGGAATTCTATTTGTCAACGACTTAGTTGATAGAAATGGGGATCTTATCTCATATGAGATGTTTCAGAGATTATATCAGATAAGGGGTAACTTTTTGGAATTTGAAGGATTAAGAGCAAGTATAAGAGATATCTTATATACATGTCGATTTCCACATCTGCCTATTCAAACAGACTCACCATTTATGCCTTTAACAATAATATATATAATAAAGGATACAAAAGGTTGTAGAACTATATATGATAAACTTATAAGCAGCACAAATACCCCAGCTTCCGTTGCTAAATGGCAAAACGACCTTAATCTGCCGCCCGATTTTGATTGGGAAAGTATTTTTGGGCTTCCTTTTAGGGTAACAGAAGATACAGGACTGAGATGGTTTCAATACAGAATTAATCACAGGATCTTAGGTACTAATTACCTATTATCGAAAATGAATTTAAAAGATAATGACAGATGTAGTTTTTGCAAGAACCATCGCGAAACTATAAAACATCTCTTCTGGGAATGCGATATTGTTAAGAAGTTTTGGGAAGATTTTCAATCTTTATTACAGCAGAAATGTGGAATACAAACATTGTTTTCAGAGATAGACATAATTCTGGGAAATATGAGGTTCGACAGTGTCTTAAATAACTTAATTTTATGGGGAAAACAATTTATTTACAGAACGAAAAGTGAAGAGAAAACTCCCTCATTAATATCTTTTAAAAGAATGATTTTTAATTATTATAAAACGGAGAAATATAGATCTGTTAAAAATCAAACACAAGTAAAGTTTGAAAAAAAATGGCGCAGATATCTAAATATGATTAGTGGCTAATATATATATATATATATATATATATATATATATATATATATATATATATATATATATATATATGTATATATATGTATCTATGTATATGTATGCATATGTGTATGTATATATGTGTGTGTGTATATGTAGTGTTTATGCATGCATGTATATATCCTTCACTGGGCGGCCATGTTTATGTAAATGCTGTTATATATTCCTCGTGGCGATGACGTGTCCATTTTGATAGGGTAAAATCTGTACTATTTTTCTTATCTTTGACTGGAGAGTGGGTAATGGGTACTTGTTAGAACCGCTTCTTTGAGGCGGTTCTAACGGGTACCTACGGCCTTTAAGTTTGGACATGGTTGGGAGGAATAATGCTCATCCCGGCAGAACTTTTTTCTCAAAATAGGGCGGGATTTGAAGGGGTTGTCATATAATATTTGTGACATCATGCCCTATTCTGGATGTTTTTGGAAGGAGGAAATCTGTGTGGCTCTGTTAACCGTGCAACCCCTCTATATAAAACTGCTAAAACCTGTTCACCTACTGATGATGTAGCATTACCTGTCCTTTTTATACATGTAGTCTTTTTATTTGTTTGTTTCTTTTTTGTTTGTTGAATTTTTTCGATGTTAGACGTACATATAAATTTACATTGGTGGGATATACCAGAGACAATTTTTGAAACATGTCATGCATTGACAGTAGCTATGACTACACACTTCATGCCTGTTTCATTTTTAACGGCGTTTCTCTCTGAATAGTTTGTAATATGTGTAGCCGGTTCTTTGGCATATTAGTGTAAATACATCACGGAAGCATGTCTGTATAATACTGACTCACTTGAACACCACTTTATATAATAATATTGGAGCACATATTACTTTGATTAATTTTTTAATTTCCGCACGTGGACCAGGACCGTGTGTGCTTGCTGGAGCCGCTTTACCGAGGTTGTTCCAACGAGTACCCGCGGTTTGTGTGTGTGTGTTTTTTTTTATCAATATTAGGAATTTTGGTGGTAAGATTCTCAGTGTGTTTGAATAGGTGTGTTTCCGTGATGACATTGGACAAAACAGGAATTACTACATCTGTTTATAAAAAGAAGAATTACATAGACTCACTCAAATGTCTATACACATATATATGGGTATATATATGCATACTTTTATATATGTGTGTGTGTACTTGTTTATGTGTGTGTAGGAGCATGTGCATACTCGGGCAACATTTGATACATACTCACTTTTATTCTTTCCACCTGGCTTGCAATAAAGTCGAACTTCGATGGTTGTAAACCCCTTGGGACTAAAATTGTTTGAGACAAGGGTAGTTTGAGTCAGTAAAGATCACCATTAGTTTTAAACCAGAAAGCACAATGGAGATAATTTAGGGATACCCTTTCAATATTTTGTAATACAAATGTTTTTTGTGTTTTTTTTTGTGTGTGTGTTTGTTGGAGCCGCCTCAACGAGTCGATTATAATGAGCACGCACAGCAAACACTTGCAGGATAAAAGAAGAAGATCTCACTGACCTATTTCTCATGATTTTAAAAATAATACGACTTTTTCATGGTAAACGAGTCATCGAAGTTCGTCCCATCTATGTTTTACGATAGTTATATCTCGCATGTAATTCGGGTATATTATAGACTCTAACACTGGTCGCCGATATAGCTTATGGCACAATTTAGTAATATATAGTGAAAAATCAATGGGTATAAGAACGCGACCCGAAGAGCCGCCTTGTAATTCAGTTTATTGACGTCCTTTATTTAAGAGGTAGATCAGCTCTAACTGTGATTTGTTGTGTGATGGATCGCGGTTTGGAGGTTAGTTGTAAAGTGGACAAAACACGAGCGTGTATCGCGCGTGATTTGTCTACTTGCAGCTGACCGACAAGCTGTGATTTGTTACCCAACGAATCGCTGGCTTGAGCTGATCTATTTCGATTCTAACACGATGAAAATCGGCAATAATGTTGTTGTTTCCTTCAATCTCACAATTTTTCGCCATTGTTAGGAAAAATCCCGCTAAGATTCGCGACTGAAACACATGCATTTATATCCTTTTCTAACGTTTTCGATGTGGGAAAGTGGTGATGCACCGTCTAACGTCAAGTAAATCGACTAGTGACGTCATAAATTTGCAGTTTTTAATGACGTCACACGTCACGCTCTTCCGAGCTGTGACTTGTTGCAGAATAAAACACAGTTATTTTGCGTTGCCTATACAGGCGCGCTGTGTTAGAATGTTATTTTGACGTTGACTGGCGTAACGTAGATTCCTTGTATCGGATGCGTTGTGAAGGCAGGTAAAGGCATAAAAATATAGAGGATCTGGCATGATTGTTCGTGTGTTGTATGGTTTATTAGGCGAGTTGAGGAAAAGTGATAAGAGTGCACGGCTTTGCCGAGCATTTTGCCCCTTTTCCGCAACGAGTTCGGTGGATTAGGTGGTACATGAGCATGAATGCAAGATGCTATTTATCACATGGCATTTAAAACGCATTTAATTCACGATTTTTGTACGAAAATGTTAATGTTCCACCCTTGGTAGACGCGACTTCGTTTAAGATGGCATGCGTGTAATGTTACGGAGCGTAACTTTCTAATTTGCATATCTAATCCACTTATGGATTATCAAATTTAGTACATGGTGTTAATACATTCTCAGACTTGGCATCATGTGATAAAGTTAATTATATTGGGGGGATTCCTTTAGACAATGGCGGAAGATGGAGAGAAATTGAAGGAATCACTATTTTTTCGTCGACTGTGTTGGAGTCGGGATAGATTTGCCCTAGTGCCGTGGTTTATCGATTGATATATTGCTACCTGTCGGACAGTTATGGGTAAACAAAACACTCGCACTACGCGCTCGTGATTGGATCTACTTTCCAGCTGACCTTCATGCAGTAGTATGTCACTCGATGAATCACTGATGGACCTGATCTATTTCTTAAATATGGATCGAAATGGACCATAACTGCTAGTTCTATGCTTGAACTTTATAATGATTGTATTATGACCCAAATGTTGTTAATATGTGCGTATATTATCGAAATAAAAAAATACAAAAAGTTAAAAAAAAAAATAAAAAAAAATTCATAATTAGATGTTTGGCTGCAATTAGTGCAGACAGTTTTTACTGCAATCAATTTGTGTAGGCCTGCGCTGTTTGTCACAGAGAGCCGAAGATTGTTTGTTTTGCCCGGCGGGCGGACTTATCACATGAAGGACATCATTAACCCATTCAGTACCATAAACCCCAAAACGGGTACCCTTGCAAATAGAACAGAACAGAACAAACGCCGCAGAACGCGGCGTCTGATCAGGGCCTCCTCTGTTCGCAAAAGTTCAGCCATTTTCCAATTAAATTTTGATATAAACGCAACCTGACACCCCTAAATTTAGAAAGGAACTCCTGCTATATATAAGAAGGAAGATTTCATTTGGTACAAAAAGGGTTAATTGACATATTGACTCATTAACAACTTGTTAACCCAAAGTTGCAGACATGAATTCAGAAACTACACTCCTATACAAATACATTGTAAATTTTACCTCTATAAACCCCAGTTTACTATATAAAAGTGGGATTCAAAACTATATAGGCATGTTTGCCAGATGACATAGAATGCCAGTCGACTTTAAAAGACTGAATGATGGTGATGATCTACCTCGCGAGTGTAATACGAAGCGTTTTAGTCCAGATTACATGATTTATTTATTTATTTATTTATTTATTTATTTATTTATTTATTTATTTATTTATTTATTTATTCGACACTTCCTTAATTACTGCTAAAATATCGATACCCGCTTTCCAACGCGTACACACAATCTATATTTTGAGCAGAAATAAGAAAATATCCCAATTTTTCATCCCCCAAAAAATGCGTTTTTTTTGCGGTGTAATCTACAAAAGAAATGCAGACTTTTCATCATAAAAACAGGCCTATATAATTTTGACTCCATTGAACCCCACTTTTATATTGTAAAACTGGGGTTTCCGGGGGTATACCTTGTTTTTCTTATTTCTGCTCTAAAATATATCTATAGTTGGAGCAGAAATAAGAACAAGAGGACCATGATGGCCCTGGATCGCTCACCTGATCCATAGAGTAACAAGTGGGCCCCGGGGAGAGCCATTATTGACCCCAGGGTTATAATGTGCATAATGTTGAGGGAGGTCTAAAAAGGTGAAGCTTCATACCAAATATAAACAAAAGACTTTAATTTGAACAATGTTGGCAAAGGTCCACTAGATGAAGCTACACAACAAATATCAAAGACCCGGGCCTTGTTGTTTCATAGAAGAAGATTTTCAAAGAGTATCTCTATTATAAGTCTATGTAAAACCAAAGGGCCCTGGGGCGGGGGCATTGTGGCCCCAGGGCTATAATTTGAACAATCTTGGTAGAGGTCCACTAGCTGAAGCTTCATACCAAATGTCAAAGACCTAGGCCTTGTGGTTTCAGAGTAGAAGATTTTTCAAAATTTTCCCTATATAAGTCTATGAAAAACCAAAGGGCCCAGGAGCGGGGCAATTTTGGCCTCATGGCTATAATTTGAACAATCTTGATAGAGGTCCACAAGATGAAACTTCATACCAAATATCAAAGACCTGGGCCTTGCAGTTTCAGAAAAGAAGATTTTTAAAGATTTTCCCTATATAAGCCTATGTAAAACCAAAGGGCCCCGGGGCGGGGGGCATTTTTGGCCCCAGCACTATAATTTGAACAGTCTTGGTAGGGGTCCACAAGATGAAGCTTCATACCAAATAGCAAAGACCTGGGCCCTGCAGTTTCAGAGAAGAAGATTCTTTAAAGATTTTCCCAATATAAGCCCATGTAAAACCAAAGGGCCCTGGGGCGGGGGCATTTTTGGCCCCAGCACTATAATTTGAACAATCTTGGTAGGGGTCCACTAGATGAAGCTTCATACCAAATATCAAAGACCTGGGCCTTGCGGTTTCATAGAAGAAGATTTTTAAAGGTTTTCCCTATATAAGCCTATGTAAAACCAAAGGGCCCAGGGGCGGGGGTATTTTTGGCCCCAGCACTATAATTTGAACAATCTTGGTAGGGGTCCACAAGATGAAGCTTCATACCAAATATCAAAGACCTGGGCCTTGCAGTTTCAGAGAAAAAGATTTTTAAAGGTTTTCCCTATATAAGCCTATGTAAAACCAAAGGGCCCAGGGGCGGGGGTATTTTTGGCCCCAGCACTATAATTTGAACAATCTTGGTAGGGGTCCACAAGATGAAGCTTCATACCAAATATCAAAGACCTGGGCCTTGCAGTTTCAGAGAAGAAGATTTTTAAAGATTTTCCCTATATAAGCCCATGTAAAACCAAAGGGCCCCGGGGCGGGGGCATTTTTGGCCCCAGCACTATAATTTGAACAATCTTGGTAGGGGTCCACTAGATGAAGCTTCATACCAAATATCAAAGACCTGGGCCTTGCGGTTTCAGAGAAGAAGATTTTTAAAGATTTTCCCTATATAAGCCTATGTAAAACCAAAGGGCCCCGGGGCGGGGGCATCTTTGGCCCCAGCACTATAATTTGAACAATCTTGGTAGGGGTCCACCAGATAAAGATTCATACCAAATATCAAAGACCTGGGCCTTGCAGTTTCAGAGAAGAAGATTTTTAAAGATTTTCCCTATATAAGCCCATGTAAAACCAAAGGGCCCCGGGGCGGGGGCATTTTTGGTACCAGCACTATAATTTGAACAATCTTGGTAGGGGTCCAGTAGATGAAACTTCATACCAAATATCAAAGACCTGGGCCTTGCAGTTTCAGAGAAGAAGATTTTTTAAGTTTTCGGTGAAAAAAATCTATTTTTGGCTCCTGTGACCCATATGTGCAACGGACCGAAACCATTTCAACAACTTTGAAAGGGGACCACCTAAGGATCATTCCTGTGAAGTTTGGTCAAAATCCGCTCAGTGGTTTAGGAGGAGATGTCGTTTGAAGAAAAAGTTTACGGACGGACGGACGCACGCACGGACGACGGACGACGGACAAAAAGTGATCCCAAAAGCTCACCTCGTCACTACGTGACGATGAGCTAAAAATATCACAATTTTTCATCATAACATTTTCATTTTTCTGCGATCAAGGTGACACTGTATTTTTGTATAGGCGTGTTTGCGTAATGTGGAAAAAAGTAAAGGTTGAAAAAATTAAAACTGAAAAAAAAAGCAGAATAACAAATGAAATAAATACTGCACATCACAAATATCAGCAATTGCGAAAAGAACATGAGAAATCTCCTAAGGATATGACAATTTCAGAATTGGGATTGTAACAAAATTAAGAAAACGCGAAAAAATGATTTCACTGAATCAGGACATTTAAAGAGAAACAATAATTCGGGTATATAAAAGTGGCAATAAACAATATGGTCAGGCGTCGTAAAATTTGATACCAAATTTCTTCACCCATCTATGACAAAGGAATCCATCCAGGTATAAAGTTTATGGTGTCCATTTCCAATGTTTGGAGTGTCAAGTTTTTTTTTCTTTGTCAAAAGTTTCACAAAAATATGTAGAATAAGCAACCAATGTAGACCTAGATCAGACGCCAATTTCTGTGGTGCTTTATATTGTTTACACTGTTTGTGAATGCCTCCCAAAAGGGACGCTTGGCATATATGGGTCAGACATTGTTAGTTAAATAGCTTGCAGCAAATAAGACAGCGCACGAGTCGGTCATTAAATATAACTCATAGGGATAACATACGATGTTAGATTTAATACCATTTTTCATGATATTTCATTTTGTCTCATAGGAAACTCATAGGGATAACTAATGTTAGATTTAATACCATTTTTCATGATTTTTCATTTTGTCTGATGGTAATTTGTTACGTTTTCCTAATTCTTTTCAAAACGTATATTTTGGGCACTCGTTTTAACCGCCTCATTGAAACCACAATTTTGTTTGATTTGAGGTTTAACGTCCCCGTCAACACTGTAAAGGTCATTTTGGAGACGTTGCTTCCAATTTTGTGGGACTTTTACCCGACATTGAGATGAAATGACATCTCAAGCCCAGTCGCCCAATGAAACCAATAGGGTTTATTAGCATGGACGGTCCGCCTCGCACCGCGGTTCCTGGACAGGCTTAGATCCTCTAAGCGGTTTACCAGTACTAGTGTGCGGGCCGGATTCAGCTCTGCGTGGAAGCATCGTGCAGCCCATATATTTCTTCAAGCCCCTATGGGCGGGGGCGGTTGAAACCACAATACCCGCGCAATATATGTCTTAGCAGAACACGCCTATTCAAATATATTGAAAACAATATCCACCCAAAACGATTTAATTCAGATAAAAATCCTCATATTTTTCATATTTGTGCTCAAAAAATACATTTTGACAAAGCAAGGCAGTTCCAACGAGTACCCACAATCTGTTTTGAAGCAGAAATAAGAAAAAATAATTAATACCCGGCAAACCCCAGTTTTACTGTTTAAATTTGGGGTTTAATGGGGCCTAAATTATCTATTTGTGTTTGCGTGATGCGGGCCGATTTTAACCCTTATCCAGCAGAACACGACAGTGTAGGTCCCGATTAATCTGATCAGGATTTACACTGTTTGCCATGCAGTATTGGAATTGATTAAATATATCAAGGAATTTGATAAGTGGATAGTCAGGAATGGGTTTGTCCAAATTAATTTATTCTGCAGGATAAAGGTGAGTATCTACTATTCTGTGTACCTAAGACGGTTCCAAAATTTATATGCTTAATTGATATTAAAAATAACAATGTACAGTTAGCGCAGGTCATATTGCTTTATTGTTGTTCAAAGTTGTCGGACAATAAAGAAAGCCTTATAATAGAATGGTCACTTGTTAAAAGTTTATAAAAATTAACTGTGTATTTTTATTATTAATGGGCACAATTAGGAAAACAGTAACACTAGATTCCTATTGGTAATTATAGGATTATGACCTACGCTGGACAGGTAGGAGATAGAGAATCCGATAACTGCGAAAGTGGCTCTACGGGAAATAACTGCCTTTTTTACCGGCGGCTCAGCGCGGCTTAATGCAAGATTAGTTTCCCATACTTATCTGGCGAAGATTGTTCCAGATGATTGGTTTCATTGGGCGACAGGGCTTGAGATCTCATTTCATCTCAATGTAGGGTAAAAGTCCCTCAAAATTGGAAGCAATGTCTCCAAAATGACATATACAGTATTGACGGGGACTATAAACCTCAAGTCAAACAGACAAACAAAATTATAACTTCCTCTTTTTGATAAGTTCTTTATGTTACTCTAGGCGTGTTGTAAACTGGGCACAGCATGGTTGTCAGTCATCTGTTTATCTGTTTGTCTGTATTAGATATTAGCAACTGTGAATAGTCATATCTATGCATGCTGATCTCAAACTGTAGCATGCCAGAAATCCATAGATTCCTAGGTGACATTTTGTGACCTAGTTCAGCTTTCCACACACACTTTGCAGAACATGGTCATTGACTGGTAAAAACGCCTTTAAGGTAAGACTTCAGTTTTGATCGAATATTTTTGCAGATGAAGAGAATATGGCTAGATTTTCAAAAAAGTTTAATTCCGGAACAGTTTCAAAACAGGCACAACATTCTGCTACACGGAGTTATGACCTTTGATTGCTAAGACGCCTGTAATGACTTTAAACTTGCAGATAAGAGGGACATGGGTATGTTCAGAGTTATGCCCAGTTTGGTGAATGTTATAGACACTTGACCTTGACCTACTTTTGTGCACAGGTGAGCATTCAGAACTATCTTGGCCCTCTTGTTTAATGTTTAATATGTTCTATTAAAAGGTAATCTTTAGGGGGGAAGGACTGCAGCACTGAACAGAGACAAGCTTGTTTCCGCTGGTTATGCCTCATCAGAGACCCTCAGTCTGTAGCTGAGATACCACAGGGCCAAAAACTATAGCCTTCAATATGATGACGGCAGGGAGACTTGTTATGGTCGCAATCGTCATTGATGTATTGTCGTTATTTTTTTCGGTTTCCTTTCTAGCACTGAATCCCTTCGGGTTGGGCGAGCTGGTAGCTTAATGGTCCGTTATGAATACAATAAGCAGCCGCAGATAAGACTGACAGGGCGGAGCTATCGTTTGCACCAGCCCTTGGAATATTATATTAACAAAAAGGTAAACAACGTCCTCGGAATGTGTGATTTTAACTGTAACACAAAGAAAGCTATGAAGTATATGATCATTGGGTTCGCTTGCAAAAACATGCGAGAGGCACTCTACCGAATCTTCTTGTTAAATTTGACATGCATTGACAATACCTGAATAGCTCCGCATTGGCAATCTTTTCTGCCACTACTAAATAGATATATTGTTTGTTCTCTCTCTATTCCCTTTGGTGCTTTGATTTGTTTGATTTGAGGTTTAACGTCCCCGTCAGCATTGTATAGGTCATTTTGGAGACGTTGTTCCAATTTTGTGGGACTTTTACCCGACAATGAGATGATATGACCTCTCAAGCCCTGTCGCCCAATGAAACCAATAAGGTTTATAAGCATAGACGGTCCAACTCGCACCTCTTTGCCTGGGCAGGTTTAGATCCTCTAAGCGGCTTTCCAGTACTCGTGCGCGGTCAGATTAAGCTCTGCGTGGAAGCATCATGCTGCACATTTCTTCATGCCCCGATGGGCGATTTAGTAGCCTGTACAGTGTAAATGTGGCACTTCCTGGTTACCTTTATTTGAATTTTGTATATTCAGATCCGGTGGTAGGCGATTCCTACTGCCAATCCATTTAAATACTTGACAAAAAGCAAAAAAGTTGCCTTTGGAAACAAAGAACACATAAAAGAACGAAAATCGATTTTATTGATTCTCTTCATACACAGCTATTTAGTATGCAAATCGATACAATTAACCCACAGCTCCCATCAGAGACACCAAAGGGAAAGTGCACAAACATGAAACAACAGACCCTAGTGGAAACATCAACAGCGGAAAGCCAAAAGCACAGTCCCTTTCCCACAAAATGGCCATAGGCTATCCAAAAGAAAATAATTCAAGCGACACACATACTCAAAGACAAGTCTTAGATATAACAAATACGCCATACGCCTCCTAGCACCAGCTGAGCGATATTCGATTTTCCATGTAACCAGAATGGGCTCAATGATCACAAAGGAAAAGAAAATATAATCTGCACGATGATGAAGCAGACTTTTTACGGCCGCCACACTGTACTTAACACCAGCTGCAGTGAGGTAAAAGGTTACTTTGGAAACAACGAACACATAAACGATGGAAATACGGAGACTCGGTTTTACTGAAACTCTTCATACACAGCAATTTAGTTTGCAAGGCTGCATACGCCTCTTAGCACCGGCTTAAGCGATATTCGATATTCAGTGTAACCAGAATGGGCTCAATGATCCCAAAGGAAAAGAAAATATAATCTGCATTATGATGAAGCACGGAGAAACTTTATACGGCCGCCAAACGGCACTTAACACAAGCTGCAGTTAGGTAAACTAAACAGCTAAAAGCTATATATCTTCATGTAATATTGAATTCATTAAACGAATAGAGAAAAAGGGATAAAATGCGAGGCACTGTCGAGTATTTTTTTCACTTTTCATCAACGAGTTTAATAAAAAGCCGATCATTTTCCCCTTTTCCTCATAGACTTTAATAAAAATAATATATGACCACGACTGCAAGAGCTTGTTTATCATACTTCGACTGCCTATTCGAAATTCGCAAAATTGCAGTATGTTTCCTCTGGCTTTCTTTGCCGGATCATTACAGGGTCACTGATGAGGCTTTATTAGCCGAAACTACGTAGTATGACCCATCTTCTTTCTTATGAATGTTTTCATTGCTCTTAAAGGAACTCATTTTTGATTTTTATTTGCCTTCACTGCAGCTGGTGTTGCGCCGTGTGGCGGCCGTAAAACGTCTCCCCGTACATCAACCATAGTGCAGTTTATATTTTACTTTCGGTCCTTTGAGATCAGCGTGAATATTCTGAGAAATCAGAAATAAATTATTGGTTTAGACTCATATTCTAGACAGGTTTTAAATTATTTGGACCCCATTTTGATTTATATCAGTCTTTGAATCGACTGCCTATTCGAAATTCGCAAAATTGCAGTATGTTTCCTCTGGCTTTCTTTGCCGGATCATTACAGGGTCACTGATGAGGCTTTATTAGCCGAAACTACGTAGTATGACCCATCTTCTTTCTTATGAAAGTTTTCATTGCTCTTAAAGGAACTCATTTTTGATTTTTATTATAACGTTTAAAACGCATTATACTCACGATTTTAAACACAAATGTCAATATTTCGCCATTAGTGAACGCGACGTCGTTAAGGTCAAGGTATATGTAACGTTACGGGGCGTATCTTACTAGTTTGCATATTTAATCCACTAGTGGATTATTGAATGTATTACAGGGCGTTGTTACTCTCACAGACGCGACGTCATATGATAAAATATATAAATATATAGTTTTACTAAGCACTCTGCAGCCCCAGGCCATCCGGACTTGAAGAAATAGATCGGCTGCATGATGCTTTCACGCAGAGCTGATACCGACCGCACACGAGTTCTTGTAAACCGCTTAGAGGCAAAGCGGTGTGAGTCGGACTGTTCATGCTTATAAATCATATTGGTTTCATTTGGCGACAGGACTTTAGATGTGATTATCTCAATGTATAGTAATAGTTCCACAAAATTGGAAGCAATGTCTCCAAAATGACATACAGTGTTGGTGGGGACGTTACACAATCAAATCGATCAATCAATTAATCAATTAATCAATACTAAGCACACTGTGACTAAACACCAGCTGTGGTGCAGTTTAAGATGTCTTTGTCACTTTACTATCATGTTTTCGGCGTTTAAGAAAACTATGGAAGTAATAGTTCCCAAACAGAATAAAAAGCGATAATGAAGAAGTAATCAATACTATTTGCAACCCCTCTGGGTAATCACAGCCGCTATATAGATTGTTGATCGCGTGGCACATAAATATCAGAAACTGCACCTGCAAATATAAAAAAAGACATTACGTAAACATGCCTTTACAAATACATTGTAAATTTTTCCGCCGAAAAATCGAAAATTTTAAATTCTAAGATGAAATATTGTGATATTGCACGACCCGCACGACCCGCAGAAAAGCGACCGACTGAAGTCGGTTGATTTTCTAAGAGTGCCCTAAAATCACCGTGTCATTCTGTCAGTCTGTCAGTCTGTCTGTCCGTCCGTAACCCGTTTGTGAAAATTGGTGATAGTGACTTAACCGCTTGGAATATTTAAACAATGTTTGGCATACTGATAGATATCAATGAGATCCAACCAAAAAACTTGCGAAATATTACATTCCATTTAGTATAGCCTCGCTGAGGCGAATAATGTGAAAATTTTCGAACTGCTTCTATTCGGTAACCGTTGGGCCGATTGAAGTCAAATTTCATATAGAGCCTCTATGGGATGGGGGAAACCAAAATTTGCTCATGGGGTCCAGGTCACAAGACCAAAATGGCCGCCAAGCCATATATGGTCTGTCTGTCTGTCTGTCCGTCCGTAACCCGTTTGTGAAAATTGGTGATAGTGACTTAACCGCTTGGAATATTTAAACAATGTTTGGCATACTGATAGATATCGATGAGATCTAACCAATGAACTTGCGAAATATTACATTTCATTTAGTATAGCCTCGCCGAGGCGAAAAATGTGAACGTTTTCGAACTGCTTCTCCTCGGAAACCGATGGGCCGATTGAAGTCAAATTTCATATGGAGCCTCTGTGGGATGGGGGAAACCAAAATTTGCTCATGGGGTCCAGGTCACATGACCAAAATGGCCGCCAAGCCATATATGGTGAAAACCTTCAAAAATAGTCTTCTCCAGAACCACTGGTCAGATTTCCACGAAACTTCATAAATAGCATCTGGGACGTAGGCCCATCATAAATTGCTAAAATGGTGACCCTGGGTTGTCCTTGACCTTCTTTTGTGTTGGAAAAGTGAGAATGCACTTTATCCTGCAAACGATTCAGAATACAGTACTAAAGTATAAGATATATTTCTGCTCCTTACGATAAGGTGCATTTATTGGGGGAACCGTTTTAGGTCCAGGTCCTGGACCAAAATGGCCGCCATACCCATATATGGTAACACTCATAAAGCTAAAAGCATCCGGCGGGTCGTGCACTTCAGCTGAAGCAGTGTTTTTTTTTTTCTTATTTCTATATTTTGGAGCAGAAATAAGAAAAATAAGGTTTACCCCTGCAAACCCCAGTTTTACTATATAAAAGTGGGTTTCAAAGGGGTCAAAATTATAGAGGCGTTATTTCCTGCGATTGCGCCGAGGAAAGTCACAAATCAGGTTTTTTATGCTGTCGAGTGTTCATCATTATTGTTTGATTTTTTATGTATTTTTGTTTGTTCTTGGAGATGATGCACTGATGACTAAGAGACCTTCATGTCGATTGAACAAAGACTATGGGGTGCATAAGGCCTTTTTAAGCCCCTTAACAAGTCTCTAGTTTCTCATCATATCTTGCCCCTACAGTGTCCTCTTTACTAAAATAGCATTTGTTTTGCAAAATAAGCCCTAGTTATGATTATGAAAGTGGGTTGGGTAATTCAGCATTAACCTGATGAATCATGCTTTATGCACCATTTCCCTTTTAAAATACACTCATACTTTCCTACGTTTGGCAGGCAAACGCCCTAGGTCATATCCTGCCTCATTTTTATCTCATTGAATTAAAATACTTAATTAAAATACTACATCTGCGGCAGTTATTTTATGAGAATCTTTATTTTTTGTTTATTTTGCTTCTACAAATTCAATAAATCATAGCCTATCTCAGAAACTAAATGGCGAATTATTTTCAAACTTTCTGCAGTATATCATTCGAAGAGTTCATAGAGTTGTATAGGTTTGGTGATATTGACCTAACGTACAAAGTCACTTTGCCTGGGCCTTGGTGTGCCAATTAGGACCATTTTTACTGTCCCTTAACAAAAAGCTTTGGATTATTCTGATACATTACCTATAGAGTTCCTTTCACTAAAAGGATTTAGGTTAGGTAAAGTAAGTCCTTAGATATGAAATGATCTTGAAAGTGGGTGGGGTTATTTAATATCTACGTGCAGCATCATGTTTTATGCACTGCATCTCTTTTGAAAATATTACACCCACTCACATCTTCTCTTGTTTGTTTGACCAATTCCCTAGGTAATATCCTACCTGACTTTTCCTCCTTAACAATAAGATAATTATCAGTCCGTCGGCAGAAACTCTTTAATGAAAACCTTCTATTTATGCGAATTTTGCATGAAGGAGTTCAATAAATTATTTTTTCCTGAATATAATAAGGGGTGCTTTTGGAATCAACCTGATTGTAGCATTAGAAAAATGCGAAGAACAGACTAGGTTTTGCCGACATTGATTTTATTTTCAAATGTACATGAGCCGTAAGATTATCAAAACGACGGGTGCCATTGGACCATGTTCTGACTCCTCCCAATAACAAAATGTCCTTATTTACTAAAGATGCACTGTCCTTTCTCATTCATTTTCCCTCTATTTTACATCTTTGAATTTACAGAATATTTGTTTTATCTCCCAAACTGTGTTTGAATTCTTTTGAAACGTGTATAAGGATATAATTGTGAAAGCGTTAGCACTTTATTAGGTTTTGGAAATCAATTTACGAAATCACGCCTGTACAAATACATTGTAAATTTTACCACTGAAAAAAATGAAAATTTTCAGATGAAAAAATTCAATATTTTTCTTATTTATGCTCGAAACATAGATTGTGGATACTCGTTAACGAGGCGGTTCTAACGAGTACCCATAATCTATATTTTTGAGCAGAAATAAGAAAAATAATGTATACCAGTGCAAACCCCAGTTCTACTTGTATATAGTAAAACTGGGGTTTGCAGGGGTATACATCAATTTTCTTATTTCTGATCAAAAACATAGATTGTAGGTACTCGTTAGAACCGCCTCGTCGAGGCGGTTCTAACGAGTATCTACGATGGATGTTCTGAGCAGAAATAAGAAAAAATATCGAACTTTTTTTATCTGAAAATTTTCATTATTCGCTGGTAAAATTTAAAATGTATTTGTATAGGCGTGTTTTCGTAATGGCCATGATAAAAACGTAACAAGCGGAAAGCTAAAAGAAAATTAACTTTCCCACACAATGGCCAAACGGCTATTCTAAATAAATAAGCATTACATAAAACAAAAACATAGATTGTAGGTACTCGTTAGAACCGCCTTGTCGAGGCGGTTCTAACGAGTATCTACAATCTATGTTTTGAGCAACAATAAGAAAAAATATCGAACTTTTTATCTGAAAATTTTCATTTTTCGCTGGTAAATTTTAAAATATATTTGTACAGGCGTGTTTTCGTAATGGCCATGATGAAAACGTAACAAGCGGACAGCTAAAAGAAAATTAACTTTCCCACACAGTGGCCAAACGGCTATTCTAAATAAATCAGTCAGGCGAGGATTATGGCCATGTAAAATCGATTTAAGCCCCCCCCCCCCCCCACAAGGCGGAATTCTTTCCACTGACCGTTCCAAGGCAGATCTTCTGTGGCGGTTTATTTATGTTGTTGTTTGTTACTTACTGTGTGTATCACGTGTCTTTTTATTTTGGATGGCCATATGGCCATTTTGTGGGAAAGTAACTGTCCTTATGGCCTTCCTTTGTTTAGGTTTCCATTATAATCTGGTCGCTTAATGCTTGTGTTTCTTTCCCTTTGGTGTCTTTGATGGGTGGAGTAAGTTAATTGTATCGATTCCTGACCTTTGTTTTACTTCTACTTTACACATATGCAAAGACGAACCATCACAATTATAACAAACCACAACAAAAGAATCGCCTTGGAGCGGTCAAGTAATTTTTGTCGAGGTGGGAGGGGTGCTTATATCGATTTTACGTGGCCATAATCCTCGCCCTTGGTTCGGTCGTGGTTGAGACCAATAATTTATGGACAGTCTTTAAGCATTAGGAAAACATGGCCGTGTGAAATAATGGCGTCCAACATGGTGTCAGAAGTTACATATATTACGTAAAAATGATAACATCTTTCTAATTTCTGCTTTCAGCATAGATTGCGGGTGCTCGTTAGAACCGCCTCAATGAGGCGGTTCTAACGAGTACCCACAATCTATGCTTTGGAGCAAAAATAAGGCAGATAATGTTAACCCCCTTACACCCCGCTTTTCCCTCTATAAAGTGGGGTTTAGAGGGGTCTTCGTTTCACGGACTTGTTATCGTGATGGTAATACAACTTTCGTAGGCCTGGTTATCTCCGTAAAAAGTGGGGTTTAGAGGGCAGTTCATTTTACGGACTCATTACGAAAATACGCATATACAAATACATTGTAAATTTTACCAACGAAAAAATGAAAATTTTAAGACGAAAAATGTTGATATTTTTCTTATTGCTGTTCAAAATATAGAATTTGGGTACACATTACAACCGCCTCTAGAGTACCCACAAACTATGTTTTTGAGCAAAACAAGAAAAATAATGTATACCCCAGTAACCCCCAGTTTTACTATATAAAATGGGGTTTAAGGGGGTCAAAATTATATAGGCGTGCTTTCGTGATGCTGTTCGCGTGATGGTAACATTTATACTGTACTATGATCTATACCTACCAGCTGCAATCTAGTAATGTATCGTTTCCACCAAAGATATTTCTGCATATGAGGTCCTATAGCAGCAAGTCCATAATAACTGTACATGAAGATGTGGACACATGAATTCAGTAACGCCACAAACGACGCTATAATACAAAAATACAGTCATATAAAAATATAAAAAATCAAGACATACATGTACACCATATATTGTTCATACATTCAGCTTTTAGCCAGAATCAGTTTTAGTCGGTGAAGAATAGAGTACAAATTCCGATATTAACCATTATCTTGCTGAATATTTAAATTAGCCGCACCCATTTCTGACTATCAGCCAATCAGATTACAGGATATAGTATTTTCGTTCAAATTCACAAACTGAATGACAAACAGTATAGATCAACTGTTTGCAAAGGGGTTGTCGTGAACAGCAGGATAAGGGTTAAGACCACATTTGAACAGTTCCAAAGTTAGTCTCTTATAAGCGACACTGAGTGTTGGAAACACAAAGGCTTTTTAAAAAAGTTTAGGATAATTTGTCTTGTTTTAGCTTGTCCTATCTTTATGAACCTGTGAGAAGGAAAAATACAAAGTGGCATTATTCGGTCGCGCAGTCTTCGCCAATCATTTGAGTCATCACAAAAAGTACTGTCTTTATTTTCTGAGTATGACATATTATGGATTTACTTATCTACCATATGGTCTAAAGACCAATCAATATCGTCAGCCTCGATAGCGCAGTGGTTAACGCGTTCGACTTATGATCGAGAGGTTGTTCGTTCGAATCCGGGACCTGTATCGAGGTGTGTCCTTGGGCAAGACACGTAATGACACTGCCTCACTCCGCCCAGGTGTAAATGGGTAGCAGTGGTGTTATAGTCACTGCCTCTCTCTCGTGCGCGTGAGAACATCCGGAATGATTGTTCGTGAGCGATTAAATAAGCGTGAAGCTTCCATCGCAATCGAACTAAAATAAATAAGTATAAACTCATCAATAAAGTAAAATATACAAAAGTATAATCATTAAGACCAAACAATATAATAAAATACAAGGCAATGTTAACAAGGTTTGAAAATCACTTTATACTTTTTATCAGTCCGCTAGTACATGTATAACATTTAGATGTATAAAACGCATTGTTCACAAAGTACAGTAAAATTCCGTTAATAAGACCACCAACAAGTGAGACTAATTCTGCTTTAAAAAGCTTATTTAGAAAGATGCAGTTATTCTTTCTTTGTGTTCTGCACATAGTGTCGTCTGGACAGAGACCACCTTTGGGGCGGTTCAAAAGTGGTCTTAAAGACCACTTTTGAACAGTCCCAAAGGTGGTCCTAATACAGGATGTGTATTAGGATAATATTGTGTATATAGGGCTGTTGATTGCTTGCAAAATGAAGATGAGCCGGTGCATGGCAAAACCTACAATGAGACCGGTTCGACCAGCAGGGACTCAAATCAACCTGCGCACTCATCCACTATGACAAATAGAAGTGGCGACAATGATCAGGAATGGATACAATTAACCCACAGCTCCCATCAGAGACACCAAAGGGAAAGAACACAAACATGAAACAACAGACCCTAATGGAAACATCAATAACGGAAAGGAAAAAGGACAGTTACTTACTCACAAAATGGCCAATGGGCTATCCAAAATAAAATAATATAAGCGACACAAACACCCAAAGACAAACCATAACAAAAATAAACCACGATAGAAGAACCGCCTTGGAACGGTAAGCGGAAACGTATTCCACTGGGGGACTAATCGCTTTTACGTGGCCACAATTCTCGCCGATTAAGACATATACTTTGTTCAGTCCGCATGAAGGCCTTTTGCTTATGTCTCTTTGAATATATCTTAGCCTATTGTAGGTATATGCGATCAGCGAAGACTCTGGTCAGACTGCGTGAGAGACTGTGCGAATGTGTAGGCTGATCCGAGGCTTCGCTGGTGCATCATGCATTCTTGTAGATTTTGTCATGCTAGGGCTCAGATTGCATTACGCAGAATTACAGACGCCCTAAATGCACGATTTTATCATTAACAAGTCACCGTCAGTCTTTACCTGGGGGCCAGTTGTTCAAAACATCTTTAGCTTAACGAGCTCGTTAGTGTTCGTTTTTTTTTATTTTTTTTTTTTTTTTGGTTTTGGTTTTACGGCCCATTCAAGATTATTTCAATCATATCGAGCCGATCGTTAATCAAAGATGGGCGAAAACCGGAGTACCCGGCGAAAAACCACCTGATTCCGTTGCAGAATTTGGCGCCTCACATGTGGCCCGAGCGAGGCTCGAACCACAGCGATGTCGTTAGTGTTCATATTGTAAACTGTTCTAGCAAGATTAATATTTAAATGTTTGGTAATTTTGTTGAAAAAATGTGAGCAGCTTTTGCGAATCCAAAAGCTACTCACATTTTTTTCAGCAAAAATATTAACATATTTGCCATATTTGATCAAAGTTTTAGCGATACGTTAAGTAACGACATTGTTAGTTTTAAACAACTGGCCCCAGGAGATTGTGATCCGTACACAATAAAATTAGACGGTACAATTCACCATCTGTCCTGGTACCCTAACCCACAACCAAACCCCAGCTCCAGCTATCACAGAGGAAGTCGGGACAGTAAAGCCAGAGTAAAACGTAGAAAAAAATAAAGGCAATGATCAGGAATCGATACAACTATCCACAATAGAAGTGGAGGCAATGATCAGGAATCGACACAATTAACCCACACTCCCATCAGAGACAGCAAAGGGAAAGAAACACAAGCATGAAACAACAGGCCCTAATGTAAACATCAATAGCGGAAAGCCAAAAAGACAGTTACTTTCCCACAAAATGGCCAATAGGTTATCCAATATAAAATAATACAAGCGACACAAACACCCAAAGACAAACCGTAACAAAAATAAACACCTCCCATCAGAGACACCAAATGGAAAAAACACGAACATGAAGTAACTAACCCCAAATGAAAGCATCAAAAGCCGAGAGCCAAAAGGACAGTTTCTTTCCCACAATAAAGTCAAACGGCTCTCCAAAATACAGGCAAAAAATATAAGCAATACATACATGCAAAGATAAACTACAATAAAACTAAATAGCGGTAGAAGAACCTCCATGAAACGGTCAGAAAAACTTAACCCAGTCGGAGGCCGTAATCGATTTTTATATGGCCATTATCATTGTCATTCGTTCTATCGTGGTTTACACAAATAATTTCTTTAGTCCGCATGAAGTCATGCTACATGTGGCTCATCAGTGCTACATCTCCGTTTGAAAATTACTGAACCTGGCAGCCCTAAGTTCTGAAATGGACTCCATTGTATATAAAGGGTAGGGATGGGGGGGATTCTGATCAGTACAGAATGGGTTAATCGATGTTCTAGACTACTTACTCTCCCCACCTGGAACATATCGTATACCTAGCCAGAACAGCAGCACCATGGTACTATGGTGATATACATGTAAGAACGTCAACTGATCATTCTTCTTACGGAGTATAAAGAAAACCTGAAAAAGAGAGTGATGATGAATGTTGGTGGTTGTGTTAATGTAAAGGCAACAATTTGCTGATGTCCTTCGAATTCGTTATTCTATGAGAAGTCGGAAGTTGTCATCACGAAAACACGCCAATATAATTTTGATCCCCTATACCCCAACGTTTGCATACCGGGGAAACAGGGATATACAGGGGTTTTCATTAATTCCTCACCAAACATAGACTGTGGGTACTCGTCAGAACCGCCTAAGCATATGTTTTAGAAAAAAAAAATGAAAACTAACAGAATCTTTTATTTGAAAATTTTCGTTTTTTTTTTTTTTTTGTTTTTTTTTTTGAGGTAAAATTTTCAAAATATTTGAGTAGGTGTATTTTCGTTATGGCATTTGTACATTTATTTGTACTGGCTGTGTATTGAAAAAAGTTTCATTGGCGGTGTAACGGTTAATGTTTTATTGGTAAAAGTTTCATTGGCGGTGTAACGGTCAACGTTTCATTGGTAAAAGTTTCTTTTGCGGTGTAACGGTTAACGTTTCATTGGTAAAAGTTTCATTGTTGGTGTAACGGTTAACGTTTCATTGGTAAAAGTTTCATTGGTGGTGTATTTGTAAACCATCACGTGAACAAGTGAATTAAAGACCCCCCTAAACCCCATTTTATATAGAGAAAACTGGATTTACGGGGGTAAACATTATTTTCCGTATTTCTGCTCCAAGACCTAGGTTGTGGGTACTCGTTAGAACCGCCTCAATGAGGCGGTTCTAACGAGCACCCCAAACCTATGTTTGGAGTATAAATAAGAAAAAATATAACAAATTTTCATGAGAAAGCTACCTTTTTTGTATTTTGAAAAATTCATTATATCACACGGATGTGTTATGGTAATGATTCCGTGGCAAACATGTAGCAAGTGACGTTATGGAAACGAGTCACGGCTAGGAATGAGGATTTTAAAGCCAACACCATGGATAAAACAACGTCCCGTGTCCTTAATCACATATATACTACTCAAAGTTTGATAGGGATCACTTTTTAATGCAAAATAATTTTTGGATGAATTAAACAGCTGAATCCAAATTTGATACATAATGATAGAAAACGTATCCTTCACAAAACCTAGTGATTAATTTTGTCAACTGGTACTGCATTCAAGCGTGACAACAGCAAACGTCTTGGCACCCCCAAAATTTGCCGTAACAGGAAGGGATTTGGACAACTGATTTTTTTCAAAAATTTCCAAATTTGTTTAGACAAACGTGCTTAATAACGTGTATGGCGTACAAGGGCATCAATTACAGTACGACATCGCTTGCGCATGCTCGTTATCCGAGTCTGTATCCGGTTTTGTGAAATCAGCTTTCATTCAGCAACCAATGCATCTTTGAGCTCCTGTAAAGTTCTCGGATGCACCGGTCGGGCTGAAACAGCACTCTGTAGCATGTCCCGCGCATGCTCAATCGGATTTAAGTGCGGTGACCGTGCAGGCCAGTCCATACGAACGATTGTCTCACGTTCCAGGTAGGAATCAGTGACGTTGGCAGGGTTGGGACGGGCATTATCATCCATCAGAATAAAGCCCGGGCCGATAGCATCTGCATATGGTCTCACAAACTCATCAAGAATCTCATTACAGTACCTCACTGCCATTAACGTTCCGTTTTCAACGACGTACAAGTCAGGTATACCTTTCACACTTATCCCAGCCCAAACCATGACTGACCCCTTTCCATAGCGATCATGCTCTGTCACATTCAAGTCATCGAATCGCTGTTTAGACATTCGCCACACTAATTGACGTTTATAAGTGAAGTCTAGACAGAATCTGGACCCCTCAGTAAACAGTACTGGCGTCAAGTCACGAACCGTCCACCTGACGTGAGTTCTGACAAAGTCTAACCGGTCTAGCACGTGCTGTCTCGTCAACGGGACACGAACAGCAGGCCTCATGGCATTAAGTCCGAACTCGTGGAGTCCGTTTCTGACAGTTTGTGTAGAAATTCGTACTCCAGTTCCGTTCATAAGCTCGTTATGCAAACGCGTAGCGTTCAGGAAGCGTTGACGTCGAGACTGAATCAACAAGAAACGGCCCTGACGTTGAGTTGTAGCCCTTTCTCGACCCCGCCGCGGCTGTGTGAAAGATTTCCGTGGGTAAGATGCCGACTCCACATTCGTGAAACCACGCTCTGAGACACATTCAGAATCCCAGCAACACGACGTTGAGAGACGCAAAATTCCAACATTCCGACGCAACGATTCATTTCTTCGGGGCTCAGACGGTTTCTTAATTGTCCCCCTAGGCATTTTAGTGTTTCACAAATCAAATGAAGTCCTTTTTACGCTTGGTAAAGGAACACTGACAAGTTTGATTGGTCTGTTGGAAAGCAGTGCTACGCAAGATTTTGGGGGTGCATGAATTCATTTGCGAATTGTGAGAAGTGTACACTTTTATGAGTACTGAACTGCACACGAGTTTCTGCTTAAGATATTTATCAATATACCGAGTACAAATTCTGTCAAGAACTTATAAATTTTCTGTGTAAAATTTGGTACATAAAAAGTGATCCCTATCAAACTTTGAGTAGTATATTAGAACATGGTTCAATGCATTACGAAAACACGCCTATACAAATACATTGTCAATTTTTCGGTGAGGCGATTCTATTGAGTACCCACAATCTATGCTTTTAAGCAGATATAAGGAAATACTGTTTACCCCTGTAAACCCCAGTTTTACTATATAAAAGTGAGGTTCAAGGGGGTCAAAATTATATAGGCGTGTTTTCGTGGTGGTTTGAATACGGCTTCTTAGAGATTCAAAAATGCTCACAAAAAGTGCATTGTTTGTATCGAAAAATTAATACATGTAGTTTCAAAACCAATCTATGGCCAAATCGTCAAGTGAACAAGTCCAGGCAATGAGCACTCTTGTACAATAGGTGAGGAATTGATACAATTTCCTCACACCTTCCATTAAAGACACCAAAGGGAAAGAAACACTAACATAAAAATACGTCACCGTTGTCAGAACAACATTACAAAACGGATGCCAAAAGGACAGTTTCTATCCTACAAAATGGCCAAACGGCTATCCCGAATTTAACGATATCAGCAACACCATTACGTTAAGTCGGTGTAATGAACACCCCATAAACCCCACTTTATATAGAGGAAAGTGGGGTTTACGGGAGTATTCATCATCTTTCTTTTTTCTGCGCCAAGACATAGGTTGTGGGTGTTCGAACCGCCTCAATTCTAATGAGCACGCCCAACCTTTGTTTGCTTTAATAATAAGATTGTCATCAGGAAAGTAGCCATACTGATGCTATAAAAGAATGCATTGTGTTGCACGACTGCAATATCGTATATTATCAGTTACCCCCTATATATATTGCATTGTAACACATTGACCTGGTAAAGATATGCTCAGGACAAGTGAGCTTTATCAGGTCAACGTGACATTGCACGTTTTTGAATGAAACGGACTGCCGGCAGAAATGGCCAAATGTTATTATTACTGTAAAAAAATGGAAAAATTACATTTAAAATATCAAAAGAAAAATAACGGTCAGCTGACAGTAAATATACTGTCCGATTATATTCCGCGCCATAATGTTGGGACGCACGGAGGACAATCGATAATTAATCGTAAATTGCTAATTTGAAGAGTCTTCACGGGGATAAACTGATGACTAGAATACCAGATTCGTGTATATTGATATCAAGTTTATCAAACTTAGATTCGAGAACACATGTAGAATCGCTCGGCTAGCCTCGTGATTCTACAAGTGTTCTCGAAGCCTTGCCTGATAAACTTGATAGCTCTTTTGATATCAAGTTTATCGGGCTAAGCTTCGAGAACGCATGTAGAATCGACAAGCCTCGCGATTCTACAAGCGTTCTCGAAGCCTGGCCTGATAAACTTGACATCAAAAGACACGAACCTAGCATTCTCTATTGAAATGGCTAAACGGCTATCTAAATAATAGCGATACCAGCGGCACACACATGCAAACACAAACAACGACAACAAGATAGAGAATACCAGGTCCGTGTCTTTTTATAACAAGTTTATCAGGCAAGACTTGAACCGCGAGGCTTGCAGAGCGAATCTACTTGCGTTCTCGAAGCCGAGCCTGATAAAGTTAATGTCAAATGATACGAATCCGGTATCCTCTTTAAATATGCAATTTAAGAGCCTCAGTGCGTCTCAACATTCCGGTGTGCAATAATCGGTCCATATATTTGGTATAATCCGACCGTAATTTTTCTTATGATATTTTTCAAGTAATTGTTTTCCAATTGTTCCAGGATTTATAACATTTTGTCATTTTTTCTGGCAGTCCGGTTAATCCATTAAAGTGCAATATCACGTTGACGTGATAAAGCTCACTTGTCCTGAGATAGCATAACATTTTTATCAGGTCAATGTGTTACAATGCAATACAAATATAGAGGGTACAGGTTTTGTTTGTTTGATTTGAGGTTTATCGTCCCCGTCAACACTGTAAAGGTCAGAGGGTACAGGTAACTGATAAGCACAAATACAGAGATGAAACAACTTTGAGGACTCTAAAACATGGAATAACTGAAATCCTGGAGCTAAAGTAAACCAACAGTTTGACCATGATGGCCACAGAGTATGAGCCTCGAACCGCTGGAGTGCAATTAAAAAGGGAAGCAAATATATTAACCGTAATAGATTAAACTACCATACATGCAGTCGTTAGTATAAGCCCCATTGAAGTAGACAAAACTGGCATCATGTTAACAAGTCCGTGTTATGAACACCCCTCTAAATCCCTACTTTATAGGTAGGGAAAATTGGGCTTTACAGGGGTGTTCATTATTTTTCTTAATTCTGTTCCAAGACATAGGCTGTGAGTACTCGTTAAAACCGCCTCATTAAGGCGGTTCTAACGAGCGCCCACAACCTTTCTTTGGAGTAAGAATAAGAAGACAAATCACAAATATTCATCAGAAAGCTAGTCATTTTGGAGATCAACGAAATTAGCCAGCGCATGACAAAACCAACAATAAGACATGTGCGCCCAACGGAGACTCAGATCAGCCTGCGCATACGCGCGGTCTGATCAGTGTCTTCGTTGTGCACTCTAAGGATAGCTAAGGGCCCAATGCGCCTTCGTGCAGCATGAGAAGTCTCTGGTTAGACTATATGGATGTGCAGGCTGATTCGATTCTTCGCTGTGCGCACATGTAAGTTGTAGGACATGCTGTGTCGGCTCAATACTATGTCACACGGATGCGTTATCGAAAACCGTGGTTTTACAAGCGTATACCTTATTTTCCTTGTTTCTGCTCAGACACATATATTGTGAGTATTCGTTAGAACCGCCTCAAAAAAAAAAAAAAAAAAAAAAGAATTTGTTTTTCTACAAGAACACAGTTGTCTCCCCACTGTTTGACCTCTAAGTATGACATTGACATTGGCGGTATGACCTGGGTCTTGTGTGCAACACATCATCTAATGAAGATGAACATTTCTGCAAAGTAACTTGAAAAGTTCTTTGAGAAATAAGAAAGTTATTGACCGTACACAAAAAAAGCCCCTTTTTACCTTTGACCTCTAAGTATGGCCTTGACCTTTGAGGTACAACACATCGTCTCATGATGGTTAACATTGCTGCCAAGTAATTTCATAATCCATCAAAGAACAAGAAAGGTAATGACTGTCCATAAAAAGTGTCCCTTTTATGACCTTTGACCTCTAGGTATGACCTTGACATTAGAGGTATGGACCTTGGTCTTACACACGACTCATCGTCTAATGGAGAACATTTCTTTAAAAAGTACATCCATAAATAAAAAAGTTATTCACTGGACACTCAAAAAAAGACTTTTTTTTACCTTTGACCTCTTAGTATGACCTTGACCTTGGAGCTACCGACCTGGGTCTAGCGCGCAACACATCGTCTCATGATGGTTAACATTTCTGCCAAGTAATTTCACAATCTATCTAGGAATAAGAAAGATATTGACTGAACACTAAAAAAGGCCCCTTTATTAACCTCTTAGTATGACCTTGATCTTTGCGGTACCAACATGGGTCATGCAAGAGACACATCGTCTCATTGTGGTTAACATTTTTGCCAAGTAATTTCAAAATCCATCTACAAATAAGAAAGCTATTGACCAAACACAAAAATGCTCCTTTTTCACCTTTGACCTCTAAGTATGACCTTGAACTTTGTGGTACCAACCTAGGTCATGCACGCAACACATCGACATATGGTGGTTAACATTTCTGCAAAGCAATTTCAAAATCAATCTAAAAATAAAAAAGTTATTGACCAAACACGAAAAAGGCCCCTTTTTTACCTTTAACCTCTATATATATTACCTAGACATTTGAGGTACCAACCTGGATCATGCGTGCAACACATCGTCTCATGATAGTTAACATTTCTGCCAAGTAATTTCAAATTCTATCTAAAAATAAGAAAGTTATTGACAAAACACGAAAAAAGGCCCCTTTTTGACCTTTGACCTCTAAGTATGACCTTGAACTTTGAGGTACCAACCTGATTCATGCACGCAACCCTTCGTCTCATGGTGGTTAACACTTTTGCCAAGTAATTTTTAAATCCATCTAAAAATAAGAAAGTTATTGACTATACACGAAAAAAGGACCCCTTTTTTACCTATGACCTCTAAGTATGACCCTGACACACATCGTATCATGGTGGTTAATATTTCTGACAAGTAATTTCAAAATCCATCTGATAATAAGGAAGTTATTGACCGGACACAATTTGCCAATACATACCTGCAAACTTCCAAGGGAGGTAACTCAAAAAGTATAAATGCGAGAGTTATAATTCTTGGGTTCTGCACGCCGTCTAATATTGATTAATATTTACTTGAAGTTTCGTGAAGATAGCTTGAACGGTTTTCAAGTTATAGAGCGGACACGATTTTGTGACAGACGGACAGACGAACAGACAGACGCCTGGGGGAAAAACAATATGTCTCTCCGAAAAATTTTTTTTCGGGGCAGACATAAATATTGGCCAGATACAAGGAAACAGATCTATGTTATGTTTGTTTTTGTTTTTTTCGTAATATAATGTTATTAATCAAGTAATTTCGTATTGGCCCAGCTACAGGTCCGAGGTCTGCTGCACCGACCCGAGGCCGCAGGCCAAGGGCTAATGCAGCTGACCGAGGACCTGTAACTGGGTCAGTCTGAAATTACTTGAGCAATGACAATTTTATTGATTGACACAATTAAAAAATCATGAGTATTGATTTTTTTACCTCACTTGACCTCAGTTAATATTGGTTGACCTGGTGTTAATACGGATGACATCCTATCAATACAGGATAGTCAATTAATAATGTCTAATAATGCATCTTTTCTTTTACAGAAAACAATACTATATTGAGACCATCTTTGGGATGTGACCCTAATATCACTTTTGAGCAGTTTGTGCCCCTAATATCACTTTTGAGCAGTTTGTGACCCTAATATCACTTTTGAGCAGTTTGTGCCCCTAATATCACTTTTGAGCAGTTTGTGACCCTAATATCACTTTTGAGCAGTCCCAAAATGAGTATCTAATTCGAGGAGTTTTGTGTGTGAAAAACAACATTACAAAAACACGCCTATTCAAATACATGTACTCTGTAAATTTTACCGCAAAATAAACGAGAATTTTCAGATGAAAAACTGTGATATTTTGATATTTTTCTTACTTCTGCTCAACATATAGATTGTGGGTACACATTAGAACCGCTTCATCGAGGCATTCTAACGTGAGGCGGTTCTAACGAGTACCCACAATTTTAGAGCAGTAATAAGTAAAGTAAGGTTAACCACTGTAAACCCCAATTTTACCATATAAAAAGTGGGGCTCAAGGGGACCAGAATTATATAGGCGTGCTTTCGTGATGTCAAAGAAACGAAAAAGCTGAACTTTAATATTTTAAATATGTTTTTAAAGACGAATTCGTCTTAATATAGCAGAATTTCATTGTATATATCTAAAATGTTCTGTGAGATTGATAGCATTTAAAAAAAAATGTGAAAAGTCATTTTGGATTTTTGAAAGGCATAAGAAGGGTTGAGATAATTATATATCACGAAAACACGCCTATATAATTCTGACCACCTTGAACCCAACTTTTATATAGGAAAACTGGGGTTTACAGGGGTAAACCTTATTCTTTTATTTCTGCTCTAAAATATAGATTGTATATACTCGGCTCTAAAATACAGATTGTGGGTACTCGTTAGAACCGCCGCGATGAGAGGGTTCTAACGAGCACCCACAATCTATGTTTGCAGTATAAATTAGAAAAATATAACAAGTTTTCATCTCAAAACTTTCGTTTTTAGAGGTAAAAGTTACAATGTATTTGAATAGGCGTGTTGTCGTAATGGTACAGAACCATCCACATACTTACCGTATCCACAAGCTCTATGATTTTTGATATGTAGAACAACCAGATTACGTTAGCCATCTGCAACAAAGGAATGCTGGATTTGTACATTTTTCGACCACTTTGAAACACAGTTGATGCATCTATTCTTGTTTGTTTGTTTGATTTGAGGTTTAACGTCCCCGTCAACACTGTAAAGGTCATTTTGGAGAGGTTGCTTCCAATTTTGTGGGATTTTTACCCGACATTGAGATGAATTGACATCTCAAGCCCTGTCGCCCAATAAAACAAATAGGGTTTATAATCATGGACGGTCCGACTCGCACGGCTTTGCCTGGGCAGGTAACAGTGTACCAGTACTCGTGTCCCAATGGGCGGGGGCCATGATGCATTTATACTGGAAAACGTTAAATGCTTTAGTCGAAATGGCCTTTCTTTCTTGCAGTAAAAGGTTGCCCCCGCCCATCGGGGATGGACAAATAGGTTGGACTGCAAGATGCTTCCACGCAGAGCCGAAACCGACCGCACATGAGTACTGGTAAACCGCTTAGGTCTAAGCCTGCCCAGGCAAA
Source organism: Lucinisca nassula (assembly GCA_963580285.1). Lineage (NCBI taxonomy): Eukaryota > Metazoa > Mollusca > Bivalvia > Lucinida > Lucinidae > Lucinisca > Lucinisca nassula. The sequence goes on from OY757014.1 coordinate 138,528,974, forward strand.
GAGGTGCGAGTCATGCATTTAAACCCTATTGGTTTCATTACGTGGCAGGGAATGAGATGTCATTTCATCTCAGTGTCGGGTAAAAGTCCCACATAATTGGAAGGCACGTCTCCAGAATTACCTGAATAGTGTTGACGGGGATATTAAACCTCAAAACAAACAAACACACACAGCCAAAGAAGTTGAGGCTAAAGATCTCACGAGAAGTAAGTCGACCTCAACTAACGGTTTTCTTTTGTTATTTATCTTTGTATTATCTTTTAATTCCTGTTATCTGTCGTGTTTAAAACAGAATCACGTTAGTCTAAGTGTCATCCAGGCAGTACAGAAATACCCGCTACAAGATTCCACAGACAACTTGAAATAATGATACCAAACCGTACATGTACATGAACATACAATTTGCGATAAATAATAACTAAGCCAGCGCAGGACAAAACCTACAATAAGACATGTGCGCCCATTGAAGACTCCGATCAGCCTGCGCATCCGCACAGTCTGAACAGAGTCTTCGCTGTGCGCCAAAGGATAGCTAAGGGCCCAACGCTCCTCCATGCAACAAGTCTCTGGTAAGACTATATGGATGCGAAGGCTGATCTGGTTCTTCGCTGAGCGCGCGTGTAAGTTGTAGCATATGATGTGTCCCGGCTCAACTGTATAATAGGTAAACTGGAGTTACATTAGCATGTACCAAGGATATACATAGCTATCCTTTAGTCCCCGCCCATCGGGACTTGGATAAATAGATTGGGGTATATGATGCTTCCACGCAGAGCTGAAACCAACAGCACATGAGTACCGGCAAACCGCTTAGAAGGTCTAAATATGTTCTAGAAAGGGTTATCCTTTGGAAGCAAGGAATACACCACAAAACTGGAAAATATGGAGTATACATGTTTTCTGGGCCAGACTAGCTAGTTTCGGCCAACTAGGCCTCATCAGTGACCCTCAAATATTTCAGAATTCAACAATGGAATCAATGATCCCAAAGGACAAGAAAATATAAACTACACTATGATGCAAGACAGGGAGACATTTTACAGCCTCAACACATTCCCAGACACCACCAGTTGTGGCAACAAATATGTTATAGAATGGGTTATCCTTTGGAAGCAAGGAATACACCACAGAACCGGAAAATATGGAGTGTACATGTTTTCTGAGCCAGATTAGCTAGTTTCGACCAATTAGGCCTCATCAGTGACCCTCAAATATTTCATTATTCAACAATGGAATCAATGATCCCAAAGGACAAGAAAATATAAACTACACTATGATGCACTATGGTGCAGGGCAGGGAGACTTTTTACGGCCGCCACTAGCTGTAGTGACGTTAAATACATTCTAGAAAGGGTTATCCTTTGGAAACAAGGAATACACCACAGAACTGGAAAATATGGAGTGTACATGTTTTCTGGCTCTACCTAGGCAAAGTAGTGTGAGCCGGACCGCACTTGCATATAAACCCTGTAGGTTTATTTGGACGCTTGGGCTTGAGATGTCATTTCATCTCAATGTTGGGTAAGTAATGAGGGAAGCAACGTCTCCAAAATGACCTAAATAGTGTCAAGGGGACATAAAACCTCAATTCAAACAAACAAAAATACCCGTTAAAAGTACAGATTGTCTTATTGTGGGTACGCGTTAACAAGACTCTCACAAGTACCAAAAATACTACGATAACACAACCTTATTACGTACACAGTGCTTTCTTTCAAATCACCATTAGATGAAATGTGCGATATTTTTCTCATCCATACTCCATATATACAGTAAAAATCCTATATTAAGACCACCTTTGTGACTGTTCAAAAGTGGTCTTTAAGACCACTTTTGAACAGTCCCAAAGGTGGTCCATGTCCAGAGGACACTGTATGCAGAAACCACAAAGAAAGAATAACTCCTACATTCTAAATAAGCTTTTTAAAGCAGAATTAGAATTAATTTTAGGTGGTCTTAATAGCGGAATTTCACTGTAGTTGCGGGTGCCCGTTAGAACCGCATCTACATGCAGCAAGCGCATTTGCTTGACATGTTAGGTAATAGGCTGGCAATGCCCGATACTATGATTGATGCGTGTGACATGAACATAGTGTCTTATCTTTTCAAATGATTATTATTCATTTTTTTTAACATTTGTTATTTGTTTTACCCCCCATTCAAGATTATTTCACTTATATCGAGCCGATTGTAAATCAGAGGTGGGCGAAACCGGAGTATCGGAGAAAAAAACCTGACCCTCCGTTGCAGAACTTGGCGTCTCACATAATGGTTTTGAAGCACTATTTTAAACGGATGTTTCATCGTAACAGTTTTGTTTGATTTGAGGTTTACCGTCCCCGTCAACACTTTAAGGTCATTTTGGAGACGTTGCTTCTAATTTTCAGGGACTTTTACCCGACACAGAGATGAAATGACATCTTAAGCCCGGTCGCCCAATGAAACTCGTGCGCACCGCTTTGCCTGGGCAGGCTTAGATCCTCTAAGCGGTTTACCAGTACTCGTGTGCGGGTCGGATTCAGCTCTGCGTGGAAGCATCATGCAGCCCATATATTTCTTCAAGCCCCGATGGGCGGAGCCGATTCATCGTTACAGCATAATCAAGGGTGACAACCTACGTCATAGCAGAGATGCCTCATTTCAGAAGCGGCCATAGATAAAATGCTTCAAACTAGATGTGTACATTACGTGTCTTCAGAAAACATACTTCAGCTTTAGCATCCCATCGGTAAGCTAATTTTACCTAGAAACATTGAAAAGGCTTCGACAGCTTCGCCACAAGATTTGCTTCGGCGCTGGAAATAATGGTAGTTCCGACATCATTGAAAAATCAGCTTGTGACGAATTAGTTAAAGAAAGAGCCACACATCTGAGACAGATTTCAGTTTGTTTGCTTCTTGTATGACCTTATGCACCGACAGCGCCTACTTTTTGTGGCAAATGCCTTTTGTGTAGTAAAAGCGAGTGGTAAAAGCCGGCAAACCTACTAATGGTTACGACATCACTGCTCTGACGTAGGTTGTTCACACTGATAATGTACACATAAAAGGATTCTCCGCAAAAGTCGTTTCACTTACCCTCATAGAAAGCTGACTGTTAGAATAATCCACCGATTGGCAAATAAAACTGTAATTTGACAGAAGGGAGGTAACGAGTAACTGTAAATGAGACACAGTAAGGAAACGGTTACATGTAGCTACATAAACAGTGATAAAGGGAGAATGGAAACACCTTCAGGGGAGGCAACTCCTGCAAAAGCATGTTTGTCTCCCATGTCCATAGGGGTCAACTCTTAAAGTAAAGAATTTGCTCCTGAGGAGCAAATTCTTTCCTTTAAGATTAGATCCCTTTTTCAGTGGGACAGGGCTTATAGAAAAGTGAACAGGAAGTCCCGAAAGTGGTCTCCCTTTGAAATATGGCAGACAAATCTGGCAGGTGTTCCCATTCCTCTTAAGAGAATTCCTCTAGCTAAGATAAACGTGCAGTGAGGGATAATTTACATATTTTTTCTTCTTTTGGTCATTCAAATGTTCTATGTATGCTGTGTGTTTGTTTGTTTGATTTGAGGTTTAACGTCCCCGTCAACACTGTAAAGGTCATTTTGGAGACGTTGCTTCCAAGTTAGTGGGACTTTTACCCGACATTGAGATGAAATGACATCTCAAGCCCAGTCGCAGGGTTTTTAGGCATGGACGGTCTGACAGTTTACCAGTACGCGTGTGCGGTCGGTTTCAGCTCTGAGTGGAAGCATAATGCAGCCCATCTTTTTCTTTTAGCCCCGATAGGCGGGGCCGTACATGAAGCGAAATAATTAATCATTGATTGGACTACATGGTGCTACCACGCAGAGCTGAAACCGACCAGACATGAGTACTGGTATACAAACCGCTTAGATGTCTAAGCTTGTCCAGGAAAAGTAGGGAGTTCATGTACATAAACTCTGTCGGTTTCATTGGGCGGCAACGCTTGAGATGTCATTTCATCTCAATGTCGGGTAAAAGTCCCTCAAAATTGGAAGCAACGTCTCCATAATGACCTTAATTGTGATTATGGGGACGTTAAACCCCAATTCAAACAAATAAACAAACAAACATAATAATAATCTACAAAAATATCAATTCTAAACAAAATTTAAACATAATATGCCTAGCGTCCATTTTTGGGCATTGGCAAACAGTGCATAGCCAGATCAGTCGCCGCAAGATGCGACGTCTGAGCTGAATATACAATGTTTGCTAAAAGTGCATTCATTTTTGCCAAATCCTACAAACAAAACATACCTGATACCCCTAAAATTGAAAATGGACCACTCCAAATTTATCAGGTGGAAGATTCCATTGTCGTATGTGGGTTAACTATACAGTGAATCTTCAATGACCAGAACATCAGGGTCATCGTTAGCTTAACGAGCTCGTTAGTGGTCATATTGTTAACTGTTCTAGCAAATACAATATCGAAAATTTTGGTATTTTTCCTGAAAAAAAAAATGTGAGCAGCTGCAAATGCAAAAGCTGCTCACATTTTTTCAGCAAAAATTTTAGCATATTTGCCATATTTAATGTGTTTGTTTGATTTGGGGTTTAACGTCCCCGTCAACACAGTATAGGTCATTTTGGAGACTTTGCTTCCAATTCTGATGGACTTTTACCCGACATTGACATGAAATGACAGCTCAAGCCCTCCCCCCCCCCCCCCAATGAAACCAAAAGGGTTTTAAACATGCTTTTAAACTGCTTTGCCTGGGCAGGCTTAGATCCTCTAAGCGGTTTACCTGTACTCGTGTGCGGTGCGGTCGGTTTCAGCTCTGCGTGGAAGCATCATATTTAAGGATCAAAGTTTTAACGATACGTTAACTAACGGCATCGTTAGTTTTGAACAACTGGCCCCAGTTGGTCGTTAACCATGGCTGACCGGAACCCGTTCTTGGGTCTTAAGGGGGGTGGATACACCTTCAGCAGAGGCAACTCCTGCAAAAGTATTTTGTCTCCCATGTCAATAGGGGTCAACTCTTAAAGGAAAGAATTTGCTCCTTCCTTACAGAGTAGACTAATACTGAGCCTATAGAAAAGTGAACAGGAAGTCTCAAAAGTTGTCTCCCTTTGGAAAATGGCGGAAAATGTGCTAGGTGTCCCCATTCCCCTTAAGAGAATTCCTACAGCTATGATATACGTGTAGTGGGGAAAAAATATGGAATTTTTATTATTTTGGTCATGTTGAGCCCCCGCCTGTTGAACCCCCGGCTTGAAGAAATAGATGGGCTGCATGATGCTTCCACGCAGAGCTGAAACCGACCGCACAAGAGTACTGGTAAACCACTTAGAGGATCTAAGCCTGCCCAGGCAATGCGGTGCGAGTCGGCCCGTCCATGCTTATAAAACCTATTGGTTTCATTGGGCGGCAGGGCTTGAGATATCATTTCATCTCAATGTCAGGTAAAAGACCCACAAAATTGGAAGCAACATCTCCAAAATGACCTTAACAGTGTTGACGGGGACGTTAATATTCAAATCAAACAAACAAATCTTTTGGTCATGCAAATATACGATGTATGCTGTGTGTATTCATCAGGATCATCGCATCGAGACGATTCTAATGAGTAAACACAACACACATTCATATAAAAAGCGCATTGAAATTATATCCTAGACTTATTAGCATTCTCTCCCGGCCCCCACGCGCATGGCGCGATTAGTTGCCCTCAAAGGCTCGAACTTTTCCTGCCTCAATCAAGTTTGCATGCCCAGTCAAAAAAGATGTTTGAACGGTTGAAGTTTAACTGAAAGTCTAAAAGCATAACGATAACTCGACCGTACGAAATAGTGCATTTTTCGATATCCAAAATGGCTACTTTTCTGGTGAAACTCCTTCATATTTTTTCTTATAACTACTCAAAACAAAGGACGTGGGTGATCGTTAGGACCGCCTCACTGGAGCAGAAATAAGAAAAATAATGAATACCCCCGTAAAACCAAGTTTTCTCTATATAAAGTGGGGTTAAATGTGTGTGTGTGTGTGTGTGTGTAGGGGGGGGGGGTGTTCATTTCACGGACTTGTTCACGTGATTTCTAGGCTGACGTAAGTGGTAACCCTTGCCTTGCTGAATAAATTGCTTAAGCTACCCCCATTTCTGACTATCAACCAACCAAATTAATTGTTATAATGTGTTTATGCATGGCAGTGGAAATCTGTTCTGAATCTGCACTGTTTGCAAAGAAAGGGGTTGTTGTTGTGTTCAGCGGGATAATGGTTATACAGCCGGATATTACACAAAAAGGTATAGATATACCTCCCAGCAGGTGGCCTCCGCCCATCGGGGCTTGTTTAATAAATGGGCTGCATGATGCTTCCACGCAGAGCTGAAACCGACCCGCACACGAGTACTGGTAAACCGCTTAGAGGATATAAGCCTGCCCAGGCAAAGCGGTTCGAGTCGGAACGTCCATGCTTATAAACCATATTGGTTTCATTGGGCGACAGGGCTTGAGATGTCATTTCATCTCAATGTCGGGTAAAAGTCCCACAAAATTGGAAGCAACGTCTCCAAAATGACCTATACAGTGTTGACGGGGACGTTAAGTTTCAAATAAAACAAACAAACAAAACCCCAAGCAGACATACGACGTTAATGCGACGTCGAATTGACATTATTTTTCTTACGTCATTACATAAATGCAACGTCCTATCAACGTCGGTGTGACGTTGCACCGACGTAGATGTGACGTTGGCACAGCGACGTGTGCCTGCTGGGCTCTGTTCTCAGTATGAAGTGTGGTATGCCGGTCGTTCCCTATCCGCGTCTGACTGGTGACCATGAGGTCGCAGGTTCGATACCTGACGGGTCAGCAACATTCTTTCTTGACGGCGGACATCCCTTCCGCTGATAAAGCAGGGCACTTGCCATTTTCTTGCAAATAAACAGGTCTTAGAAAGTTGTTTTATTTAAAGACAGTCTATAAATTTAAGGCTGTTTGTAAAGGGGGTCTTTCAAGGTATAGGAAATTTGCATTGGTTTCTGCCCACGCTTGGATTTTGATGAAATTATGCACAATAATTGCCTTAGGTATAACCATTATAATTACGATGCATTCACTTTTAAATTTTATTTCCATAGTAAATTTATTACATATTTTATGAAGTCTCTATCACAAAAGAGAGTACTCTCATATAAACTTGTCTACAGTATTCAGAGTTTCGTATATCTAATGCTCCTATGTTTTATGAATTAAAGCCATAATTGGTGAGTTAGTTGACACTAGGAATGACCTCATATGTCTAGTAATAGTGGTAGGGCATTCAGTTTTCTTTAATGGTGTCCCCATATTTCAGTTCCTATTTTTGTATTCATTAAAATTTTATATGCATTCTTACCATGTTCCAATTTTTGTCAAGACACCATTTTAGCATAAAAACTACCCACATATCTTAGGAACATATTGATGAATTTTGATGGAAATTGAGGACCGGTAACATTGTGTTTTAACAGACTGAATACTGATAGTTCTGATGTAGCAAAATGTGAAATTATATGATTATCATGTTTTGGTCATGCTGTTTAATAATACATTACTATTGCTTTCAATTTGGATGGCTATAGTATAGTATGGTTTGTGTAAGTAGTTCATAGCATAATTATAATTATTATTTCAAAACATCCATTTCGGTAAATTTGCCCCCTATGGAACAAACTATTTTGTCTACAGAACTATACCGCAAAGGTTTTGATGACAAACGTCATCAAACGCACCCAAGTAATCATGTGCACAGTTTTCTTTCTGTCTTTCTTGTCTAATTTGGTAATGGTGCTAAGGTGATGTTTAGATTTAACATTCAAATCAACAACATACCAGTCACTTTAGATGTTGCTTCAGATTTTGTGAGATTTGTTATCCGTCTCGAGATAAATGACTCTCAAGTCAAACCGCTGTTTGTTTATTTAACCCTAACTGTCCATTTAAAAAGAAAGGTTTACTCAAGGGAAAATCAATAACACTTGAGATTACTTTTCCTGGACATTAAGTTTTCAGAATTTGTATCTGCATAGGCACTAGCCAATCTATCTTTTTTGTATAGCCCCTATGAACAAAATCAAACGGCTTCCTGAAGCTATATTCCAAAGCCATTTGAATTTGCTTTTAGAATTCACATGGTCGTACATTTGTCAGTGTTCCAAAACTTACGTGATCATGATTGTGTTGTCTTTATATTTGTATAGGTCTTTCACTTCATTTACCTTTCTCAGCAGTTGTTGCAGTAATTATAAAGCACATTATGTAAGATATCAAGAAGCATTTAAACTGTTGGTAAGAATTATTCAGTCTGTGATTAGTTATCGGCAACTTATCACATTACTCATAGAATTTTAAATTATTTTTAGTAAAAACATTGTTAAGCTTTTTTCTGTCCAAACACTGCAATGCTCTTTCTAAGCTGAGAGATACATTGCACAGAAATGTACTGGTAATTATTAATGAACAAAAAGCAAGCAAGAACAGTGCTTAAAAAACAGTGAACTTGCATTCAGCAGAAACATTCAAGAAATTGTTGAAAGTTTTACAACCAGAAAGAAAATACTAAAAGCGCGCTTCCGATAAATTAACCACTATATTGACAAAGTAAATAGAAAAAATAAGACACTAAAGAAACGTCAACAATTACAATACCAATGCAAAAAAGAGACATGTTAATGCATGTGTACTATAAGGAAGGAAACTGTTTCTCTCCCTGTCTAATAGCAAAATTTCTCTAGGTCATGGAACAGCTTTGTTTACACCAAATATTCTGCGCCTCATCCATCAATGATATCTTTTTCAACAGAAACTCAATATCAAAGACACTTCGATTTTTGGAAATACTAACCAATAATTACTGTAACTTTTTTGTTAGGATAATAATCCAGCCTCCATAAAGACAGTATATCTAAGGCTTAATCTGGCCATGGATTTATCAACAGAACTATTTTCACTAGTAACAACAAACCACTGACCATTGCGTCCTTGCATACCAGCTTGGTAAGGAAATGAAAATAATGGATCTCCTTGCCTTACACCTATTTGAGTAGCATGACTTATGCAAAGTCATTAAATAAAGTTGCACATGTTCACAATAATTTTGCTGCTAATAAAACAGCAATATATGTTGTTAAGCCTAATTTGTTGATTAGAATAGCTTTTGATTTAGTGTTTTACCATCTACTATTTTGGATAGATCATAGTGTATAAATGAAAGAAAAATATCAGAAACTCGTGATATTTTAATAGTTTCTAAGCTAGATCAGCTCAATATGTATTCATTTTGATTTGTATAATCTCATTTTTATTACGTAAGTGTTACGAATTGCCTTTTTGTAAGGTTCTTGGATGATTTCAATAAAATAGTAAATTTTGCAGAAACGACTTACATCCATTAAAGGTGTAAAACTACAGTGTTACCGGTTTCGGATTTTCATGAAATTTGGCATAGCTAATGAAGATACATATGGCAAATTTTCCTAGCAAAATGAAATCTTGACAAAGACTAGAACATATTTATCTTAGGGATTGAATTTTGATAATTTTTTAAAATTTTAATTAAAAAATGAGATTTTTTATAATTATTTTATCAGAAAATGTAAACTTTAATTAATTCAAAAGGTTTTTTAGTATCAAAGGAATGCCTATGGAGGTCTGCATTCAATCCAGTTCACAGACCTTGAAACTAAATAAAACATAAGATTTAAGACGCACTTATTTAGAGACAGACACCACCTCATGGAGGGAGTCAGTTAGAGTGGCCTCCTGAGTCCTATTTTGATATATATAAGTTATTAAATACATTTTTATAGGTTGTATATGCTGAGTTATTTATATACAAAGTAAAAAGAAAAAACATGCATGGGCACAAATGAAAGACCCCCTTTAAAGACTTTTTAGTCTGTAGATTTAAAGACTAACACGATGAAAATCATGAAAATGATGAAACACGAAAACATCGCTTTCTCATATGCAGTCGCAGTCTTCATCTCATTAAAAGAAATGTGTTGCTAAAAACTACATGTATCTTTATTGTCTGTAAATATTGTTTTAACGATAGAAAATAATTAAGAAATAAATCAACTCAGTTCCTTCCCTTAGACCACAAATGTGGTGAAACTCTGCAGATCTGACAAAGGCCGAACATAAGATGAGTTTCGTACTGACGTCATTTCGTTTCGGACATACCACTGTTGTAGGCAGTCTGAAACTTTCATCAATGTTAGTTGCCAGAAAAACTGTCCGTCGAAGCGAGTGGTCAGTATGTTGACAAAATGATAAGACCCTTATACACTTTCATTCCTTAGCTCATTTTACATATGAATCTTACTACAGACCTGTTTTTCTAAGAATTCTTCAATTATGGTTGAAGGAATTTAATTTAGTAAAGCAAACTATTTAAATTGCAGTTACATATGATTAAATATTCCACCGATAACGACCAAATTACTTTAAATAGCAAAGTGCGTTTTTTTCATTTATCGCCATTTTCATGATTTTATTTGTGTCAGTCTTTAAATTTACAGACATTCTTTAAATTTACAGACAGTCTTACAATTTATAGACTGTCTTTAAACGAAACAACGTCCTTAGACCTGATGATGACGTTCGTTGCAATAATCAGGTCTGAGAGTTTAACTATTTTTAAAGACTGTCCATAAAAATAAAGACAGTCTTTAAATGTATGGACTCACGTGTCTCTAGAAAGCAATGCAAATCGTAAGAATTTTCAAAAATTCAAAAATCGCAGAATGTGTATTATATAAACTTATCCGTTACATTATGAATTGCATACACAAAACGTTTTTTATCCAACTGTTGTCTGCTTTTCGAGTATTTATATAAAACGTCTACGGAAGATATTCTTGTTTAGGTTTTCTCCCTTCATGTACTTTACAACAAGTGTGCCTCGCATCAGATGACATATTTCATTGTTTATAGTGTAAGGGAGAAAACCTGAACTACACGGAGTCAATAATTTAAGTACTTAAATTATTAATCAAGAAGACAGCTACGCGCAGATTATCATGTAATAAAGAAGGTTGCGTAACAGATGTTCTGCGCTTTTTGAATTTTTTAACTTTCTTACGATTAGCATTGTTTTCTACAGACACGTGAGTCCATATATTTAAAGATATATTTATGGACAGTCATATTTTTATGGACAGTCTTTAAAAATAGCTTAACTCTCAGACCTGATAATCTCATAATTATGTGCTTAGGACAATGCTGTACATTGCCTATCGCAAGATCATCTTTAGGACGGTAAGTAACTGTAAATGGTCTGTAAGTAACCGTTGTTGTAACCACTTTGAATAGTCCCAGGGGTGGTCACTTAGGACGAGTCTGTAAGACTTTTTCACAGTATAAAGGGTGATCACTTAGTAAAGAAACAACAAAAAAGCAAAACCGGAAACTTTAGAATATGTTTTAAAAATAGACCACAACCTCTTTATAACACTGTTAATGGACCCAAGGCAAAAACAGTGTTAGTTAAACTACAGTGTTAAAGCCAAACAAAAATGTATACTATTAGATTGTATAGATTTTTCTCTCTAATCTATGTATTTTTGGGATCCATCTTACAACCCTGTTATATTCAAAATCGCGCTATAACGAACCGTGTTATAATGAGGTTGCAGTGTAGATAGTAGTTATTTAAGCTGTTCCGTCACGAAAACACGCCTATATAATTTTGACCCCCTTGAACCCCACTTTTATATAGTAAAACTGGGGTTTACAGGGGTAAACCTTATTTTTTCTTGTTTCTGCTCTTAAACATAGATGTATGTTTTGAGCAAATAAGAAAACAATCACAATTTTTCATCGAAAAATTTTCATTTTTTCGGCGGAAAAATTTACAATGTATTTGTATAGGCGTTTTTTCGTAATGTATTCCTTGAACTCACCTCATAAAACATATATACTGATAGAGCAACCATTCCAAGATTGTAAACAACCAGAAACCATTTCAGTTGAAGCGGTTGTTTATTCCGCATTAAAACTGGACCCAACCACACCGTTATTAAGTACAGTATGGAAATTGTGGCAGGTGTAAAAGGGGTATTTACTAAAAACCATTCGTCGGTCCGCTTGTCTGCAAAAAAGAGACCAAAAATCTATAGATCATGCAGGTTGATTGGATGATTTGAGGTTTAACGTCACCGTCAACACTATAAAGGTCATTTTGGGGACATTGCTTCCAATTTTGTGGGACTTTTACCCGACATTGAGATGAAATGAATCTCAAGCCCTGTCGCCCAATGAAATCAATAGGGTTTATAAGCATGGACGGTCCGACACTCACACCGCTTTGCCTGGGAAGGCTTAGATCCTCTAAGCGGGTTACCAGTACTCGTGTGTGGCTCGGATTCAGCTCTGCGTGGAAGCATCATGTAGCCCATATATTTCTTCAAGCCCCGTTGGGCGGGGGTCGTAAGAGGTGAATGAAGGCTCGAATCAGAATACGCGCTAGCTTATCCAAAAGAAAACGTACACGCGTAAAAATGCTCTACTCGTCACACCAACCAGGTGTCGTTGGAGTGTAACGGCCCAGTCAACACTATTTAGGTCATTTTTGGGCTGGTCAGTTTATCTATCCACACTTTTCCTGGGCAGGCTATACGTAAGCGGTTAACCAGTACAGTGCACATTCGCGGAAGGCAGAGAATGACCGTAGAAAAGATTTCATGATCACTCTCCACTAAAGAATGTTGCCGACACCGGCAGGTATCGAAGTAGACTATTTGTGCCTACGTCTGTCATTTTATAACCTATATCAGCAGGTTCATGTTGAAATTTTAATTATTGAATAAGTATACGTATCTTTAAAAGTGTTTTAACCTGCTGTAAGTCTATACAGAAATAACATTAATTTTATAAATCAACATCAAATCAATTTTACAAATAAGTCACACTCGAATTGTTTATTCAGAAATTTAATGTATACTAAAATCATTCTTAAATTTAAGGATTCCTAGATTTTTGTGATACGTGTAATATGTGTTTAAGTCCTTGTGCCTTTCGTCATATTTGTATATATTTGTAAAGATTCCAGTCAAGATTCTATAGATAACCCTCTTACGCAACACACTGATCTCACAGCGATCACGTGAACACCACCTCTCCAAACCCCACTCTATATAGAGGATACTGGGGTTTACGGGTACAATTTATTTTTCTGATTTCTGCTCCACGACATAGCTCGTGGGTACTCGTTAGAACCGCCTCAATGCAATGAGGCGGTTCTAACGAGCACACACAACCTATGTTTGCAGTATAAATGAGCAATATAACAGAATTTTATCGGAAAAGTAACCATTTTGGAGATGTGAAAAAAAATGCACGGTTGTGTTATCCTAATGCGTATGGTTATTTTCTATAAATAAATGTTACCTGGATTTCCTACAAATCAGTGATAGTCACGTGACCATCAGCACTGAAGAGTTTCTGTGCTTATTAACTTTAGATCGATTGACAAACGATCGACCCAAAACATGCAAAGCAGAAACAAGAAACGCTAGCGTTTTAAATATGTTCTA